>CM042882.1:5719239-6419399 GCA_023653495.1 Melastoma candidum
TGCCGAAGTCATTTCATTTTTCCCTGAGAAAATGGGCAGAATCAGGCTCCTGATATCCTTGAAGAATGAAAAATGTTTGTCCATGGCTTCAGGATATGGAGCCTAGTATAATTCTACCTCAACCCGTTTATTTTCACCCCAGGCAGTGTCCATTCTGTCACCGTGGGACATATTCCCTTAGATCCGCAATGCCACCTAACTGTATGACATTGCCTCCGAGAGACGCTCCACAGGTTCTCCTTCATTGAAGATTCTATTATATAATACTCACATCTTTTACTTGGATGGATTGATAATTATTATACTCTTCGGGGTGAATGATAAGTCCTAGTGACATTCAACATTAAGCACGTTGGGGTCCAAAAAATATTCAATATTAAGTGAATGTTGAAACCTGGTGATAATCCTTGAATGCAATAAGTTGTGAACTTATGGGCAAAGAGCGTAATTCAAGTGATTATACAGCCCGTGATAGCTAACAATAAGGCGATCCCCTTGTACCAGACATGATTCTATTTGATTGTCCATTCTTATTTAGGTACATGTTACACTAAGAGGGGGAGTGAATTAGTGTTAAAGTCCAATTAAGGATTTTTAACTCCTTTTCGACATGCCCCGTAGCGGAAGAAAGCTTTTGTAAAACAAAACCTTAGAGACAGGTTTCTGTAAGACAGAACGTACGAACGTGATTGTGATTTGTTTGATGCACGCAAAACTTTTATAGTAGTTCAGCAACTTGCTTACATCCACTCTTCATCCATAATTTGGATGGTATTCACTCAAACTTAACTTCGTAACAATTACAGAAGGTGATCAACAATATACCTTTTATAGCACAGACCAGAAGGCTCTGCACCACAGAAGACTCAGTGGCAAAGCACAGACCATAAGGTTCTGCACTTGAGTGATTGAATTATACAGCACAGACCGATGGTTCCTTTACCGATGACAGAGCCTTTGCTATTGTCACCAAATTTAACAGACCCTCAATTCTGTAGAGTCAGTTGAGAAAATTTTGATGGATCTCTGGTCATGTGCCAGGAGCATCCATTATCCAGATTCCATTCACTTTCAACAGCTTCTGTTTGAAAGTAGGTATGAATTTCATTTTGAGTTTCTGTGTGAGCAGTGAGGCACATTAGTGCTTCTTCTTCCTCATCATCAGAATCATCAAGATCTGCCCAAGCAGCCATTGCTTTCTTTGACTTATACTGTGTAGAAAGTTTTTCCTTCTCTTTCAGTAAAGAACATTTTGTTTTGTACTACCCTTTCTTTTTGCATTCAAAGCAAATGACCAACTTAGGATCAAATTGCTTATCACGATTTTGGCTTCTCTTATTGAAGCGTTTCTTGGTGGCGAACCGCAAAAGACGTTTAGCTGTCATAGCAAGTTCAACATCCGAGTCAGTTTCTGCTTCATCATCAAAACCTTTTGTCAGTTCTTTCGATGCTCTGAAAGCTACCACTCTCTTTGTATCAGACTGAGGGGATCTTTCCATCTCATATGATATTAAGGAGCTCATTAATTGATCTAGCCGAAAGGTGGAAAGATCTTTAGTTTCCTCTATAGCTGTTTTCTTGGCTTCCCAAGATTTGGGTAGAGTACGCAGAACCTTTCGAACTAGCTCAGAATTTGTATAATATTTGCCTAAGTGTGTTTAGGCATCAACTAGGAGGTTGAGTCTCTGCAACATCTGTTCTACAGATGCATCACCCTTCATAGTAAAATTTTCATATTGATGAATTAAAAAAATTATCTTAGTTTGTCTTATCTAGTATGTCCCAACGTACATGGTGACAAGCTTATCCCATATTTCCTTGCCCGAAGTGCAAGTAGAAACTTTCACGAATTCACTTTCAGACAGAGCACTAAACATTAAGTACTTTGCTGTCATAGTGAGTCGTTTGATCTTGAGGTGTTTCCGTGTGAGACGACCATCTCGATCATTTTATTGGTTATCTGGTATAGAAGGTGGACCATTTGTTATTTAGGACCATAAGTCATCGTCAATGGCATCTACGAATGCATTCATTCGAATTTTCTAATAGGCAAAATTCTTAGCATAAAAAATGGGAGAATTTCCAACATGTGATTTTGGTACATGGTAGTTATCAGCCATTAGTTCAATCCATATCGAGGGTTACACTTCTATAGCACAGAACGGTGACGATTATAGTATTGAACCTCAACAAGGAAAAAGCTTTTGTTGGGTAGAAATCAGATGTCAAGCCAACAATCAAGCCTCTGTTCTGAAATTTTCTTTCTGGTAGCAGTTGTTGAATTCTTGTAGAGCAACAAGCTTCTACAGAACAGAACTAAGATGCCAACCGAAGAAAAGAATACTGAAGACTAAAGCTTCTGTAAAGCCTCAACAACCGATTATGCTTCCAATGGAACAGCAATTGGATTCTGATAAAGCGTAGGCTTCTACAGAATAGTAACAAATGGACTTTCACAGAGCCAACAGCTTTTGCAGAGTAAATCCGGTTCGTTAGGTAATCAAGTCACTGATAAATAGAACAAGAACACAAATTGAAATAATCCAAACATATTCAAATGTAGTCTGATTAGATAATAATCCCAAAGACAAAGGCTTCTGCAGCGTAGAGCGTGTAGCTGGCACGAGCTTATATGGATCTACAACAAGCGGTTAAGCTACTGCTGGAACCCGCTCGGATACCAATTGTTACACTAAGAGGGGAGGTGAATTAGTGTTAAAGTCCAGTTAAGAATTTTTAACTCATTTTCGACAAACCCCGCAGTGGAAGAAAGCTTTTTTAAAATAGAACCTTAGAGACAGATTTCTGTAAGACAGAACACACCTTACAGACCCAATGATTCTGTATTAGAAATGACTTGGTTTCACAGCACAGATCGTAAGATTCTGTACCAAAGATGTCAACCTTCTACAGCACTGACCGTAAGGTTTTGTACTACAGGTGACTGATTTTCAAAGCACAAACTATAAGGTTCTGTACTATAGTGACTCGGTACACACGTTAATGTGACTAACAAAAGTAACCAATGCGCAATCCTATCAAGGACAACGACTTCGTGGCGTACCCCACACGAGCACTTAGCGAACCCTACGCAAGCAGACAACGTCTCCTGTCCAAGGATGGATTTTCCCTCCGGCGGCTTCACACTACCTGCACGATCTCCTCGAGATAGCAACTACGTGGCAAACTCCACGCAAGCATGCTGCAAACCCCACGCAAGCAGACAGCAACCTCTGTCCTAGGTTCCTGCACACATAGAACGTTACACCACAAAAGCTGGTTAGTCCCTCACCTTCTGTGCTCCCGAGATTCTGCCCTTCTCTCCGGCCCACTACACGTTGGCCACGCCAGCCTCCAGCCTTGCTTCCCACCAACGTCTCCTACAGCTTCCAACCGGGTCCCTCGAGGCCGTCGAGTCACTCTCCCAGAAGACTTCACCAACGATGCAGCCTTCTGCAGTTAATGCTCCTTGTGTGACTAACTCAAACTCCAACAACAAGGATACACGCTCTCTGGCTTTATAATAATACAAAGGATTATTAAAGATTGATAGATGACCAGAGCATGGCCGATTTGTCCTATTAATACAAAAAGTTTAGGACAAAAATATAGAAGGTAATTTGAATGATTAGCCTTCTTCAATCAAAGGAAATGAAGGATTAGATAATAATACAACATATTATTTACAAACATGTCACTCCCATGCATATATATGTTTAGGTAATCAAATCATATCAATTAGGATTAAGATATAATAGAATTCCCATGTATACTGCGCTATAGAATGTTGTGGCTGAATCTGGTTAGCAACCTTCTGTAAATGGAAATAATCAAAGATTAACTTCCATATGAATAGAGACCGATAACATTCTGTTCAGCACACTCAAATGAATGTATCTAGACAAATGGTAATGATTGACATCTCAAATAACGGTCATTTAGTGGTCGTATGAAACCACATAAGGTTGTAGACAACCTTATAGAACATTGCCATAAATAGAAGATTATATTTCCTTCTATGAAAAATACAATCCGTAATGAGGTTATTTGGAAATATAATCTTTTTAATTTGATCAGACTAACTTCTTGATCAAAGCCTAATTATTTTGTGACTAATTAATGATTAAACAATTATATAATCACAAAATATTTCTTACAGAAAGTTCTCAACGTAAGTAGCTTCTGTAGAGTAAATGTTTAACTTCTGTTACATAGAAGGTCAAGGTTCATCATCAAAACATATTCAACGGTACCTTTTACGAATAATTTTTCTGTAGGAAATGATTGTGACGGTGGAGACGGATTTTTCATTTGAAACAAGAGGAAACCGGGTGGGGTGATCACACGGCGAAAGAGGGGAGGGGGAGGAAAAACAATTAATTTGATAAACTTTGTTTTTTTACCATTGTTATGTATAAGGGAATTATTACCACTGTCAGGTTCGGGAAAAGCTTTTATGTCACGATGGACGATGCATCCTATACTTACTGTTAGTGATATATATTCTGATAATAAGAAAAAAAAGATAATAATAATAATAATAAGAGTAACAAAAAGATGGAATTGGAAGGAGGAGAAGAGGAGTTGTAGGCCTTATCCTCTTTAACCTTTTAGTATGTTTTTTTTTGGGGCGGGGGGGGGGAAGCAGAAGCATTTGGGGGGCACTAGATTTATATCCGTTTTTAAAATTCAAACTCTAGTCAAAAGTCTATGTTCTATTTATGGATAAAATCAAAAACCCAATCCCACCTACCTTACTTTATAATCAATATTTTTATCGACTTATTTATTTCTAAAATTATATCTTTAAATTTTAAAGAGAAAACAAAATAAAAGCGAAAAGGTCGGTCCTATATAATAAGATTAAGGCCCATCACATTTATAATCTATATATAACACACCATTTTAAGGTTTGGGATTGTGGTTGGAATAGTGGATGATCGATCTAAAAGCATGGGGGCAACGGAAGCATTTCCACATCATCATCCCCGTCCATCTTCATCTATCGGGCAAGAGTCTACAAGTTCCCAAGGAAGTTCCTGTTCTTCCTCCGACATGGTCGAGGATGCCTCTTCCCCATTAACGCTCTCTCCGGATTCTTCTTCAGGTCGCCATGACGGGGGAGGAGGGCCGTTGTGCGAGTTGTCCGACCTCATGACTCATCTCCCCATCAAGTAAGTTCCCCAGCAGGATTCACGGGTCTTTGTTTTTCTTTTCAAGTTGATGTAAGGTTAACGGCGGTTGGAGCTTGTTTCTAAATAGGAGGGGACTGTCGAGGCACTACTCGGGAAAATCCCAGTCGTTCACATCGCTGGCAAGTGTGAGGAGCCTCGAGGATCTGGCGAAGAAGGAGAACTCGTGCATGAAGAGGCTGAAGCTGCTTCGAGGGTAGGTCGAGTCCAGACATAAGGGGCATGGGGGGTAGTTGGAAGAGGCCTTCCTTCTTGGCAACTTCAAGGCCTCCTCCAATTCCAGTGGTCAGGACATCTTAAGAACCTTGTTCAAGGTTTTGTAAGACAGATTTGTTTCTATTTGTGTCTAACATATGCTCGGGATGTCCCCAGTACCCAACGAATAGACGAACACCCCCCCTGTCCTCATCATCTGAGTTTTCTTCAATAAATTTTTTGTAGCATGTTTGCTCTGTTTTCTCCAGGCTCAGAAAAGAAAACATACGAAATAAAAAGGTAACTTAGTTTTCTTAATATGGCAGTTAACAATGACTCCTCTAGAATATCAAGATCGTGTTTTAAAATTGGTTCAGAAATTTAAAAAAGTGATTAATTTAGGACAGACCATTAGGCAATTGATATCCTGCAACAGTGGAATGAACTAATATGAGAATGAGCTAATATGAGGAAGGTTAGTTCCAGAATGATTTGACTTTCTGGAGGCTTGTAACTTAGTTGAGAAAAAAATTACTGAAGTATCGTATCTATGAAAGGGTGTCCCTCCCATTCAGCTGAGCTGATTGAGACTTCGCCTAAATCGTTGTATGGGACATCAGTGCAGTAAATGGAAGTCCATTTAAAACAGCGACTTAGGGGTAGTAAGACGAGTATTTCACAAAGCGGAACCACAAAGTGGAACCGCATTTGACAAATTTTTTTAGGAACTAACCATAGAGGTACAATCCTATAACTTTCTCCCGCAATGTATCGACGCCCTCTTACTTCAACTCTTGTGACGAGAACAAAACATGGGCGCCCCCAAAAACTTCTACCAAAGAAGAATTTTTTACTAGCTTGAACAGGGTAAGATAATGGTGAGTTTAACCCCCAACAACTTGAATATATGCACCCCTGAAATAAAAGGGGTTTTACATTATGTTATGAACTTGCCTGCCTCATATCTTGTAAACTGGGACTATACCCAGGAGATGGAAACATTGGCGCATGACCACGGCCGTCGATTCGCACAGCAACAATCGGCTCGTTTGTTCATTGGATCCAACCACCTGTTCACACACATGCGCACCAGTATCAGCCCAAAGAACTACTAGTATAGGACACGGTGTCGTTCTATTGAAAGGCTTTCCACTATGTTGAAACTGGAAAAAACTGATGGTCGTCTTCTGGTGGTATCGCACAGGAAACAGGGCGACTCGTAGGAAGCCTCCTATAGCTCATCAGTTTCACAAATGAACACACATGAGTCTTTACCTGGCAGCTTTCATAGAACTTCCCGAAGTTCTCTGAGAGGTTATACAGGTAGTCACACAATACGTTGGGCAAAAGATTGGCACAAGCCTCTTCCACAGTCTGGGAGGTGAAAATTTAAAAAGATAACGGATTAAAACTTCACAAGATGTACCATAGAAGGATGAAAGTTGGGAAGGAAAATGTGTGCACCTCTGCAAACCGCAGCAAGTGGACACCCAAAGCTCTCTCCGATGGATGATCCAAATGAATCTCTCCAGTCTACACGGCAAGAATATAATGAATTCACGAAGAAGTATAAGCAAGTGTAGTTTCTCAAAGACTGCAATTGAATGAGTGTGGTAATTCATCCATTCACCATTGGTTCAATCTAAATAATGCATTAAAAAAGTTAATTACAAAATGTGAAAGCAATTGTCCAAACCAGAACAACAGCGTACTCACCTTCTTTAATTCCTCGATATCTACCCCGGACTTTCTGATGATTGAACAAATCCGAGCATGGGCATACAAAAGATAAACGGCGGTGTTCCCCTGATGTATGAAACATATATGAGCAAGGAACGAAGAAATTCACACTGACAAAACATAATAGAGTACTCTAAAAGCAAGATTTCCATTGCACGTGCAAACCAAAGTGCAAGTTTTACTTGTTTTCTGTACCAAGAGGTGACAGAAACACAAGAAAAATGCCAGGAGAAGGGTTGATTTCAAAGGGGAATGCTGATTCAAGCAGTATCTAATCCATACACCATTTCTTATTTTGCTATTGGGCCACGTAGTACAAAAATTTACCAGTAGCCCGTCCAAATCATAACACATAACGTCAAGTTGCCCAACAGAAAAGTGGAAAAGGAAGGTGAATAAAGAGAGTGCATGAAGCAAGAGTCCAGGCATCAATTTGTAAATGTTCCAAAGACAATCTATCCCAATAGATGAAGAAAAACATCTACATTCTTTTGCAAAAAATGTAATTCCTCGGGAAATGGAGATTTATTGAGAAAATTTCTTCCTCACCTTATCATTGAGCATCTGGTCAAAATTAAACGTGTAATTTGTCAGTCTGTTGTTCTTCAAGTCAGCATACCTGCCATTACAAAAAGTAACACTTTTGGTAAAACAACTCAAAAACTATGCACATTCTAAGAAAATATACAGACAGCAAGGCCATTAATAATAATAGCAAAGATGATCTGAAGCTGCCCTGTAGAATGAAAACCTTTGAGCTAACATTCATTTTGGTAGTTGCGTGCTGTTTCCTAGAAACTAAGCCAAAATTTGGTTCAAAATTCTTGGATTTCCAAGAAATTTAGCATTTATAAATTCTTGGATTTAAAAAAAAACTAGTTTGCAGTAGAATTCATGTTTTTCCTTTTTAATGTAGTAAGTACTTTCTTATCCAATCAGCATAAATACTCATTTATTTATTTACTATGAAGCAACTGCAAAATCATCCCTGGCACTTTTAAAGACTCACTTTACAGCACCATAACCAATTGCCTCAGCGATTTGGTCAAGCTCTTCTTTACTCCACTCCTTGTCCTTTTCTGGAAAAAGATTACCATTATTTCATGTTAATTCAGGGCATTAGAATATACGTAGTAGAAGGCTTTTGTCACAATAAAGAACATGCACAATAGAGCAACCATGCTGCAGTGGGAAACAGCCTTTCAGGAAATCCTGACATACCACGTTGAATCAGAGTTGCTTTACTTCTAGATTTGGCTTCGTCAAGTAAATCAACCAGCCTCACAACTTCAGTATTTCGAGTCCTAAATCGCTTGCCATCTTCCCCTAGTACAAGACCAAAGCCAACATGGCTAACCCGAGGATACGTGTTACTGTCAGCCGGAAGCCAGCCAGCACGTCGTGCAGCCTGTAAAATTTTAAAAAAGGAGTTAAAATAGAAACATTGCTTTTGAAACTAAAAACTTTGATCACACACACAAGTACTCTTCCATTTTTCCAGCTATAATGTAAAACTTTTAACATTACTAGAAAATGAAAATAACAAATACGACATACACCTGAGAGGTGGCAAAAAATTCGGCATAATTTCCCACTATATATATAAATGATTCATGTGAAACCAATCAGCCTGAATTATCTGACAAGGAAGCAAAGCCTTATATCTCGTGCTTACAGCCCACTTACCTTAAAAAACATTTCAAAGTGTTGTGATTGACCAACATCAGTTACATAGATAATCCACTCAGCTCTTTCTTCATTAAGCCGGTACCTGAATCACAAACAAAAGAGGTTGAGTCCACTGACCAGAGTTCAGAGATTGATGAGACATGATAGTGGTTTTCACTTCAATCTAGTATCAATATCTTTTCAGGAGGAACAGGGAAAATGTCAAAAGAATAGGATCTGCTTTTCTTATAATGGACAGAGAAAACCATGCACTAAAGAGATACTACAAGAAAATGCAACATTTCTACTGCTCATATTGGCTTTCAATCGTAAAGAAGAAATCATCAATAGCCCTCACGCACGACTAATAGTGACTAATAACATCTTCGGATGAAAAATCTCCATTAACATCCTTAGATATATATTCAGACCAGAATGTTAGCTCAAAGGTTCTCAATATACAGGCATGACGATTATGAACCAAGTATGGGTAAAGATGGACAAACGACTCCAAAGCTTTGTGGGAAATGCGAGAGAAACTCCCATTTCATTAAATTCCCTCTCACAAATTTTAAAATTTTGCCTTCATTCCTTCGAAATTTCCAAACACACTCCAATTGAAACTTTACCAAAGAGCAGTGAGATCTGTTGAAGCATAATTGAAGCCACCATCACTCTTCACGACAATCAGGGGTATTTCAAATCCTTCTACTCTGATTACACGAGCCCCTTGGCTTTCTTCTACTAATCCTAGATTGCTCAATTTCTCCAAAACATCAGGAATGTATGGATTGTAAAAGCTCTCGCCCTGCATAGAGTAAAACTTAATAAGAAGTCAAATAAATCGAAAGAACCCAATACAAAATTTTTCAACACAATAAACAATGAATGAACCATTCTTGGCAATGTAACGAGAATCCCAATTAATTCCTTAAACTAGTGAAATGGTGAACTCATAATACTCATGCACATTTATGCAAAAGTATTATCAATTGAGCAAGACAAAGACTCCAGAACAAGATTGTTGGAAGTAATTGAATAAGTTGTAAATAGATTAGGAAAGTTTGTTATCAGTGATTTGGTGTCCTAATTTTCAGCTAACAGGTTAAGGAACTTTGGATTTTGTATTATCTTTTAGGAGAAATCTTGTATTAATCTTTTGTGTATATATTCTTAGTCGTATAATGAAAATGTAGAGAAGTTTTTTCCTTCTTCTCAAATTCTTCTATTCAAGATGGTATCAGAGCGGCGATCCTAAAAGTTGCTTGATTTTTTTTCCTTTCTTCAATGGATAATAGTGATATCTTTGAAAGGTTTGAGAGAGAACAAAACCTAACTCCACTGCTACATGATTCTCCCTTCCAACATATCAACGAGAGGCTGAATGGAAAAAATTACAGACGTTGGGCGCAAAATGTACGCCAGGTTCTCATGGGAAAAGAGAAATTCGGATATGTGGATGGAAGTTATCCTCAACCTCCAGAGACGGAACCCAGAAGTCGACAAAGGTGGACGACTGAAAATTCCATGATAATGGCCTGGTTGATCAGTTCGATGCATCCGAGTGTTGGGAATACGTTCATGTTTCTTCATACTGCTAAAGAAATTTGGGATTCAACTCAGAAAGCTTACTCAGATGCCGAAGATATTGTACAAGCCTTTGACATAAAAGTTCAACTCTGGGAAGAACAACAACGGAGTCGCGATGTTACTGAATACTACTTGGAGATGGTCACACTTTGGCAAAAGCTGGATTCGCGTACAGATGATCGTTGGGTATGTACACAGGACGCATTACTTTACCGACAAAAGGTGAACCAGGAAAGGGTGTTTGAATTTTTTGCTGGTCTGGATCGTTCCTTTGATGATGTCCGAAGCCGACTCCTAGGTCGACGACCTTTCCCAGTTCTTGATGATGTGTTCGGAGAAGTTCGTCGCGAGGAGACACGGCGCAAGGTGATGCTTAATGCTCCTATAGAATCTCCAGTTGGCTCTCTTGACTCCACGGCCGTTGCAGCTCAGAAAGGAGGAAACTTAACAGTGTCTCACAGCAGTTCCGGGCCTGGGTATTCCTCAAATTCATTTGGCCGACAACGTCTGTACTGCGATCACCGCAAAAGAGTGGGTCACACTAGGCAAACGTGTTGGATACTGCATCGGAAGCCGCCGAACTGGAAGCCCAGACGTGTAGAAGGTGCCAGTAGCCATCAGTCTTCAGGTAGTGGTCTCGATTCTTTAGTGGAGGACAATAAGCAACCATATGGTACATCTCCTCTAAATCTGAGTGAGAAGCAGCTGCAACAACTTGCAACCATAGTGTCTGGCATGCAAAGATCCTCTAGCGCAGGTTCAGATTCCAATCCTCAAGCTCCATCTGAGTCGTATGCTTCTATTGCGCAAGGTACATATCTCTCTAGTGCCTTAACTGCAACATCACAGCTGCAGTGGAGTATAGACTCAGGCGCATTGGACCACATGACAAATAAACGAGATTTGTTCTCTGAATATAAGATTCTTCCTCCTGATAGTCGAAGAATCAGAGTAGCTAATGGTGATTGGATGTCAGTTGTGGGTATTGGAACCATAAAACCAACCAAGGAGTTGATTCCACATGATGTCCTTCATGTTCCTTTCTTGTCATTTAGCTTACTGTCTATATGTAAACTCACTCGAGATAATCATTGTAAGACCACTTTCAACTCTATTGGTTGTGTTTTTCAGGAGGAATCTTCGGGGAAGGTGATTGGCACTGCTGAAGTTGTTGATGGGTTATATTATCTCAATATGGATGTCAAGAATACACCTAATCTTCTTGCTACGACCTCTACATCTTCCGTAGCCACATTTGATCTATTGCATGCTCGCCTTGGTCATCCCAGTTCTACATACTTGCTCAAACTATTTCCAAATGTTTCCTCACCATCCAACTTTCATTGTGAAGCATGTGAGTTTGCTAAACACCATCGTCATTCTCTATCGTCTAGAGTTTATACACCAAGTGCACCTTTTGTCCTAGTTTATAGTGATGTTCGGGGTCCTTCAAAGATACCTAATAGGAATAATACAGTGTGGTTTGTCACGTTCATTGATGACCACACTAGAGTTTGTAGGGTCTATTTACTCAAGTCCAAGTCAGATGTACTCTCTTCTTTCATTCAATTCCATGCAATGATAAAAACTCAATTTCATGCAACTCTCAAGATCTTGCGTTCTGATAATGGTACTGAATATCAAAATCATTTATTTAATTCCTATTCTTACATTACATGGGATTGTTCACCAAACTTCATGTGTATACACACCTCAACAAAATGGGGTAGTTGAGAGGAAAAACAGACATGTCTTAGATGTGGCACTTGCACTTATGTTTGCCCGGCATGTTCCTTCTTACTATTGGGGAGATGCTGTTTTGACTGCTACTCACTTAATAAATAGAATGCCTAGCAAAGTCTTATCGTTCCTTAGTCCTATTTGTTCTCTACAAAAAGTTTATCCATACTATTTGTCTTCTTCACTTGCTCTTCGTGTTTTTCGATGTGTTGCCTATGTTCATCTTCAACCTCAGTCTAAATTACATCCAAAAGCACTCCGTTGTATCTTTCTTGGATATTCGACTACCCAGAAAGGTTATGTCTGTTATTCTCCAGCTCATAAACAAAGGTATGTCTCGATCCATGTTACTTTTCAAGAACATCTAACTTTTTATTCTTCCCATCCAAACCAGGGGAAGAATCCCACAGAGAATGACTTGTTTGGGAACTCAGAATGGTTTGTTAGTAATGCAGACAAACCAAACAACAAGATCCTGAGTCTACTAGACAACTCGATCTCTGTTCTACCAGACAACCCTATCTCTGTTATACCAGACAACCTGAGTCTTCTCCCAAACAACTCAAGCCTACCAGAAAACCCAAGTCAACCTAAATCTCTCCAATCACAGACTCCTTTAGCCACTCCTGAACCTACTGTACAGCCTACAACAAACATTCAGGTGTATTCTCGACGTCCACGGAAGGGAGAACCTGATTGTCAAACCGATGCGAAAACATCACACATCCCTGATCTTCCTCCCGATACTGAGCTGGATCTTTCGATTGCATTACGGAAAAAGCCACGCTCATGTACACAACATCCAATAGAGAGGTTTGTGTCTTATGCTGGTTTATCTAATTCATATAGATCGTACATTGTTAATCTTGACAGGGAAGAAGTTCTTAGACATATACAGTTAGCTCTAAGGAATCCTAAATAGAAGCAGGCTGTTTTGGAGAAGTTATCTGCTCTCCATAAAGCAGATACATGGGAGATAGTTGATCTACCCAAGGGGAAGAAACATGTAGGTTGCAAGTGGGTGTTTACAGTAAAGTATAGAGCTGATGGTACAGTGAAAAGGTACAAGGCAAGATTAGTGGCAAAGGGGTTTACCCAAACATATGGAATTGACTACAATGAGACTTTTGCTCCTGTTGCCAAGTTGAATTCTATCCGCGTCTTATTATCTATTGCTATTAATCTTGATTGGTCATTACACCAGTTAGATATCAAGAATGCTTTTCTAAATGGGAGTCTCGAAGAGGAAGTATATATGACCATGCCACCGGTATTTGTGACAGATGTAGAAGGTCTACTACTGGGCAGGGTCCAAAACCGACAGAAGGTCTACTACTGGGTATTGCAGCTTTGTTTGGGGAAATATGGTCACTTGGCGTAGTAAGAAACAATCTGTTGTTGCACGTAGTAATGCAGAAGCTGAGTTTCGAGCTTTAGCTCATGGTATATGTGAAGGGTTGTGGTTAAGGAAGTTGATGTGCTAGTTGAAGCTTGAAGTTCATGGTTCAATTCAAATGTTTTGAGATGATAAAGATGCACTTAATATTGCTCAGAATCCAGTACAACATGATCGGACAAAGCATGCGGAGATCGACAGTCACTTCATCAAAGAGAAGGTAGAAGCAAAGGATATATCACTTTGGTTTGTGTCTACAGAGGAGCAGATTGCTGATATCTTCACCAAAGGGCTGAATAAGAAATTGTTTGATTACTTCTTAATCAAGTTGAATATGATTGACATCTTTGATCCAACTTGAGGGGGAGTGTTGGAAGTAATTGGATAAGTTGTAAATAGATTAGGAAAGTTTGTTATCAGTGATTTGGTGTCCTAATTTTCAGCTAATAGGTTAGGGAACTTTGGATTTTGTATTATCCTTTAGGAGAAATCTTGTATTAATCTTTTGTGTATATAATCTTAGTCGTATAATGAAAACGTAGAGAAGTTTTTTCCTTCTTCTCAAATTCTTCTTTTCAACAAAGATGAATATTATTAAAGCCTGAAGGTAGACTGCATGTAGACAAGGATCCAGATGGACTTATGGCAAATACATTTCGATCTGTCAACAAGAAAGTTACCTTTTCCTCTAATCTAATTCCAAGCCGCTGATAAACGCCATCAAATTCCTTTCTGCTTATGTCACAGATTTGTGCCCATGCCTTCCGATACGTTGCCTCTCCACCCTAATACAGATGGAAAATACAAAACAAATGAGGACGTGACTCTGAGAGATGGTATGATGCGATCTCTACATATTATCTAATAAAGTTATATCCCATAAAGGAGGCACCAAGTTTTACCCAATTTTCTTCCAGCAGCTTATACAAAACCATTGTTTGGACAAAGGAATAACAATGTCTCCTTCCGAAGGAACACAACAAAAAATGGAAAATCATTGAACTTCCACTACAAACAAGGTTTCTTAACCAACCTGGAGACGAACCACGGCCTTTTGTGCTCTCTCCTTAAAAGCAGGATCTTCATCAAATCTTTTCTTTGAATCTTTATAAAATTTCTGAAACATAGTTATTCTAAAAAGATCAACAATGCTTGCAAATTAATTTGTTAAAAAACCATACTACAATAAGAAACATACATGTCTGAAGTGAACCCCTAGTAGCCCATATCGCTATTTCCTAAGTCTTTTAAATTAGAAAAAATGGATTTTAACAAGCAGCAACAGGAGCTATTCTGAGGTACCAAAATGCCGAGTAGGGCAGTCAAAGCTAAAACAGGAAAAGGTGAAAATATATGTTTAATAAAGAAAATTATGCAGGACATACAAATCAACTGACATACAAATAAGACATGAGCTAAACACGATATAGAAAGTAAAACACATCCCAACCAGCCCAGATATCGTTTCTCTATATGTCAGTTAACTTCAAGCTGCCAGAAGGGAAAAAGTAAAGAAGAAAGAACAGGAACTACATGAATAAAACCCACATAACGTGGTAAAATCCTCTCAATAATGTAATCTTTATTTGGAAACTTCAATGTTCTATAATACAAGAATGTATGCAGATTCAATGAGAAAAGCCAAGAACTAAGGGGTAAAAAAATTTAATCTTCCATTTGCCAAATATCACACGGATGCATAAACCAACATCAAGTAGCAATGGTTGAACCTGGAGGTCAGCAATAGCCGTTTCCTTTGCATCTTCCCAATTTGGGAACATCTCAAAAAGAAATTCAATCAGCATTCCAAACTGGTGAAAAAGAACAGATCAGGCGAAATTGGTCAGATATAAGGAGAAATAACAATGGTCAACTCAAAATTAAGAGCGGTCTGAAGAAAGTCCCATTTGCATGATATATTGGGCCCGTAGTTACAGAATTCATCTATATCTAGCATCTCCAAAAGCATCAATCGAATAATTGTACAGTGATCCAACCAAGTCAAATCTCAAAACTATAACCAACCAATTAGCCTTCGGAAATCAAGCAAGCGAACTGCCACCCAACAACGAAAACCAAGTTCAGATGAAATTGGCGACATTTTAACTATCTCAGTCTTCTATTTTAAGCGGAAACTTCTATTTCAGTCTTCCATTTTAGATATCTCAAGGAAGAAACATAATGGAAAATGTGCTTAAATTAAGAGTCAGTATAAGCAACCACCTGTGTACCCCAATCACCGACATGGTTTCGTCGTAGAACTTCAACATTGGAGAATTCAAACATTCGAGCCAGCGTGTCCCCAATTATAGTGGACCTCAAATGCCCCACATGCATTTCTTTTGCAATATTAGGAGAAGAAAAGTCAACTACTACTTTTGCAACAGAAATCCTCGGAGCCCATGTCTGGATTCCATTAGTGAGCATCTTCTGAATTGTCTGCAAGGCCATGTTTTTAGTAAGCAACAATTTTTATTAAATAAGAAGGGAAAACAAAGAAGTATACAAAGTAAGACACCCCAACCTTATCCTAGAATATAATACATCTGTATCAAGAAATCTCTCCAGGAAACAACTCTAAAACGCAACTAGGAATAAAATATTCAAAAGTAATACAATTTCCATCACCCTCTTATTCTTTTCTGATCAGATAATCCACAGAACCATAATACAACAGAGTAGACCACTCTAGCAGGGAAATTCTTGTCAAATCACCCAAAACATGCCAAGGGAATATGTGAGGTTCGTGGAGAGCGTAAAATCCCAATAGCATGAATTTCGAATTCTCAATGAAAATTCATGCAGCATGTCATTAGAACCCAGAATATAAAAGCTATGCTCACCTTTGCAATCCAACTCTCTGATAACACAACATTGACAAATCCAGGTCCAGCTACTTCAAGTGACCGCACCATGTCAGAGTGCGGAAGATTATTTTTAAGAGCCTAACAAGAAAAACAAATCATGAGATGCTACCAACAGATAAGAACATCCTCATATAAATTTTATATCACAAGGTATAGCAACATCTGCACCAGTTCTTACCTCTCCAACAGCTCTGGGAGCCTTGAAGTCAGATGCGCCTTTAATTTTCTGCCAGAGGCCCATCGCATTGTTACTGCAGAAAGATTGAGTAGTGAGAAAGAATTACAAATCAGAGCTGGGTTGTGAACAACTATGCTACATCAACACATAAATTGAGGTATGCCAACATTAGGCGAGGGAACAATGCTGTATGCAAAAAACGGAAACTTCCCAAGGTTGACAGAGAAATTTACCATTGGTAATCACCGAATTTCCCAGTGCAAGCAGCAACCAGAGGCTCTACATTGGCCTCATTAGGGACTGTCACTCGGAGAGATTGCTCAAATAGATTAGCCAGATCCTTTCTCACATTGCCACTATTCTCCTCACCCTTCAAGATGACAGTCCACATTAAGAGACTCCTAAAATTCAAACTCGAGACAGAAACCAAAATCTTCCAACCATTACCATGTTAGTAGCTGTAGCTGTTGAGACTGCTCTTCCTTCCTCAGCCAATGTTGCTCTCGTAAAATTCAATCTGGGGAAGTCTGCCTAGTTTGATTTCATCAAATTAACAAACAAGAATAACAAACAAGGTCATTTTTTGTGTGCAGGTGAACAACTGATTAGAAAAAAGGCATTAAAAATTATTTAGCAGGGCAAGTCCCATGCAAGCTAAGATGTCTCTAAGTTTATACCGCTCCTATCTCAAATTCAACCTCTAATCATGTAACCTTGAGCTTCGATTTGAAATGTACATTAGAAATCAAGCACCAAGACGGGACAGTCTGTAGTATACAGAACCGAGCCAACTGCCCAGAAATCATAAACTGAACTCAACGACATGGCATTACAGCGGTCTTACATCCACGAACTAAGCGTGGATACATCGTTCCAAAGGACATCACTCCGTGCGCACTCTCAACATCAACAACAGCAAAAACAGAAAGGAGGTAATCAGAAACAAGCCGCTCCGTCTCCTGATGCAACAGTTCTCTTATTCCCTCAGCTAAACGGGGGAGCAATGCAAGTTAGACGAGGAGCGCAGACTACGCCAAACGAAAGGAAATCAAGGAGAAGAACAACAAGGATTGCATGGGAGCAGAGGGTGTGGGGGGAGAAGGAATCCGAGAGGGATTGAAAGGCGGATGACTTACGAAGGGAGGGGAAGGGAGGCGTCGAGCCAAGGAGAAGAAAGAAGGGGACGGGGAAAGGAGAGGGGTAGAGGTGGTGGTTGTGGTGGTGGCGGCGGTCGGGAGGAGTAGAGCGCCTCCAACTGCTTTCATCACCGTTATCTTTTGGCGCTGCCCTAACCCTTTTATTCCCCAACCACCCGGCCGGCCCCCTTCCGATTTCTTCGGTACTTGTAATGTTTATCTTAGTTAATTTCTTATTGAAATTATAAAATCAATTTAAGTTTCAAAATAAAATCAATAAAATGCGTCTCAAACTCAATGAAAGATGCGTGCGTTTCAAGTTCGACAACAAGCATTTGTCTTTGATTTTTTAAATATATATATTCTAAAATTAATAAAAAGAGTTTTCAAGTTAAATTTTTTATAGTAAATAATCTTTTCATTGATGACCAAGGCAGCAATGAAAGATTGCCTCTTTTTCTTTTGCTAGAGGCATCCTCACACTTTCTAATTTTGTGTTTTCTTTTTGACCGATTTTTGTCGAGCCTGATGTGGTGGAAATTATTCGAATTTGTCTTTCGCAAACTGCTTCAACATTCTCTGGATCTTCCGGTAACACCCTCATTGTTTTTAGCTTATTGGCCGTCTACATTGAAAATTCCTTTCATTTCTGGAGTCAGTTGAAATTGTTTATAATTATTACTCTTTGTTAAACAAAAAGCTAATAGCAGAAAATAAATCTAATTAATCATGCTAAAAATAAGTTTTAAGAAATTATTAAAATTAATTATTACGAAAATATGTTGTAAATAAATATATATAGAGAGTGTTTGTTTCGCGGAACATGGAAAAATGCGGAAAGTGATGTAATGGGATGACTATTCCATTTCATATGGGTTTTAAGCTTTGCTTGATTTGGATAGAATTTAGGAAGATTTGTCTGGCTTTTTCGCAAACAGAGCATTAGTTAAAAGGTTGGAATTCATTCCATCACATTTAATTTAGAAGTGAAAGATGATGAAGAATTGAACGAGGAAGTCTACGATATTTTATAGAACTTGAACAAAATGTTTTGTAAACTTCCACATTTATAGGTGATACAATAAGCAGGACAGCAAATGTCCACTAGTGATAAATGACCCACTACCGCCATTGGTGGGCTGAATCAAGAGTGTTCTTTTTTCATCCCCCGCAATCTCATGCTCATGTGGAAGCGTGAGATTGTTGCACGAAGGAGCCACTATCTAGACTTTTTTGTGAACACATCGACACGTTGCTCTCTCGTGGGAATGAATTTGACGACGAGTTCTCCACGTTGTTCCCGAACCAAGTGATGGTTAATGGCAACGTGCTTGGTCCGACTATAACGAATCGGGTTTGTACCGAGATAGGTGGCGCCAATGTTGTCACAACGGATGATCAAGGGACGACGAAAGGAGATGCAAAGTTCTCAGCAGAGGGAGGAGAGCCACATAATCTCTGCAGCTGCATAGGCAAGAGCACGAAACTCCACTTCAGTCGAGCTACGAGGGACGGTGGGCTGCTTCTTGGACCACTAGGAAATGAGTGTGGAGTCGAGAACGACGGCGTATCCTGTGGTGTTGCGACGAGTCGCAGGACATCTCACCTAGTCGGCATCAGCATAAGTCATCAGACGCGTCACATCGGTTTTGATCAAGGGAAGACCTAGGGTAGAGGTTCCTTTAAGATAGCTGTACGCGCGCCTTCCGGCCTAGCACGCGCGTGGCGGTTTGAACAACCCGAGGATCCGGGCCCGCTCCCCAAGGCCCAACCGGTCGACGTCACGACTCGAGCATCAGATGCTACGGAAAGGAATTGGGTGATCCCTCCCTGGGTTCCTAACTAGGCCTGCATGGGCCCTCGCCGACCGTCCCTGTTTTCCTAAGAGGCGACGGGCGAAAGGCGGAGCATGATCCGAAGAAGGAACTTTCGGGAGAAATCGGGAGCGGCTCGTGTCGTCCGTTCCTCATCCAAAATGGCTCCGTAAAAAGGTTGTTGTTTAACCTAGGTAAACTATACGGAGTCGCCACCGACTTAGTTTTGAAAGCTGGTTTAAGTCGGAAAACCAGAGTAGGATTCGGGGATTCCTATTTACTAATTCTTACATTCTAACATGCGAAAAAGGAGGTGGCGTTTGCTCCAAAAGATTTGCTATTGTTTAACGAGTGTTGGACCCGATTCAGGCTTTGGACCCGAACTCATGTTTGTTGATTGCAAACAACATGCGACGATAAGCCTATGAGCCTAAGGCATGCGGCCAAGCACAGACAATTATTGAGATCAAAGGGGGCGGGGAAGGAAGGTGACCGTGGGCCTATGCACTTGGGCTCACGGTCCGTTACAAGTGGATTTTCTATTTTTTCGGGGAGGCCGGCACCTCCCCTTTTACCTCATGTGACGGTTGGAGCCGCTTGATGGTCTTGACACCACGTTTTTATGCGCGAAAAGATTCCCGCGCCTTCAACAATCCTTCGAGAGGCTTGGGCCGGCACTTCGAAATTTGTGCGTCCATTGTACATGCATAGACAAAAAAAATAGAGTGTTAGTTATGCGAGATAGTAGAGTGTAAGTTATGCAAGACGTCACATGTAATCATATTACAACAACGAACACAGATTGTGCATTGTTCAAAAAGCGGATTATAACTTTGGCTAGGATTATCCGATTTAATCAAAATTTGAACCAAAAGATCCAAAACTTAATGAAGAGTATGCATGAAAAATTTCATGAAATTCTAAAGGTGCAATCTTTCAAGATCAAGGAACAAAGTTGGCTGTCCAGAAAAGCGGAATAGTTTGCACAGTCGGTGTTATTCCTATCAAATCTTGGCCCTTGAATGTCTGATCAGAATGTAAAAAGACTTCACAGAAAGGTAAAGTGATGAAGAATATGTATGTAAAATTTCACATGGATCCAACGGTTGGATCGTAAGAAATACAGGTGCAAAAAGTCAGACTATTCTGTGGTTTCGATCTGACTCTGGCTGGGTAAAGTTCTGGGAAGAAAAATGGCAAACATCGCATTCACAGAACGAAAAAATATGTATGATATGTCAAAATTATCGTGATGAAATGAAGAAATCATCTATGAAATTTGGCAACGATCCAATAGCGGGATCAGCCGTTATTGCATAAAGAACACGATAGTGACACTCAGGAGGCCTTACTGAGTATACGGTCTGTTCGAGAGATTGTTTTGTAATAGGCTAAAAACTTCAACGGTTGATATGCATACTCATAGAACCATCTTGAAGTTTAGTTTAGCTTTGAAAAATTTGAGTAAGATCCAACGGTTAGATCTCTCAGAACTTCCCTGGAAATGACAATGCAACAGGTTGTCCTCCTGCGGCCAGTGAAAGTGGTTGTCGTTTCGGGGGGAATAATTCGATCCTCGATCAACCAAAAATTAAAAAAAAAAATATTCTCAAGATCATCCCTCATTGTAGATCATTTGACCTTTTGGGGTCGAGGTTCGAAAACGTCCGTAACCTCATCGAAAAAATCAGAATTTGGAGACGTTGCCGTAGAAAACAACTGGACAGAAGGCCGAGAGATGCCCCGACACTTCAGTGCCACTAGTGAATGAAAAATCGGCCCCCAAAGCTACTGTGAAAGCTTTGAGGGCTACAAGTCGTACGAAAATGCATTTCGAGAAGAATTTAAATTATATGACCTTTTTCCATCGTGATCTAATACCGGAGGAGGGTGGCGCGCCAGTTGTCCCTTGTCTGTAACTTCGGCTATTACGACCTTGTCCGAAGACTCGTTCCTCACCCCATAGTGTGTATGGTAAGCCAAAGAAGTAAGGGGAATGACGGAGTCAGCATATCGAACATGGTATACGCATGATTGAATTAGCAAAGTGAGAGAAAGTCTCACCGAGGGGTTACCTCGCCCCGGGATGGCCCGAGGAAGATGAACGACGCAGGGAGGGGGTCGGCTGGTAGGCTGGTCTAGAGGCTTTGGCTCGTCGGCACTGGAGAGGGGGAGTCCTTGGCTCTGGATTCTGTGTGTGCGTCCGGAGGAGTTGGCCTTCGGTTGTCTGTGGAGGAATTTGTCTCCGATTCCCAGATGAGTTGGCCTCTGGCTTTTTTAGAGGGGGAGGAGCGTGTCTCAGGTTCTCCCAGAGGGAGGATGAACGTCCTTTGGAGGATATCTGTTTATCTGATCGTTCTCTGAAAGAGGATCCGGAGTCTTTGGGGAAAGGGGAGATTTTGACGGAGAGGATTTTGAGAGATCTATGACGTCTCTGATAATTGTCTGATTGATTGTTTCTTTTTTTTGTGCAGACTGGGTATGTGAAGGGGATTGTGTCTATGTTCATCGAGACAAAGAAAGTAAGAGATATTTTTTAATGGGAAACGAGATATTTTTTTGGGAGCGATTATAACATGTGAAAGTGAGGAATTAGATGAAAAAAATCTCCCCCTAAAATCTTGGATTGATTGAAGAAATTTTTTTATATTTTATATTATTATTATCTAAAATTTGGGGTATTACAGTTGCCCCTCTTTGCGAGGGAATTTGGAAAAGATTTTCTCGCAAAGACTTCATTAATACCCCAAATTGTGGATTTAGAGTATTCTTGATAGACCTGTACTTTGGGATCTAATCAAGAAAATTGTCAGTAATAGACGAGACCCCGTGAAATACGGGGGGTAAAATATGTGCGGTCACAACACTCATAAATGTCATGATTTTTTTGACAAAGCTTATTTGGATCACTTCTGAGCGAGAACAGGGAAGGACTTTTGACTTTTAACTTTTATCTGGGCCCGCTCTTACTTCTAAAACCTGTCATGGTGGGATTTTAGAATTCCTTTGACTTGGATGCTCATGTACCGGTCGAAGGAGACTTTATCTAGGTTGTAATGTAGTTTTGGCTTAAGGCCTTTGGATAGAGATATGAATTTGTCATTTTGAAGGATCAAGTCTAAGGACCTCATCGGAAGCTGCTGTACCATAGAGGTTCCACCGTCCAAGCGAATTCTCCATCTACCAGACAACAGGTTCGTTGAGACATGCCGTTGGGGATTGATGGCCGCCCACTAGAGCTTTGGAAATCTGTTTTGGGGAAGTCTTCTCCTCGTTTTGTCCAGGAGGTAACACCTTTGCTTTTGTGACCGTTCATGTTGGCCCTGATACTTTAGTTTGCTCTTTTATTTTCTTTTTGTTGCGTTTTGTTCTTGAAGACTTTGGTCTTTGCACTAATTTTGCTTTTTCTTTGTTGAATTGTAGGAATTTCCACTGCTTTCTTTCTTTCTCTCCGCCTTGTTGGAGATGCTTTGGATTCCTTGGGGATTTATATTTCTTGATGGTTATGAGGATTTGCTCCATTTTCTTCTCTGTTGATCTTTTTAGAGCTGCTTTGGACTCCTTGAGGATTTGTACGTCTTGCCGAATTGATAAGCACTGATAAGCACGTCTGTTGATGGTACCTCTTCGCTTGAACCTTGAGGAAGTGTAGCCTCAGTGGTCCGTTGCTTCCAGTTTCTGACTACATGATCTCTATTTACCTCAGTGTGAGGCGGTCCTTAGACTCAGAGGGAGTAGTGTATATAGAAACTTCAACTTTGGCTCGGAAGGGCTAGCAATGGTTAATGTTTTGAGTTTGGGATAGAGAATAAATGCTCGATCTCATCCCAGTCTGAGCATCTTTCGTCAAAGGATTCTTTGTCCGCCCAGACGTATGTATGTGAACCATTATGGTGTTTGCACTCATCTATTTGGGTAAGTGTTTAGGAATGGGCTTGCCTTCTCCATTCTCACTCAGAAGCATTCTTATTATCAAAAATCTTTTAAAATTGTATGCGAAAGGGCACACAAATGCTTAAGAAGTGAATAGGTTTCGGTACGCAAACCTCTTTGGAGACGTCGTACTAAGGTGGTGCTCTTGTGCAAGCTTCGCGGGGAAAGTGTTTGCACTTTCATGCCCAAGTCATGGTCCTTGAGATTAAACTTCCACCCGATCACCCACGTCGTTGCCTAAGAGTTTGTACCGTACTGTGCGGAGTCCATGTGCTTACACAATTGACAACGGACGGAGGTGAAGTTAGCTCATGTATTTCGATTCTCGCTTGGGGAGATTTTAATAAAGTTGGGTATTCGCTAGGGATATGAAACGAATATGCCCATCTCGATGGTCGTTCTGGAAGAATATGCTTGTATATTCTACTCTTGTTGAGGAATGCGGTGTTTGTAACCGACTCCAGCTGGGGAAATGGAGGTATGACTCCGTCTAGGGAATGATAAGAAATTTGTTAGAGAGTAGTGTATATGATACTCCCTTTCGATATGATCATCCTTGGTGACAATAAAGGCAATCTCTAAGCATTGGTTCGAAATCTTCCACCCGACCGCCTGCGCCTTTGTTCGTAATGCAGAATGTTCATGTACCTACACTTGCCAAAGGGCGGACAATAAGTGAGCTCTTGTAACTTGTTTCATAGAGAAAGTGCTAGAATTGAATTAATGTAATCATCCTCGGTGATAAACAAAGGCAATCTCGAATTTTGATTCGAAATTTCCACCCAACCGCCCGCGCCTTTGTTCGTAATGCAAGGATCATGTACCTACCCTCACCAAAGGGCGGACAACAAGTGAGCTCATGTAACTTGTTTCTTTTAAAGTAAGAATGAAGTTTGCGCATGTAACTTCATTTATATGAAAAGCGAAGTAGAGCTTTGATACTTCCTTTATTGTGTTTCGTCATTGCGTCTTTGTCCGTAGGAATCAAAGGATTGACGAAATCGTTACTCTTGCCTGATGTCTGTTATATAAAGATGCTCATGTACCTATCAAACATATGGCGAGAAACAAGTAAGTTCATGTGACTTGTTTCTGTTAGAGTAAGAATAAAGTGAAGTAGAGTTTTGGTACTTCCCTTTTGTATGGTTTCGTCATTGCGTCTTCGTCCAATGGAATCGAAGGTTTGATGAAGTGGCTACTCTGGTTTTGTATCCGTTGTATAAGGTTGTTCATGTACCTATCAAACAGATGACAAGAAAACAAGTGTCTTCATGCAACTTGATTCTTTTAGAGTAGAAATGAAATTTGCTAACGCAATTTTACTTATAAGAAAGGTGAAGTAGTGTAGGATTTTAGTACTTCCCTTTTGTAAGGTTTTGTCATTACGTCTTCGTCCGATGGAATCGAAGGTTTGACGAAGTTGCGACAAGACTTTGGCTTAAAGTTTTGCCACCCTCGCCTTTGTCATAGGGGTTGTGTACCATTCGTGTGAGGAGCTCTTGTACCTGCCCACGAGACAAAGGACGTAAATGAAATCGGCTCATGTAATTTCATTTAGCTTGATGAAGAGAGTAATAATTGTGTGATACTCCCTTTTCATGTTTATTGTCAGTGTTCTTTGCCCTAGTTAACTCCCTGGGGATATAAAGAAGTTTGCTGATGAAGATTGTTCTGAACCTTTGGTTTGAAACTTCATCGTTTGTCTTTGTTGTCTGCTTAAGACGCTCATGTATTTTCATGTAATTTGTTGTCTTGTTGATCATGAGTGTTGTTTCGAAGCTTGGGTTTGAAAGTTGTCTTGATTGTCCTGATAGGATGTTGTTGTACCTGCATGTAACAAGGACAAAAACAAGTAGGCTTATGTGACTTGTTTTTACTGAGAATTATTGATCAAGGAACGAATACTTCCTTCATGCATATCGTTGTTTTGATAATGAAGGTTGTTCAAGATTTTGGCTCGAAACTCTTCTATCTGGCCACCTTCGCCTTCTCGTCTGCCTAAGTTGTTTATGTGCCTATGAGACAGCCGAAGGGCAAAACAGTAAGTTCATGTAACTTGTTTTGCAAAGAAAGCTTTTGTTAAGGAACATATAATCCCTTTCATGTTATTTGCTTTTTTGTCAACTAAGAGTTATTCAAGATTGCTCAGTCTCGTCCAGAATAGCTTGGAAATATGCCCCAGAGTCGCTCGGAGATATGTCCATGATCACTCGGAGATTTACCCCAGGATCGGTCGGGGATTTGCCCCCAGAATCACTCGGAAATTTGTCACAGGATTGTTCTCGTGTTGTCGTCGTGATTGTTTTACCAACGAAGGCTGTTTCGAAACTTTGGCTTGAAACGTTTCCACCCTACCACCCTCGCCTTCGTCGTCTGCCTAGGATGTTCACGTACCTATGAGACAAGCCGAAGGGCAAAACAAGTAAGCTCATGTAACCTGTTCTGCAGAGAAAGTATTAGTTGAGGAACGAATACTCCCTTTCATGTAGATCGTTGTTTTGTTGACGACGAAGGATATTTTGAAGCTTTGGCTCAAAACTGTTTCCAGGCTTTGGCTCGAAACTTTACCACCCTGCCACCACGCCTTCATCAACATGGGACAAGGGCTAATATAAGTGAGCTCATGTAACTTATTTTCACAAATAGGGAAGTATTAATCAAAGAACGAATACTCCCTTTCATGTGATTGTAGCGTCGAAGAACGCCTACATCAATTGCTTATGACAATTCTCTCCATTAAGATGATTGATCTTCGATTGAATGTCGTGAATGTGCAAAGTTGATAGAGGAGCCATGCGGTGGGCTTGGGTGGGGATTGGCCACTCATGTAGTGGGCCGACGTGCTTGTTTTTCGTCATTGAGTAATGTGGTGATTGACCTTCTCCTCTTTTCTTTGGTGAGAGTCTGGTGGCTGACTACTGTTGGGATGACCGCTTTGGTGCCGTAGGGAATTCAAAGGGAATTGCCCCAGTCGAAGTATGCGTCGTCGCTTGGTAGACATCATGTTATTTGGTATTAGTAAGTTGTTGTCTGAGCACCAGAAGAGTCATCTTGTACCAGTTGTGCTATGTGTTCGCCGTCGCTTGAAGAATCTGGTCCATGTTTTTGCCGTTGGGATGCTGTGGATCCGACATTCGTCAAGTTCTTGTTGTCGGAGAAACGATGAGGTTGAATGAAGTGTTCGTATTTGGGGGTTGATTGCTAGCAACTGTCCTGATCTCGCGACGCCATTGTGAATTATAGGGTTTGCCCCTTATGCTGGATTGTGTTGTTGAGTTGTAAGCTGGGGAATTGCCCATGTTTGGAATGATGTTTCTGTTGGTGCCGAAGTTGTGGCGATTGATGACGTAGTGAAATCGCTTCGGCTTCTTTGGAGCGGTTGTCGGATCAGTAGGGGCGTGATGTCCCCAGTGTGTCCGATTGTAGCATGTCTGTGAACGGCTCTATGGGCTCGTCATTAGCTCTGATGTTGACTGCGATTGGCTGGTGAGCTGTAACCTCCTTAGGGTTTTCATGTTGTTGTAGATTCGACTTTGAACTTTGGTAGTCGTTGGGTGATCTTTGGTATTCATTTTTGGCTTTGTACTTTGGCTACTGTTGATATCACTTTGGGCTCATGTCGTTGAACACACGGCTTTGGACCTTGGTAGCTGTAATGGAAACTTTGATCTTCATGTTGTTAGATGTTCGGCTTTGCGCATTAGTAGCTGTCGAAGAATCCTTGGCATTCTTGTGCTTGTAGATTTGTAATGTCATGCCTTGTCCCCAGTCCCGTTTGAGGAGCCATGTCGGAGAATTAAACCTCGGAAGGAAAATAGATAGAATGTTTGGATTAGTATCATGCAATAATGTAATCGATGCACGATAAATTTGTGATGATTCTTAATCACACTCGTATATGCAGAAAAGTATGCAATGTAATTGCAATTGTAAATGAGACGTAGTGATGCAATGGAGCAGAACTGTAGATGACATGGCAATGTAACTACTGCAATCAAATAGACACTCATGTGGTCATGCAAATTTATGAATGCAGTAAGTAGTAAAATGGATAGGGATATGAGAAATGAAGGTTGTTAAAGCCCATTGTAAAAAACTCCACCCAACTGCAAAACGAGCAGTGTTAGTTTTACAGTTATAGCAGACAAAGCATACCTGACACATGTCCCTGTATATGTAGCAGTCACTCAATAACAGACAGATGCACGTGAGGCGTCTGGTACCTGTAGTGGGCAATCAATTATAGACTCGGAAGAGGTTTCTAAGACCTCGCTCGGACTAAGGGAGGCGGGCCCCGGCCAAAAACCATACCGCGAAGAGCAGCAGGCTGGGCCTCTCGGTGACCCCCATAAAAATCAGGTTCGGGCACACTTAGACATGCCAAGTAAGTGGTAAACAAACACAACCATGAGGGCAGACAAAGGGCACTGAGCCAAGTAATGACATGCGCAAACAACGACTTCTCTCCACATGGGGATTAAAAATGTAAGAGCGTTCGAAAAGAATCCACATGTAGTATCCCCAGCGGAGTCGCCATCCGGGATGTATGCGCGCCTTCCGGCCTAGCACGCGCGTGGCGGTTCGAACAACCCGAGGATCCGGGCCTGCTCCCCAAGGCCCAACCGGTCGACGTCACGACTCGAGCATCAGACGCTACAGAAGAGAATTGGGTGATTCCTCCCTGGGTTCCTAACTGGGCCTGCATGGGCCCTCGCCGACCGTCCCTATTTTCCTAAGAGGCGACGGGCGAAAGGCAGAGCATGATCCGAAGAAGGAACTTTCGGGAGAAATTGGGAGCGGCTCGTGTCGTCCGTTCCTCATCCAAAATGGCTCCGTAAAAAGGTTGTTGTTTAACCTAGGTAAACTATACGGAGTCGCCACCGACTTAGTTTTGAAAGCTGGTTTAAGTCGGAACACCAAAGTAGGATTCGGGGATTCCTAGTTACTAACTCTTACATTCTAACATGGAAAAAATGAGGTGGCGTTTGCTCCAAAAGATTTGCTGTTGTTTAACGAGTGTTGGACCCGATTCAGGCTTTGGACCCGAACTCATGTTTGTTGATAGCAAACAACATGCGACGATAAGCCTATGAGCCTAAGGCATGCGGCCAAGCACAGACAATTATTGAGATCAAAGGGGTCGGGGAAGGATGGAGACAGTGGGCCTATGCACTTGGGCCCACGGCCCGTTACAAGTGGATTTTCTATTTTTTCGGGGAGGCCCGCACCTCCCCTTTTACCTCATGTGGCGGTTGGAGCTGCTTGATGGTCTTAATACCGCGTTTTTATGCGCCGAAAACTTCCCGCCTTCAACAATCCTTCGAGAAGCCTGGGCCGGGACTTTGAAATTTGTGCGTCCGTTGTACATGCATAGACAAAAAAAATAGAGTGTAAGTTATGCGAGATAGTGGAGTGTTAGTTATGCAAGACTTCACATGTAATCATATTACAACAACGAATACAAATTGCGCATTGTTCAGAAAACGGATTATCACTTTGGCTGGGATTATCCGATTTAATCAAAATTTAAACCAAAAGATCCGAAACTTAATGAAGAGTATGCATGTAAAATTTCATGAAAATCTAACGGTGCAATCTTTCAAGATCAAGGAACTGAGGTGGCTGTCCAAAAAAGCGGAACAGTTTGTACAGTCGGTGTTGTTCCTTTCATATCTTAGTCCTCGAAGGTCCAATCGGAGTACAAAAAGAATATGTATGTCAAATTTCACATGGATCCAACGGCTGGATCGTAAGAAATATAGGTGCAAAATGTCAGACTATTCTGTGATCTCGATCTGACTCTGGCTGGGTAAAGTTCTGGGAAGAAAAATGGCAAACTTCGAATTCACAAAACGAAAAAATATGTATGATATGTCAAAATTATTGTGATGAAATGACGAAATCATCTATGAAATTTGGCAACGATCCAATGGTGGAATCAGCCGTTATTGCATAAAGAACATGATAGTGTCACTCATGAGACCTTACTGAGTATGTAGTCTGTTCGAGAGATTGTTTCCTATTTTGCTAAAAAATTCAATGGCTAATATATATAGTCATAGAACCGTCTTGAAGTTTAGTTTAGCTTTGAAAAATTTGAGCAAGATTCAATGGTTAGATCTCTCGGAACTCCCCCGGAAACGACAATGCAACAGGCTGTCCTGCTGCGGCCAGCGAAAGTGGCGGTCGTTTCGGGGGGAATAACTCGATTCTCGATCAACCAAAAATTAAAAAAAATATATTTTCAAGATCATCACTCATTGTTGATCATTTGACCTTTTGGGGTCGAGTTTCGAAAACGTCTGTAACCTCATCGAAAAAATCAGATTTTGGAGGCATTGCCGTAGAAAACAACTGGACAGAAGCCAGAGAGATGCCCCGACACTTCAGTGCCACAAGTGAATGAAAAATCGGCCCCTAAAGCTACTGTGAAAGCTTTGAGGGCTACAAGACGTACGAAAATGCAATTCGAGAGGAATTTAAATTATACGACTTTTTTCCGTCGTGATCTAATACCGGAGGAGGGTGGCATGCCAGTTGTTCCTTGTCGGTATGCCAAAGAAGTAAGGGGAATGACGGAGTCAGCATATCGAACATGGTATACACATGATTGAATTAGCAAAGTGAGAGAAAGTCTCACCAAGGGGTTACCTTGCCCCGGGATGGCCCGAGGAAGATGAACGACGCCGGGAGGGGGTCGACTGGTAGGCTGGTCGGGAGGCTTTAGCTCTTCGGCACTGGAGAGGGGGAGTCCTTGGCTCCGGTTTTTGTGTGTGCGTCAAGAGGAGTTGGCCTTCGGTTGTCTGTGGAGGAATTTGTCTCCGATTCCCAGATGAGTTGGCCTCCGGTTTTTTTAGGGGGGGAGCGTGTCTCAGGTTCGCCCAGAGGGAGGATGAACGTCCTTTGGAGGATAGCTATTTATCTGATCGTTCTCTGAAAGAGGATCCACAGTATTTGGCTCTTAGGATTTCAGAGATTCTCTGACGGGGAATCTCCGATTTTCATTTTTACGCCTATCTGATTGACTCTCCTTGTCTGATAGGGAAAGGGGAGATTTTGACTGAGATGATTTTGAGATATCCATGACGTCTCTGATAATTGTCTGATTGATTGTTTCTTTTTTTTTTCTTTTTGCAGACTAGATGTGTGAAGGGGATTGTGTCTAGTTTCATCGAAATAAAGAAGGTAAGAGATATTATTTAATGGAAAACGAGATATTTTTTTGGGAGCGATTATAACGTGTGAAAGTGAGGAATTAGATGAAAAAAATCTCCCCCTAAAATCTCATATTAATTGAAGAAATTTTTTTTTATATTTTATATTATTATTATCTAAAATTTGGGGTATTTCAATAGCGAAGGATCCTCTTCGCAACACAAACGTGTTCAGTGGTCGGGGAATGAAGATATTGGCTCGATTGGTTGATAGAGAATGCAATGTCAGGACGAGTCATAGTCAAGTACTGGAGAGATCCGATCAGTTCGCAAAATTCAGTGGGGTTGTCAGCGAGAGGAGCTTCAATGAGCGGCTGAAACTTTGGGGACATGGAGTCTTAGCAGGACGACACTCACTAAGAGAGTATCTCTTCAACAGTTGATCAGTGTAGTGAGCTTGGCTGAGAAAGAGGCCTTGCGGGGTTGACTTTATGCTTATGTTGAGGAAGCGTGCCAGAAAACCAAGATTGTTGAGAGCAAAATGACCGGAGAGGGCTGCGACGAGGGCTTCTAGCTGGTCACAATCTGGTCAAACAAGGAGAAGAGTATACACTAGAGGCGATTGAACCAAGCGGGAAGCGCTTGATGGAGGTCGTAGAGTGCTTTTTGAAGCCGACACACATGGTGTGGGTAGCGAGCATCGATGTAGCCGTGTGGTTGCTTCATCTACACCTCCTCGGATAGGCCGCCGTGGAGGAAGGCGTTGCGAATGTCTAATTGACGAAGCACCCAGCCCCAGGAGACATCAACGGTCAATATAAGACGAATGGCGGCAGGTTTGATAACGGGACCGTAGGTCTCATCAAAATCGAGGCTCGGCCGTTGATGGAAACCTTGCGCAACAAGTTGCGCTTTGTAGCGTTCGACGGTATCGTCAAGGCTTGTCTTGAGCTTGGATAACTAGCGACATCCGACAACAATATGAGACGGTTGTGGAGGTACTAGCAACTACGTTTGCTTTAAGAGGAGAGCTTGATATTTTTCGTCCATTGCTACCTTCCAAGCAGGTATCGAGAGGGCCGTACAATACGATGTGGGAATAAGGGATGGACAGCGTGCCTTAAGGCTGAGAATGATTCGAGGACGACGAGTACCATCACGTGTGTGAGTCATCATGGGGCATCGAGAAGGAGCAGCCGCGTCGTCTGTCACCTGAGAGGAAGATGAGACCGCTGTAAGAGAGGGCGCATGAACAACATTGGGCCTTTGCAAAGAGGAATAGGGGATACGTGGCGGGGTGAACCCTAGTGAAGTTCTTGCTATAGGGGAGGACGTATCAACCGTGGGAACGACGACCAGTGCTGGCGAAGAGGTCGAGAATGGTAGCATATTAGACGACATTAGGAACGTCGGGTGGTTCCATACGTTGAAAGCTTGCAATAGGGGAACGTTGTCTCCTCAAACCGTACATGGCGACTGACGTAGAGGCGCTCGGTACATGGTTCATAGCACCGATAACCTTTGTGAGTGTCAGCGTAGCCCAGAAAGATACAGGGGACGGCCTTGGCGAAATATTTGTATGGCATGAGATGTTCGATATAGAGAAAACAGAGACACCCAAATGGCCGGAGTACAAAGTAGTCCGGGGAACGACCGTGGAAAAGGGCGAACGGAGAGGCATAGTCGATATACGTCAGTGATAGACGGTTGACGACATAGTTTACGGTGCTAAAGGCATCGGCCCAAAACCGGGTTGGGAGGTGCGACTGTAGTAAGGAAGCACGTGTCAAGTTTAACAAGTGTCGATGCCTTCATTCGACAACTCCGTTCTACTGTAGAGCGTAATGACAGGAGTGCATCCCTTGCTCAATGAGGAAGGAGCGCATAGCTATGTTAATATATTCTCCATTGCCGTCACATTGTAAAGTGCGAATTACCGCCAAATATTGATGAACAGGTCATCGAAATAGTTCGACAAAATGAGAGTGCACATCGGATTTCCATCGAAGAAGATAGAGCCAGTAATAAAGAGAATAATCGTCCACAAATATCACGTATTTGCGAAAACTAGAAGTAGAGGGAACTGGAGCTTACCATACATCCGAGTGCAGCAAAGAACATGACCTCGTTTCACGACTCGTTGATGGTTGAAATGGAAGATGTTGTGCCTTCCCGAGAGCACACGGCAGGCACAACTTCTGTGTGACGGAGGCAGAACAGGCTGGGAGCTATCCTTCTCTACGAAGATGACAAATAACATTTGGGCCGGGATGACAAAGGCGTGAGTGCCAATCGACGGAGGTGGAGGCAGGAAAGGCCGAGGGTGATGCCGTTGAAAGGGGAAGCGAGTATAAGGGACCGTTACTCTGTAGCCGGAGCAGGATGTTCCCAGTGCGGCGGTCCTTCACAACGAATGAAGAGGCATCAGAAAGAACTGAACAATCATTATCATGGCAAAGATATTGAACCGATAATGATGTCGAAGTTGCGAAACATGTAGCACATCCACAAACCGAAGATCTCTACGAGGGGTTGTCAAGTGCATTTGTCTGATGCCAACAATAGCATGTTTGGCACCGTCTCCAACGCGCACACAATCTGGTCCATGATATGGGCAAAGGTTTTGAAGCTTACCAGCCAAGGGGGTCATGTGATCCGTTGCTCTGGAGTCAGGATACCACATGTCATCTGTGGCTTCATTGATCGACATAGCGGTGAGAGCTTCTAGAATGTCAACAACGGTGCGATTGAATCAAAGAGAACATGAGAATGCGATGTCGCCCCGTTTGCCACATCTTTGACATGAAACGACACGTCCCCGAGTAACCGAATCACGAGCCGAGGAAACAACAGGGGAGGATGCTTCCAATTGAGCAGAAAATGGGCTGGGAGAGGCAACACCTCTAGAGCGATGAGTGAACGACCGAGATCGGTTGAAGCGTTTTGCATATTGTGGGGAGTCGTGACCTCAACGGTGTGAGGAAGAGGACGGCGTATAAAGTGCACTTGAGATGTTGGAGTTCAGTTGTGATTGCTGCAATCGCTGCTCATAATTGAGGGTATGCGCTCGGATTTGATCAAAGGTCTGATCAACGAACGAGTACGACGGTGTTGCCACAAGACTTTCAAAAGTTTGAGGCAATCCACGAAGAGTGTAGACAATGAGTTCTACTGTGGGAATCAGTTTTCCGATGGCTGCAAGTTAGTCAGCGACATTCTTGACGTCACTGAGATAGGTTGCCATGGGCTACTCCGTTAGGCGAAGAGACAAAAGACGATCACGAAGCTCCAATTTGCGGGCCAAGGTTGCCTCTGGAAAGCGATAGTGGAGAGTTGACCATATCTCATACGTTGGGAGGATGTCATATACCTCGAGAATCATCTTCGTCGTCATTGTGGCAAGAAGGTTTGCTCGAATGGCATGGTTTGCTTTGTGCCAAGACTATAGCTCTAGATTAGGGACAAACATTCCATTCGACAAGGTAAGCTCAGTTGATGGTTGACGGATGGTGCCATCAACGTAAGACATAAGATCGTAAGTGAAGAGATAGGACGAGGTTAAAGACAACCAAAGGGGGTAGTTGTCGTGAGAGAGCTTAATAGAGACGATGTTGGTGATTGGAGGCAACAGCACAAAGGAGGGCAAGTCAACGAAGGGAGGGAATGGAGAGGTTGTTGTCGACACCGGCAGCGACGAGGCGGCTGAAGGTAAGCCGGTTGGAAGCGCGGCGACATCTGTGACGATTGTGAAGGTGTTGAAGTCGAGGCGTGCAGCGAAATTTGCTCTGATACCATGAAAGATGGCAAAGAATTAAAGGAGGAAGTCTACGATATTTTACAGAACTTGACCAAAAGTTTTACGATCGGCCACATTTATAGGCGATACAATAAGCAGGACGGTAAATGTCCACTAGTGATAAATGACCCACTACCGACAGTGGTGGGCTCGAGGGTTCGTCATGAGAATGTATCCTAATTTAATGGTAATCAACAGTGTTATGTTTTCAAGAAGAAATGTTCATTCCTTAGTGAAGAGAATGAAGCAGTAATTTCATTTGATTCCTCCCTCTTATTTTGCAAAACAAAATGTCGAGCCATAGCGTCGTTAGATTTTTAGAAGAAGTTGTTGTTGTAGATTATTCTTGATATCTTTGAAAATTTAATTGGTAATTAGATTATAACTAATTATATTTGAGATTTCTGGTGGATATTCAATGTTTGGTAAATAATAAAAGAAAATAAGGTTTTATGTGCTCCCCAAGGAAGGCATCATTCCTCATTCATTATAGTACGACGGTTACAACTCGTTTTGTCATTACTTTTTTATTTCATTTATTTTTTACCAATTCAAAATAATTTTATGGATTGAACTCTGATGATCTAATAAGGGACATAGATACCCGGTGACCCATTTAATTTTGTGTTCAAGTTGTTTACACCAGATAATTTTGGGCCTTGTGATTTGAGAAGAGCACAATCACCAAATATAATAGTTAAGTCGATTCAAGGGAAATCTAATTTTTCAAATCAATTGACTGTAAAAATCCCATTATTGACCGGTAAAATCTCAACTATCGACTAAAGAAGATCTAATTAAGTCGATCGACTAGGAGAATCTAATCAGAGAATCGATGGAGGATTCTCCCCATAGAGAAAATCTAATCCAGTCTCAATGGAGGATTCTCTCCGAAGAAAATCCAATCCAGTCTCAATGGAGGATTCTCCCTTACGGAAGTAAGTATTCTTGTTAATGCCATCTTTTCTCTATTCTTCATATCATTGTATTTCTAAAATACTTGACGACCACATCCTTTAAACAATGTTTTAGTCCCTAACAATTCTCGACGTATTTAGTCGGCCCGAACCCGTTCCTTCCGGCGCAAACAGGGTGGTTTTTGGCTTTGTGGGAAAAGGAAAAGATGATGAAGATAGGGCATCTAAGTTTAATTATGAGGGGTGATATGAGTGGGGGCCATATTGTCTTTTCGGTGGAAGTTTCTGGGGTGTGATTTCATTGCATGTTTTAAATAGGCGAAAATTTCAAATTAAAGGGAAGCGGCTAAATACGGTGCACTAAATTCTTTTTAGTACAAATATGCTAAAATTATAAGATTTTAGTTACTGTGTACTAGTTTTTTAGATGAGAAGGCAAGAAGATGGTTGTAGTATGACTAATTTTTTAGATGGGATGGGATAGGAAGAGGGAGTGGCTGTATGACTTGGGATGGGAAGGCAAAGATTATGGTGATGAAAGCAAAGATTATGGTGAGGAAAGTGGATATGGTATGGAGGATTCTCCCCGTCGATGGAGAAAATCCAATCCAGTCTCGATGGGGATGGGGGATTCTCCCCGTCGATGGAGAGAATCTAACTCAGTTGATTTAGACAAATTAATCGATAGAGAGAATCTGACTTTGTGGATAATCTTGTAGATAAGATTTGACATGTGAAGATGATAATTAAAACGTGCGGAAATTGAAGATAACTGTCAAATGGAAGTTGAAGATCAAGAATAGATCAAGAATAACGTCATTGAAGATTCTCTATAAATAAAAGGCAGACCACAACGTCAACAACACAATCATCAACAACCAATTAGACACCTTTTTCTTTATCTTAGTTTTAGGGTAGAATCTCTAGGCAATGTTTAGGCAATCTCTTTAACAAACGACAATCATTCAAAGACTCCGAATGGCTGCTTGGTTGTCTTACTCTATTATGGTCTCTAGAAACGGAAGTAAGTGTTTTTGTTAATGCGAACTTTTCTCGGTTCTGTTTATCATTGTATTTCTAAAATACTTGACGACCACATTCTTTAAGCACTGTTTAGTCCCTAACAATCCCCGACGTGTTTAGTCGGCCCGAATCCGATCTTTTCGGCACAAACACGTTTTTGGCAACCACAGTAGGAGTTGGAAACGAGTTTTGTGCGAATATGCGAAATGTCAACACAATTTTGGTGCGTGGAGTGGAACGATGATCCCATCTACGACGAAGGGTTTGTTCGATCGCCAGATGAACATTCAGATGAAGCTTTGAAAATTGCCCTCCGAAAGTCGGATGTCCGAATACCTATAAGGAATGCCCTCCGTAGTATAACGGAGCGATAAGAAAATATATATCGAAAATTTGAAATTTTCCGTTTGATGACTTTGGGTGTAGGGATTCTTACTCCAAAGCATGTTCATACGGAAACTCGACAAGTAACTGCCGAGCGTGATCCATAAATATGTAACTCTCTACAAGTTCTTATTGAAACTCAGCAAAGAGCGTTCAAGGATCAACCAATGCGTGATGCTTCAAAGATCCAATCGACAGAAAGTGATGCAAGATTATGTGACGCTTTCAAAATCTAGTCGAGTAAATCTCTCATGCCATTTGAAAGCGGAAAAATGCATTTTCCCAGTAAAACTTGAAAAATGGTTAATAAGAGTGATCCACAAATGTACGACACTTAGAAAATTCAATTAATCGAAATCGTCACGCTATTCGGAATAACGGATTGTGAAAAGGCGTATGACAATCTCATTCATCGACTAGGGACAAAACTTTCCTTGAAATATAGTGGTTTTGGACCATCACAGTTAGTTTTTCAATAGTTTCCCTATCTAAATTATTGTTGTAATAAAAGACAATCGACTAGTTTTCTTAAGTCGATTAATTCAATAATAATATTGTCTGAAGCGGTGGATGAATAAGTGTCAATTAATTGGAAACTTGTTTGCACCAGATTATTTTGAACCGTCGATTGTGATTTGAATAGAGCACAATTGACAAATATAATAGTTAAGTCGATCAAGACAAGTCTAATTTGTCTTTTAAAAATCTCTCATCGACAAATCTAATTCTATCGATAGATGATTTTCCCCATCGATGGACAGAATCTAATCAGTGGATAAAGGATTCTCCCCATCGAATGAGAAAATCTGACCTAGTCGATCAATCACCACATGGAAAAATCTAATCTAGTCTCGATGGAGATTCCCCGTGGATGGAGGATTCTCCAGTCGATGGAGAAAATCTAACCGAGTCAATCTAGACAAGTCAATCGACTGAGAGAATCTGATTTTATCGATAACCTTGTAGATAAGATTTTACAGGTGAAGATTACAATTGGAACTGAAGATAGAATTGAAAGATTTACGCACGTGAGTGGAAGATCTGAAGATAACTATCAAGTGCCAATCAACCGCTAATTGAAGATTCTCTATAAATAGATGACAAGACCAAGCAATCGACACACACATCGACACACACATCGACACACACATCGACACACAGTCAAGACACTTTTGTTTTTTATCTTAGTTTTAGGATAGAATTTCTAAGCAATCTTTAGGACATTCCCGTGTAATCTGTTCAGCGTTCATCAATGGAAATCTTCCTTCCTCCCTTTTCGTCTTTCTTTTTTTGTTCTTGAACCCGATGGGATCGCCACGATTCGATCGTGACGTGTTGCGATTTCCGTCGGAAACACGTTTTTGGGGCGGCGAGCGTGAAATGAACTACAACGCGAATGAAACCTTCAATGAAGGATTTGTTCGATCGGCCGACGAAAATTCAGATGAGGCTTTGAAAATTGCCCTCCGATGGTCGGATGCGTGGATAACCTTATTAATGGAGAAGATAAATAATATATGTCGCTAGTTAGAAACTTCGCGTTCGGTAATTCTTACTCCGATGCATGTTCATACGGAAAACCGACAAGTAACCACCGAAAGTAATCTAAAATTATGCAACGCTTTCAAAATCCAGTCGAGTGAGTCTATAATGCCATTCGAAAACGGAAAAAAGCATGATCCCAATAACATTAAAAAATGTTTGTTAAGGGTGATTGGCTAATGCGTGACGCTCCAGAAATGCAATTAATCAAAATCGTCACGCTATTCGGAAAAACGAATTGTGAGAAGACATATGACGATCTATTTCATCTAAGGACAAAACTTTCCTTGAAAGATAGTGGTTTTGGACCACCTACATTAGTTTTCAATCTATCATTGTGATTGTTTTCCAAAACGTTGTTCTAATAAAATAGAATCAATTAATTGATATTCGATGATTCTCGGTCGATCAATTTCTTATTTTTATAATAAAATGTTGTCTAGATACGTGTGATTCGACTGGAGAACAAATCTTTCTAGTCGATTGATTGGGGGAAAAAAATCTTTCTAGTAGAAAAAAATCTCTCGTGTCTACCAATAAATCAAAAGGTCGAGTGTTCGATCAACCTGGCAAAATCGACTAAAAAATAGAGTCGATTGAAAAGGAAAAATATTAAACATGCGATGGAGAAAACATTCAATCGATTGAATTTTTTGACCAACCAAGTAAGATTCGATTAATTTAGAGATCTCCTAATTAATTGTTGTGAGGGGGCAAATGTTTACACCAGATTATTTTGGGCCGTCGATTGTGATTTGAGTAGAGCACAATCGATGAATATAATAGTTAAGTCGATTCAAGGCAAGTTTAATTTGTCTGTAAAATATCTCTCATCATCGACTGACAAAACCTGATTTAGTTGATGATTAACAACCATATGGAAAAATCTAATCTAGTCTCGATGGAGATTCTCCCCGTCGAGGGAGGATTCCCCCAGCCAATAGAGAAAATCTAACCCAGTCGATCTAGACAAATCAGTCGACTGGGAGAATTTGATTTTATGGATAGATAATATTTTACAGGTGAAAATCACAATTAGAACGTGCGGAAATTGAAAATAGGATCGAAGGATTTACACACGTGCGTCGAAAGATCTCAAGATAACTGTCAAGTGCCAATCAACCGCCAATCGAAGATTCTCTGTAAATAGAGGACAAGACCAGGCAATAAAACACACGTCGAAACACAGTCAAACACTTTTGCCTTTTATCTTAGTTTTAGGGTAGAATATCTAGGCAATCTTTAGGACATCCCCGTGTAATCTGTTTAGCGTTCATCAATGGAAATCTTCCTTCTTCCCTTTCCTTCTTTCCCTTTTTGTTCTGGAACCCGATGAGTTCGCCATGATTTTATCGCGTCGTGTTGCGGTTTCCGTCGGAAACAAAACTCTAAATGGGCGAGAATCTTTGCCAAGGAAAGAGAATCTTTCTAATCGATTGATAGGAAGGGAAAATTCTTTCGAGATTAGGATGAGAAAATCTTTCCTATGGATTGAAATTTTTTACCAGAAAAAGAAGACCCATTAATTCAGTGAAAATCTCTTCATTAATTATTGTGAGGGGGCAAATGTTTACACCAGATAATTTTGGGCCGTCTATTGTGATTAGTAGAGCACAATCGACGAATATAATAGTTAAGTCGATTCAAGGAAAACCCAATTTGCCAAGTCAATGCAAAAATCCCATCATTGATAAATCACGACTATCGACTAAAGAAAATCTAATTTAGTCGATACGGGGAGAATCTAATCAGTCAATGGAGAGAATCGATAGATGATTCAATGGAGAGAATCGATGGATGATTCTCCCTGTCGATGGAGAAAATCTAAGTCTCCATGGAGCATTCTCTCTGTAGAAAATCTAATCCAGTCTCGATGGAGGATTCTCTCGGAGAAAATCCAATCCAGTCTGGAGGATTCTCCCCGTCGAAGAAAATCCAATCCAGTCTCGATGGAGGATTCTCCCCCGTTGATGGAGAAAATCTAACCCATTCGATTCAGGCAAATGACTGAAAGAATCTGACTTTGTGGATAATTTTACCGGTGAAGATCACAACTAAAACGTGCCAAAACTGCTAAATGGAAGTTGAATAACCGTTATTGAAGATTCTCTATAAATAGAAGGCAGACCACAACGTCAACAACACAATCATCAACAACAAATCATACACTTTTGTCTTTATGTTAATTTTAGGGTAGAATCTATAGGCAATCTTTATGCAATCTCTGTAACACACGATAATCATTCAAAAGACCCCGAAGTGCTGCTTAGTTGTTTTACTGTATTTTGTTCTCCAGAAATGGAAGTAAATGTTTTTTTAATGCAATTATGTTTATCATTGTGTATCTAAAATACCTGGCGACCACATTATTTGAATACTGTTTAGTCCCTAATAATTTCCGACGTGTTTAGTCTGCCCGAATCCGATCTTTTCGGCGCTAACACAGGATAAGTCACACTAAAACATAAAGATCTCCTAAATGGACCAAAATCAACTAACCAACTTCCAATTTCACTAATAATTTTTTAACTTTTAGAAACATTAAATCCGTACGAATAATATTAAAAACTAAATTCAGATCTAGTTTTAAACCGTCTCCTAATAAAAAAATATTTAACAAAATAAATTGATTAGCCCATTGGAAATTACAACTGTAATCGAATATTACATTTCAATAAAAAATTTAAATACTATTTGCGAAAAGGACACCTGTTAGGAGAAAGACGGCGACTGTGATTTGACAAAAATAACCCTCACAACAAACGCCATATACATCCTAGCAATGAATGTAACAGACACCTGTTACAGAATCGCGTCGATTCTATCCGTTTGCTTTATCTCTTCCCATTGCACATCCAAAACATGAAGCACGAAGCGAAATCCCCAAGATCCGGCCCGAGGGTGGCTGCCGACGCGAAGAGGGACCGGAAATCAACCACGGGGATAGACGGATCCCCAAAGAAGGGCGGCCACGGCAGTAAATTCACCTGGTCTGGGGATCACACCTTCTCTCATGCTGAGATGGGGCTCCTCGAGAGAGGGACAGTCGACGCCAAGGATCCTAACTTTCAAGAGGAAGTCGATCACCGTGTCCAGATCGCTTGATCCAGTAAAACTTTCTCGGCCGATCCGATGTAGATAATGCCCGGCCAATGACTTGATCCGTTCTGATAGGTGATCCAATAAGAAGTGTTTTTTGAGTTTTGTTGAATTTGTGATGTAAATATCTTCATCTGACCGGATGTTGATGATGTGATAAATAAAATTTATAACATTGACGTTGTTGTCAATGTTTGACGACGATGATGAAATAAATAAAATTTAAACTTACATTCACGATCTGAAATGTTGTATATGTTTCAAATTAATAAGCCATGTTTTCAAAACGCACTCTTGATGTCCTTGATTTATAAAAGGTCAGAACAACGAAAATACCACAAACCAAAAGTGATAACATTTTAGATTATGTGTATTATGGGATATAGAGTTGGAAAATGACACTGAAAATAGACAGAAACCCATATCGTATTTACCCAAAGTGTCTCATTATCCTTAGCCTACATATGCCACCTCTGACTTTGTCTAGCATCTTGAGTTTAATAGCGAGATGGAAGAAATGAGGAATATTTGTAGTGATTGAAAAAAGATAATTCAGGTGTGAATAAATTGGTAAGGGTTGCTATAGAAGTGTTTGACAAGCACAATAAGAGAATCACTCCGTCTCATAGGGATTACCTTCCAAGAACAGTATAATGAAATTCACGGATATGAGTCGGAGTATCTCGAGATGAATACCACACATGACGTAGGACTCCTCTAACTTTTGACTCATTATCCTTGGCATGCATATGTCTCCTCTGCCTTTGTCTCCCATCATGAGTTCGATAACGAGATGGAAGCGTTGAGGCGTGTTTGGAGTGATTGAAAAAAGATAATTCAAAAGGCGATAAATAAATTGGTAAGGGTTGTTACAGAAGTGTATGATAAACGCAATAAGAGAATCGCCCCGTCTCAACATAGACCCCTTATAGGTGATGCTCTTGAAACTGAAAACAAAAAGTTACCTTCCAAAAACAATATAATGAAATTCTCGGATATGAGTCGGAGTATATCGAGATAAATATTACCCATGATGTAGGACTACCGAAAGAGTCCTCTTCTAGAGTTTTCACAAACAATAATATGAAGAAAAAACCTAGGAAATCACGGGGAAGAGTCGTATCCGCCATGTACTTCGTCACATAGCGATCATGAAATAGAGAGTTTTTACGTGAAACCACAAGTTAATGGAAATGAGACGTTAAAAATAACTCAAAAAGTGGGAACCGAGATACACTTGAGTGAAAAATAAACATGTGAATATTTCATTGGAATATCGAAAAAATTTAAACAATCAAGTGATATTTTAGGGTATATTTATAATAAAAACATGTAAAAAATTTTATTGAAATGTGATAAATTTGATTTACAAAATCGATAAAAATAATAATAATAAGTCAATTAGAGTGAAGCGTCACCGACAGAAGTAAGTTAAAAAAAGTCACACCTTCTATCCAATCATGATGTCATCAAGAGAGTGTGATGATTAACAGAAAAGAGGGAAAAGAAGCCCAAGTCGAGAGGAAAAAGGACTGGGGCATAGAGAGAGTGGGTTGATTTAAAAAGAAAGGAAAAATGTCCAATTCACTCTCAAATCGAGGAGTGATATGATTTAAAAAAACAACGCAAAAGGGGGGAAGCGGCTAACGGTACGTACACGTAATCGTTACGTAGTTTATTAATTAATACTAACGAAAAGTAGTAAATTTTACTAAAAGTTAACCGTTACAATGAAGTCAACGCGAAAGTAGTAAAAAAGATAGTAAAATTTACTACTTTTCGGCCAACTTTTAGTAAAGTCAACACAAACTTAGTAAAAAAGTATGGAAATTTTACTACTTTTTCACTGTTCATTTCAGTTCAAGTTTACAACTTTTGCGCTGACTTTACTAAAACATTTTCGTTAGTAACGTCAACGCATAATTAGTAAAAAAAGTAGTAAAATTTACTCCTTTTTTTACAAATGTTGCGTTGACTTTACTAATTTTTTTCGTATTTTAGTAAAGTCAAACCAGTTTTAGTAAAAAAAAGGAGTAAAATTTACTACTTTTTTTACAAAATCTTCGTTGGCGTTACTAACGGAAATGTTTTAGTAAAGTCAGCGTAAGGTTAGTAAAAAACGTAGTAAATTTTACTCCTTTTTACTCTACGAAATATGCCGATAATTAGTAACTGTTTACTAATTCTGGCGTTTTTTTTTTAGTAAAAAACTCTTCCTCTTAGTAAATTTTACTAATTTTGAGTTGTTTTTATAAAAAAAGTAGTAAACAGGTACTAAAAAATGAAGTCGTTTACTAATAAATTTACTAATTGGAACAGTATTTCCGAACCTAACTCCGAACCTATTTATGTTGTGAAATTACCTCTCTACCCTGGTTACTAAACTTGTTACTAATTATGGAGGACCGAAGTCGTCATTTCGTTCGTAGCCTTCGTAACCCAGCTTTCCTTTCCGGCCGCCATCCCCTCCGTGCTCTGCTTCCCTTTCCGGCCGCCGTTAGTGGTGTTGCGGATCAACTTCGCCATCGGCTCTTCTGCAAGTTCCCCTGCTTCCGCTTTGCAGTATGTGTTCTCGCGTGTGATTAGGGTTTGGGTCGATGGTGGGCGTCGTCATTTGTTTGGGTGTGGGTATTGGTTGTCGTTGTTAGTCCTCCCGAGTTGTTGTTTTAGTGTCCTCGTGCTGATTTGGATCGTGCTTGGGTTTTACTTGGAGTCGGCATTCCGTTCGTAGCGTTGGTAACTTCCCGACGATCGTCCCCTTCGTGCTGCGCTTTCCTTTCCGGCCGCCGTCTGTGGTGTTGCGGATGAACTTCGCCATCGGCTCTTCTGGAAGTTCCCCCGCTTCCGCTTTGCCTACCCTGTTTTCGCTTTCATTAGGGTTTGGGTTGGTGGTCGTCGTCGTCATTTATTTGGGTCTGAGTGTTGGTCGTCTCCCGTATCATCCTCCTAAGTTGTTCTTTGTCGGTACTTGTGCTGAGTTGGCCCATGCTTGGGTTCTAGTTGGTGTGGGTCTGTGCCGTTAAGCGTGTACCTGGGACTGGGAACGGTTTGGTTGTTATGGAATAGTTTGGTGAAAGCACAATCTGGTTTGAGTTGGTTCGGTTTTGCATTGGTTCGGTATTGATCTGCTTTGGCTTTTCCTTTCCTTCATGTTATGCTTTGGATTTGGTTTGTTTTCAGGGCGTGTGGTTGGAGTGGGGTCCGATCTTCATTTCGTTTGATGTTAATTTGATACGTCACTGAGATTTGGAAAGTGAAGATATGGAAGGAGATTTTCCAGATTTGGTTGGAGAATATTCACAGGAGGCAGCGGGTTATGACCCTCCAGAAGGTGGAATTGAAGGCAACACACCAGCTTCGTCTCAAAAGGAGAAGGCGAAGGCGGTGCGAAAACCCAAGGTAATGATGATGACCATCTTTTGTGAGTGTTGGCAGTATTCCTGATTCTAGTACTGAGGTATTCGCGGATATATTGTTACAGGATTACTTTTATACAAGGTGTAGTCCGCGGAAGTTGTTAGCTGTGCTGAATACATTTAATGATGCCAAGAAGGCTGGGCTTTCTGAACTAGGATTTGAAGGGCTACTGTATCTGGCAAGTCGGCAAGTTCATCACAACGCCTTGAAGTGTCTTCTGAAGTTGTTTGACCCCGTTAAGAGGGTTATGGTCATCGACGGTGTGGAACACCGAATGCTCTCTTCGGATGTGGAGGCGGTGTTTGGCGTTCCGGCTACGAAAGTCGGTATCCCGTTTAGCGGACACATGGACACCGTCCACGAGGAGCTGAAAACGCATCTGAAGAGGGGTAAGATTTCTCTCAAGTCCGTGGAAAGCAGCATGATGAGAAGAGATATTTCGGACGACGTATGGAAAGTGGAAGTTGTATTATTCATACTAGGATCCTATTTGTGCCCGACGATGGCGTTCGACATCGACAAGGAGTACCTGCTCGTGACACGTGACGTCGGCTCCATTTGCAAGTTTGACTGGGCCACTCACGTGGTCGATACTCTATGTAGCCAAGTGAGGGCCTTCAAAGGTCATCACGCAAAGTATATAGGAGGTTGTGTGCATCTATTGCTGGTGAGAATGTTTAGGTTTTGGGTGTGTGTTGCTTATTGATTGTATTTAGGGTATATTTATTAATGTCAACAAGTCATTGTGTTGATGATAGTGTTTTTTATGCCACCAGATGTTTTACGCTTGCAAGAAGTCAATGGAGGAGAGCACGTCAAGAACTGTGAGCAGGAGTACTCCTTTGTGCCAGGATTGGGACGATGACCGGCTGAAAGCCATATTCAGAGTTGCAAATGCTGATCTTGCTGAACTTGTAGGCTTTGTCCTTGTTGTACATGTCTACTTGTGTAATTTTGACATGTCGTCGTGTGATATTCTCAGTAACTCCCTTTACAGGAATCCCGTGAGGTCGAAAGTAACGCAGAGGAAGAAGTGGACGCTGCGACCCAATGTGGGCAGATGGATGTGGTGATACGTCGTCTAAAGGTATGCTTGATTTCGTGGTGTGGTCTGTATGTGTTTATCATTTGGTTTATGTAGCTGATTTACAAATACTGATTATACGCATTATGCGATAAGCAGAATGTGGAACTTTCTGTTATGAGACTCCTTGCTACTAATGAGCACATCGTCTGCAAATTGGGATTTATTCTCAGAGAATTTAGAAGAGAAAGACCTCGACAAGGCCATCTCGTTATGCAAGAAGATCGTGGTAAGTCTCAGGAGAAGGTGGTAGGAGGCGAAGAGGAAGATCATGCAGCCGAGGGTGTTCAGGAAGGAGTAACACATGGAATGGCTGATGTGAACCCGGCTGAACATGTGTCGAAGCCTGTTTCTCCAACCTACGGAGTCCGGTTTGCCGGACAGGGGCTTCAGTATTCCTATTGTCGAGGTTGGCTCCAGTATGATGTCGGAGAAGAGCTTGGTCCCGTAGCATCCTCCTCAGATGCAACAAAATTGCCAGAAGGTTCCGACAAATACTCTGACCCACGTGAGGCACAACTTGCGCGAGCTCTGAATAAACTATCTGCAATGCTTGGACCTTCGGATGCTGTTAGGTGTAACATTGACACCGAATCTGACTTGAGCCTAACTAAATCCGAGGAGGGACGGAAGTCACTGCTGCAATGGAACAAAGGAAAGGAGAAGGTTGTGCATGAAGCCGCACTGGTTGAGGAAGGCACGGGTACACTCACAGCAACAGCAAAGGAGAAGGATTTGATAGGAGAAGAATTTCGTGCAGCTTCTGATGATGTTCCCACCACTAAAGTAGATGACAATGTAGAGCATCCCATGGATGGTGATCCGCAAGTGGTTGGAGAAGAGGTTGAAGTGCATTTGAAGGTGACGTTGATTCAAATTTCTGTTGTTAAGTCAGTTGATTACCCTGAGATTTATGTAAGCTACACTATGTATCACAGGAAAGTGGGTCATCGACAACGACTGTGTTTCATAGAAAGACCACTCGTCGAACGGCAGACAGGAAGCCGTCCTCATTTAACCGCAGTCCATTTGTCCCGCCTAAGCCGGTAACAAGGACAAGAAAGTGTGGACGGTCGTCCATCCCTGAGGTATAAATGGATTGCAGCATACCCACTCGTCGTGCCTCGACTGTGACCATCATGAGGATTAATAGGTTTATCCATTGTTGTAATTTGTCATGGTTAGGCACTGCAAAAAATACTTCCCAGTGGATGTGCCCGTTAGTGAGCTCAAAACATTTTCACCGGCTCAATGGCGTGTCATTGAGTACGCTTGGAATGAGGACCGAGACAATAAGTTAGTGTCACTGTCTTCGGATATTGGGATATTGGGATGTTGTTTAAGTTTCTTCAACGTGTTCGCATGGATATTATTTGTTGCAGTGAATGTCTTTGTATGACCAAGTCCGCACACGTTAATAGGCATGCGATGCTATCTCTTATGCCACGAAGATGGATAGACAGCGATGTAAGATTACCTCTTTAATTACTAACCTTAAATTAGGAATAACCCACCTGAGTGTATGCACCACTATTCGTTGTTGCAGATTATAGACTTCCACGCCATGATGCTTCAGAGTAGCATGGATCCCGAAAAGAGAAGGATTTGGTACCTTTCAAGTTGGTTAGGGGTAAGTGCTCATAAACATGATGTTCCACATCCTCTTAAGGTAGCCTGAACTAACCACGAGCCGATCTCAGAATCTTGCATCGACGCAGTATAGTGCAGCCAAAATGCCTGTCATAACCAAAGCAAATGACGCAACCTTATATGTGCACTTCAAGTCTCACATTGGGAAGAACCAGGAAGTCCCGTCCATGTAACTGTCTTCGTCCCTATCTCCAGGTAGTAATAATCCACGTAATGTACGACCTTTGCCATGTTCTTTCTTTACTAAACTGAATGCTATGCCCGTATGCAGATTTTTATACCGCTATGTGTCGCGGAATCACATTGGGCATTACAGATTGTGTCATTCAGGACAGAAGAAGTCCTCATAATGGACACAATGTACAAAAAACTGTCCAACGTCGAGGGCAGAGCACAGCTTCATCATCGTGTATTAAAGCTGCTAAGCGTCGTTATGGAAGAGAATCGGGTGAAATCCAAGGCAAAGGGGTATCAATTACCAGACATTTGCATCTGGAAAATTAAATATCCGACCAACGTCCCCGACCAGATGGCTGCCGGGAATGAGTATGTCAAACGCCGATACCCTTCATACATTTTAAACATAATGAACGTAAGCAGCCGTTAAACAAATTGTGCATTGCTGCTTCTGCCGGACCGAATGTGGAATATATGTCATGAAATTCATGACTTTGGTTGAACCCCCATTACGTGCTGACGAAGTGGTAAGTGCATGAACTCATTTGTAGCATTACTGTTAAACACTTACATTGATAGCTTGATTAGGCCGTGTCGTCCCACCTGTGTTAGACTTGAGGCATGCTGGAATTCTGGATACAGTGTTTTCTCTTCTCTTTTCACTGACAGCTTTCACGAAATGCCATACTGTATGTGCGGGTTAGACCGTAGGCATTGCTGACAGGTTGAGGCTCGTTGTTAGCATGATCAAATGGCCTGGGAATGAGCTTAAGAAAAGAATACAGCAGAAAGTTAAAGATGATGCCAACAAGAAGAGCAAGAAGCCGGACAGCAGTGACGCTTCAACATGGGATGCAGGTCCATAGACACAGGGCTGACCAGATGCATCCTGTACATGGCAGTAGCATGAATTGACATCCTCATCTCCCTTACGTTGTAGTCAACTTAAGGCAGACTTTCTGTAGCCCTTTCTTGTAATAGCTGGCAACCTGCTCAATCGAAGTTGCAATATTGGAATATGTACATTTTCTGATGGAACAGTCTCTGTGTACATATGTACCTTTCGTAAGTGAATGAACAGGTTGTTGGTTTGTCCCAATACTGCCGTTATGCTGTCGAAATTTTCAATTAAGGGTACATATTTAACTGACCATACACGGAGTTATCTTCACAACGCAGATCCTCGTCTACTTCAGTACAACTTTCACTACATAGATTCTGTAGTTTCTCGTTATTGAGCCCACTATCATAAGCCTGTTGAGAGGGACCCATGCAAGTTTCTTCATTCATACCGTGAATGACAGAATCTTTAAGCTGGTTACCAAAATTAAAGGTGACGCGATCATCAACGCTTGTTACGCCTTCATTCTCCACAGTACTACTCTCCAACTCCAACGTCAGTGATAAAATTTTTTTCTATAGCACCCGAAATGCGTTGTCTGATCTTCCAGCAAGAAAACACATACGGCGGCATGCGGTCATGAGAATACCATGTCGTAAACTATTGATGTGCACCCCGTATTCACGGCCAGATGCAACTTCAGAACTTGCACTTTTTGCTAACTTTGTCCACCTTTTATTGACTAGATGCTTTGGTATGGTAAAAAATCCTTCAATTTTCATCACGTGGAAGAGGTGGGCACACGGAAAACCAAATGTCTCATAATGTAAGCAGCTGCAGCTGAGTTGGACATTTTGTTTGGCAGATGACACTTGCACGCATCTATGCTCACCGTCATAACACGAAAGAGTGTATACCCTCGCTATATTCCCGTCAACTATATCTTCCACATAAAAACGTGCTTCCTTTTTCATTTTGGACTGAACTCTACTGAAAGAACTGAGGGTGTACAATTGACTTGCATCCTCCTTAAGTCGGCGCAACATCATAGTTGGCCTGAATGCCTTATGCATTGATTTGAAGTCCTCTTTGTATTGCTTGTGACGAAGTTCAGCAACTGCGTGCTCGAAATTGTTAACGAAATCATGCAGTTTATGTTTGCTGTCGACATATCCCTTCATGAAAGGATGCATTCATTCGCATCGTTGAGTGCTTCTAAGTTCTGCCCAGAAATGACCATGCAGATACGTTTGCCACCACATATGTCGGCATGCATAAATTTGTTGTAGCCATCTAACGCTTATGGATCCTGTATGGCTCAGTAAAGACGACCACTCAACTTCTTCACTTGGTCTACTGTTGTACATGAATGACGAAAGACGAGCTCGCATTCCCGGGTCCTATACACGACAATTGATATTCCGACTAAAATGCCAAAGACATAACCTATGCCTTGACAATGGCCATACTTCTCTCACAGAAGCAATCATCGCTTTGTCGGCGTCAGTGACCACGCTTAGCGGATGTTTGCCTCCCACGATCTGTGTAGGAGTACGTAGGAGCCAAGTGTAGTCCGCAATGGTTTCATAACTCATCAAGGCAGACCCAAACACGGTAGTCTGATGGTGATGATTGACCCCGACGATGATCACCATTTGCATTCCATAATTGTTTGTCTTGAATGTTGAGTCTAGTGCTACGACATTGCCGAATGATTGGTAATCAGTGATTGAGGTACTGTTATATATGCGTGTCACTTCATTATTTTCCACATGTGATTCGAACGCCATACCACTGTCACTGTTCCTCCTAGACAGGAGATATGCAAGGACTGAATCACAACGACCAGCCACCCCAGCAGAGTCTTCCTTCAACTTCCGGTTATCTAGGTCCTTCAATAGGAAACCGACACATGAGTGTCCACCAGATGCGTGTACTATTAGTCGCATAATATCACACTGTCTAACCAATGTCAAGCATTCGACGGACAAATGTCATATCTTCGTCGCAAACTTGCCGCCTTTCTCGCATAAAATATGAAAGACATTCGCTCACCATGTCGTGATTGTGTTCCAACTTAACTGCAACCAAATTCCACTGCCCATTAACCTCCACTCTCGCTTTAAAGAAACAGTTGCAACCGTTCTCGACAGATGCTTTAACTCGACTTCTCGCTGTCAACATAGGGACATCGGAACACCCGCCTTCCCTTGAACAAACCCACTTTCTCATGACGCATTCACCGTTTCTTAATTTCTGCCGATCTCTTTTCCGAACTGAAAACCCATGAACCATTGCTTACATTTTAATGAACTCTTCAGCTTCTTCGGCAATACCAAAAGACATATTCAACATCTGTTCTTCGTTCATATCACTGACTATATTGAAGAAGTGGTGAGCATCGTCGTCACCTACATTCACAGTAATGATGAAAGGTTATCAATAGATTAGGGATGATGAATAATAATTGCAGGATCAACATCATGTTCTTCACCGAATCTTGACTTTTCCGCTTTCAATACACTTTTCATTTCTTCCCGCCAACGACGAAGCAAACCCGAAATCCAGCACAATCCCAACAAGATGAACCCGTCACTCCGCCTGCAGCCCAACAACACTCCCCTGTCGAACCAGCTGCAGCCGAAGAAGATGAGCTGCAAATTCCACCTGCTGCCGAAGAGGAGGGACGATGTCGAAGACCTGGAACGATGCCCTCCGGCCGAAGATCTCGGAGGATGACCTACGGAATGTGTCTGGGTTGAAGACGACGGCCAACCGAAGATCTGCGTAGCACCCGACCTGCAGCAGGAAATCGGGGACGACGTGTACCCAAGAAACCCAAATCCAACAACAAATGCTTTACCAATATTATATTAAATGCAGATGAGAGTGTTAGAATGTTAGTAAATTTTACGACTACTACACCTCATAATTAGTAATTAAGTTAGTAATATTTACGCAGTTCAACAAAACGAAAACAAAATTAGTAATATGTTTAGTAAATCAGTAACAAGTTTAGTAACCAGGGTAGAGAGGTAATTTCACAACACAAATAGGTTCGGAGTTAGGTTCGGAAACACTGTTCCAATTAGTAAATTTGTTAGTAAACGACTTCATTTTTTAGTAACTGTTTACTACTTTTTTTATAAAAACAACTCAAAATTAGTAAAATTTTTTAAGAGGAAGAGTTTTTTACTATAAAAAAACGCCAGAATTAGTAAACAGTTACTAATTATCGGCAGATTTCGTACAGTAAAAAGGAGTAAAATTTACTACGTTTTTTTACTAACCTTGTGCTGACTTTACTAAAACACTTCCGTTAGTAACGCCAACGCAGATTTCGTAAAAAAAGTAGTTATTTTACTCCTTTTTTTACTAAAACTGGTTTGACTTTACTAAAATACGAAAAAAATTAGTAAAGTCAACGCAACATTTGTAAAAGAAGGAGTAAATTTTACTACTTTTTTTACTAATTCTGCGTTGACGTTACTAACGGAAATGTTTTAGTAAAGTTAGCGCAAAAGTCGTAAACTTGAACTGAAATGAACAGTGAAAAAGTAGTAAAATTTCTATACTTTTTTACTAAGTTTGCGTTGACTTTACTAAAAGTTGGCCGGAACGTAGTAAATTTTACTACCTTTTTTACTACTTTCGTGTTGACTTCGTTAGTAACTGTCAACTTTTAGGAAAATTTACTACTTTTCGTTAGTATTAATTAGTAAACTACGTAACGGTTACATGCATGTACCGTTAGCTGCTTCCAAAAGGGGGGACTTTTCTCTATTCGAGACCTCTTAAAGGCAAAAATAACATTCGAGAAAGGTACGAGAGAGGAAGTAACTAACGGTACGTATACGTAACCGTTACGTGCTTTTATTAAATTCACCTTTTTTTAGTAAATTTTACTAAAAAACACTTTTTTTAGTAAAAAGCACGACAGAATTAGTAAAAAATTTAATAAATTTTACTAATTTTTAACTGTTCACATTTAGATCAAATAAATTGTTTTACTAAATAATAAATAAAGTTTACTAAAAATTTTAATAAAGTTTACTAAATAAATTTTAAATATTAAATATCCTTATATCAAAATATATCATCACCGAATTAATTGTTTTACTTGATCACCAAGATATAATATAATCACATGAATGTAAAACATTCCTACCATGGCCATGGATTTTAGGGTCACTAACATCTATATCAAGCGGCTATGATGTCAGCACTATTTTCTCTACGTTTTGTCATACACCCAACAATCGTACTACTCACAATCCAGTTAAAAGACTGATTTTAGCGACGTCAAAGTGCATAAACTCCACGCATAGAATAAATGAAGGTCTCAAGTTAAAAGATCAGTTACACTCGTTCATAGAACAATGATGTTCAATATAGGGTATCCTCTTAAACGGGTCGGGTCCAGTATCGCTAATCTTAGGGTACCCCAAAGTATAACTTAGATATATTGTCCATCGGTCTATCTTGACCTCAGTTAGACTCAGCGATGAGCTAGATGTCCATGTCCCCTCTAAACATCTATCTGATCACGGGCTATGTTAGATTAATATATTCATTAATCTGTGGGACTTTATCATAAAAATTTTACGTGTAGAATAGTAAAATAATCAATGACAAATACTCGCCTTTATTAATTATTTATCCACAAATTCAATAAAGTATCTTGGCACATAAGTGCACACACTTTAGTACTCCCTTCTTCTTACACGGTATCGGCTGGAACCAAAGCCGGGTGAGGAGATTGTACCGGTTGATTCCCGTGAAAGGGAATTGTTAATGGCGTCAGTAAACTTTGTCGAATCAAGTTTTCATGATAGGATGAGTTACCTCACAAGTGATTCAAGGTGGGAGATAGACTCTCGGATCGGGAAGAAGCTAGCACGTACCCGCTTATTGACATGTGTCTCACCTGCTTGTTCATCAACCTGAAAACGAGCGTAGTTAACGAAGATAAAGTTAAAGTTCGGAAAAGAGATTCAAGAAAATGAATTAGAGGCGCACACTTGAGAGACATTACCTTTCGTGGGTCTCGCAAGATCGTGTTGAAAGCACTTTTAGTTTCTACAGTGCCTGCGACTACAGAAGGAGGAACCTTATTTTCGGACGGGACAAGTCCTACCCTGTATGAAACTAACGTAAAATAAATGTACAAAAAGCTTACACAGTTTTCGTACATTTGAAGTAAGCACTGATTCTAAATTTGTACATATTTAGTACACTTTTCGTGCATTTGTATGGTTTTATATGAAAATTCTTATACATATGTACGAAATAAGAGCAGATGTACATGTTTTGACATTATACATCTTTCGTACATATGTACAATTAACGTACGAATGTTATAGACGAAGCCCGGCCGAACTCCGAACCTTAGGTAATTACCATCTTACCCCCTAACTCACATACCCTGATGGTAATTGCGCAATGCTTTCAGGTTCAGAGTTGGGCCTTAGTTCCTAGCCAACGCATAATATATATTATGTATATAAACTGTACATATGTACGAAATATGTACAATGACAAAACATGTACACCTCCTCTTATTTCGTACATATTTCATACATATGTATGAGAATTTCCTTACAAACCCACAGTAATGTACGAATCATGTACATTCGCACATAATTCGTACATAAATTGTACATATGTACAAAAATGTACAAACTCAAAACATGTACATCTGTTTTTATTTTATACATAATTCGCACATAAATGGTACATATGTACGAAAAATGTAAAATGTCAAAACCTGTACATCTCCTGTTATTTCGTACGAATTTCGTACATACATACAATAATTTTCCTACAAATCCAGAATAATGTACAAATAATGTACTTATACATTATTCATATGTTTATTTTACATATGTACGAAAAATATACAATGTCAAAACATGTACATCTCCTCTTATTTCGTATCCTCTTTGTTTGTCATTATGTGCCCGACCTATAAGGGTTGTAAATGCCATTGTGTTGTAACTTTATCTGTTATAAATTTTGCTTTATTGCAGCGATCTACTTTTTTTGGGGCGTTCCGTTAGCATTTCAAGGCATGAAATGCTGTCTCTCAAACCAAATAAGTGGATAATGGACGACGTAAGGATATTGGAGACAGTTCTCTCAAGTGGTTAGTCATTGCACCGTGCCTAATGAATTAGCGATGATCAGTATTGCAGAACATTTACTACCACGGATTGATGTTGAATAGCGCCCAACCAGATGATGGCCGTACGTGATGGTACCTCTCGAGTTGGTTGGGGGTATGTCAAAATCTCCGTAACCGAACGTCACAAATAAATTATACGTAACCGACGACAGTCTAAAAATAACTTAAACTATCCGACATTGGCAGAACCAGATATCCCGTAATTATAGCGCCGCGAAGATGCCGCTGGTCATACCGACACTCGCCAAAATCTTATGAAATTGTGCAATTCCAATATCGGATCCACGAACGCGTCAAATTGGTAACTTATATGTACTCTTTCTTTATTACCGAATTTTTTATTCTCTTATCTATAAGTTGGCTTATATTATCATTTATAGATATACATACCTGTGTGTATTTCAGAGTCACTCTGGACCCTACAGGTAGTGAACTTTACCACAGGTGAAGTAATCAAATTGGACACGATGCATAAGGGATCATCGAATGCACATGGGAGAATGGACTTGCACATGCGAGTGCTGACCCTCGTCAGGGTAATTTTGGAAGAGAATGCCAAGGGTACAATTGCGAACATCGTACCGGACATTTCATCATGGCCCATTCGCGGCCCTACGAACATCCCCCAGCAGTTCCTGTTGGGCAACGAGTAAGTTATCTTACATCGTCTGTAAATGTAGTTCCGATGTCGCTGAAATCTTATCCTTTATCTGTTGCGTAGCACCGATTATGGAATTTTCGTTATGAAGTTCATGTCCATGACAGACCCATCTGAGGGCCTTGTAGACGTGGTGAGTTAACGCAGCATATGAATGACTTATATGAAATTGCTATATATGTATCATATTACGTATCATTGTTATTGTGCCTCGCAGCGGGTGAGGCCGTTGGATAGGTTTTGTCTGACTGTAAGTCTAATAAAATGGCAAGGGAATGGAATGAAAAACATAGTGATGGGAAAGATGAAGGAGGGCCGAAGGAAGAGGACGCGTGTCTCTAAGGAAAAACCCCTCTCATCGTGCCATCGGCTAACATCTGATTGGATTATATATTTTTTTTTTATTGATACGGCCCCTAACCAACACAGGTCTCATATTTTTTGGTACATAAGCTTTACCAATTTAGGCATGTCATCATATATTGCACGGTAGTTTTTGTTTTTGATGGACAAAAAGGATGGCAACTAATGTACGACAAAAGTTGTAAATACTTGGGGATTATATGTTCATCTGGTCGAGCACAGACAATTCCTTGTCTGACATGTCCGTGTCCTTTCCAGTTGCAGTAATCTCTGAAATTGTATTGAATTGACCCTGTTCCAGATTGCATATATCAGATTGGTGAACCCTTGACGTATTGGGCACAGATTCACCCCTCAGATGCAATTTCTTGCATTTATACCTGTGATCATCGAACGACAAAGCACACCTCCGGTCAGCCACATCCACATTTTCTAAAGCAATTGTCAACTCTTAAATGGAATGGCGGGCATCAAGTAAGCGGCTTCACTTTTCCCTCCAAGAAAATATAAACGACGACAAGCCGTGGTTAGTATTCCTAGCCGGAATTCTTCAGACTTGATGTTGTACACGTCGCCGCCGGGGACAGAAAAATCTACTACTCGTGCTCATTTGGTCCAATGATGCAGCATGAGAGGTGGTGGGATACACTTCATGCCTTCGAGCATCATAATACGAAACATATGTGCACAAGGCAGCCCGTACGTCTCAAAATGTAAACAGCTACAATTCAACGAATGTCGATACTTGCATGAATAAACTTCAACCCCCATAGAGTCTTGGTCGTAACTGCGTAGCCGATACTCGATTGATATTTCCATCGATCATACATTCGATGAAAAACAATGCTTCCCTTTGGATCTGCAATTGAACCTTCCGACACGAGGTAAGAGTATACATCCGACTTGCGTCCGCCTCAAGGCTACGTAACATGGTTAGCAAATGATATGTTTTGTTTGCGGAATTGTAATTCGCCATGCTTTCTTTGTGTCGTAAATCTATCACGGCTCATTCGTCGTGATGTAAGAATTCGTGAACTTTATGCTCGTCTTCAAGTATCCCTTCATGAACGCGTGCATCCGTTCACAACGTTGCGTACTCCTTAGCTCAGCCCAAAAATGACCTTGACAATATGTCATCCACCACATATGTCTGCTCTCATATAGTTGATTTAGCCATCGAATATTCACCGAGCCAGTATTTCTCAGCAGCGCGTCCCACTCTTGCTCCAGTTCATTGCTGGACTTTGCGTTGTACATGAAGGAAGAGATGATCCGTCTCAACGTCGGATCATGTACCCTACAGACAATATTCCGACTCATATGCCAAAGGTAAAGACGGTGCCTTGCTGTTGGCCATGTTTCTCGTACGGCGGCGATCATCGCCCTATCGGCATCGGTGACCACGCTGATCGGTACTTTCGATCCCATTACCTCGGCATGAGTAAACAACCAATTGCAATCTTCTGCTGTCTCGGAAACCATTAAGGCGGCCCCAAATACAATGGTCTGATGATGATGGTTGACGCCGACGAGGTCTGCCATTTGCATACCATATGCATTGGTCTTGAAGGTTGAATCTAAAGCGACGACGTCACCGAATGCTCCATAATCCAACTTGGATTTTGTGTCAGACCAGTACATCCGGACGACTTCGCCTTTTTTCTCCGTTGTCACCAACGACATGCCTTGATCGGAAGCTTGTCTGGACAGTAGATAAGCGTATCCAACATCAAACAAAGAGCAACTGCCAGACCTTTCATCCTTCAACTTGCGATTGTTCATGTCTTTCATTAAGAAGCCGACGCGATCATGCCCTCTGTATGCGTACAACATCAGCCGCATTATTTCGCATTGCGTGAAACCGACGCTTAACATTCGTTTCACGGCTGCCATGTCCTCATCCATCACTGTGCAACGTTCGCCCATGAAACATGATAGAGGGCTAGGCACCAACTCATGATTGTGACAAAAATTCACCAATGTGATACACCATCGACCATTGCTGTCCACTCTAGTTGTAACCTCGTAGGGGCAACCTAACCTCGTGGACACCCTCATTCGCGATGGTACGACTACTGCAGATCTACTGCTCGGATGGCCTTCGCGCGAGCACACCCAACTATGCATTATACTCTCGCCATTTTGTTGACATCGCTTGTCATTTTTCCTTGTAGAGAAGCCGTGACCTAACCCGTAAATCCTGAATAGTTGCCCAACCTCATCCGCCGAACCAAAGGTCATTTCCACCAGCTTTTCCTCCGTCATTCCCGACACGATCATCAAATACTCGGTTGTATCCTCGGTTTCCATAGCTTCAAAACCACACGAAGAATGTTCACACACAGTGCGAAAAGAGCATGATGGTCCTTTCGAAGCTCGCAGGCGCTGCGGTGCGAACAAAGCATTCTTCCCCTACGAGATTGCAGATGTTTATGGGGATTATTAAACCAATTTGATTTTATTAAACCATATATCATCAATAAACCTGTCACGGCTCATCAAAATTACATTTTTTTTGTCTAGGGAAGCAATGTCAGGTGATCCAATAACTCAGGATCTCACTGAATGGGCACAGAACACGACCACCACACATCAGACAGATTTTAAAGGAAAAGAACAACACCAACCTTTCTACAAATGTTTCCAATTATAAAAAAAAAACAAACAAAGAAAAGATGAACCCACTAACCAGAAGACGTGCAAACCCAGAACAGATCGTGGGGATAGATAACAATAACTACAGTAGAAGTTATTGCTGCCTTCATGCCTGGAATATCTTCCGTCCAAGGTATTATGGTGATCAACTTTATTAACCCCACCAACCGAAATCGGTAAGTTGGAAGTGACATCGAACCAATTTCCACCTGGCATTAATTACAGGAAGGTCCGCAACCTTGACAATCTATTATCCCTGTCACTTAACCATTCCATACCGGAGGACAGTACAGACGCATCCACCAACTCCTTCAGGCTCCCATGGCGAACGACACCACACCTTCGACTAATTACCATGTCTAGGTAAGCTTTATCCGACCCTTTCCCTGTGAGAAAGGATGTCGGGTGAGGGTGGAGATATGGTATGGAACTCGCACCTCGCCAGACGGTCCAGGCTACGACATTACTTTTGACGTGCGTCTGCCCACCAACTTCCCGGCTCAGCATGGTAACGGGCATTGGGTGGGCAATCTGCGTGCTACAATACTTCAAATGCTGGTCACAGAGCCCCATCTCGACGAAACCAACTGTGAAGCCACTGTCGAGCGTGTGCTCAGGTCATGCACCTGCCGATACCCAAACTTCTCCGTCCAGGCACAAATAAAGTACTCGTGGACCTAAACAGGTCGTCCTTTCATCTAGCAACTATGTTCTCTGAGAACAAAGTCTTCCAGATGCGTGTCAAGTTGGAGGTTTACGACAACACGCCGATGTGGGAGCTGATGTTGAAGGATATCGAGGGCACCATCAACCTGGCCTTGGCGGAGGGCGTACCAGATATGGAGATGCACGACGAGATGTCCATCCTCGTCTGGAAATGCCCGTCCTTCCCTGACAAGTACTCCTTCGTAACCGCCGCACTCGACCTCTTCTCCCACCAGAAGACGTGCATGGCATTGGTGGTTAGTCCCCCGACCTCCGCACTCAGTGGCGCAGCGAGCATATGCGAGCATTTTCCATTCCGCAACCATCACTACGTGAATTCTTGGCGTGGCAGTGCCTTCATCCTGTGGCGACGCCAGGAGGTGAGCAAACATTTCCTCGAGGAGCTGAACGCATTGGCCAGTGCTATTGTTATGGTACGTATACGTCTAAATATCACTAATCCGTTCTCAATCATCTTTCGTATGAACCTAACTCATCTGTGTGTGCCAGAAGCACGTTTCTTTTGAAGGGAAGTGCTGACCGTGGACAACAAACGAGAATATTTGATTCTGAAGCCATCGAACGAATATCGCGTCTAAGTTACTTTGCAAACGTTAACTGTGATCCTATGTATGCTTTTGCTTACAACATTTTGTTATGTGCGGCACCTGTGATACTGCGTTGGTGCCGTTTGCCTAAACCCTAATACGCTTTGACGTGAATTGTGATGGTCCGCTTTGTTTGTCCCCTTTCGCCGGCTTCGATATTGCCCTTTTGCCGACTACGATACTCCCTGTTCGTCGTCACCATGACTGTCCAAATTCACTGGCTTGGATGAGTAACCGCACTCGACTGTTGTGGTCGTGGAGGGCAGTAATTTCGACGTGACGTAGAACCAATTCACATGTTGAATTAGGCGGCTTGGCTGCCTTCATGAAATGAACGAGGGCAGTAATTCGGACGTGACGGCGAACCAATTCCCCTGTCATCGCATTAATTACAGGAAGGTTGCAATCTTCAAATTCAATTATCCCTGTTACTTAGCCATTCCCACAGAGGACATGACAGACGCATCCACCAACTCCTTCGGGCTCCCATGGCGCTCTATCCGACCCATTTCCTGTAAGAAAGCATGTCGGGTGAGGGTGGAGATTTAGAATGGAACTCGCATCATGCCAGACCGCCCAGACTACGACATTACTTTTGACATGCATCTGCCCACCAACATCTCGGTTCAGCATAGTCACGGACATTGGGTGTGCGATCTGCGTGCTACAATACTTCAAATGCTTGATACAGAGCCCCAAATCGACAAAACCAACTGTGAGGCCACTGTGGAGCGTGTGTTCAGGGTCATGCACCTGCCGATACTCAAACTTCTTCGTCCGAGCATAAATAAAATACTCATCCGGCCAAACAGGCCATCCCTTCGTCTAGCAACTGTGTTATCTGAGAACAAAATATTCCAGTTGCGTGTCAAGCTAGAGGTTTACGATAACATGCCGATGTGGGAGTTGATGTTAAAGGATATCGGGGGCACCGTCGACCTGGTGTTGGCAGAGGGCGTCTCAGATATGGAGATGCACAACGAAATGTCCATGATCGTTTGGAACTGCCCAAACTATCAAAACAGCTACTCATTCATCAACGCTGCAGTGGAACTCTTCACCGTACAGAAGACATGCATGGCATTGGTCAGTAATATCCCATCTTCCACATAGAACGATGCAACCAGCATATGCAAGCAATTTCCCTTCAGCGACCACCACGTTGCGCATTCTTGGTAAGGCGGCGCCTTCATCCTGTGGCGATGCCAGGAAGTGAGCATCCATTTTTCCGAGGAGCTGATCGCAATGGCAAGTGCTATTGTTATGGTACGTGTACGTCTACAAAGAACTAATGACTTTTCCTTCACCTTACGTCTGATCCTAACTCATCTGCGTTGTATGTATGTCTCCGCAGGACTGCCCGAGGAACCTATTCTCGGACTTGTAAAAAATTGGGGCTCTTGGTGCTAGCAGCCGTTTTCTATTCGTTGAACATGGGTGACCGCGGACTGTCAACGTTTTTTGGTTTCGAAGCCCTAAACCCTAATATCGCGGCCAAGTTGTTGTGCATAATGATGCTCCTCTGATGCTTTTGCGTTGAACTGTCCCTGCTGAACGTCCGAATTGTGTAGTCCCTGTGATGATCGTCGTCGACTTCGCGATAACGTTGGATAACCTATTAAGCTACATCACTTTGCCGGCCAATGCGATGGTTCGCTTTCTGTATCCCCTTTCACCAACTTGGATATTGCCTTTACGCCGACTTTCTTACTTTCCCTTCGTCGTCGATGCGATCAGCCTATTTCACATGGCTTCGATGCTAAACCAATGAAGCTGGGGAACAATTGGGTGGCCAACTTTGTGCGAAAGTCTCCAAGGAAGCTGGGGAATATCTGGGTGGGGGAAAAACACTGTACGAATTTGTGCCAAAGTTGCAAAATGGTAAAAACACATCCACGGCAGGTTCGGACTTAGGCTCGGATTTAGGCTTTGTGCAAGTTTGTAATTACTATAATTGTACTAATTATAATTAGTACAATGTACTAATCATGTAGTAGTACAACGTTAGTACATTGTACTAATCAGAACAGTAAAAGTTTTGTACCAATTAGTACATTTGTAATTACTACAATTGTACTAAAAAAGTTTAGTACAATGTACAAACGTTATACTAGTACATGATTAGTACAATGTACAAACGAAGGCTTGTACCAATTAGTACATTTGTTATTACTACAATTGTACTAACCAGTGTTAGTACAATGTACAAACGTTGTACTAATACATGGTTTATACATTGTACATATGTACAATTGTAGTAATTACAAATGTACTAATTAGTACGAAACTTCCATTTGTACATTGTACTAACACTGTCTAGTACAATTTTAGTAATTACAAACTGTATTAATTTAATTAGTACAATGTACTAAAAGGGTCAAAATTAGTACAATAGAGAACGTCCTCCGCGACGTTAGCCGCGTCCGTAATGTTTGAGATAGACTTAAAATGATTAGCCCGAGTACACGTTGTAATGTTTGAGATAGACTTGAAATTGTTTAGCCATTATTACAAAAACCCGAGAACTACCTATAAGAAATGCTAATGACGGTTGCAACAAAAGTAGTAGCTTCTCCAAGTGTTCGGTCGCTAGCTTGAACTCTTCGAAAAGAAGATTGGAAAGTTTATTGGGAACAATCAATGGTTAACATCAACCTCGTAATGAAAACCTCCACAAAATCCTTAGAAGCGTAATGTAACTCATGTGAGTATATCAAGAACAGAAAGGGAACTTAAATGTTTACCCATAATTTCAGATTTGGGCTCAACCTCCATGAGTAGGTTTACTCAAAAGTCCCGAAATCACGTTGTTGGGATGAAGTTACTCGCACTCCGCTGTTATTTTTTCCTGTGTTATTATTATCTTTATTTCGTCATGCATAAAACTCTGTAGTTTTCACTTTCATTAATTCAATTTATGTACGTCGACCATAAAAAGTATTTCCTTTTCAGAAAAATTCAGTACAGGTCCTCGAATAGATTGGGTAAGTTCTAGGTTCTAAATTTTTGAAAACCGGCGGTATCAAGTACGGTTCCAGGTTCTCCCATCGGAACCAATCTGGAAAACCTGTAACCTAACCTAAATTTTACCTAAGTTCCAAGTTCCTAAATTTTACCCAAGTTCCAGGTTCCTAAATTTTACCCAACTCGGTTCTGGTTCTCTCCTCGGGCTCCAAGGGAAATGATGCAGCTGCATGAATGAGCCTGCTCATCCGACGTCCTTGTGCAGCTGCACCGAGACTCGTGTAGGTGCACAAATAGATCAGCCACGACCGACGCTTATATTGAAGAATCTAACGTCCTTGTGCAGCTGTACCAAGACTCGTGCAGCTGCACGAGTAGATCAGCCACGACCAACGCTTATATTGGAGAATCTGACGCCCTCTGCAGCTGCACCACGGATCGTGCAGCTGCACCATTTTATTGTTATTATAAAAATAAAAAATCAAAAGAATATTTAAGGAGTATCGTACACCTAAATTTTGTTGATCTCTAGTCTCTGGTCTCTCTCTTATATGCCTTGTGTAAGAAGTTATCAATCCCCCTCTCCCCCAACCCTTATGTTGTCTCCTCTCTCCGTCTTCCTCCCTCAAAATTAAAATGACACGTCCCTTTCTTACACTACTTTCTTAGAAAGTCTACTTCGTTTCCCTCATGTGGGAATTAACTCATGTTTGAAGGCTCAAAAACCCGTCATTGAAAATTGCTCTAATTTTTACATATTTGAAGGTATTCTCTTTGCTCATGTGCCATATGTTGATCATATCCATGTTTGTCAAAGTTGCTGGAAAGGATTATTCGCATGTAATTGATTGTGCCTTACCCTGTTTTGTACGACTCATGAAATGAATGAGCATCATGACGTTTGACCTTTTTGAGGGGATGGTTCATCTATAATTCCAATTGGTGTTATGTTTCAATGCATCTTGCATTTACTTGTATGATTTCGTTTCTTTTTATAGTAAGGATATAGTACAAGCACATGTACCCAAATGAGTAATAGGATGAATTTATGTGAAAGTATGGACATGGTACCAGAACCATAACCGGCGGGTTGTTTCTTGGGTGGTTTTTTAAGTCAAGAGAAGGTTTTAGGTTCTAAAAATAAGGAACCGACAATTACAGAGAGTAGGTTCCGGGTTCCACGTCCGGAACCTGCCCACCCGGAACCTGCTCACCCCTAGTTCTACCGAAGCTAGTCTCCCGTCGGAGCGTCGACCATACCTTCTTCCTACAGCTTGAGTTGTTAAGGAAGAAGAATGGGTTTTCGTTGAGGTCTATTCCAAGCGATACGATGCATTTCACCTTCGAGGAGGATACCAAAAAATGCTACTCCATACGTTGCTCGGATTGTCGCTGTAATTGTGATATGCATGCTGTGGAATTGTCTTCCGGTCATTGTTCCTCTGGAAATTATGGTGGCCGCAGGTTAAATAGTTGATGGAAATGTCTTTCTGGAGTTTTGGAGTTATATCATATAGCTACAACCTAATTTGTTTGGGATGGTTTTCTTTTTATTTTTAATTTGAAGAGTTTGGATCTTAATACGGTGTTGATTTCTTTTCTTCATGAGTATGAAGATGTTACCTATGACAGTGGGCTTGTCAGCAATCTTGGTGCCAGTCGTATCATTTTCTGCTTTTCGGCGTAACGATTTTACAGTGAAAGCCATTTCTTGTAGTGACTGACCAGTAATGGTTTGTTAGAGAGGTATCCACATGAAAGAAAGAAAAATTGATACCAAAATTTGCAAAAGAAGTGTAGAGGATATGTTGATGAAAAATGAAGGGATGGAAACTTTTGGAACATTGTGAAAACGTCATCTTGGATATCATGTTTTCTTAAATTTTAGGAGATTTTCACCAAAGGGTTTACTTTGCTGTCAAGTAGGTTGTTTTTATTCAGTTCAAAATGGTGTTTTTTTTTTGGGGGGGGTGGGGGAGAGGAGGAAATGGGATGGATTGTCTTAACTGAATGTTTTGCTAATTTTTTTTTTTATATCAATGTTTTGCTAAATTTAGGGAATCCTTTTATGGGTGTGATTGGAATCATGTCATGGTGCAGCTGAGATGGTGAATTTGAAAATGGGTGAAGATGATTTCGCAGTAAGCTGACAGAAAGTTCTCAAAGCCAACAGGCTAGTAATCAATACACAGGAGAAGTATGAAGTGGGATTGGCAAGTATGCTGTTGATCCATTTATGAGAAACAACACGGTGCTGATGCTATGGATCACTTAGTGATTTTTCAGAAGAGGTATGACTGGCTACTGTAAGAGTTTTTTGAGGTTTTTAAAAAAGTCTGAATCTTTGCAGATATTTACTATTGTCTTTCTAGTGCACCCCAGATCTTGTAATTTTTTTTTCTCACTTGGCCATTTGTAGCTTGCATTATTTTATGAGATGGTTAAACGATACAATTTCTTCTTACTTCTTACTTCTGCCCCATGATTTTTTTTAACCTTTTTTAATAATCACAAAGGCATTCGTTATTGGAAAGATTGCTCTGTTCCTTGACTATTTGCATCTCGGGAGAGGTTTCTGCAACTTAGCGGTAATCTACTCAAATTAATACCTTCTATCTTTTTCATGAGACACGAAAAAAAGAGCATTTAACAACCAAGCTGACAGCCAAGTCTGTTCTCATTGCTGCGGTTGCTGACCCTGCCAGCCATTTTCATGACTCCATCCCCTCTTTGGCTTCAGAAGTAATATTAACTTCAAGAATAATGCAAATCTTATCATTTTCCCAGGGTGTTCAGTTGAAAACAAACACAGATATTAATCTTGATATGCAAATTGCAATTATTTTTACTCATCCTGAGCAGTTTGTGACATATAGAAGCTCTTCATGTCATATTACAGTGCAATGTCTTGCCTTAATTGCTGTCTACAATCTAGTTTCGCTAAGATTTATTTGGTCTGTCTTGCAATTTTAATAGAGCATCTTCCCAGCAGTGAGATTTTTGCTGGAATCTGATTGACATCTCCTCTTCATGTAGTTGAAATTATTCGTTCTAAATTAAGACCACCAATGCAAGAGTTCTTTAGAATAGCTTGATCAAGTCCCAGTGACTCAAAAGTTCATTTTTTTCAAGGATTATTGCTAATGATGCACAAATCATTCTGTCATCTTCTATCGAGCGATGGAGGTATCTTATGCAGTGAGAGAAGGGATGTATATCATACTGGGGAAGGTAAAACTCTTAATATCATCAATTCATGCTATTTCTTAGGATAGATAGGATTCGTTTTATTATTATTGTCTTGTATGAAATAAAATGAGATGGAAAGTTATGTCAACAGAAAATCCATATGACCAACCTCTTATCCCGAGACAAAAATTTGAGCGTTGCTGTTGTATGATTTAGAATTTGCATTACTCAGAAGTAGGTTATCCTTTCTTCAGCTATGGACATAGTTGCGGTTCTGATGAGCAGCTGGTCAACGGTAAGGGTATTTTATGTTTCACTTGCAAAGCAACTAAATGTTGAAGGAAATATGCAGTGCATATCAATTTAGGGTGGCAACTGCTACACGATCATGACCTTTTCATCAGCAAGAACTCATCATCCTTCATAACCAAATTTCTTATAAACTAGGCAAGCCCAGGATTGGATGCCAAAGTTACAAGTGCCCATACGTTTATTTTTCACATCGATTTTCTTGTTATCTTAGTTCATTCATGCCAGGTGACCACTGAGGACTATTGAAGCGTGCTTGATAGCTCGAGAGACTCTCCAAATCTGGTGCTGCACAGCACGCCATGAGTCTGTTGTTTTGAGTCCACTAGCTTCCTCCACTGCATCTTCAATTCCTGGGAAGTACCTAGATCCATAGCCATTATGCTTTGTAGGAGCATAAATCTGCAAATTCCAGTGTCAGAAGATTGTAACTTTTATAGTTTGATCTCTTGGAAGTTTCAATTAGTGGACAATGAAGAATAAGGCAATTTTAAATCTCACCAGATGCTTGTACCATGGTTTTGCTGGAAGTCCATCCGGGTCTGTGAAGGCCCTCTCTGTCATCATCAATCGGTCATTCAGCTCCCTTACCTTGATATTCTCATCTTTCCACATTGATGATATCTGCCGTTTGCTTCGTTTCACGCCCTGAAGTATTTCACGGGTTTACTTCTGTGAATATGTACATGTATAAGCACAAATGTATGTCTCTTGTGATACCTCAATCTCTCCATTTATTTTGTTGGCAGCTCCCTGGAGCTCTTCTATGGCTTTCAGCAAGGGATTGACATCCACACCTTTATCTGATATCCTGTCCTCCAGTTCCTTTGCACCGTTCTGTGGTTGAATTGAATTTTGAAGTGTTATACAAAGCAGAATCAATAGCCTGTTGCATGCTATCATCTGTAAGTTTTATAATCGCATCCTTATTTCTGAGTACCTTAAGCTCAGTAGCATAGGAGACATAGTTGAAAGGTAAAATTTCATCATCTGCTAGCCGCAGTGCTACCAGTCCCCAAATGCTTGCCACTGTTATGGAATGTATGAGAACATAGTGCCATGTATGCAATCATTAGTAGCATTAACTGTAGATTCATTACTGTGCTTGCATTTTTCACCATAAAAAAACAAACATAATAGATGCAGAAGAGCACCGCGAAGCCTTGAAATGTCTGATTTTGTGTATCAGAAAGCGATTTATTATACCTGCTACGTGTCTATGGAATCCTGGATCTCCAAACTGTTTCATCCAAACGAAGTCATCGTACAAGGAGTGATATACTGGATATCCTGCAAATGAATTGTTGATAATTAATCACTTCACCACAGATAACTTCCTATGCTGCATATGAATTGCGAAGGTCAAGCATTCACTCATCGAAAACATTCAGTTCATATGAGCCAAGCACAGTGTACCATTTTTTTATCTGGCTGGTTTCTAACTGATGCAAATCAGATGATTAAACACAACAAAGAGATTATCCAGATTTGTCTATGGTGTACTAATTCTGGGCGTGTGACTTGTACTTATCTACCTCCCTGTCCTTGCTTCTCATATTCCTTGATTGCTACACTTGTTTGCAAACACTATGGATGTTCACTAGTCCTGCTTTCTTCATACTGCACTCAATCATGTTTTTAGCCTTCGTTAAGAAGCCAGTGTTTTTCTTCATTATGATTGGTTTTTCTCTTTTTATATGTTCTACTATATACAATAACGAACCATAGACCTGCATTCACTCACAAAGTTATTGTAGGGCCTCATACTCTCTTACCCCCAGTTTCATAAGAAAAGTCTGCTGCAGGAATACCAAGATGCTGAACAAAAGCTGCGAAATCTGATCCACCACCTCCAAGCCTGCCCACCTTCAGAAATTGAAAGCATAAGAGCAGCACACCAGACAAACAAATCCGTAAATCAGTAATGGTCGTTGCATTCCTTCCTTAAGGCAAGAGGTATATCAGAAGTGCAACTTTTTTCTTTTTGAGGAATGAGTGAGCAGTAGAACTATAGTTTAGTCATTTGTTTCTGTTATATCATGAATGTTGAAAAGGATTCTGATTACTTGCCTCCAGCGAAGGAGAAGATTTAGCCCATGAGTCGTAGACGGTTTGGGATGAATTATCTGGATCTTGGACCTGGACACATGCGGAACAATGATGAGGTGGAATTGTAGTTAACATGTCATATTATGTGGTCATCTCCAACTTAACACCCAGCAAAGCATCTGATAGTTTCTCCTTCCTGTACTGACTATGTAACCTGATATTTTACCATTTTCCTTGGCATTTCGATGCTTAAAGTACCTGTTTAGCAGCCTCTCTGATCAGTTCATCAAGCTGTGGAGTCGCATCCGCACGGAATCCTGGTCCTGCTACTGCAATGTCAACATTAAGGTAAGCAACAGCCCTGGAGATCAGAATCTTGCTGTTCTCTTCTGCCCACTCGGTGGAACCTATCTGTAATCACAGCTTTGTTCTTGTCAGATTACATTCACACGGCTCGGTAACAGAATCACACAGTTCTTGCATGTGAGAGGGCAAGACCAGCGCATACTCCTCCGCGTCCCAGTTGCAAAGGATAATTGTTCGCCTTGGTTTCCATCCTTCTAGTGCGAGCTTCTGGAGTCTCTTTGCCACCTACAACGCAAATGACAGGGCCTTTTGAGTGAGTGTTTTCACACCAAGATGAATTCTTAAAACTGAAGCCTTTATGTAGGACTCAAGCACCTCCAGCAATGTCGCAGTACCACTATTGGGATCAGCTGCCCCAAATGTCCATGCATCTCGGTGATTCCCCAGGACTACATACCTGATAATGGATGGTATACCCAGGTTATTTGATGTGGGAAAGCATCAGTTGTTAAATTTAATTAGGATTTCTTCACATATGATGGTAGTATTTGTCATCAAGTGTTGCCTCTGGAGTGATGATATCAATGCTCCATAATCCTGTCCTGAACCAACTAAATGTGGGCATTATTTTGAGAGATATTTCTTTGGTCTTATCTACTATTCTTGCAAACCTGATCATTCATCATCCTAGTTTGTTTCTTGCGCAAATCATGCATCCCGCTTTGCACATAATGTATCCCTGGAATAAGTCAAGTAGACACCCCACCTACCTGTCTGGTTCCTCTGCCCCTTCAATCACCCCAATGACATTCTCTATAGAGGCTATAGTTTGCTTTCCCTGGAACATCAAATTTAAAAGATCAAGACGGTATAATCTCAGCCCATGATTTCGATTTCTGTAGATTGAGGCAGCATTACCAAGTAGGTGAGATTCAAGACTGCTGGACCGGGTCCGACTCTGTATACAGGTCCGTCTTTACTTCCTTGCCAATCATCCTTTGCTACCTTCCCTCCAATTGACTTTATAATGGTCTCGCCATCTTGTCCTGATACAGGCAGGGAAGGTATCTTGGGTAGGACCTCCACCAGTTCTTCATCTGAGAGCCTCTCGCATCCCTCAGTGCTCGCCCAACCGGGGGTCGTCGGGTCACCCTTCACTAGTAACACTGAACCAACCTGGACCCCAGTGGGCGGCATCCACCGACCATTTGGGAACCAATTGCCACTGTCTCCCCCGCCGAAGTCTTTCCTGTCGGTGTAGACAATGACCCCTATGCAACCCGCCTCATAAGCGTTCTGCACTATGTCTCCCCTGAATATCCTTCCGTATTTGGCCACCGCGATGGTGCCCTTGACATCCACTCCCATCTCTTCCAGTGTCCTGTAATCCTCCATCTGGCCATAATTCACGTAAACCGCAGGTCCCGTAGCTGTGCCGGACTTGGCATAGGCATGGAATGTGGGGAGGACTTCCCCGGCAACGTCTGCGAAAGGGTCGCCTTTGTAGATCTCCTGCTGGAGGGAGAAAACCTCGGGAAGCGGATGTTGCAGAGACGGAGTCAGCGTCAACGAGCGAGACACGGGGTAAGTCAACAAAACAGAGTAGGACTTCAAACGGGAGGGGATATTGTAGGAGGTGAGCTGGGATAGGACGTAGGAGGCGGTGTGGGAATTGGCGGGGGTGCCGGCAACGTGGGGGCGGCGGGTGAGGGAGAGGAGGTCATGGGACAAGGAGTCATTGCTGGAGAGGGAAGGGGATAGGAAGAGGGAGTGGTAGTATGACTTGGGATGGGAAGGCAAGAAGATGGTGGTGAAGGCAGAGATTATGGTGAGGAAAGTGGATAGGGTTAGATCAAAGGACATAGCTGGGCAAAAGGGATGATGATGGAAGACTTTGTTTGGTCTTCTTAGGAACTCATCGAGTAATAACAACTTCCATGTCCTTTTGGAAGCGGCTAGTTACGTGCACGTAATGGTTACGTAGTTTATTAATTATTATTAAATTTTTTTAGTAAATTTTAGTAAAAGTTGATCGTTACTAATAAAGTTAACGTAAAATTAGTAAAAAATATAGTAAAATTTATCTGATCTTCTTTTAGTAAAGTTAACGAGAATTTAGTAAAAAATATGCAAGTTTTACTATTTACTGTTCAAAGCAGTTCAAGTTTACTAATTTTACGCTGACTTTACTAAAACTTTTCCGTTAGTAAAGTCAACTCAAAATTAGTAAAAAAAGTAGTAAAATTTACTTCCTTTTTTACTAATTTTACGTTGACTTTACTAAAAGTTGTTCGTTTTTTAGTAAAGTCAACTCAATTTTAATAAAAATAGTAGTAAATTTTACTATTATTTTTACTAATTTTGAGTTTACTGTTACTAATGAAAAAGTTTTAGTAAAGTCAGCGCAAAATTAGTAAAAAAAAGTAGTAAAATTTATTACTTTTTACTGTGCAAATTAAGCCGATAATTAGTAATTGTTTACTAATTCTTGTGTCTTTTTTAGTAAAAAAACTCTTCCAGTTAGTAAAACTGTTAGTAAAGTCTTTCGTTTTTAGTAAATGTTTACTAATTTTGACATGTTTTTACTAAAAATATTAGTAAACTGTTACTAAAAAATGAAGGTGTTTACTAATGAATTTACTAATTTGAACAGTGTTTCTGAACCTAACTTCGAACCTATTTTTGATGTGAAATTACCGGTTTACCCTGGTTACTAAACTTATTACTAATTTTGTTCGGTCATTCGTCCTCATTTCCTTCGAAGTGTTCTTCCTCCCCGGTGATCGTCCGCTTTGTTCTCTGCCTTCCCATTCCGACCGCCGCGTCTCGTGTTGCAGATCAAAGTCGGGGCGGCTCTTCTGCTTGTGGTTACCACGACATCAGGTGTCCCTCCACTTCCGTTTTCTCCTTTGTTTTTTCTGCGATTGGGGCCTGAAACCCTAATCGTGTAATGGGTAAGTTCCGAAACCTCGAAGCCTAACCCGTCTCCTCCGTTGCAGCTACGTGGGGTTTATAGTTAGGATTTAAGTGTTTAGGATATCGTGAGTGATTTGGTTTTTGTATTTTCTGAAATCCGTCTTCCGTACCATTCACGGTAGTCGTCCTGAGTTGTTGTTTATTGGTAGTCGTCCTGATTTGGGGTTGGTAGTCGTCCTTAGTTGTTGTAACACCTGAAGGCTCAGAGTGAGTGGAAGCGGGTAGGGGGTAATGATCATATCATCATGGCACACCATCCGAATAGCATGTTTGATGCGAGAAGGAAATTGGGGTCTGCAATGTTTGTGCTGGCCGATTTCGGCAGGTACCCACAAGAGATTGCAAATATTGACAAAGATATAATTGCCCCGTATAAGCACGTCGTGAGGACGCTGCCATAAGCAGAGTCTGCCCCATTTGAGAAGCGCCCTATTTTGGCATATTTTCGAGGAGCAATCTACAGAAAAGAAGTGAGTTTTCTTATCTTCTATTCCACAATTTAGTGTTTGTGTTTGAATGGGATATCGACATCAATTGCTGTTGTTGGATCACTTGCAGGAGGGCTTCATCCGGCAAGAGCTGTTTTACCTCCTCAAAGATGCGAAGGATGTGCACTTTGCATTTGGCAGCATTCAGGGACATGGTGTGAGCCATGCGGGTCAGAGGATGGCATCCTCAAAATTCTGCCTGAACATCGCTGGTGATACACCTTCCTCAAACCGCCTCTTCGACGCCATAGTGAACTATTGTGTCCCTGTCAACATAAGCGACGAAATCGAACTCCTATTTGAAGATGTTCTGGACTACTCGGAGTTCTGCATATTTATCCATTCCACAGATGCTGTAAAAAAGAACTTCTTGCTGAGCCGTCTTCGAGGGATCAGCAAAGATGAGTGGACAGACAAGTGGAAGAAATTGAAGGTAGTTGCACCACATTTCGAGTACCAGTACCCATTGAAACCCGGCGATCGACATGATCTTGCAGGCGGTCATCCGAAAGATATCATCCGTGAGGATGGAAAAGCATCGGAAAAACATGTACCGCAGGTCGAAGATTTTCATGAAGAGCTCTTGAGCAGCACCAGGCTCAGGTAGTAGGCTTATACTGGAGATATTGTGACAGGGAAACTGCTTCAATGATATCTCACTGATAAACATAGTTTTCTAGCATTACTTACAATTCCGGAACAAATTATTTGAAAAGAATTGTGACCTCGAGAGTGATTCCCTGCCGGAACAAGATAACACGTAAACCTTTTTTGTTGCCAAGGGCAGAAGGTACACTTGCCATAACAGCTTCCTCGGATCTAACTATGTTACTGTACGACATTACTAGCCGGGCTTAGTTGAGCAGGTGCCACAGATCCAGAATGAGGGTAAACTGGAGGCCCTGGCTCTATGGGTATTTTGTAAACCGTGACGATGATCTGTTTGGAACATGAAAGTGACTTCGCTCGCAGCAAGTGCTGCTGCTTCCTGCAGAGCAAAAATTATGGACTACTTAATTTAAGCTTCTTGAATGGATCTAGATAATCAAATCAAGCAAAACATTGCACCGAAAGATGAAATTTAAATGAATACTAGTTAATCTTAGCATGATTCGTTCCACCTGTTGCTGCTTATCCGAGCCCTTATCAGAGCAATGCTAACCTGTCTTTGCTACGGACGTTTAAGGATGCTTATAACCCAGGCCATGACATAACAAGGGAGAACAAAGTCGGCAGCTTGCAAAAGGAAAAGCTGTAAAAATTAAATAAAAGTCAATGACAATCCCTAGAAACTGAGAATTGAGCAACCGTCGTCTGGTGAGATATATGGTATGTCTCAGCAGCAACATAACTATCAACTAGCATATATGTTTCGTCGTGCCCTTTTGTAGTATAGTTTCCAACAATGAGGATGTTTATCTTCTGCATTTGTTTTTTGGCCGTGTATGATTATTTTGAATGAACATATTACTTCATTCAACTTGTCAGTTCATTTGACAAAGCACATTTTCACCAGATGCCTGTGGTGCAAAACTTCTTATACGAGGTTGGTATTAGCAGCTAGTCAGAATACAAATCTGAACAGGTGATGCAAAACCATTCTCCTAGGTGCCTCGGTTTCTTGCCCGAAAGTCGATAGCCCTGGAATCAGTCTCCTCGTCCTCTCACGGAGATCTTTATCACAACACCCACTGACCTAAGACTTCGTAAAAAATAATTGTTAATTTCCCCTCGTCCGGGCACATGAAATTGGGGAAGTTCACTGATGCTTGGTGTTGATCTCCTTTCATGCAACTCCCTGCTCATGATTGCTGCTGCACGTAGGCTTCTTGACCAGGCAGAATTAGATGCTGCCACTTCAGGCAAATGACATTCGGGTTCTTCTGATGCAATGATTTTTTCAGCTTTTGGAGCCTTCTGGGATTCAACCTCGTCTGGGAACAGAAGCTGGATAGTATTCCAAAGAATTGTATCCACTGAGCAAGATCTTCCATTGCTGCATATTAACAGGATAGATTGTTCAATTCCGTGTATTCATGCCATTAGTCAAGAGAAATATGTGCCCCATTTACATAATACCTGATAAGCTGTCTGCATTTTGGGCACCGCTTCCCTCACTTGTCAGTGACAGACCTCAGGCATTTCCTACAGAAGTTGCAGCAACACAAGATTCCAACTGCAACATTCGACTTCCCTCCCATTGACTAACATAGAATATATGTACTTAAAACAATGGCCTCATCAACTTTTCTTTTTTTTTTTCTGATTTACCTGTGACCACAAGGTGTTGTACTTGGTTCAAAGCAAATCTCCAGACATATCTGCCACCACAATCGCCAGCTTTTAAGAAAAAATAAAAGGAAGGTAGAAAGGGTAACAAGTCACTAGACGGAAGACGGAAAGTTCTTCTCTGAGACGATCCATAGACGGAAGAGGAAGACCCTGACTTGTGTTCCGTGTTCTGTGGAAGATTTAGCACATGTCCATGCTCCTCACAGGATTTGTTGTCATATGCATTTTCCTTAGCAGCTGTTCAACACACGCGGCAAAATCTTAGAATTCCCTAAGAAAAATAATATAAAAGCTGCATATTTTGGACAACTAACGGATAGATAGGTATAATCTATCTATCATATGCAGAAACTAGGATTGCATGTATCGTGGGGACTCAAGTAAAGCTCGGAATTTCAATACTTAAAAAGTAAAGGAAAATGAGCAGTCCACACTGATGGAGTTTCCAGAGGCCTTTTCACATAACAGTAAGTGCAGTCCGTTATCCAAGATATAACTAAAGCATCGACAAGTAACATACGGAGATTAGCAGTACAAACAACCGAAGTTCCCAGATAAGAGGAGTTTGAAGGTGAGGCTGGGTAATGGTTTATTTAAAAGATTTATCAAACCAATAACTCCTCAAACTAGTCAAGTATCCACTAAAGAGGACCATACATATACTAATAATCCTAAACAGAAGGAAAACAAAGAAAGCCCACGCAATCGTCCAGACGAACAACAAGACATAATGTGCAAAACATCCACGGGAAGATCTCTAGTAGCAGCACTCCCATTAGGAGCAAACCGGTGTGGCTAGCCACCAACATGATTATTACAAGTCTAAGTGAGCTCAATATAAAAGTCGCACAACTAAATCAATAATCAGCCCAATGGCGCCCGTTCGGAAACATGTGCGGGGGAAACGCGTGAAACAAGATGGCCTCGCTCATCCCCATCTCCATGATTCTCAAAAGATAACCCACAGCAAATCGCACCCAGAAGCTCCTCAACAACAATCACGCCCTGCCCACAACTTAGGTCAAAGCGAGGAAAGGAAAAAACAGCCCACAAATCAAAAGAAGGGGATGCAACGAAGATAGAGCAAAGAAAGCCACCCAAATCACAAAGCCACGAACTTTCACCCCCACACTCACCAATCAGACCAAAATCCAATCTGGGCGTTCTTCAAAAAATCTCAAACGAGGGCGCCGAAACAAGTAGAGACCTTATTCCTAACCCCCCACCGACAGACCGTATTTCTTGTAACTTACAAGAAAGTGGGTCAAGTTTGCAAGATAGGCAAGGCAATACTACTTTCCCTTTCCAAAGAACATAAAGAAGTAGGAGGAGATACCATGTGAATTGGGCTTTCTTTCTTCCTCATCCTCACCGTATTTCTTGTAATCGACATTCGACGATTAGGGTTTTCGGCCCTAATCGCAGAAAAAAGAAAGGGGAAAAAGGAAGAGGAGGAACACCTGATGTCGTCGTCGTCCCAAGCAGGAGAGCGGATATCGGGCGAAGGTCGAAGGATAAAGGAACGATTCAAACCCAAAACACTTCCTCTAGTCAAATTCCGGCACTCTCGAGTAGTCTCAGCTGCCAACTCCTTTGTAGGACAAAGGATAACAGCACGGATTCCATCTTTTGATGCACCGAATCCCAAAAACACCTCCTGTAATAATTACTAACAAAATTAGTAATATGTTTACTAAATTAGTAATTAGATTTATAACCAGGTAAACCAGTAATTTCGCATCAAAGATAGGTTCGAAGTTAGGTTCGAAAACACTGTTCAAATTAATATATTCATTAGTAAATAACTTAGTTTTTTAGTAACATTTTACTAACTTTTTTAGTAAAAATATGTGAAAATTAATAAACATTTACTAAAAGCGTAAGACTTTACTAACAGTTTTACTAACTGAAAGAGTTTTTTACTAAAAAATACACCAGAATTAGTAAACAATTACTAATTATTGGCTTAATTCGCACAGTAAAAAGTAGTAAATTTTACTACTTTTTTTACTAATTTTGCGCTGACTTTACTAAAACTTTTCCGTTAGTAACATTCAACTCAAAATTAGTAAAAAAAAGTAATAAAATTTAATACTATTTTTACTAAAATTGAGTTGACTTTACTAAAAAACGAACAACTTTTAGTAAAGTCAACGTAAAATTAGTAAAAAAAGTAACAAATTTTACTACTTTTTTTACTAATTTTGAGTTGACTTTACTAACGGAAAAGTTTTAGTAAAGTCAGCATAAAATTAGTAAACTTTAATTGCTTTGAATAGTAAAAAAGTAGTAAAATTTACATACTTTTTTACTAAATTGGCGTTGACTTTACTAAAAGAAGACCATATTTTAGTAAATTTTACTACATTTTTTACTAATTTCGCGTTGACTTTGTTAGTAACGGTTAACTTTTAGTAAAATTTACTAAAAAAATTTAGTAGTAATTAGTAAACTAGGTAACCGTTACGTGCACGTACCGTTAGCCGCTTCCGTCCTTTTGGGATGTTTTTGGCTTTGGAATGTTATGCCAATTGTATATATGGATGTATATCGAGATATATCAACCGTATCAAAATGTTTGTTTAAATGCGTTAAATACATTTAAAAAAAAGGTTTTAGAATTTTCTTTTTCCTCGATGTGCTTAGTCTAAATTCATGTAAAAATATAGCGTTAGCTAGCTATTAGATTTGAAAATTTCACGGGCTTAAAACCCATCCATGAGATTGATGATGTGTAAAATGAAACTGTCACGAGAACGAAATAAACCTAGAAATTTCTCGACCTTGGTGGTGTCTTTACTTCCTTAGAAGCACGACTAGCCCATACTAGGATTCCTAGCAATCCCGCCCATGCACGCTCATTATACTTTATTTATGTACTCCCGTGCATTAATCACACGGCTACTCGATGGACGCTTGCCATAGACAATGACAAGCTCACAATAAATACAAAGGACATGGAGGATTCTAACTGTTGGATCCTTCAGGTGCACTAAGAAGGGGGTGAATTAGTGACTATAACTTTTTCGCCATTTCTCGGTGTAAGCGGAAGCGTACAACATTACAGCGTAGCGTTTCTCAGAAGTGAGACAAGCCTTGTTGTAACCGCTACGATTTGATCGAGTAGGTTTTCGTACGAGTGCTTACGCGATCATAATGGACACAATAGTTTATAGTGGTTCGGCCTTAATCGACCTACGTCCACTTTCCACCAACGAGGTGATTCCACTACATAATACAATGGGTGCAAAATGCCTTTGCACTAGGCTTTCGGTATCTCAACTAGTGAGATTTAAAATCCACTACAAGAAGAGATCACTCCTAGGCAGCGGTTAGCTCCTCACACAATGGACGTCTTCTTGTTTCCAGCAGAATGATGCCCACACTCAGCAGTTGATTGCATAAAGGATTTCCACACAGCATGTTGTCGCTTAGGCGTAAGCCTGTCTGTTGATCAAAGCACAAAGACAACGTTGTGTTAGAGTATAAATCCTCACAAGATAATTCCCTACAGTGAAGAACGACTTCTCAAGGAGCAGCTCATTCTGGTTCACAGTAGATGAATGTTTCAGCACTTAATAGCTCATCAGAGGATTTCCACATAGCTTTTGTCTCTTCTCAAGATGAGCCTGTAAGTACTCAAGAGACAACTACACATAGTCACTTAGATAAGATAAAAGAAAAGAAAAGGTTGGTTCCTTACACAGCGGAACCTGACTTCTCACCCAGCGAAGTCGAGGTATACATACTACACTCAGTTCGGACGTGTACGGTTACCACAGCCGTGACTCACTGCACTTCACACTCAGTGCCTAGGGTGGAATTTTCAACTCCGGCGGCTCCCACACAACCTGTTCTACTGTCTCTTAGGAGGTCGAAACTTCTGCACAACACCCCCGTGCTCGGGAGGACCTCTTTCCACTCCGGCGGCGTTCCCAACTCCTGCTCGATCCTATAGGCACGAGACTTCTGGCGCGCACCCGCAAGTGCGTGTCTAACTGCTCAAACTCCGTAGGCTCAAGACTTCCCTATGAAAAGACACGATAAGGACGGCTTCTTGCCGATGGGTTAACAATTGGTTACTACAATCAGAACAGGTATTCACTTAGCTTCCCTTAGACGATTCGTCAGTCGCTCGTTGAACGCACCGATGACACTCATTCCATCTCACGACGATCAAGGTCGCACTCAGCCCTTGACACTCCCACACGCAGATTGCAAGAGATAAGAACCAGGTGATCACTTAGCACCTTTCGTTCTCCACGATCCTCAAAGCTTAACTCAGATCACACAGGCTTTGGACAACCACACAGACCACTAAAACGCACAAAGGAACTATTGTTTAACGTCCTAGTCTGATTTTAATGGAGAAAATACATGTAAGATGTCCAGATACGTTGGGACAATCTTCGTGATTTATTTCTAAAAGTCCCAACAAATTATGAGCAGATGACTACTGCTCCCGATAAGGTAAGTCCACAACGTTAACTTCCCTTAATTGATAACCTCATCCGAATGAGAAGATTAGTTTCCATAACTTATAAGGTAACTTACCTAATGATGATCTTTTTAGATAAATTATTAGAGTCAAATAAAAAATAAAATCGTTTGAGTTGATGATTTATCTTTTTACAACGTACGATTGCTGCAGACTATCACATATTTCCAAAATAAAATATTTTGTTTCCATATCTTATATTGGAAAGCCAATATCATGATTTCGAGTTGGCTAACCAGATGATTGGAGATTCCAAACCAAGTTCATTGAATTAAGACATCTCTTGATATCCAAATATATAAAGATCAACAGTAACAATGTAGTAGTAGCAGCATACTGTAAAACAACAACATACAGCTTATGCTAGCTATGACTCAGCAACACTCTACTCAAGCTCATCACTAAAGATAAGCACACAATTAATGAAGCAATACTGCTGTCCACAAGTAACTCGTTGCTTAAGTTCATAATTAAAACATAGGTCAACACTAACAAAGGCGTAAGTTTTTGTCTCAAAACTCTACATTACAATGTTATGTCAACACAACTTTACAACACTCTTCTTATAGGGATCATGGGCATGTATATTATCTACACTTATACATTATGCAGCTGCTTCAACCTATAAAAGCAAACCAAAAAGTCGCCTACATCCTGCTGCACAGGCCAGTGGCAACTCGAGGGTCGATTGCAGTAAGAATCCCACTCATGTCGCAAGCAATCTTTGACACATTTGCAACCAAGTCATGTCCATCATGCCCTATAGCTTTCTTCAACCACAAGCAATTTACAAATGAGTTCTTTTATAGTTTTCGCATGCACTCATAGGATCGGTCATGCTTCCCTCACGAGCTTCGCCTAAGTGTCAATTTTGGGGTTGCGTCTTCGCCATGCAAGTATGCTGACAAATTTCGTCCATCAAAGAAAGTCGACGCCCTTGTCGGCGCCATGTCAAGGTACACCTAGTCCTCGTCCTCTAATTTTCACGTAGTGCTTTCCTATCTAGAGTGATATCGTAAAGGGAGACGTCGTGATAATGATATATTACCTCCACGTGGATGTTTAGATTAATGTTTAATTAAACAAACTAAATCACATGAAGAAAAATAATTAAGGAAACAAGGTGATGCGATAAAAAATAATTAATGGTGATTAATTTTTTCTTAACTCCTTAAAATAAATTATAGAGCATAATTAATTATATTTAATGAGCGTTAAAGTTAATCAAGACTTATTGAAGCCTTAATCATTAATCAAGCCTTAACCATCACTAAAAATAGACAAATTAATCCTGTGAAATATCTCATCATTTTTGTATTTGTCAGGACTATTGTGTAAGCCTACCTTAGTATGTAGGAGATCTCATGAGATTAATCTGCTATCTCATGTGCTATATTGACCACTTATTATGTTATTAATTTTCTTATACACATGAAGACATAATATATAAGTACAATCAAATCAATTAAAACAAGATAAAAGGGGACAACACTCACAAATATATCCTAACATAAAATTTGAATTGAAAATAGATTTTTTTTGTTGTGATGAAAATATCGGCTTGAGTATTTCTAAGTCGTTTCCCTCAGATAGGGATGATCTTTTGTATGCACTTAGTCCATAACTCACCAAATACTAATAAATCCCTAGTATGAGTTTGTAATCACCAAATTACTAAATTAACTTATCGAGGAAATACTAATCCACACTGTAAAAACAAATAAGACGGACACATGCTTGCCAATATTATCAAGTAACGAAGTAATAACCAATAAGTATGGTGCAATATTCTCCATATACAAAGCTACCTAAAAGTGAAAATGATATATTGGTAAAAGTCGAAGAAATAGTGTTAAGAAAACATACGAGTCTTTTATGTTTAATTGATTGTCACTCAGTCTCTCTAACATCTCTGTACAAATAGAAAAGGCATGTGCCAAGATGGCGGTATGTCGAATTCAATGATCAGTGGAAACCTATACAAAGCCTAAATATGGAGAATGATAAATACACACACGACCAAAAGTCTGATAATGGGCAATACTTCAATGGAAATATAATACCAATCATGTTGAGCAAGCTGATTCGAAATTGTCCAGAAATGACAACGACATTAGTTGTATTACAATATTAGACTTATGAGTGAAAAGTATGTCCCCTTTCAATTTTAATATATATGCATGGGTATGTTTATGGACTTGTATCTATTTCACCGAAGATAAGAAATGCAAGCGGCATAATACGATTAACTTTATCTATATTATACACTATTTACAACTTTTACATATATTTTCTTCACAAAAGTTATAAATTATACTTAAATAACAATGTTTGAATGTCCCAATGATGAGTGACTGAACACTCAAGGCACCCTTTGTAATTCGAAAACAATAACATACCACATACCCTAAAATATAACTACTCCTCCAACCTACGTTACATGCTTGAATTACATTTAATAAGTATAAAAACTCATTGTAAGACTTCGCACAATCTCCATACTCAATTGCAATTACTTTTCTCTTAACAACTCCTATACATACGTCTTTGAGGAATAATATTACTAATTTCTCTTTAATAACATTACAAAAGAATGAACCATTTACTTTCGGCGACTCCTTTGCAAAGCTTCTAAAGTTAGCGAACATGAGCAGAAAAGCATATAATCTAAATAAGTAGATGGCTTATTGGTAATAAGCATTTTATATTCATCATCTCATGCCCACTAAATAATATGTAATCTCCTCTTGTAATCATTATTATATTCGACATGAAAAATAAACAATAATATGTTGTCATATTCTTTTTTTTTCTATTGACAAAATTTTATATTAGATGGCCTTTACAAAGTCAAGGATACATCTTGTAAATATAAAAATTTAACGAAAACTTCATATATCTTCATATATTAAAATAAGTATCCCATATACCATCAATGTATAATAAATGAAGGGTACATTCAAATCTTGTATGTTTGTGGTAACAATAGCCAAAATAATATATATTAGTGCTCTAGAGGGCAGCCGATGATCTCTCACCTTCCTATGATTTGATATATATATGTGTACCCCAACTTGCGTGTGAAGGTAACACGCCTTCGTAGCAAAGTACCAATCGATGAGAAGACCAACATCAGAATAAGTTCTAGGGATCGTTGTGGAAGCATACAACCGACATATATGTCCATACAACTCACTATATCCCTTTTGGAGTGGCACAATTCGCACAAAGGTGAGAAAACTTCATTAAGCCGGAAGAGAAACATCTGGTATATATAACTTCTCATATACAACTAGCCACTACACAACAAATGACAACCAACACAACATGTTCGTATGCCACACAAAGCCAGTATAGGGAAAAAAATGACTAATCATAAGATAAATATCTTCAAGCAGATACAATTGAAAATCCCTATTAGCACACAATGACCATACAATCCAATTCCATGTCCATAACATGGGATAGGAAGCCTCCGGGACGGGCTCCTACACTTGGTCAAATAATGTCATCCTATGATGGTGGATTTTCATAGTCTCCTCTAGGATGTATCTATCCACCACAGATTAACAAAGAGCTCTTCCACAAATATACTAATAGAAATTCGAGATTGTCATAATATAAGTCGTCGGACGAGGTGCATCAATATGAGAAGTTGATGTCAAATTCACAAGTCGAGATTAGACTGCCTAACTAGCAGAAGGACTTTCCTCTCTAGAGTTAAATCGTATCCATTGGGCATGCACAATCTCAACAAATCCGACAAGAGATACCAAATATTATTAATCATCGATGTTCTATTCCACGTAGTGATCTCCTTCGGCCCAGACTTTCCCTGCTCCTTCGGCATACAAACCTTCTCCGGCTCAACATTGATCTTGTTCGAATCGAAGGAATGAGCCGATTACAAGAACGTGGACATTGCTTTCTCAAGTCTATAACTCACAACCTTCGAAAGTGGAAAGATCGAAAAATAGTACATGTGTCTAGAAGAATAAAAAACTCATCAACTACAACCTACTAGCATATGACAGGCGAAGCTTCTCTAGTGTTGTAACGCTGCGACTTTCCGGGCACGCCACGGTAGTACAAAATCATAATCAATACAACCAAATTTATTAAATTATTAAATGATCATATTATTTATACATCGCCCTTAGAAATTTCTTTCCTTTAAATCTTTAAGTATGGACTGTGTCACCCTATTTCCCACTACATCTCTACTTTCATCGGGTCCTTACTCCATTACCTGAAAAATGTTCTCCAAAACATGGTTAGCGAAAACGCTAAGTATATTTACAACATCCACTCTAGCAAACACATGCGTCAACTAGGTCCTATAGGTCAAAACATATTTCTTCCAGTATTTGAAAATGATTTGCAGGCATTATGACTTGACATTCCTTAACCCGCCAACACAAGATCACATTGACGTAGGTGTCATAGACAAAACAGGCATATGTCATGACTCCAGACTGACATGTTATAGAACAAGTCGCACATATCATATTCTCGGACCCGACAACTGTCATACAACAAGGCATACATATCCGGACACATAGCATACTTCTGAAACGGGTTTTCCACACACTTATGCCCGACACGCCCTCAATCCTAATCCTTCGACATGCAATTGACTATGCTTCCAATCACACTTGCACACATTCTCAATATCAAGACACGATTCATCTCACTCGTCACCATCAATCATTCAACAACCCATACGCGCATACAACATTCAAAGCACAAGCACATGACACCGTACAAACACAAGCGTATGTAATGGAATGCGATGCAATGTATGCCTAGAGATGCAATGCAACTTCAGTCATGCTCTCCACTGTCTCATTGTACGACACTCAGCAACGGTGCAGGTCAATGCGTCGGTGGATCAAACAAGACACAATAGTCAATTCAAGGCCTGAAACAAAATATTTCAAGGCTGGACACCCCATCGTAATCCTCCGTTAGCACGATCGCCTTCCCTTTCGTGGCAGGCCTAGAACGAGCTCCTCCAGCCTTCTCGGAGCATCATATGCATAGCCTAATCCAGGGAGTCCACGCTTAATATGACCCGTGCTTAGTTTACACCATCATGTATGCATATCGTCCAAGTCACAAGGCTCACACTTATTTCAGCCCATGCTCGGTTCACATGTTATGCATATGCAATCGAATAATGCAACTCGCATATATTTCGCATGTGCACGATTCACATAGTTTAGACATGTCAATACAGCTTCACACTTATCATTCGATACTCATCCGTGCATGTCAAGACAGATTCACAAGTCATTCACTCACATCCACACATGTCAAGACGCAACTGCACAGGTTAGAACCTATTTCGCACATGTCCAAACTAATATTTGTACATGTCAACAGATTCGCACATATCTATACCAACATCCTTATATGTCCACAAAGCTCAACACATAACAACAAACCAACATCGCACAAGGTCTACAGCACAAACACATTTGTCACCCATCGACAAGTCATCGCTCATATACAACAATAATATGGCCAATTCTTACTAGAAGATGCCTTCAGACCATCTCACTCAATATTGAGCGACGTACCCGCCAAGACCCATTTCAATGGTCTCGGTCACGAGGGAATGGGTGTGGAACATACCTCGTTCCGTCGTCATCCACTTCCCTTTTTCGATCCCAAGCTAGCCGAACTTCGCGTCCGCCTGGAAACATCTCCTTTCCTCTTTTATTTAGGAGATTTTGGAAAATAGGGATGTCGTGGCCCCTTCCTCTTCCACATAACAAAAATTACTTATTTATCAATTAATCTCAAAACTTCCTCAATAAGCTATGATCAATGTTCATAAATGTCACCTCTTGAGGTTGTACATGTCACCCTACGACTTGCTCCAGAAGTTTTGACCATTCCTTTTTTGTCAACTCTTACATGTCACTCTTGACATCATAAATGACAACTTCCTCTAAAATCTCAAGACTTGTTTATTCATCGATGACATACTTTTCATGAGTCCGACTTCATTCAAATTACTCATCTCTCCTCCACCATTCGCTTGTGTCATAACTCCTTAACTCTTAATCTCGCTCATAACCTACTACGAACCGTCGATTACTAATTCATCGGCCGTAAGCTTAGTCACTAAGATACACCTACACACATTGTTGTCCAATATACGGTAATGCTCTTCGAAATCAAATACTGGTGTGAATGAGTCCGGGCGTTCCCTTTCCCTCGCCTCAATATCTAACATCGATAGCACTCCGCGTACATCATGCAACAGTACATTCACACAACTTACCACTGTAACATACGACAATCAACACTCGGGACACAAGCAAGCAGCACACTGCATCACATCCTCGCGCTGGTACTCCTCATGCTCATACGTCACATCTTCTACTCATACACTAGACCTAATTTTTGGGTCGTTACAACTGTATAATGCGACTAGCAATAACATCGATCAAGGCACACATTCCTTCCAAGTGAACCTCCTCATAATAAGATGCACTCCCAATCACCTCACCGGTAACTTCCCCAAGAAAATTTCGAAACGTGATCTGCCAAGATGGTTCTCATTTGGATATATGCTTTTCAGTAGAGAGTATGCATGTCAACTAAATCAAGAAATGCTCTCCTCTACATGTCATCTATCATCCCTTCATAATAGACGTTTCACTTTGGTACATTAATTAGAAACTGGGTCGAGCATCTCTATAACATAATGGACCGAGAATAACTGCCCATTTAAGAAGATCACCGGTGAATGAACAGAACAATGAAAATAGACGCACCTCACAACAATGAGAATGGAATGCGGAATGTCGTTTATTCTCAATCATTTTTTAAATGCCAAAGAGGAGTCCATCACATCACGAATAAGTATATGATGACAGAAGATCACCTCGGTGATGGCCACTCGAACTCATGAAGAAGTCCTTCAATTCCTTTTAAATCTCACGGAGAATTTGGTCGCCATGACGGGCTCTATGATCCGTTATGCAAAAGACTCCATGAACCCAAAGCACTACAATACCACTCGCAAGAAGTCACACCCTACCATATATCTATCTATCTCCTGTCGGGATAATGAGCTTCACGGTTGGCAAAATGTTTCTAATTGCCCCCTATGTCACCATTTTCATATTGCATTAGTCCGTTGTGCTTTTTCAACCAATGATAGATTTGATGTTGGTAAGCCCAAATTTAGCCCCATCAACTTAACAACGTCATTATAGAGCATGAAATCATTTGTCATCTAAATTAGAACCGATTGGAACAACGAGATACGAGGTACTTATCTAGAAATTTTGAAATATTTGTGTGTAGTTGAAAATGAAACCCAAATTTACATTTGATATGAACCTTCGTAGGACAACCAATTTTAATTATGGATTGACCGATAAAGTACAGCTAACGATAAAACTTTTGCTGTGCTGAAAAAATTATAAATAAAAATCTTTGAAAACTTTATTAGAAGGGAAAACAACTAAAGAGGAGGAAATCATTTTTCCTAAATATGATAACTAGTTTCAAAATTATTTCATTATTTTCTCAAAATTATTGCTTGATGGAGAGATTTTATTCCATAAAAGAAAGTCGGGCTACTTTTATGATAAAAGTTTTTCAAAAATAAATGGTAAGAATTAACGAAACTCAAAAGCTAAAACGTGGTATGAAACTAGGGATGAAAACGAGCCGAGTCAAGACCGAATACCTCCAGGCCCGAGCTCGGCTTGACTAGGAAAAGTCCAAGCTCGAGCTCGGCTCGAATTCGATCGAGCTCAAATAATTGAAGCTCAAACTCGGCTCGATTCAATTATGGAGAGCTCGATGTAAGCTCGAAAGGCTAGAATGTTGGCTCGAATTTATTAATTTTTATTATTTTTAAATTATATGCTCGCGAGCGACTCGCGAACCATCAAGCTGTAAGTATTTCGGCTTGAGCTCGGCTCGTTTCGTTCACAAGCTAACTCTAGTTCGACTCGAGCTCGGTCAAAGTTGAGCTCGAACCGAATTTTGACCGAGTGGCTCATTTTCGTTTTCACTCTATATGAAACAAATGGGAAACTCAGTCACGGCAGAGAATCTTTGAAAGCTGGCCATCACATCCCAAAAGCACATAGGCAAGCAGACGTCCGCCTTCACGGGGCGACTTCTTCCTTTTTCATTTCTCACTCTTCTTTCTTAATTAATGGCTTCTAGGTTTATACCCTTAATAGATTATCCCAAAAGTAAAGCTTGCCTGCCCCAGTTAATAAACAAAAAAGGATCAATGAAATCGTTCGTGTCAGCATTCGACCTTTGTATTCATATTTCCTAACGCATCAATGTCGTGTTTGGGCTCACAGCTTGTGGCCCATGTCCCAAAAAATGACTATATATATATTACACGTGAATTAATGAATACCATTGGCACGTTATGCTGTTTGGCTATACAAATAACAATATGTACCTGTATCCCCTATTTCATTTTGGTCTTCATTCTATTCTTAGTGCTAAACACATCATAATCAAACTTTTGTAGAAAGATGAAGCAACTTAAAACAATTAGTGGGTTGGGTCTCGCTTTTCTGTCCATCATCAGCCCTTCGTGGTTGTCAGCTCACTTCACTCTCGAAGAAGAAGAAGAAGAAGACGCAAAATCACCCGTGACCGACTTTTTCCCTCATCCCTCCAGCCAAAACTTTTCAGACATACAAATACTCTTCTTGTCCTAAACTTAACCACCCCCTCAACACTCATCTCTCCCACCTTCCACCAAAGCACTCTCTTTCCAAATGTCCAAACTCCGCAGAATTCTCCTCTTCCTCCTCCTCCTCAACGTAACGAGGACACAGTCTCACACCAAGGGCCTAAGGCCCCGGAAGCACGCCCCAGGGAACTCAACTGGGGTCCGGTACGAGTCCTCAGAGCTGCAGTTCATGAGGTGGGTCGACTTTGTCGGCGGCCTAAGGCACTCCCTCTTCTCCCCCGCAAGGAACAAGCTCTTCCCATCCTTCACCCTCGTCGTCGACCCTAACCCTGCCGCGGGGGACTTCACGTCGATTCAGGATGCCATCGACTCCCTCCCATCCGTTAACCTCGTCCGCGTCGTGATCAAGGTCCATGCAGGGGTTTACACGTGAGTAGCAACAATCACTTAAACTCAAAAGCAATCATGTCCCCCTAACAATCATTAGTATTTATCAATATTATTATTACCATGTGTCATCTAATCCATTAATAGTCATGAAATCTCAACACAAATTATACTATTTAAGTATCCGATTTGACTGCACCGATTGCTCTTGGCAGCGGAATATTATTGATTTTTATTTTCTATGTTTTTGTCCCATTTGGTTAAATTCTTCTACTTGGCTTCCATTAATTGTCCTTATCCCCCAAGGTTGATACCCATTTTATGCTAGGAATTGGACTTTAACTAGAGATTTATGTGAACCCAAAAGACTTAGAATCAAACCCAACCGTGATATAAAAAGAAAATTGTTTACCCAAATCAATAGCATCGAAGGCAGATTATTTTACTAATCTTGATTGTATTAAAATGAAAAAAAAAATACAAAAATTTCTTACCTTTTCAGGGAGAAGGTCAACATTACCCCGATGAAGTCCTTCGTAATGATCGAAGGCGCCGGAGCGGACACGACGATCGTTCAGTGGGGGGACACGGCTCAGACGCCTGGGCCGAGGGGGCTCCCGCTTGGGACATTCAACTCTGCCACCTTCGCCGTCAATTCTCCATACTTCGTTGCCAAGAACATCACCTTCAAGGTATGGAAAAAAATCCGGGACTTGAGGCGGGACGCTGAATCGAGGTGGTGATTACCGCATTAAAACAGTTGCCATCATTTTGCTTCCCCAATCCTGCAGAACACGACACCCCTGCCGGCACCAGGGGCAATGGGCAAGCAAGCAGTGGCATTCCGGATATCTGCGGACACGGGGGCATTCTTCGGCTGCCGGTTCCTCGGCGCCCAGGACACGCTATACGACCACGTGGGCCGGCACTACTACAAGGACTGTTACATCGAGGGCTCGGTCGACTTTATCTTTGGCAACGGGCTGTCGATGTTCGAGAACTGCCAGGTGCACGCGATAGCGCAGCTGACAGGGGCGCTGACGGCACAGGGGAGGAAGAGCATGCTCGAGGACACGGGGTTCTCGTTCGTGAACTGCCGGGTGACTGGGTCGGGAGCACTGTACCTGGGGCGGGCATGGGGACCGTTCTCGAGGGTGGTGTTCGCGTACACGTACATGGACAGCATCATCATCCCCAAAGGTTGGCACGATTGGGGCGATCCAACAAGAGATTTGTAAGTTGGTCATTCATACTAGAATTTATATTTATTTAATTTATAATTTTTTTGTGGGTGGTGGTTGGGGGGGGGGGGATCGCATCATAATTGAACTACGAATTACAAAAAATTGGATTATAAAAATTTCATGAAATTCATATGATGGAGTGGTGGTAAGGTACATCCTGCCTCGTGGCACATGGTTCCCCCCCCCCCCCCCCCAATCTTCATTTCTTCTCACGGGGGATGCGTGCCTCCCTTGAGTGAAAGGACATTTTTGTCCCCTTTTGTCATGAGTCCCCAAGAACGCGTGGGGGGTAAATCCAGGAATTAGTTCATAGCATTTACTGAGTCAGACGTCACGGGGGGGGGAACATTCTGTAAAAATACGGGAAAGGGATATTGCGCTGATTAATCATATTCTCAATGGGAATAATGTCGCTTTTTCAGGGGTATTGGTTTAGTATTATTATTATTATTATTATTATTATTATTATGTTTGATGTTTTGAATAATGACGAGGGAATGTCACAGGACTGTGTTCTATGGGCAATACAAGTGCAGTGGGCCAGGGGCTGGTTTTGGAGGGAGGGTGACTTGGTCCAGAGAGCTCACCGACGATGAAGCCAAGCCATTCCTCTCCCTCTCCTTCATCGACGGCCACGAATGGATCATTTCCTAACCCCCTCCATTCCATCGTAGAAACCTTGTATCATTTCATATTACACCCCTTCCCCCTTTTTATTGTATTAATATCGTGTGTGTTGTCTGTGCATTAAGAGCGTACACGCGAACAAATACATGATAATTAGTTTCATGCTTGCTTAAATCATAAGAAGAATCCACGCTAGTGAATTGAGTCGTGATTTTAATTAAGCCTTGGCCTCCTTTGGTGGATTCGGGTTCTGAAACCATTGGAGTTTTCGACTTGGTATCAACAAATAATGACTACTTTAGTAGCCGATAGTGTGTTTTCATTCTTCATGATGCATGGGACTCTACACACTTCCACACCTCGAGGGGTGAGGGCTCCAAGAGTCCAACGTAAGTAAAAACTCTTAGATTTCAGGAGCAGGAAGCAATAAAATAAAAGATTTCATTCCCAAAATAACGTATAAGATCTCATGATAAACAGAAATAAAACTTAGTCGGAAAGCGTACCTCGAAATTCCGACCAAAACACGGTTGCAAACGAGCAAGAACCCCACGTGTGACTTCTCAAACGGTATTCATGTGCACACGATCACGAATGTTTCGACGATTCAATAGATGCTAGCCACTTGGATCAACAAAGAAAAATTCTCAAAAGCAAGAAATTTTTAGGATTATCCCTCTCTGGTTTTTCTCTCCGGGAAAATCTATCTTTGATTCTCTCCAAAATCACATACAGACAATTGGAAAAAAGAATAATAAACTTTCTTTCCCTTTTGATTTCTTAAAACGTCGGATTGCCTTCTTGCATGTTTAGTACAAATTAATGATACTTTCTGTATTAAATAATTAATCCTAATTTTCAAAAACGTGATGTCAATCAATCAATTGATTTGATTTTATTAAAAATATATATTTTAAATAAATAATGCAAACAAACGAATGCGTTAATTATCAAATATTATTTTAATAAATAAAACATATCGGAGACAATATATAAATAAATAAATATTTATTTAATATCCTTAACCCGAATAAATTCATATTGGATCTGAGTCTATATTTTACTTTTAATATTTCAGTATAAATTAATTATCCAATTAACTCTAATTCTAAAAAAATAAAATGATTAATTTTAGTATTCACTAAAATAATCGATAATATAATGTTCGTGTCGCCATACTATGTATGCGACCCTCTAGGTCCTATAGACAAAATAAGGTAACCGTCTAGCAACAACTGTTAATCACCCAACATATTAGGATAATGATTATAAATAAAAAAAGTTTATGAACCGATTACTGTATAATTCAATCTCTTCATCTAACCGACATCCCATGAAATAAAACTTACACAAAAATCGTACCTCGAAATTTCGGTAAACCAAAACACGATCACGAACGAGCAAGAGCCCCACGTGTGACTTCTCTAGCGGTATTCACGCGCACACGATCACGAACGCTCCGACGATCTGATGGGTGCTAGCCATTTGGATCGACAAAGAAAAACTCTCAAAAGCAAATGAAACGAAAATGTTTCTCTTTTTGAGATTATCTCTATCTAGTTTTTCTCTCCCAAAATTGAAAGGAAAATCGATCTTGGATTCTCTCCAAAATCACAGTAATGAATAGACAGCCAATCGGGAAAGAAATGAATAGACAGACAATCGGGAAAGGAATAATAAACTTTCTTTCCCTTTTAATTTCTTTAAACGTAGGATTTCCTTCTTGTTTAGTACAAATTAATGATACTTTCTATTTTAAATAATTAATTCTAATTTTCAAAATGTAACGCAATCAATCAATTGATTTGATTTTATTAAAAATATATATTTTAAATCAAATAATGCAAACATACGTAGGGGTGAGCAGGTTCCGAGTGGGTAGGTTCCGGACGTGGAACCTGGAACCTACTCTGTAATGGCCGGTTCCTTAATTTTAGAACCTAGAACCTACCCAGTAGTTTAAAAAACCACCCAGGAACCAATCTACCGGTTCCGGTTCCGGTTCCGGTACCGGTTCCGGTTCCAGTGCCTTCTATTAGAATTTTCAATTAGCATACCAAAGTAGCAGAGAATACAGAGATTCATCCCAATTATGTACCAATATGCCAAGTATCTACTAGCCAAACCAAAAGTCCTAAAACCATGCTAGATATCCACAAACCAAATCAATTGTCCAAAAATGAAGACCAACTCGACAAGTTCGCATAACAAAAATGAGCTACGAACAATCCGACAATCCAAAGCTCAATCCCGATCAACGTCTCCAAAGCTCAAAGCCTTCAAACATTCGTAATATCTGAATTAATTTCGGCAAAATCTGCATAAACAAGTCATGTAAACAAAACGTGAGCGAATGATACACAAAAACATCATGACTCAAATTGAAATAATTAAGATACCTTGTTCATATCTTTCGACATTTTCCAGGTTCTCCTCTATATTAATAGGAGATAAAGGGGATCTTAGCCAATCTTGAACGCATATTAATACCTCAACAACTTTAGGAGTTAGTGAATTACGGTAGCAATCCAACACACGGCCCGACGTACTAAAAGCAGATTCAGAAGCAACCGTTGATACGGGCATAGCTAAAATATCCCTCGCAATGCAAGGCAAAATGGAATACTTTGTGGCATTACTTTTCCACCAACCTAAAACATCAAAATCAGCCTTACACTCTTCACATTTGTCTTCCAAGTATTGCTCCAATTCAGATTTACCTCCTACATTCAACTCTTCCTCCATGTATCTCATGTAGCCATCTTGAAGATTCTCATACATCTCACAACTATCATCCAAAGCAGAACCACTACTTGATCCAATATGCTCCACAACTTTATTGCAAGAAAGCACATCATTTTTAAGCATATCTGTGGCAGAAGAATGCTCATAATACTCAAATAACTGTTGTAGAACAAACTTCAGCCTTTCAACTATCAAGTTAATCACTTCCGAATCATTACGATACACTTTCTTGCAGCAAAACTTGACAAAATTCAACTTGTAGCGTGGATCCAATACAACAACAATTAAGACCATCATATTACAATTCTCCATACTGCCAAAGCACTTGTCAAACTTTCCCCTCATCTTGCGTGACATAATTTGAAGTTGAACATCCCTTTCTATCTTTGCCCAATCATTCAGAGCAGTCAATATACTAACTACTTCTTCGAAATAGGAATTTGATGTCACATACAAAGAACCCGACAACCTCTTAGTAGCATCATAAAACTTCTTCAGAAATTTAATTATCACTTCCAAGTTCGACCAATCTTCACTATTTGGCAAATCATATTGGAGCTCAACACTCATTGACAAATCGCCTTCTTCTAATCTTTCAAATGCCTTCCTAAATTTCACAGCAGTCTCTAACATCAAGTAGGTTGAGTTCCATCTAGTTACCACATCAAGGCAAACTGAACCTTTATGTGGAATTCTTTCTTTCACGACACACTTTTGAAAATGATCAAATCTAGATGAAGAGCTCCGGATATAACGAATCATCTTCCGTACTCGACTTATAGCACAAACATCACTCAAGCCATCCTTCACAATTAAATTCAAGATATGTGCAGTGCATCTCATGTGAAAAAACTCACCGCCTAAGATCAAGGAGTTGCTTTCAATGAGCTTATCTTTCAAGTATTTCACTGCAACATCATTAGAGCTTGCATTGTCAACTGTCACAGTAGAAATACGATGTTGTATTCCCCAATCAATAATGCACTTCTCAACCATTCTGCCAATTTCCTTCCCTTTATGGCTAGACATAACTATAAAACTCAATATGCATTTATGCAACTTCCATTCATTGTCAATAAAATGAGCAGTAAGACATAAATAGTTCAAGTTCTGATTGGAAGTCCATGTATCAGTTGTAAGTGCCACTCGAGAATTCAAAGAGCCAATAAAAGTTTTGAGCACTATCTTCTCACTTATGAAAATCTTCATGCAACCTCTAGCAACAGTGAATCGAGAAACAGGCTTGAAAGCAGGCTGTAGAACATTAACAAACGCGCAAAAACCTTCATGCTCGACAAGTGAAAAAGGTTGTTCATCGACAATAATCATCCTAGCAAGCATATCTCTGCAACGTTCTTGATCAAACACCCAAGTAGATATAACATTACGACTTGTGCATCCTTCCGATTTGCTGCTAGTAAATATCTTTTGTCGCTTATCCATATTATGAGGAAACTTCCGACAACTATTAATATGCTTCCACATCGTTGAAGTGCCCCAATTAGGATTATACTTGTACCAATTGTTACAGTAAATGCACTTCACATTCTCTGCCTTATGAGTCTTCTCATTCAGAATTTTCGCAAAATGATCCCAAACGTTAGACTTTATGTTTTGTTTGCCTGTTACCTTAGGAGCAGTAGGAAGATTGGCTGTTGTTGAAGCTAAAGTTCGCTTGACACTAGTTGTTTGAGCCTCATTGTTGTCAGAATCGGGATTCATCTTCTAATTCGAACAACCTAACAAATCAAACAATAGATCATTAAACAAATGATCCAGAGCACCAACGCCTCTAATTACATCAAAATCAAAATCCAAACCCCACAGAATCACCCCTTGACCGGCTATGTTCAGAAAAAAGAACTTTTAAGAAAGTATTTTCATCACCCACGGCTCAATCAACCTAACCCATCCCTAAAATCCTCGAAAAAATCATAGCCCAGAAAGAATTGTAAATAAAAATTGACAAGGCAAGGCGGGGAAGAAGGGAAAAAGCATATTAGGAGCTGACTTACAGTAAGAAACCGTAACCCCTGGAACCATTTGATGAAGACGTTGTGAAGAGGGGGGAGAGACTGGGAATAGAAAGGTTAGGAACCGGGACAATTGTTTGGGGTAGGGTAAAGTTTAATTTAGGTTATTGGGTTGGGTAAAATTTAGGGTAGGTTATTGGGTTGGGTAAAATTTAGGGTAGGATATTGGGTTGGGTAATATTTAGGTTAGGTTCCAGGTTCTCCGAGTTGGTTCCGGGGAGAGAACCTGGAACCGTACTTGGTACCGCCGGTTTTGTAAAATTTAGAACCTAGAACCTACCCGATCCATTCGAGAACCTGTACTGATACCGACCCTATGGTGCCGGTTCCGACAGGTTCCCGGTTTTACCCGGAACCTATGCTCGCCCCTAAACATACGAGTGCCTTAATTATTAAATATTATTTTGATAAATAAAGCATTTCGGATACAATATATAAATAAATAAATAAATATTTATTTAATATCATTAACCCGAATGTTGGTCTATATTTTACTTCAAATATTTTAGAATAAATTAATAATCCAATTAATTCTAATTGTGAAAAAATAAAATGATTAATTTTAGTATCTACTAAAATAATCGATAATATAATGTTCGTGTCGCCATACTATGCATGCGACCCTCTAGGTCTTATACACGAAGGCAGTGGAAATCCATACACAAACTAATGTACTGACCGTCTAGTAACAACTGTTAATCATCCAACGTGTTAGGATAATGATTATAAATAAAAAACCTTTATGAACCGATTACTGTGTAATTCAATCATAATTAATTCGGTCGAGTTAATTGTTTTACTTGATTACACAGATATAATAGATTCACTTGAATGTAAAACATTCCCCCGGCCATGGATTTTAGAGTCACTAGTATTTCTATCAAGTGGCCTAGATGTCAACTCTCAAATCCAAAAGAGCGATGAATCCTATATTGACTCAACATTATTCTTTCCACGCTTTGTCACACACCCAACAATCGTATTACTCACAATCCGGTTAAAGATTGTTTTTAACGACATCAAAGCGCGTAAACTCCACACATAGAATAAATGAAGGTTTTAAGTCAAAAGATCAATTACACTCATTCATAAAGAGGATTGATCAATGATGTTTAATATGTCGTATCCTCTTAAACGGGTCATGTCTAGTAACCTTTATCTCAGGATACCCCTAAGTATAACTTGGATATATTATCCCTTGATCTATTTTGACATCAGTTATACTCAGCGATATTCTAGATGTCTATCTCCCCTCTAAACATCTATACGATCACGGACTATTTCAGATTAATCTACTCACAGATATCCGTCTTTATTAATTAGTTATCCACAAATACAATAAAGCATCTTGGCACGTAAGTGCACACATTAACAATATAGACCTCTCTTCTTTCATGAACCAATGGAACGAATGACTCTTACTTTTTTGAGTGGGCATTGTTGTTGGGAGCCCCAACTACCTTCCTTCAATCTAAAACTAATCCCAACCCAACAACGAAAAAGAGGAAAGGGAACCGCCCCACAAAGACTCCCATAAAATTTTTTTTATCCATCGCCACCAAGAAAGATGGGTGGGATTGTACAGACAAACCTCTGCCAAAAAAAGAAAACATAAAACGAGTGGCCCTTGATTAGTTCGGATACGAAATAATGGCCGAAAAGTGAGGCATCATGCGCTTGACAAAAAATTTCGGTAGATATGTATTGAATTGGGTGCCAAAAAACTCACTCGTTCGGGAATTAAGAAATCACAATACCTCGACAAATTTAAATAAAAGAGAACACTCGTTTATTTATTAATTTGTTCAAAATCTGGATTCCAGGGGTGGTGATTAAAAAGAAATCGGAAGGGTCGGAGTGGGAGAATGCATCCTCCACCTAAAAAAGAAGAGAAAAAAAAAAGATGTTGTCCTTTTCCCCATTATCTCTTAATGAAGGGAATGAGAATCTTTTCTCCCAATCTAAATAATTAAAATCTAAGGGTTTTCCTTTTTCCCTTTTTTAATTGAATTAGCTCCCCTACCTTGTCATCATGCAATACCAACCCCTACCCCTCCCCCTCCCCCTCCCACAAACCAACTTATACTACTTACATGGCTCTCCCCCGCTACACTACCAACCCCGAATTTTTTTTTGCATTGAGTTTTTTCTTAAACCAACTTGATTTGTTTGACGCGGAAACACCCGTCAAAGTAAATTTAAACTTAAATAAATTAAGAACGAATTCGAACAAGGTATAGATAAAACAACCTAGAACTCGGATACAACGATGGTACTACCGTGAACGAAAGGCAATTCTCAACTCACCACATTTATATTCTAGGCTAAGTGATACAGAGAGTAGATAGAACAATTCAAGTTTAAACTTCCAAAAGGTCTGTCTTTCTCCTTCTACATGGAACCCTTTAAAATACATTAAAAAGAGTTCTAAACTAAGTATACTAAATGCACTCCATACTAACCCCTTAATAAATTTCTCACTACCACCATCCTACTAACTTCATAAATAACTCAATTTAAGACTTTAAGACTTCAAATTTGTCCTTCCATGGGTTGGGTCTTAAGTAGAGGCCTTATTTTTCCAAAATGTTTCATACTTGTCCAAATGAAGCATTACTTGGTCCAATCTAGTCCAGCACATTATAGGCCACAATTTTCTTTTGATTGTAACTTCTTCGATCTGGTGTGCGTAACTGTTTATCGATGTTATTTTGATGTACAAACAGCAAAAAAGTGAAAAAGAGAATTGGTATCCCGTAACATTTTTTGGGCATTGGATCATCCGTTTGTGTGTGTCTTGTTTAACACGTGACAACTTGACTCTTTTACCTGATGTCACCTAAGTCGAACTGATAATATAATCTTCTCAAATCATAAAAGGCATACGAAAGCCACGAGATTATAGGAAATTACCATTTAAAAGCCTTTGGAAAGAAAAAAAGAATTAAAGTACAATAGTTTGTATTGTACCTAGAATTAGGTACATCTTCTACTCAAAATTTGTCATGTAAGAATTTTTTTATTAAATTTCTTAAATATCACGTACCACCATGTTTGAAGTCACAAATCTAGAATAAAAGATATTGTACCTTACTTTTTCCTCCTTTGAAAATGGCGAATTCAAGAAAAATTTTCAAAGAAGGAAGGGCAGATATTTAAAATAATATCCCTCCCCAAGCATAACCTTAAATGATTATAAATGGGCCGGACTCGGCCTCTTACTAGGCCCATACTGGACTGATGACCACCCGGAATTCAGAAACCCAATTGCCGCCCACAACGACGTAATTTCTTTCCGTCCCAGTCAGAATGGAGGCCGAGGCCAAAGCCGATTCCTATCCCGATGCCAAGAGGCTGAAATCATCGAGCCGACCGAAGCCCCCGCCGAGGAGGTTCGTCTCGTCTCCCATTCTGCTGTTCGTTTAGCGTTGGTGTTTAGTCGTGCATCGGTGACAACTAGTGTCTGCCCACCAAATGTTCGATGTTTCGCCCAATCGAGGGGATAATACTCTCCCTTTCTTACTGTGCCCGAGGTTCAGGATTTGTAGTCCGAGCGAAATGCTGGAGCTGGAGGCACATGTGAAATCCTTAGACTATCATCTGTGTGTCGTGTGATGCAGGTTTTCGCCTGATGGCATAAATGTCTGACTGTCGAGCACTTCCCTAATTGGCTAACTGCTGTCCTTGGGATGAAATGTAGAGTATTTGTATGCTTCTCGATACACGGGTTTGCTTCAGCCCCGTGTTATATTATGAATTTCTCCTGCTTTATTCGAAGGATTTTTACTTTGGTTTCAATACCTGTCTGATGTCAAAACCGGGCACTCATATCGCGTCTTTTCTCTTTCCTGCCACCCTAGGAGTGTTTCTTCGCACCAGAGTTTGCCGGTGAGTGTTTCCTTTCTGGGCGACTTTTCTTTATCACGGGTATTTTTCTCGGTATCCGTGCAGACCACCGATGCTTCATTGCAGCTGGCACCACCTGAGTTACTCAAGAGGAGGATTGATGAAGCTAAGAGATTCGCGGTTGCTCAAGCGCGGCAAGACGGCTGCACAGGGAACTATCGGATCTTCGATTCTCAGTTTGGGAACTTCCTGTTGCCCGTGATTCCAAATCGTGCCGAATTGGGTGGATACCAACATCATTCGCATGGTTGAAGTTCTATTACATGCTCGATGTGTCGGTAAAATTATGTATATGATTGTAAAATATATGTTCATGGCATTGGGCAACTTTTTCGATTTTCAGTTTGGGAACTTCCTATTGCCCGTGATTCCAAATCGTGCCGAATTGGGTGGATAACAACAACATTCGCATGGTTGAAGTTCTATTACATGCTCGATGTGTCGGAAAATTATGTATATTATCGTAAAATATATGTTCATGGCATTGGGCAACTTTTAATTTTAGCCTAAACTTAGTTCGTTATACGATTATGTCATAAACTCTTGTTTCTTTAATTTTGTTGTCCAAGATGCACAGCATGCACCTGAACTTACGTGGCATTAATGGAAGTACATGGACTTTAAATATTAAATTAATTATATGTTGGATCGTTTATGTATACTAAGAGGGGGTGAATTAGTGTTATCACTTTTTTGCCCTTTCTCAGCGTATGCGGAAGCGTATTGTGTCAAGCATTACTCAGAAGTGAGGTCGGTTTGCTGTAAGCGTTACGATTTTGATCGTTTGATACTCATATGGATGTAAGCACCATCGTAAGGGATACAGTAGTTTTTGTAGTGGTTCGACCGTAATTGATCTACGTCCACTTTCCACCGTAGAGATGATTCAACTATATAAATATAATGGGTGCGAATGAACCTTTTGCACTAGGATTTCGGTAGCTCAACAATTGATATTTAAAATCCTTTACAAGAGGAGATCACTCCTGGGCAACGATCAGCTCCTTACACAGTGGATGTCTTCTCGTTTCCAGCAGAATGATGCTCACACTCAGCAGTGGATTGCTTGAAGGATTTCCACACAACTTTTGTCTCCTCTCAGATAGATCATGTCTATAAGCACAAGAGAGATAGCCACAAAGAGTCAAAGAACAAAAGAGATAAACATGGATTGGTTCCTCACACAGCGGAACCTAACTTCTCACACAGCGAAGTCGAAGTATCCATCCTACACACAGTTCGGACGTGCACGGTTACCACAATCGTGACTCACTGCACTGCACAGTGTCTAGGGTGGAATTTTCAGCTCCGACGACTCCCACGCAACCTGCTCTACTGTCCCTCTGTATCGGGAGGTCGAGATTTCTGCACAAAACCCTTGTGCTCGGGAGGACCTCTTTCTACTCCGGCGGCATTCCTAACTCCTGCTCTACCCTGCAAGCAAGAGACTTCTGACGCGCACCCACAAGTGCGTGTTTAACTGCTCAAACTCCATCGGTTCGAGACTTTCCTGCGAAAAGACACAACAAGAACGGCTTCTTGCCGATGGGTTTGCAGCTGGTTACTGCGATCAACACGAGTATTCACTTAGCTTCCCTTAGACGATTCGTCAGCCGCTCGTTGAACACACTGAGGACACACAATCCCTCTCACGATGACCGAGGTGGCACACAACCCTTGGCACTCCCGCATACAGTTTGCGAAAGGTAAGAACCAGGCGATCACTTAGCGCCTTCCGTTCTCCGCCGATCACACAGCTCCTCAAAGCTTCACACAGATCACACGGGCTTTGGACAACCACACAGACCACACAGATTCGTTGTATAATGTGTGAATGTCGTCTGGTTTTAATAGAGAATGAATCCTATGATTTGTTTCCCGATTACCAGATTTCAGCACGCGGTGATCAGGTTCAACAGACAGCTGCTTAACTGTCACTATGACCAAGAAGGAAAGTAATACATGTGAACTTTCCAGATTCATATGATTTATTCCAATTATGATCAGAATAATATCCGATGATTGTTTCAGTCTTTTGCAATAATTAATCAGGAATAATGTAATTCCTTAACAACCGTTAGGATAAGATAAAATATGTGACTATAATTAGAGATTTTATTTTTGAAATATCTTCAGTCATAATTATCTAATCCCCATACATAATTATTCGATTATGATAATTTAATTTATCATAAATATGATAAAATCATAGTAATTAAGCTGAAATACTAATCTTTCTCACGTTTGAGTAATTGTAACACAGTAATGCATTACAACTTTGTTGTAGTGTAGCAATACACTTCTCATGCAGTATAGCATCGCATTTCTCACACTCACGTCATCATCAAAACTAAGGTCAACATTATAAGAATGAATTGACGTAAGAGTTTAAGCAAGCATAAAATAAATTTACGCGGATGGTGTGAAAATGGTGACCGAGTATGGTCAGGTGGGGTTGCGAACAAAGAGGAAATGATGAACAGTGGGAGGTAAGCACATAAACAGAGTAAACGGTGAATGATATATTGATAACATTCATCATGAATACAGAAACACCACCGTAATAGAATAATTTGATAAATTGCTCGAACATGGACACAATAATGCACTATCATGAACGAAGACGAGAGAGGTACGGCACGAAGGACACAATTACATCATCACCGGACGGCACACTCAAAATCAAACTACACTTAGAATACACCAAAAGAAGAAGATGGTTGAAGAAAAAAGTCTATCGAGGCTTTAGTTAATTTTGAGTAATGATTAATCTCCTCTCAACTATTACAAGCACCTTATGTAGATGTCACCCAAATATAAATGCCAACTAGAAAATTAAATGTTTGTACAGGGAGTGGTGACATGCAAATCTAGATCTGTAGGCTCTTAGGAATTAAATAATAGTTGTAGTTTGTCTTGGGAAAGAGACAAACTCATCGGTTGCTTTCGTTGTAGTCGACCGAGTCCTTCATCCGGCTATAGGGACATCCTTGATCAACTGGCTGAACGCTTACAAACGGGTTACCTCGGTCGATCGAAATCATGTCGTCATCTTCTTACCTCATTGGCTGTTTTCCTACCTGCTCAATCAATCCACTTGAAGCAAGATGACGATCCTTTGACCTAAATCAAGTTGAAGTGCTTCAAGATGAGCTTTCCTTGCACCTTCATCCCCTTATTCAGAGAACTTTGCCTTCAGGAGGATCTTCATCTTCCATGAATGACACTAGGTCTTGAATGTTGAAAGTGGTAGAGACTCCATACTTTTTAGGAAAATCGACCTTGTAAGTGTTGTTATTGATGTGCTCGAGGAACTTGAATGGGCCTTCCGCTTGATGCATCAACTTGTTTTTCCTCTTGGCTGTAAAACATTCCCTCTACAGATGAAACTGTACCAAGCCTCTTGGCTGAAAAATTTCTCTCTCCGTCCTCAATTCGCCTTCTCCTGGTATGCTGGTTAGCCTTCTCGATATGGACGTGGATTTCTCATAAAGTAGTCGCATCTCCTTGGCACGCTCGTTAAGTTCGCGATTGATTGTCATGCGATCTGGAAGAGGTAATAGTTTGATTGAGACTAAAGGATTTAGACCAAAGACTATCTAGAAGGGTGAGAACTCTGTTGTCAAACTGGGTGCTCGATTGGGGCAAACTCTACATGGGCGAGCTCGATGTCCTAGTTCTTCTCATTCTTAGAGACCAAGGTTCGAAGAATTGTAGCCATGGTTCGATTAATTACCTCAATTTTACCATCACCGAAGACTTGGTTCCTAACTTATACCAGAACGTCTTTAAAAAATAATTTAGAAAATTCACATATCGATCTAACACAGTCAACTTGGGTATTCCATATAACCTTTGCACCTCTCAAAAATATAGGTCTGTGAATCATCATCCGTCTTTTGACAAATTATAAAATGGACCTATTTGATCATCGATCGATAACCGTCATGATCGAATCCTTCCTTCTTTACATCATGCGCAAACCCCAGCATGAACTCAATGCTCATGCGCTCACATGGTCTCTGAGACGCTGGAAGTGGAGTTTAAAGATCTTTTGGCTAGACTCGACTCTTCGGCTACTTGAAAACGACACATCTCAAGATAAGGCTTCGAACCTGCCTTTCCATTCGAGGCCAATAAAAGTTGCAGCATCGATGGTTTTCTTGACTCCAAAGTGTCCAGTGATCCCTCTTTCATGAACTTCTCAAATGAGTAGCTCTCGAGTGGAACTCCAAGAAATGTAAAGCTTGGAGTTTCAAAGGAAGAACCATTTACTAGATGAAATCTTTCAATTTCTTGAAGAGTGCATCGAGCATAGATCTCCCCAAAATCTTCGTCATCTTTGTAAAGATCCTTCAGATACTTGAACCTAATAAGTTTGATCTTTGATTGGTAGAGCGTAGACAACTATATTCTTCACTTCAGTCTTATGCTTGAGTACACATGTGAAGGATTATATGAATTCTACCCACTTTGCATATCGTCCATTGAGCTTGTGCTAATCATTGATGTACTTGAGAGCTTCACGGCAAAATGAATTATCGCGGCAAAAGGTAATGGCTCCAAGTCTCGAGTATGCGAATGATGGTTATGAACTCCTTGTTGTAGGTTAGTTGAGCTTGACTCCATTGGTTATGGGTCTACCTTCCTCCGACATGACTCCTCCTATTCCAACTCCGGATGCACAGCATTCGACTTCGAACATCTAAAAAAATTTAGGCATAGAAAGAATTGGCGATTCATTCATCCTTTGCTTCAATCGATGGAAGCCAGCTTGGGCAGTTTAGAGCCCATTTGAATATATCTCCCTTTAGATATTCAGTGAGAGGGGCAGCTAAGCTAAATGCTCGACTGAACTTCATGTAGAACAAAGCTAGGTCACGGAAACTTCAAACATCAGGGAAGTCCTCAAGAGTTAGGCCAATCCCTTATGTTGCTTCAACCTTACTTTTGTCGACTCTGACCTCTTCAATAGACACCACGTAGCCAAGAAGCACCATACTCGGCTGGAAAAATTCACACTTCTTGCGATTCTCATACAACTTATCACATCTAAGTGTTTTTAACATTTATATCGGGTGACCAACATGCTTTCCCGCACTATTGTTGTCAATGAGGATATTATCAAAGTAGATGAACACGAACTTCCTCATGAAAAGTCGCATCACATGGGTCGCCAACCTCATGAAAGTGCTAGGAGCATTTGGAAGTCCAAATGGCATGATAAATCACTCATGTAAGTCATATTTTGTTTGAAGGCGGGTCTTCTATTAATCACCTTACTTCATTCAAATTTGATGGTGGCCACTTCATAGATCCAACTTTTAAAAAATCTATACACCATGCAGTTCGTCCAATATATCATCTAGTCGAGAAATAGGAAAATGGTATTTTCTATCATTTTATTGATGGCTCAACTGCTCATATACATTCTTCACGTTCTATCCTTTTTAAGCACTAATAGAGCAAGGTTCATACTCTCACGCACCAAGCCCTTCTAAAGCAATTCGTCAACTTGCTACTGAAGTTCTGCCACTTCTTCAGGATTACGACAAAAGGGTGCATTTGAAAGGGTGTCACCGAAAGATGAGATATTTTATTATGGCCAAATTATCTTATTTATCCTCCACTATATCGGGTTGTTCCGGTTTATTCTATCGTTTTCATAATATCTTTGTATATCTTGAAGTTTGTCTGTTGCATCTTATTTATTCTCCATCAACCGTCCGGCTAACAGAGGTTGACATGACACTAACATGGCACTAACATTGTAAGTTGACACACCGCCACCAAATAAATCCCAATTTTAAAGCCCCAATCGGCCAGCCAACCCCCAAATCCGTTCTTTCCTCTACCCCCACCCCAAGCCCATCCCTAACCCATCTAGTCCATATCATCGTCCCTAACCTTCGATCTTCCCCGACCACCGACCCCATCCCCATTCCTGAGCCCTCACCCCAAACCCTTCCCGACCCATCTCGTCCCTATCATCGTCTCCAAACCCAATTTTCCCCAACCATCGAACCCCCATCTCTATCCCCGAAACTCAAACCTTGACCCCAACTAACCCGTGACCTTCTCCATCCCCATCATCGACTCCCATCTCTCTCACATCCTACAAGTGAGTGGTTGGTCCAGGAATGTTTGTGGGTGGAGAGGTCGAGAAAGGGCTGGGGGTAGTGGATCGGGGAAGGTTTTTGGGTGGGGAGGTCGAGGAAGGGATGCGAGTGGGGAGGTTGAGGAACGACTCGGTTGGTTGGTCGAGAAGGTTGGGGTTGGGGGTTGGAAAACGACATTGAGCAGGGAGGCTGGGGAACGACCGAGGGTGGTCGGTTGAGGAAAGGTTTAGGGCAAGCAGATCGAGAATGTTTGTTTTGTGATGTATTGTTCTAATTTGGGGCTAATTTGGGGTTGGGTTTATTTAATGACGGTGTGGCAACTAACAGCGTTAGTGCCATGTCAGCGCCACGTCAACCTCTGTTAGGCGGACTACAGACAGAGGACAAATAAGATGTAACGGAGAAACTTTAGGATATACAGAGATATTATATAAACGATAGGATAATTCAGAAAAAACCGATATAGTTGAGGATAAATTGAATAATTTAGCCTTTTATTATTATCTACTTGAGGGTCAAATTCATACAACGATACTCTAATGATCATCTAAATATTTTTGGGACTAGGTACGACTACCTTACAACAGTTATAGTTCATGGATTCTTATGTTTTTGCCTTTTTAGAAATAATATATTATGGATATATTTACCATAATATGTTTTTTAATTATGGACTATTTGACGTGTCTTTATAGTTGATCGTCAATGGTTCAACGTGGCCATATGTGTTAAATCACTTTCTCGGATCGGGTCGTTACAATTTCAGTGAAGGAAATCTTGTTATAGTTCACGTGAGAAAAGAATGATTTCTAAATGGAACTTATCACAAACTTAAATCGAGAAAATTTGGACCTTACACGGTATTGAAGAAGATAAGCTCTAATGCTTAACCTAAATGAGGTTAAACATTAGAGCTACAAATCACTCCTTTCTTTAGTGTCTCGGATTTGTGTGATTTTGTGGAAGCTAAAGGAGGTTAACCAGTTCAAGATTAAATCAAAGAGCTCCCAAGGTCTCAAAGGATGTCATTGAAGATATTTTAGATATAAAGAAAATCAAATAAGAAGATGAGATAAATGTCATAGGTTTTTAGTGAAATAGTTGGAAAAACCAATGATGGAAAATAATTGAACAACTAAGGAGGAGTTAAAGAAGATTGATCGAGACATTTACATAGAGACACTCAGCGTCTTCACATAGGAGTCATTGCTTCCTTTTCCTCATGGGGACATTAATGTGATGGGAAAATAATTTCTTATATTAGGTTTTATTTCATTAAGCTTGAAGGATATCTTGAAGATATCTTAGTATATAGTAGATATCTTAAAGGCTTTCCGCTTACATTGAACAATTATGTCATTTTTACCGTAGTTTCTTGTTATATGACTTTTATTTTGTACAAATCCTAGACATCTTCATTCATTTATTGATATTGTTTGTATGAAATCTTCTACTTCACTTCACTATGCTGTCACACTGTTTGTTCTCCTTATTTGCTAATTGTGATACCACAAAACAACGAGGAGCTGTGGAACAAGCACGATAAAATGAAAACTTGGATTTTTTTTAAATGGAAGTGCTCCTAAAATATTGAGATTAAGCTATAATTTAGACTTAAACTAAATATAATCTTAATTTTTTTGGATCGTAAGTTTATTTTGTGTGTTTGACATTTAAATTTAATCTAAAGTTTTTAATATGAAATATGCTTTTTTTTTCATAAATATAATTATTGAGATTCTTAAAAAAAAAGTACTACAATTATTTAGTTATTACAAATAAGTTTTATAATTACGTGAAATTTTATTTTCTAAACGTTTTAGACTAAAATCAATGCCTAATCCGATCTAAAATAATGAAATTATTAATTACAAGAACAAAAACGCAAAAATTAATCAAAAAATATATAATTCTAAAGATCAATTATCTTTTTTTTTAAGGAAAAAGTTTTTTGATAGGATATCTTGAAACATCTTTCTAAAGAGGACAAAACGTTGTTGGACAAAATTGTTGGAATTTTATTGAACCTTTGTTTTCTTTCTTTTGTTTTGTTTATAAAATTCCTTTGGGCTATAATTAATTATATTTTATCTATCTTGAAAAACCGGGTTGTATGTTGATTACGGGACAATGCATGATAGTCCATTGAGGTTCGGTGATCTTTGTTATGGACTTTTGCGACATCTCGGTTATTGTATGATGTGGGTTGGACGGCAATTCGGTGTAGGCCAAGTATCGGCGTAAGCCCGTGATGGAAGGGCCCGTCGACTAATGTAAGCGCTAGGTCCCCTCTTTCGCTGATAACAGAGATTGTGGTTCCATCGGCCGTTTTATCAGAAGAAAGGGGAAGACCTAGGGCGCCGTCTTCTTGCTGCAGATCATACTGTTCGTCTCTTCCGGATTGCTGCTAAGGATCGTCACTTCCGCGTTCTTTCTATTGGAGATCATGGCGCAATCAGGTACGCATCCGTTTTCCCCGTTCTTGGTGTCCCAAATTGATACGGTGATCTTGGGTTAGCGACTAGATTCGCTTACATGTGGTATCAGAGCACCCGTTTGTCGATTTGGGATCCGCACGATGTTTGATTATGTATTTCTGAAAAGATTTCGCGATTTGGGATCGATTATGGTGATTAGGATCGGTTTTCGCGAAATTAGGTTTAGAGGAAGACGAACAGATGTCCTTCCGCAGCTGCGGCGGGGCGCGCCGCAGCTGCGGCGGATCACTCCGCAGCTGCGGAACATTCTGCTACCGCGCGCCGCAGCTGCGGAAGTCCCTAAAAAAAAAAGGTTATTATTGAGCATACATATGTGACTAAGGGAACATGTGATCTTTGTGAGTGAACTTGTGGGTGTTTTCACATTTGTGCTGTAAGCGTTTGGCTGCCAAAGTGGCTCGTTTACGGTGACAGGTGGGTCATCTCACGGGCATGTGCATTAAGGGTAAGCGACTTTTGGATTTGTGCTCTGGTCGTTTGGTTGCCAAAGCGACTCGACCTGAGTGACAACCGGGTTTTCTTACAATCGCACGTGTCCTCAGCAAGTGAGTTATCTCATATTTGTGCTTTGAGTGCTTGGCTGCCAAAGCGGCTCACTCAAAGTGACAGGTGGGATTTTCTCGGACTTGTTGAGGGTTGCTAGAGTGTCTTGACTTTGCTGGTGTGGGGTCCTTCTGCCCAAAGGTGTTGGATTTACTGCATTTGGCGTTGTTTGTGGCTCTCTGGTTGATAGTCTATGTAAATGACTATTGCTGTTATGTTCACTCATGTATTTGTTCTTCTTGTTTCAGTCACTCTTGCCTTAAACAATACTGGTGTTGGCGTAGTTGAGGTCCTAAATGGATCTAATTTTAATAAGTGGAAGGATGAGCTTCTGTATGCCTTGGGATTTGTAAATCTGGATTTAGCCTTGCGAGTGGATCGCCCCGCTCCGCTTACTGAGGCTAGTACCCCAATGGAAAGGGAGTACTTTAGCAAGTGGGAGCATTCGAACTATATGAGTCTTCTAGCCATGAGGAGATCAATTTCAGAACATCTGTTGAGTGGGTTACCTGAGGCTTCCACTGCTAAGGAGTTGCTCACTACTATTGGAGATAGGTACCTTGTACCCGATATGGCTGAATCTAGTGTCCTGTTGAAAAAGCTGACGAGTATGTCTTATGACAATGTGGAAGGAGTGAGAGATTATATTCTGAAAATGATTTCCCTCCAGTCCAAACTAAAAAGCCTTGAGATTCCTCTCCCAGATAAGTTCATCATTCTTCATGCTCTCAATTCCTTGCCTCCGAATTTCTCTCAGATCAAAACTGCCTTTATTTTCCAAAACGAGAGTTGGACTATCAATGATCTCATTAGTAAGTGTATGACGGAGGAGGAGAAACTTAAGAGGGAGAAGAGTGAGAGTGCCTTTCTTGTGTCTTCTTTTAGACCTTCTTTTGTGAAGGGTAAGAAGCACTCTAAGCGTTTTCACCCTGGTGCTTCAAAGAATACGGGCTTTAAGAGGCATGGTCACGATCAGAGTGAGGGAGGTTCAAAGGTTGTCTCTAAAAAGGATATCAAATGTTTCTATTGCCAAAAGTTAGGACATATGAAGAAGGATTGTTTTAAGCTTAAGGCTCGACTTGAGCAAAATAAGTCTGGAGGTAACTCTTCTGTTCTAGTATGTTTTGAATCGAATCTAGTTGATGTCTCACCTAGTTCTTGGTGGATTGATAGTGGAGCTTCTGTGCATGTTACTATGACATTACAGGGGTTCAAGAGCATAAGGAAACCAAGTGAAACGGAGTCAAAGCTTAAAGTGGGGAACGATGTTGAAGTCCAAGTCGAGTCCATAGGAGTTGTTCGTCTTGTTCTAGAGTCAAATCATGTTCTCATGTTGAGAAATGTCTTTTACGTTCCCACTATTAGAAGAAACTTGATTTCTATTTCAGCTTTGAACTCTAGTGGATACTCTTTTCTTTTTGAACGAGGTTCAGTTCGATTGTCTTTGAATTCTCAGATTGTTGGTTCTGGAATTCTAAATAATGGATTATTTCAATTGCTTTTGACTCCTACTCCTTTTCAAAATTTCTCGGTTGAGTCGAGTACCTCCAAGAGACCTTTATCCGTTGAAAATTCTTGTCTGTTGTGGCATAAACGTTTAGGCCACATATCGAGAGAAAGGATTCAAAGATTAGTCAAAAATGAAATTTTACCTTCTCTTGATTTCAGTGATCTAGAAACTTGTGTAGATTGCATTAAAGGCAAATTCACCAAGTCTAAGAAGAAAGGAGCTACTCGTAGCTCAGAGCTTTTAGAAATCATCCACACTGACATCTCTGGACCTTATCCTACTACCTTGTGTGGAAACAAGTACTTTATAACATTTATAGATGACTTTTCTCGGTATGGCTATCTCTATTTTATTAAAGAGAAGTCAGAAGCTCTCGACAAATTTAAAGTCTTTAAGACTGAAGTTGAGAAGCAGTTAGAGAAATTGATTAAGGTAGTACGGTCTGATCGTGGTGGTGAGTACTATGGTAGACATGATGGTTCTGGACAACAAATGGGATCGTTTGCTAAGTACTTACAGGAATGTGGAATTGTTCCACAATATACCATGCCTTATACGCCCGAACAAAATGGTGTGGCCGAAAGGCGGAATCGCACCCTTATGGACATGATGAGAAGCATGATGAGTAGGTCTAACCTACCTTGTTTTCTATGGGGTGAAGCGCTTAGATCTGCTTTGTATATCCTTAACCGTGTTCCTTCAAAATCTGTTCCCAAAACTCCTTTCGAATTTTGGACTGGTCGTAAACCTAGCCTTAATCATCTTCGTGTGTGGGAGTGTCCTGCTGAGGTTAAAATCTTCAATCCCCATATGAGTAAAATCGAGTCAAGGACTTCTCGTTGTTTTTTCATTGGATATCCTGATAGGTCTAAAGGGTACAGGTTCTATTGTCCTAGTCGTGGGAGGACTGTGATTGACTCCATGAATGCAAGGTTCTTGGAGTTTGATGTTGCTGATGAGTTTAGTACTGGAGTTGATGTTTCAGACACTTTCGAGCAAAATGAGAAAGTATTCTTTCCTCTTTCAATCCCACATAGTGACGTGCCGATTGTACCCAGTGATGTTACTGAACAGCCCATTGTTGATGATTTTCTCACACAGCCTGAGTCTTCTTCTCAAGAGGCTCCTGTCAGGAGGTCTGTTAGACAAAGACGACCTGCTATCAGTGATGATTATATAGTTTATCTTGGTGAATCTGATGTTAGTCTGACAGATCCTTTGAGCTATCGGGAGGCTGTTTCTGTTCCCCATAGTAGTATGTGGCTTAATGCTATGCGAGAGGAAATGACTTCGATGTCACAGAATGATGTGTGGGCGCTTGTGAATTTACCCGATGGTCATCGACCAGTTGGGTGTAAATGGGTGTTCAAAACTAAGAGGGATGCCAATGGAAAGGTGGATCGCTATAAGGCAAGGTTAGTGGCGAAATGGTTTACACAACAACCAGGTATTGATTATACCGAGACCTTTTCTCCCGTCTCCTCTAAGGACGGCTTTCGTATTATCATGGCTTTGGTTGCACATTTTGTTCTTGAACTGCATCAGATGGATGTTAAGACTGCTTTTCTAAACGGTAGTCTTGAAGAAGATGTATATATGGAACAACCTGAGGGATTTGAGGAAATTGGTAAGGAGAACATGGTTTGTAAGCTTAAGAAGTCTATCTATGGTCTGAAACAGGCATCTCGTCAGTGGTACTTAAAATTTGATGAAGTAGTGACTTCTTTTGGATTTGTTGAAAATAAAGTAGATCATTGCATCTACCTAAAGACCAGTGGGAGTAAGTATATTTTTCTGGTCTTGTATGTTGATGATATCCTCCTTGCTAGTAGTGATGTTGGGTTGCTCCGTGAAACCAAAATAATGTTGACAAAGTCTTTTGATATGAAAGACCTTGGGGAGGCATCTTTTGTTCTTGGCATAGATATATGTCGAGATAGATCTCGTGGGATATTGGGACTCTCTCAAAGGGCATATATTGACAGAGTATTGAAACGTTTTGAGATGGAGGGTTGTAAACCCTGTGTTGCACCTGTACAAAAAGGGGACAAATTCAGTAAAAATCAGTGTCCTAAGAATGACTTTGAAAAGAAGTCGATGGTGAGTATACCTTATGCTAGTGCTGTTGGGAGTTTGATGTATGCTCAGGTTTGCACTAGGCCGGACATTGCATTTACAGTGAGTGTTCTTGGGAGATATCAGTCTAATCCAGGTCCTGATCACTGGATGGCTGCCAAGAAAGTTATGAGGTATCTAAAGGGGACACGTGATTATATGCTTGTGTACAGGCGCTCAGATAGTCTTGAAGTAGTGGGTTATACTGATTCTGACTTTGGGACATGCCCAGATGATAGGAAATCTACTTCAGGATACATATTCATGATGGCCGGTGGGGCAGTTTCTTGGAAAAGTGTGAAGCAAACTCTGACAGCTTCATCCACTATGCAGGCAGAGTTTGTGGCATGTTATGGGGTAGTGACACACGCTATTTGGCTAAGAAACTTTATATTGGGGCTTGTAGTTGTTGATTCTATATGTAGGCCACTTAGGATATTTTGTGATAACAGCGCAGCTGTGATGTTCTCGAAGAACAATAAGAGTTCGAGTGGTTCGAAACATATAGAGATCAAATATCTCGCTGTCAGGGATCATGTAAAGAAAGGGGATGTTGAAATTGAGCACATCCACACTGACGCGATGATTGCAGACCCGTTAACCAAGGGATTACCACCTGGTGTTTTTCAGGTTCATGTTACCAGTATGGGGGTGGTAGAGTCTTTTGATGTACTTGGTTAGTGGGAGTTTGTGTTGGATGTTTTTGACATCCATGTTGATGTATGATTGAAACATTTTAAAGTTTCAATGATTATATGATGATCATCTGTTATTCATTATGTTGGTTGTTACATGTGCATATGTGTGAAAGTCTCAAGATTTTGTGTTTATCTTGAGCATGACGGTTTTGTCAAATTGGTATGTCTCTGATGACACCATTGAGGTTCTCGCGAGTTTTGTTTTGAGACATACGATGGCAATAGTGCCAGTTTATTTCATCCGGCTTTTCTAAAGCATTGAGGTTACGGATGGGTACTCTGATTTCACTGAAGTATGTAGGTTACAGAGGTTTTCTCTGACTTCTGTGAAATATAAAGGGTTACAGAGGGCTTTTCCTGACTTCTATGAAGTATAAAGGTTACAAGAAAATTTATAGGACCGACCGGAAATAACATCATTGTGATCACCATTGAGGGATGTTATTTTCGGCTACACCGCCACATTGACCTATTGGCGTTAGAGTTGTGGATGCTTGTGATCATGGTTGTCTAATGTCGGTAAATGATGTGACGACGGCCATGGTTCGGTGTTAGCGACTTTGATGGCCGAGGTTGTTTTGAGATGTTGTCCCGTATATCGTTTTCTATGATATGGCCATATCTGTGTACAGCCCGAGAGTCATTTAAAGTAAAGTTTTTGAGTTTTTGAAATTAATCATAGCCCAGTGGGAGAATGTTGGAATTTTATTGAACCTTTGTTTTCTTTCTTTTGTTTTGTTTATAAAATTCCTTTGGGCTATAATTAATTATATTTTATCTATCTTGAAAAACCGGGTTGTATGTTGATTACGGGACAATGCATGATAGTCCATTGAGGTTCGATGATCTTTGTTATGGACTTTTGCGACATCTCGGTTATTGTATGATGTGGGTTGGACGGCAATTCGGTGTAGGCCAAGTATCGGCGTAAGCCCGTGATGGAAGGGCCCGTCGACTAATGTAAGCGCTAGGTCCCCTCTTTCGCTGATAACAGAGATTGTGGTTCCATCGGCCGTTTTATCAAAAGAAAGGGGAAGACCTAGGGCGCCGTCTTCTTGCTGCAGATCATACTGTTCGTCTCTTCCGGATTGCTGCTAAGGATCGTCACTTCCGCGTTCCTTCTATTGGAGATCATGGCGCAATCAGGTACGCATCCGTTTTCCCCGTTCTTGGTGTCCCAAATCGATACGGTGATCTTGGGTTGGCGACTAGATTCGCTTACAAAAATGTCAACATCGTACAAAATGACCATTTTTTTTTATTAAGGCTGAGAATACTATAATTCCTCCGATGAGAGAAGCCATCAATCAAATTCAATGGCAGGTTGGTGCCTAGTTAGAAAGAATACAAATAACATTTATATACTTCCCTTTGTTTTCTTCTTTGGTTTCCACGCATCTACACCTCCATCATTATCTTCATCATTGGCCAACTCTATACATTCAAATTCAGACGTTACTGTGGAGAATGGTAACGTTTCATTTCGTAAATAAATTCTCGGAAGGAGTGGCCAATGACTCGTTGAGGAATATCTAGTGATTGTAATTAGTTTATTAAAACCAATAACATACCACTCAAATATGTATTCAATAATTATGCATATTGTCTGCATGTGCGCCTCAATTATTACAATGTTGGCATGGACCGTCATGCCCGTGTCTGAGTGATAGAAGAGTCCGTTCATTTGATAATGGAAAGAAAAAAATATTTTTGTCCGCTGTACTTTTCAAAAAGAATTTCTACTTTTAATGTTTGAATTTTTGAAATTCCTCCTTAACGATCGTTCTATTGTTCAATTCCTTTTATATTTTTTTATTTCTTTCATATTTAGTCCCTAAATTTTATCTTTTTGTAATTTAGTTTCTTCAAATAAAAAGAAGTTTCTCCTAAGTGGCCTTGATACCAAATCAAAACGAGGATAAACACTCAGGAATTTTTTTATAATTGTCTCTTATGTCGGCTTTCAACCTACCTCAAGTACTCGTTGAAGTATCTTGCTTTAGCCGTAAATCCCAAACTAGATTTACCTTGAAAGAACTTTTCAAATTAACTTTAAAAAGGGGTGAGTTCTTGTAATTCTTAGAATAACTCTCTACGACATAGACATCTTAGTTATCGAAGTTGATAGAATTCTAAACATTCAACCAAGGTATTTAACAATTCTATAGTAGAATCCTTGTCTACCTTGTGATCCAAATGGAATAATTTTGGATTCGGACAATTAATCATTAAAATGATTCGTGCTTTCACATGACATAAACAATTCAAACTTCATAAGAAAAAATTATTTATCACATCTCAAATGGGTAGCTTCCAGGTTTACCAAACTTCCGTAGTTTCAAAGCTTCAATAGTTTTCATGCTTCCTTTAGAGATGGCATAAATGTGAGAGGAATCTATTTCAAGGATATTCACAAAGCCCTACATCCAAATATGATAAATCTACTCCACCAATCCTGAATTAATCTTTAAGTTTGGCCACCTTTCTTCCATCCAGTGTAAATTGGGATGAAGTGCACAGTTTTCCTCATGTGAGGATTCTCTCATAAACACCATCTTGAGGTTTTTATTTTTGCTACTTCACACGATACCATAGACATATTGGTAGTGAGAATATGGTGTCTAGCATTTACTTATTTAGATAGTTCTTCTCCATCGGAAACACGATAGTATAACCTATACTCCAAATATTTGATATATGTCATGAATTTTTCTATGAACCATTCAATATGCTTCATGGAATCATGTTTAATTCCTCCCTTGAGTCTTGCACAGATAGCCATTTCATCCCATGAAAGGGATTCATCCACAACATCTATATCAAAATACCATAATTCTTCAGAATGATCATGACTTCTTTAGAATTTTTCTTTGCTTCTCCTTTGGAGTTGGTCGAAGCCTTATCCTTAGAATCCACCATTCCTTTTTGGGAATCCAAATTCGCTTTTCCTTTGGAACTTCTTTCAAATATTTCGTCCCTTTTGTCATATACATAATATGTTCTTAGTCCCTCACACCGAAAGAAGTGTGTCTAAGTATTTCTTCCCTTTTGTCACATGCGTAATATGTTCTTCATCCATCTATATCAATAACCTCGCAGAGTTCAAGAATCTTTTTAGTCAAAGAACTATCTAAATATGTAGCTCTTATCATTCTTAACAATTCCTCTATCGACCAGTCTAAATATAGTTCTCCCAACATCAAAGTATTTTGGTCACATTGATAGCCTTGTGAAATTGTCCGTAATTATTTTGACCTTCTTCTAACAACTCAATGATTCTTAAGATGTTCCTCATATCAGGACTAATTGTATTTATAAGCCTATAAATAATTCCAGTGTGATACACCAAGAATTTGACTTAGGGATTCATTCTACCCATGTTTAACGATTTTATCCTCAAGGTCAGAGGACTATGTTTCTTGTTTCCTTACAAATCTTGTTTTATTATAACTATTTTGGGTTGTATACAGGACTCTGTCTTTGGAAATTCTTATTTGACCATACTTTCCTTTTATTATATCCCAAAACTTTTTTTCTTATTAGGGAAGTATCTTATTTTTTTTATTCACCTGAAGTATCACATCCATACATTCCAGACACATATTCAATTTGAGAACAACAACTCTTGTTTAAGTGGAGAAGCTTTTTGGCTGCTTCCTTTATTTGTAGCTCAATCACACCTTTCTCATTACATACTTAACCACCTGAATTTTTCCATCCAGTGTAGGAGCAATCGTTTCTTCACTAAGGAGTTATTCATAGGCCTTCTGCACTACCTCCTGCAAAGGCTTTGGCATTTTTGCAAAACGATCTGAATATGAATTGTTGAAAAATTGCATCCAAATTATAGTAATTCTTTTAGATTTAACGGACGTAGTAATCAAACATATGCATATTGCATGTATGTAGCTTTACAAGAGTAGTTCACGTTTCTCTTTGTCCACATTCACTGTGGAGAGAGAAAAGCCAAAGAACTATCATTTTGATGCATTAGCAATGATTATGCTATTACGCCATCAACGATAAGTGCTTGATCCAATTTATTTTTTTTTAGTCTTCCAAATAATTTTAGCATTTTTGTGTTGTTTCCATGAGGGTAGCAACAAATTTGAATCAGTGATAACCGCTCATATATCCTTTCAAATATGTGTTTTTCACAGTCATTATCAAGAAAAGCACTAGAGGTAATTATATGCTTATGAACATTACCCTTATGAATGAATTCATGTTTTATTCTATGAGGCTACTCTAGATTGTAAATTTCCCTTTACTATTATCCAGATGAATTGGAGTTTCTTCTGTCAAACCTAAGGTTTTCCTTACGTCTTTTGCAAACTTACTGCTTTGTGAATTTAGAGTTACATCTCATTGTTATGGATCTAAAATGAAAGGGGCAACTGATTCCTCGTACATTTCGTGTTCACTCTTACATTGACCTTATTTGGAATTTCTTCGTCTCTATTTTAATTTTTCAATTGATTGTCCCGTAGAACTTGTCAGTCCAGAGGTTGCTTCAGTCTCCAAAGAATTTTTCAAACATTCTTTTCAATTTCCAAAGAGTGTAACTTCTTGTTTATAATTTCATCTACTTCTTGAGCTTACCGAGTTAAAAAAAATCATTTATATCTATGCTAATTCTAAAATTACTTGCCTTAAACTATGGGACAAACTCCAATTTATAAGGAGTTATTGAATATTTCCCTAGATATTTTGATGACTTATTTGAAGTTTTTTCAAATAGGGACGTAATTAATTATTTAGAAAACGTGGAAAAGGAAGAAAAGCGAAAGAGGGTAGGTAGCAACAAAGCCCAAAAAAAGATAATTAAGGAAGGATTACAAGTAAGTGGCAATATAATCAGATAAATGTCCTTCGAGCAAATGATTTTTTTATTCATGTAAATTAAAATACTTTCGTTGTTAGTTTTTGTGGGTAGCTATTTATATATATTAATTAATTAGCACCGCAGCGACTATAACTAGCTTGTATGCTTAACTAGCAACAACCTTGCTTAAACGAGTGTTTTATGGTCGTTAATTGTCGATTAAGTTGCTTTTAAAGTACTGCTATGTGAGATTCGTGAAACACTGTCTTTTTAACGCGTGAATCCCTAGACATCCTCTCTCTCTTTTGTTTTTTATTTTATTTTATTTTAACTCCGATATAAAACATGGTTCGCAGATCCAAAATTTCTCATTTCTTCTCGACTTCATTTCGGTCAAATTCCTGTTGATTAATATGTTTAAGGAGGTCTAAAACCAACCCTGATAAGATTTCCAATTCGCGAGTTCCATCAATTGTTAATATTTACATATGTTTTGTTTAATGATGCAATAATGGAAAGCATATATTATATTTTACATATCCTTTCAGTGAAATTACTTGGATTCCAAAACAAAGCCCATTCCCCCCAAAAGAAGGGAGATTCTTTTCTTTCCTTGCTGCTGATATAAAAGGAACCCCCCAAAAAAAGGAAATACCTCATTCCCTTATTATTCTCCGACCCCCACTAATTTCTAGAAAAAAAAAACAAAGACAGAAGCCAACGGCCCGGTGGTTGTACGCCCATACCGTCATTCTAACGTGTACTTCGTTCATCGGAAGTGACTAACGTCCCTGGCGGGAAGTCCTCCGCATTGTGCTAATTTTAACCTTTTTTTAGTACATTATACTAATCAAAATTAGTACAGTTTATAATTACTATAATTATACTAATTTTGTTTAGTAAAATATACAAACGGAAGTTTCGTACTAATTAGTACATTTGTAATTACTAAAATTGTACTAAATAATGTTAGTACAATGTACAAATCGTGTATTAGTACACCGTTCGTACATTGTACTAACATTAGTTAGTACAATTGTAGTAATTACAAATGTACTAAGTGCGAAACTTAACTAGTACAATGTACTAACCATGTACTAGTACAATGTTTGTACATTGTACTAATTATTTTAGTACAATTGTAGTAATTACAAATGTACTAAGTGCGAAAACTTAACTAGTACAATGTACTAACCATGCACTAGTACAATGTTCGTACATTGTACTAATTATTTTAGTACAATTGTAGTAATTACAACTGTGCTAATCGGTACGAAACTTTTACTGTTTTAATTAGTACAATTTTAAGGGTTCTCGAATTACGTCCCCCCACTTTGTACTAATTTTGACCCTTATTTCGCACAATTTACAAACAAAATTAGTAAAGTTTGTAATTACTAATATTGTACTAACATTAATTAGTACAATGTACAAATATACTAATACACGGTTAGTACATTGTACTAATAAGAATAGTAAAAGTTTCGTACCAATTAGTACATTTGTAATTACTACAATTGTACTAACTAATGTTAGTACGATGTACGAACGGTGTACTTACAATTGTAGTAATTACAAATGTACTAATTGGTACGAAACTTTTACTGTTCTAATCAGTACATTATACATTAATACAATTGTAGTAATTACAAATGTACTAATTGGTACGAAACTTCCGTTTGTACATTGTACTAAATAAAATTAGTACAATTGTAGTAATTACAAACTGTACTAATTTTGATTAGTACAATATACTAAAAAATGTCAAAATTAGTACAATGCAGGGGACGTCTCTCGCAGGGGATGTTAGCCTCATCCTTGTTCATCTAATAAATAATTTGCAAAATTAACTTTGATACATTTTAAGATTCATCCTAATATGAGTAAGGTTAGGACGTTCCTCCATTAGTTGTCCTTATTAACGGACGTTGCGCTGACATGACAATTAATGCCGCATGCGTCATATTTAATTTAAACAAAATTATCAAATATATCATAATCTTTCCAACTATTTTTCGATTTATCATAACATTTTGAAAGTATCTTCGTGTAATCTAATGTTAAGAAAGTTATACGATGATATTTTTGAAATATTAGGATAAATCGGAAAATAGTTGAAAAATTTAGAATATATTTAATAATTTTGCTTATATTAAAGATCGTTAGTTGTCATGTCAGCGCTACGTAAAGCCTCCTTTAACAACGACGACTAACGAAGTATATAAGGTGATATTTTTCAAATATTAGGCGAAATTAAAAAAAAGGTACCAAAATTTAATATATATTTCATCATTTGGGCTAAATAATATACATACAGTAATATCATGGTTTTGTCACTAAACCAATTGAGTTGGTTTCATCATTTGAATTCAACTCGCAAGGCAGATCCCAAGTTGTGGTGGTGTTTCGACGTTTGCCCTATTTACTTGGGCGGTACTCTGTTTACTTTTATCATGTCCTACAAAAGGAGGAACAAATAAACTGGAAAGTTTCTAAAGATCATATCTTTGCTGAACTTCGACTTTGATTTGTTCGCTAAACACGAACACCATCGGGATCTGACACAGGCCTAATTTCACATCCCATTTCATCGTTCTGACAGCTCCGTTCCTCTCTCTCCCCAACGAGATAAAACTAAAACAAACTACCTTTTCCTTTCATGTACAAAGTCCCCCCCTCCCCCCTGCCCCACTTTTTATTGCTTTACCTTGTCGCAGGTTGTCCGCGTACCTCCCCGCTGACGCTAAATATCCACGGTTGGAGCCGACCCAGTTCCCCGATCCCTCGGATTCGCAAAACCCAGTTAATAGATGGGTAAGAAGGATGTGTTGGTGGTTGTTTGCGCTGCTGCGGCAGCGGTGGCGGTTGCGGGGGTTGCCACTGTGGTGATGAAGAGGCAGATGAAGAAATCGAGGAGGTGGGCCAAGGCAATGGCTATAGTTAAGGAGGTTGAGGAGAAGTGCGAGACCCCGATTGGGAAGTTGAGGCAGGTCGCGGACGCGATGGCCATCGATATGCACGCGGGGCTCGCGTCTGAGGGCGGGAGCGAGCTCAAGATGATCATCAGCTACGTTGACAATCTCCCCTCTGGGTAATGCTGTTGTTTGTACTTCTTTGGTTTTGTGGGTTGGATTTCAGCTTGATGGGATTTAGGTGTTATGGGCTGTGTTCGGTTTTTGGGTTGATGTTGATGATCATGTTGTATGATGGTTGCGGTTGGATCATCCCATAAGGTGGTTGAATGCCGAAGATTGGTTAATATTGTCATTCGGATAAATGATTGATGTGCTGTTAGGTCTGCCTACTTAGGTAAGGTCAAGGGCTGATTGATTGATGTAGTTGATCTTTTGTATAGTTCATCTGTAGTGTTGATCCTTGAAGTTGCCTGAGTTGAATTGTGAATGCTTTCCATAACACTCCAGACGTCTCCAACTCATGAATTTCAGTAAGCACGCTGGAAAAGCAATAAGGCAGTTTTCATGCCTCGAACTTGTAACGGCTTTACTAATTTCTTATTTAGATAGATGAAGAAAAAAAAAATCTGTCATTCAATTGATGGGTAATGATGGAGGATCCTGGAAAATGATGATGTTTCCTCATAGACGAGGGTAGATTTATGTTTAATTTATGGATATATGCTTCAGCTGGCTGATTTCTTCATTGTTTTCATCTGATGGTTAGGAATGAGGAAGGCTTGTTTTATGCTCTAGACCTAGGGGGAACGAATTTTCGAGTCCTCCGTGTACATTTAGGTGGAAGAGAGAAAGGCGTAATCAGTCAAGAATTCGAGGAAGTTTCAATACCTCCACATTTGATGACTGGATCTTCGCACGTGAGTCTCTCTTATGTTATCTGTATTTCTTTTTGTTTTTTGCTTTTCAAAACCTTTCACTTAGCTATCATGCTGGTTACTGTAGGAGTTATTTGATTACATAGCCCAGGCTCTTGCTAAATTTGTTGCGACCGAAAGTGAAGACTCTCATCCTCTTCCCAGCAGGAAAAGGGAGATCGGATTTACCTTTTCCTTCCCAGTAAGGCAATTGTCTATTGCATCCGGGACCCTCATCAAATGGACGAAGGGATTCTCAATCGAAGATGCGGTAATCCTCCCAAACTTCTTCTGTGAAACAAAGTAATCTTTGTCTTCTTCTGTCTCCTTTTATTTATACGATGGTCACGTTAATTAAACGTTATGGCGATGGATATTCTTTTTACTCCTGTCTAGATCTGTTTACAGTGAAGGCCTTGTAGTTGTAAGTTGAAGCTGGTCGCTTCGATTATTTTTTAGACATGTTGGACACGGATGCGTCCAAGCACAAAATGGGAAGTTAGATAAAAGCTTCCCTGTTGTATAATCATTAGAAAATTTGTGACAATGATTCAGTAATTTTGACAAGATATATTTGATCACAGTTTATGTTCGAATTGCTCTTTTCAACTGATTATGACATTACGGGTTTATGGGTTGGCTGTATGTTTCCTCATGGCTCGGGTCGGACAAGATGTGGTAGGTGAATTGACGAAAGCATTGGACAGAGTGGGCCTTGATATGCACGTGGCAGCTTTAGTAAGCCGCTTGATAGCCAAATCTCGATTTTCCTTTAGTGCTTAGATGCATTTTTACCTGTCATTATACCTCTGTGTTTTTCGGCATCTGCAGGTAAATGACACGATTGGAACATTAGCACGAGGTAGATTTTATGACCCGGATGTCGTCGCGGCCGTTATATTGGGGACCGGTACAAACGCTGCTTATGTCGAGAGGACACAAGCAATTCCCAAGTGGCACAGTCCAGTTCCCAAATCGGGGGAAATGGTTTGAGTTCTTGTACTTTCTTTCCAATATCGAGAACTTTCCTAGGCCCCAGGCTGATTCTTTCTTTCCAAAGGTTATCAACACGGAATGGGGCAACTTTAGGTCATCGCACATTCCTTTAACAGAATACGATCATGCGCTCGATGTCGAATCTCTGAATCCCGGAGAACAGGTACCCATAATTTTAAGCATGTCTGTTTCAGCGGCTTTTTGGCATCTGTCTCGGGTTCCTGCTAAGATTTTTACCACCACTGCAGATTTTCGAGAAGACAATATCCGGGATGTACTTGGGAGAAATTGTGCGTAGGGTTCTGTTGAGAATGGCTGAGGAAGCTTCCTTTTTTGGGGATAATGTCCCAGAAAAATTAAGATTGCCTTTCATATTAAGGTGAGTTGAATAAGTAGTTACTCGTTGCTTCTCAACTGTCACTGCTTTAGTTTTTGTGTAGATCTATATGGTTGATTGCTCCGTTTCCGCCTGCTCGTGGTGGAACACGTCTTTGTGAATTCCCATGCTTGGTACTTAGCATGTATCCGTTTCCAACATTTTTTAAAATTCCCTGAAGTCATAATTTTTGTTTTTCTATAAACTGAAGGACGCCTGTTATGTCCTCCATGCACCATGACACTTCTCCCGATCTCAAGATCGTTGATGGCAAACTAAAGGACGTTTTGGAGGTAAAAGTCTTCTTCGACTCTTCATATTGTTTTCCAAAGGAAATACCGGTTTCTTGTTTTCTGCTTTAACCTGTGTATTCCTGAATCCACGAGTTCACGTAGGCTACTTCTTTGAGGAACGATTATGTCTGTGGGAATTCAGTTGGGTTTTCCTATTAATGTGTCCTCTGGCAATGTCCATAGAGAAGATGGAAGCGGCTAATGGTACGTGCACGTAACGGTTACGTAGTTTACTAATTAATACTAACAAAAAGTAGTAAATTTTACTAAAAGTTCACCGTTACTAACGAAGTCAACGCATATTTAGTAAAAAATGTAGTAAAATTTACTTCTTTTCGGTCAACTTTTAGTAAAGTCAATGCAAACTTAGTAAAAAAGTATGGAAATTTTACTACTTTTTCACTGTTCATTCCAGTTCAAGTTTACTACTTTTGCGCTGACTTTACTAAAACATTTCCGTTAGTAACGTCAACGCATAATTAGTAAAAAAAGTAGTAAAATTTACTCATTTTTTTACAAATTTTGCGTTGACTTTACTAATTTTTTTCGTATTTTAGTAAAGTCAAACCAGTTTTAGTAAAAAAAGGAGTAAAATTTACTACTTTTTTTACTAATCCTGCGTTGACGTTACTAACGGAAATGTTTTAGCAAAGTCAGCGCAATGTTAGTAAAAAAACGTAGTAAATTTTACTACTTTTTACTGTACGAATTATGCCGATAATTAGTAACGGTTTACTAATTCTGGTGTTTTTTTTAGTAAAAAACTCTTCAACTTAGTAAATTTTACTAATTTTGAGTTGTTTTTACTAAAAAAAGTAGTAAACTGTTACTAAAAAATGAAAGTGTTTGCTAACGAATTTACTAATTTGAACAGTGTTTCAGAACCTAACTCCAAACCTAATTTTGATGTGAAATTACCGGTTTACCCCGTTACAGGGGAGAAATTAGGTTCGTAAATAGGTTCGGATTTCACTGATTAGTAACGGGGGTAAAACGGTAATTTCACTACATAAATAGGTTCGTAATAGGTTCGGAAACACTGTTCTAATTAGTAAATTCGTTAGTAAACACCTTCATTTTTTAGTAAGAGTTTACTACTTTTTTTAGTAAAAACATGTCAAAATTAGTAAAATTTACTAAGTGGAAGAGTTTTTTTACTTAAAAAACCATTAGAATTAGTAAACGGTTACTAATTATCGGCATAATTCGTACAGTAAAAAGTAGTAAAATTTACTACGTTTTTACTAACCTTGCGCTAACTTTACTAAAACATTTCCGTTAGTAACGTCAATGCAGAATTACTAAAAAAAGTAGTAAATTTTACTCCTTTTTTTACTAAAACTGGTTTGAATTTACTAAAATACGAAAAAAATTAGTAAAGTCAACGCAAAATTTGTAAAAAAAGGAGTAAATTTTACTACTTTTTTTACTAATTCTGCGTTGACGTTACTAATGGAAATGTTTTAGTAAAGTCAGCGCAAAAGTAGTAAACTTGAACTGGAATGAACAGTGAAAAAGTAGTAAAATTTCCATACTTTTTTACTTAGTTTGCGTTGACTTTACTAAAAGTTGACCGGAAAGTAGTAAATTTTACTACATTTTTTACTGAATATGCGTTGACTTCGTTAGTATTAATTAGTAACGGTCAACTTTTAGTAAAATTTACTACTTTTCGTTAGTATTAATTAGTAAACTATGTAACCGTTACGTGCACGTACCGTTAGCCGCTTCCTAGAGAAGATGCGTTGCCAGAAACAGCTGTGTTGATGTTTCTGTGTTTGATGACCCAGATCACGCACACCTCCTTGAAGATGAGGAAAGTAGTTGTCAGTCTCTGTGAGATTGTCGCCACTCGGGGAGCCCGTCTGTCGGCGGGCGGGATCTACAGTATCCTGAAGAAGATAGGCAGAGACACCCTTAAGGGAGATGGAGAACCACGGAAGGCAGTGATCGCACTTGACGGAGGTCTATTCGAGCATTACACGAAATTCAGGACGTGCATGGAGAGCACTCTACAGGAGCTGGTTGGGGAGAAAGTCGGCAAAGACATAGTGATAGAGCATTCCAACGACGGGTCGGGCATCGGAGCAGCACTCCTGGCGGCCTCACATTCCAAATACCTCGAGGCTTGAGTATGAAAGAGAGAAAGAAAAATATGTATAGGCAGGTCTGTTTTATTTCTGAACAACACCATCTGCATCCTTCCTTCGAACACGAGCTCCTTGACATGCCACAGGGTGCCATCTCGAGGGTAGGAGAGAATAATAAGCTGCGGCCGGCTGTTGACTTTACTTGAGTCTGGCCCGGTAGGGGCCCGCTTTTCAGCGATCATAAATTGCATTTCTCGATCGGGTGTGCTGCCGCAGCTTTATTTTTAATTTTATTTTTTGTTTTTTTATTGGTTTCGACTTTATCAAAATATCATAAACTTTATTATTTATTGTTAATTTCAAAATATCACTTTATATACTATACTTTCAAAATAACAAACTCGTACTTTTCTTTTGTTTCGATTATGTCCCTAAAGTTTTGCAAATAAGTCCCAACAGACAATTAAAAATAAATTTTTCCTAAGTGATCCTATACCAATTAGAAAAGTAGGGTACGTGGTTATCCAAGGACACCTAAGTGGCGTAAGGTGAGTAGTGGATGTTTGGAATCTTGTCATAATTCCTAGTTCAAACCCCACCATACACACTCCATTTGGATTTACGGTTAGTCTCTTGGGTGATGGCTAATAAAGCCTAGGAGCCGCCCACCTGCTGGGCCTTTTGGCCTCAACTGAAATTGGATCAACAGGGTCGGGCCCAGAGGGTATGTAGTGGGGCTCGCAAAAAGTAAGTCCGCCACGAACCCCACTGATATAAAAGAAAAAGCAGGCTACGTGATGAAGATTTTTCTAATTGTCTTTTACGGCGGTGTTCTGCCAACCTCAAGTACCTATTAGAATATCATAAACAACTTAAGCTTTTAAGAATAAAAATTGTTAATCATACTTTAAGTGAGTAGTTTCTGGGTTCACCAAGCTTCCCCAACTTGAGAACTTCAAGAGTCTGCACTTCTGAAATTCAAGAAAACTATGAGATGGAGAGACTCTCCCGTGTCGCAATGAATGCCCTTCCCTTGAGAGACTTATATAGTTGACACTCCTCCTCGTAATAAGGTTTCAGCTCGCTAGTTTAACCTTCAAGGTTTCAAACAACAGATCTAGCGTTCTATTAATCTTAACCAACATTTACTCCGTAGGTTAATTCTAACAATTTTACTCTTGATTCATTAGTTATTTCGGAAATCAATCAAATAACTTAAACTCAGAGATATGTGAGACAAAATTCTCTATTCAGATTGCCTCCTCGAATGCAACAGAGGTTATAAAATATATACACAAAAGAAATTGATCTCTATCCATTTTTTGCCAACTGAAAAGTTAGCTAGTGGTCGTAATGACCGACAAAAATGCGTAGTCTAACTTTGTACAACTTTAGCCTTCCCTGTCTGCATTGCTTCTTTGTTTTGGGAACTCCTTCATTATGGGCATTTGACATCATGGTCGACGCCTCACCATCTTCTTCCTTAGAGAGTCATTGATGGGCATGTTACTCAGCTTGAGCTTGTAGGCCTCTCTTCTATGCTTCAACAAATCGTTGTTCCCTAGCTTTATCTAGATCATAAGCGATTTCACTCCAAACTTCGAATGTGTCCACCCTATTTGTGGGACTAAACACGTCGCGATATATCGGGGACTAAGTGTTGAATGTGGTCGCCAATAAAAGGAAGTAATAAAAAACAGTCAGAATTCACTAAACACAAAGAGAAAGACTTACAGCCATCTTACAACAATACTTAAAACGATTACGAAAAGATAAGTTGACAACCAAGCAGCCCTTCGGCGTCATAGAATGATTATCGTGTGTTTACAATTAACCCGGGCTGACTTATTTATAAGCACTAACTAATAACTGTCGACCAATACACATTTAACATGTGCGAGTTGTCCTAAAACTAACTATCATCTAACTAGTGAGACGACTCGATCGTCGATACTTCATGAATATTGACCCTTCGAGCATCGACCTTAATCCTTGCCGCCCCTCTTCGATACTGAAGATCTTCGATGGAGTATTATCTTCGAATGTCTTTACCATCGACCCTTGCTTCGTCGACCTGCTCCTGAATTAGCACCAATTCTTGTTCTGACAGTTACCTCTGGCGTTACATCGTCGGTCGAACACCTTCTAAGCAGCATCGATCTTGGTTTCCTTCAAACTCCATCGCAGAAAAGCCCAAAATGACATTTGCTATGTAAACACGCCCGAAGACATAGTTCAGAGTTCTCTCTCCTCCAGAAGTTGTCCTGAATATCCAAACCTCTGGTTCATCCTCATTCTCCAACAAGTTCGTCTTCATACTTCAGATCAGATCGAAGAATCATGACCATGATTTGTCCATCACTGAGCATATAATAATTCTCTTTTTTAGAGTGGACATGCTCTAACACATCCTTAAATAACTCGACTTTAATGGCTTTCCTCACGGATTTGTTCTTGTAGTACTTTTGCCATAACTGATAACTCTATGAATGTAAAGTTCATAATAGAATATTAATGGGGCTTTCCTCACTATTTTGTCGTACTTTTTAGTGGTTTTTGTTATATTTTTTTTTATTTTGAGTTTATTTTGAAATGAATACCTCTTTGACTTGTTTGTTTTGTTGTAGGTAAATGAGGAGATAAGCAAGTGGAAAAGGAATGAAAAATGAAAAAAGTGCAGAAAATCACAGAATAGTGGAGGAAGCGTCAAACAATTTCAAAGATGCGACTTTCCAAAATCAACGCATCATAGAGAGCAGAATGACATGCCCATTTGCAAGAGGGACACGACATTAGTCAATTTGTACAAAACCTTGCCCAACTACCGAATTTCTTCGAGATTACAATTTGAAGAGAAAGCATAATTACTTACTATTTTTAGTCCTCTTAGGGTTTTATTTTATTTTATTTTCTTAGACTCAATAAATCTTTTAAGCTATTAGGAAATCTTTTAGAGAGATATATATATAATTTCTGTTGAACATAGGGAGTGGTGGCGAACAATTCGAGAGCTTCTAGGAGGATTGTGATCGAGTTTTTCCACATACCTCCGACAGATTGTGGCAATCAAGACCCGAGTTTACTTTATTATTTTTTATATGGATTGCATTTTTTCTTCGGTATTGTTGATTTCGTTTTCCATGAACTAATTTTCTTATTTAGGGGTGCTAAGTTTGCGAGACATGTCGAAGTGATTTTGAACGTAATTTAATTTATTGAGAGTCTAATGTTCTTTGATGTGCTTGCATGGTTATTTTTCCCAAATACGATTGGCGTCGATTTCTAAATTAACTCGAATTTAGATTAATACAAATTATAGATAGGGATATCATAGTTAATATAAATTGAATTGGCTACTATGAATTAATTAAATATAGAGAGTAAGGAAACGTATAAATCATATGAAGCATATTTGAAATCCTCATACAATTTATTTAGTAGCGTTCAATTGATCAATGACAAGTAAGTACATTTAGTAGTCCTGAATTTTCTTAATTGATATTCTCTCATTATCCTTGCCAATTTTATTTTCTTTTTTTTTTCAATTTTCATTCATCATTTATTCAATTAATCAATATAATATTTATGAGTTTAATTTGGCACTAAAAAAATAATTAGTCATCATCAGACCTATTTAATAGCAGTAAAAAATTATACGTGCGCACGACATATTTTTAGAAAATAAATAACACTTGATGATCATGGTTTTGTCGTCGAGGGTTTGTTAGATGTTTACTCTCACTATGATGAATTTTCCATAATTGCATATTAGGAAGAATTATTTTCTCTCCATTTCACTCATCTTCATCCATTATGGTGTTGGTAATCAATATCATGGCATACTTAAATTCGTATCTTTGGCATCCGAGTAAATACTTCACCAATGAGGGTAGTTGTGATATATGTTCCGGTTATAACCTATCAATCTCAAGGATATTGTTAACCTTGGTTTTGATGACGAGCTTGAGAAACTATGTGTTGCTGGAACACTTTGCTTATCTTTGATGATGAGCTTGAAGAATATGATGCTACGTTACAGTAATGTGTCGTTGTAGTACTGCGTTTATCCTTTTGTAAACGTGGAAATCATTGAAATTAATTGATATTTCGAATTGTCCAGATTAATTCAGTGGTTCAATTGTGATGTTTTAATTTAATTTAGAATATATTTTACCATATTTATGGTTATAAAGCCTCTAATTATGGAAGTTAATCAAAATCCTTTTGATTAATTTCATTCATAAGCGGAAAGCTTATCTTTTCTGATGAGCTTGAGCAAAGTGTTGCTAAGCCACAGCTAGCGTGAATAGCATGCTGATACTATCTTGTCACGCTTACTCTCTAAATATCTGGAAATAAATATTTCATATTTATTTTATATTTTGAATTAATTCAGAATATATTTTGACATGTCTAAATACATTGAACTCGGTTTGGACATTCCAAATCATTTGTTTATAATATTAGCTTTCTAAGTTAAGATTTGGAAACAAAATATTTTATTATGGAAGTCTCAGATCATCTTTAGCAATGTTACGCTATAAAGAGACAAATTGTTAAATAAATAATCTTGATTATGATTTTATTTTAATAACTGACGTGATAATATTATCATTAGGTCGGTTAATTTATAAAACATGGAAATAAATTTTCTCATTCGAATGAGATAGGTTAATCAAGGGAAGTTACCGTTTGAGGAATTTCCTTCTCGGGTGCAGTGACAGTTGAGTAGGCATCCGCTCAGATCTGTCTGTAATTTTGGAAATAAATCAAGGGAATCATCCTAATGAACCACCCACAAAGTTTTCCCCAAAAAAATCAGACAAGGCTCTCAAATCCTGTACCTGTGTTAGTCTGAGTGTGTCTGTGTGGTTGTCCAAAGCTTGTGTGATATCTGTGAAGCTTTGAGGATCTGTGTGAGCAGTGTGATTAGCGGAGAACGGAAGGTGCTAAGTGATCGTCGGGTTCTTACCTTTCTCCACTGCGTCCGTGAGTGTCAAGGGTTGTGTGCTACCTTGATGGTCGTGAGATGGACTGTATGTCCTCAATGCGTTCAACGAGCGACTAGCGAATCGTCTGAGAAAAGCTAAGTGAATACCTGTTCTGATTACAGTAATCAATTGCTGACCCATCGGCAAGAAACCGTTCTTGTCGTGTCCTTTCGCAGGGAAGTCTCGAACCTATAGAGTTTGAGTAGTTAAACACGCCCTTGTGGGTGCACGCCAGAAGTCTCATGTCTACAAGACAGAGCGGGAGTTGGGAATGCTGTCGGAGTGAAAAGAGGTCCTCCCGAGCACAGTGGTACTCTGCAAAAGTCTTGACCTCTTGATACAAAGGGATAGTAGAGCAGGTTGCGAGGGAACCGTCGGAATTGAAAATTCCATCCTAGGCACTGGGTATATAGTGAAGTAAGTTACGGTTGTGGTAACCGTGTGTACGGTTGTGGTAACCGTGTGTACGCGCGCCCTCCGGCCTAGCACGTGCGTGGCGGTTCGGACGACCCTAGGATCCGGACCCGCTCCTCCAAGGCCCACCCTTGGAATTGGGTTGGGTCCTCCCTTTATTCTCGGATGGGCCTGTGGGGCATTTCATTAATCGTCTCCAGTTCCGTGAAGGCAACGAGCGAAAGGCTGTACTAAGGCCTCGTTCGTAAATTTTAGGGAGGACTCAGGGAGCGGCTCGTGTCGTCGTTTGCCATCCAAAATGGCTCCGTAAAATAGTTGTTGTTTAACCTAGGTAAACTATATGGAGTCTCCACCAACTTAAGTTTGAAAACAGGTTTAAGTCGAAAAGACCAGAGTAGGATTCGAGAATTCCTATTTACTAACTCTTACATTCTAACATACGAAAAAGGTAACAATTGTCCAAAAAGGGTTTGCTTTTAATTAACGGGTGTTGGACCCGATCCGGTAGTTGAGCCGGACTTGACATTTTACGGGTGATGGACCCGAATTTAGGTTTGTTTGATTAAAAATCAGCACACGACATAAAAATCCTAAGAGCCTAATACATGTGAGCGAATACAAACAGTTATTGAGATGAAAGGGGACGGGGAAGGGCGGTGACTGTGGGCCTATACACTTGGGCCCTCGGCCCGTTACAGGTGGATTTAAAAATAATTCGGGGTGGCCCACACCTCCCCTTTATACCTTAGATGAAGGTTGAAACCGCTTGAAATCTTCGGACCGACGTTTTTTAAAGCCCCGGTAGATCCAACCAAACACGGTTTGTTACAAGCACCTTCGAATAATCTTTGTCTTCAAGATTGTAGAAACTTTGAGAGAGTCCTCATCATCACATATGTAATGTCCATGCAAAGAAGATGTAAACATGATCGGTTAATGCCCATCTCGAAATCAAAGAATTGATTCGAAATTGAAGAAATAAGTGTAAGTCACTATGAAGTCAAGAGTATAAGGATCCAACCACACATTAAATAAATAAGTCAATGACTAGTATGTTTGCCAAATATCAACCAAATCTAACAGTGGAATTACAAATTATGCAAGAATGAAGTTGAACACATTCAGAAAAGAAACATAATGTATGCTGGTCTAAAAAGAAGGCATACCTTCACTTAGAATTGTCCAATTTAAGTGAAATCAAAGTCTTTTGAATTTGTATCTTACGGAGAATTTGCATCTCAAATTTCACCCACATCCAACGGTGAAATCTTCTGAAATCAAGGAAAAAGTGTGGCTGTCCATGGAAATCGGACAGCTTATTTTGGTTACACTATTCCAATCATATTTCAATCATCGATAATCCAATCAGGTCGCACAATACTTCTACATAAAATTCATGCGCCGAAGATATAATATACCCAATTTCATCGAAATCTAACGATAGGATACCGTTTCGCAAAACAAAGGCAAGAACTCGGCCTCTTGCGTATGCAATCCTCGGCCATTCTCCTTGAATTACAATAGACCAACAAATAAAGAAAATTTCGTAACTTTTCATTCATTCATCAAAAAATTATGAAATTTTGTCAGAAGCTAGATAACTCAATCCAGATTTAGCATGCCAAATCTTAAGAAAACTGAATATGTAATATGTTGCCAGCATCACAAAGAATTGGGACCTTCGAACATAACATGTTTCAGTCAAACAGCATTGCAGATAAAGTTTGACCATGATTGACCATAGGTAAATTTACTCAAAGTAAAACATGTAAAACATAAAAGTTGTATTATATTAAAAAATCTAACTCCACGTTTCAATTTTAGTCCATTCAGAACCCAAATGAGTAAGTTGTGCCATGTGATGCACAGGACACTCATGCTACCGCAAAAGAGCAAAAGACAATAGAGGTCTTCGTATTTCCTGATTTTTTGACTAACTAAATGAACGCGAAAGCCAAAACTCAAAGAAGCAAATATGTAAAAGACTCAAATTTAGTCTCATAGACATCAATTTCATAAAATTAAGACGTGTGATAAAAAAAAATATCAAGTTTTTCATGTAACAGTATAGACCTGCCACAAGATGCACTAATGTCTATGACCTTCCAGCACACTACAGGTGATTTGATCAATATATGTGGCTTTAGTGAAAAAGTGCATTAACAGAAAACTTTTAGAGAATTCAAAGAAGCATCCATTCCAATTAATTTCACATTGAAAGGAGCTCTGATGTTCGAGCTGTGTCCCAAAAACTGAAACAGCTATCCTACTCATGCACAGAATCAAGCTGTTTTTTTGAACAGACGAAACTCGACCAAGCAAGTAAATGAAAAAGCTTAAAACACGAAAGTTACAGCAAATCCAAAGAAAAAATGACTCCAAGTAATTTCAAATAAATCTGAGCTATACAGATTAAGATATGCTTGATAGAGTGCATCTGCACGCTCTGCGGATGTACGGAACATGGCAGCTTCATTCTTCGGTGTTCAAAGAGGAAAAACACCAACAAAATGTTTTGTTTGGAAAGCTTTTTAACAGAATAGTTGTTCCCCATTAAGAAAGGAAGTTAAAGAGTTGAAAAATAGCCAAATCCATGCACTGAGCAAAGAATTACAACAAAAAATCTTGAATACATATAGCCACACTGAACATCCTCATTTCAGCATGCGTATATCCCAATAGTCGATGGTAACTCGAGCAGCACACTGCACAATACAATCACAAAAGCTCTTGACACAAACATAGGAGAAATAAGAAGAGGATGGACCTGATCTTGCGTCGTCTCTAGTCTGCTAGCTCGAGTAACAATGTCCCAATGTTTTCTCGAAATTTTCAAGACGGAAGTGGACACCACAGTGGGCATTCATGCAAGCATAACACCAAATGAAGTTATATTTGTCTAAGGGTCTGGAAAATGAAGAAAAAACAGTTGGTGGAGTGACTCGCCAAGGATGAAGCACAATCGACATAGATTTCAGAGGTGTTTTTGGGGGTAAGCGCTCGCGATGGGAGACTAAACCCTACCCCACACCTCCCAGGAACACACTCGCGATGGAAGACTCATATGCGTGTCGGGAGGGGCTTATCGGTTGGGTGCCCGTGATGGGAGCATATGTGACGTCTCATGTAGCGATATACAAAGTCGGGGCTGACCAATCCAGGAACATATGAGCTTCGAGCTCCTCCATTACCCTTTGCCTCATCGGTATCATTTTCTCGCATAAAACAAGGCAAGTAGAAAAGCAAAAGGGGAAAGGGAGGTCAGATGCCATCGTATAGGGACATGCACACACAAAAACAAAGGTGAGGTTGCACGTCAAGGAGTTGGCCTCTAGATGTAACTTTCTACTGGTCGCATCCGAAAGGGGGAAAACTTTGGATCTGTCCACCAAGTTTGCTGTTCGGCTATCGACTCAAGGTAGGGGGAACCATAAGCATCTTGTGAAAGGGCCTACGGATTCCTAAAAGAAAACTCGTCGACCATTTCATTAATAATTAGAGTGTATTACACAATTCGATTACAATTGAGTTATAAAAATTTGTACAACGGAAGCTTTATATCGAACATGGAATAAGCATGCATAGCTTACTTCTATGACCTCCCAAAAACACGCTATAACGTTAGTCAAAGACTAAGTACGGCAGGTCAAGCACGCGTAGCCAATCGCCCATAACATCTCTTGACGTATCTGAAAATCGAGACCTCGTCTTAAAATTCCGACATGCACCGTTACGTTTCCAATTCCTCAAAGATCGCAACTAAGTTGTTTCCAATAGCGTCAGGGAACGTCGTATGTCCCATAAGAGCCTCATGTTCATGTACTTTCAGCCACACAACATGCCGCTACCACGGATCAATCCATCCGGGTGCGTTAAACTACGAAACTTCCCTCCGTGCCTTAGCTTTTCGCCAAACCTTTCCAGCCAACTAGGCTGTCCAATACCCATTCCGAGGGTGGATTCCTCCTGTCCAAACCCTTCTTATATCCGCCTCATAAGGCAGCCCCATGGACATGTTAATGTACCATCGTAAACTTCCATTCCGCCCACGATACGTGGGTCGTTCGATCACTTTCATTTATCCGTGCCTTCCGTACTTAATAAACCCTCCTCTCACCGATGAGTATCAACTCCGGACCAGCCTTGAATAACCATAACAAGTCCCATTTTCAGCCCATGTTCATTCAATAACATTATCCAATATTCGTAAGTTCTCATCCACGAATGTTCGTAGTTGTCCGCAACCATCTCATTCGGAGTTTCAACCTTTCCTTTGCTCAACACCGACGGACCAGCCCATCCATTCCCATTCGCCCTATTCCTAGGCCTCAATTATATGCCAAGGTTTACACTCCAAATGGGCAGCCACCCGCACGAACACACGCCAAAACATTTATTTTTCAGCCCATCATACAAGTACAAACCGGGACATTCATTTCCCGACCAGCCCACAATCACCATGAGCATGCTTCCATAAGTTATCACAACCCCAACCACATGCAAATGGATGAGTTCCCGCATGGCCAGCCCCAACACGATTGCCATCCGACACAAACACTCAACCGCGAATCACCGGCCAGCCAACACGAGGTGCGAACCCGCTCATCCATCTCATAACCGAGGGTCCGGGGTGCCATCTCCTACCATCCCACGGGTCTGGTCAGCCCCTTTCCCTCACTCAACAATACATTCACAGCAAGCAAAACTCAAGGCGAACGAGTTTTATGGCCGTTTCGCAAGAAGAAAAACGAAGGTGGATCGAGTACTGTACCTTTCTTCTTCTCCGGAGCAAAACCGCTCCAATTCTTTCCTTCTCCGAGCGACCTCTCCACAAAGGGGTCTCCTCACACTCTTCTTTGATGCGAGCCCCTCCGTTTCGCTGCTTGGATTGTTAGCCGAACGAGCCCACCGAACCAGCCCTTCTTCCTTCCTTTCTTCTTCTTCTTCTTTCTTCCTTTTTCTTCCTTTCTTCTTCTTCTTCTTCTTCTTCTTCTTCCTCCTCCCTCTTATGGACGTCCACCAGCCACCTTTTTTCCCTTTTCCAGCTCCCTAAGCTTCTTTTTCCACCATCCATGGCTTGTGGAAAGAGCCTTGGGCTTGATTAGCACTAATTAATCACGCTTAATTAGCACCAATAATTCAGTTTTATTAACTTTAATTAATCCAACTTCTTAATCACTATTTTGTCTTATTTGACCAGCTTAGTCCTGCTTCTAAACATGTAGGATTTGCGGCCAAATTTCAGCCATTAATCCGTACGAAAGTGGGTTGTCTGCGAGCGACGTAGGGGAGTATTTGGGCAGCCCTTTCGCACACATCAACCACCCTTTCTCCTCTTCACGCTGTTCTCTTTTCATCCACATTTAGGGCTGAATAATCATTGAATTTCTTGCCATAATCGATTCAGTTCTCAACCACAACATTAAGTATGTTTTAACCGCAACAACTTCAAGCTTATTGTCACAACAATGAAAATGTCAATATGTCATTTGCATGCATACTTTCAAACATTACTCCCTCACTTAGGAGGCTGTCCATGTTGCTCATGGAAGTGTCCTTGGGCATTGGACATCATTCTTGAGTATTGTTCGCATCATTCCACTCTTACGTATTCAATCCGTTCATTCATCGTTCCGGATTCAATCTTACTATCGCATGAATTTTCCTTTTTCATTACACATTCATATCATATGTATAACCCCATTTACATTCATAAACTAGAAAAGTATGGGTTATTACATTTGCCCTGCTGTCATGGAGGGGAAGTTGCTGTCGATTGTTGAGGCTGGAGCTTGTTGCGACTAGGCCCCAGTTGTAGAGCTACTCCTTGAGTTGGGGTGGGCAGGAGTTGACAACCGTCGTAAAGGCAAAGACCCAAAGCTCGATAGTCAAACTCAAAGGCTGAAAAGTAAGGGGACGGGAACGATCGGTCACGAGCTGCTCAACATGTCTAAACCTGCACACGTAAAGAACATGATGAGACCAAAAGGAGCTTCCCGCGACAATAGCCATGGGAAGGTCGAGTGTCTTCTCCTGTCAAAAAACAATAGGCGGCCATCGGCTGGACTCGGGAAGGGTGCCTTCGCCACCGCAGTCGGAGAGGGTCATCGTTACGGGGAACTTGTTCCTCATCGCTGCTATCGGCAAAGACCCGACGATTCAAGCCTGCGCTGGAGTTTGTCCACATTGATGAGGTGCTTCGTCGTCACTACCAACTGTGTTGAGTCTGCGGCTGAGGATTCATTCACCGGTGCTGGAACGCTTCCTCATCATGTTGATGAAGACCAAGCTCGGGTTGGAGCAAAGGGGGGTTTCACGTTGCTAACTTCTTCTTACCTTGATTAGGAACGGTTGAGGAATGGGAACGGTGGCAGAGGTCTTTTTTCGATGAGCTCGGGAGAAAGAATAGAGGTTGAAGACAAATTTTCTCTCCGTAAAGCCTCTCCAGGGGAATCCTTAAGGTCTTTCTTTCTTTTTTTTGTGCTCTCCCCATTTCTAACAACCCGAATGGCCAATTGGAGAAAAACCTTCGGAATCATCGGGGGGGGGGGACTGTCGCTGCTCTATCACACCTCGGTCTCCTGCCACCTTTTTTCAGATAAAAATCCTCCTCCGTCGGATTATATCAATGGGTTAAAATCGATCCAGGTGGCAACCCCTGGGGGTTATTGTACTACCCCCATTCCCCTCAGAAAACTGTTGGTGGACATAATCCTCTGAGGACAATCATCAGGTGACAATTTTGGGGGTGTCGACACTCTCCTTGTCGGATGGCCGTTTTGAAGATTCTTTCTTGTCCTTGAATTTTGTTCTATGGAGCTTTCATCTAACGGCTGAATTTTGAACTTGAAAATCAAATCTGACGGTTAGAATTAAATGGGATCAAAAGGTGGACTAATGAAGTTGGTCTCGTGATGGGCCTGAACCTTTTAGCTTTTAAGGTCTTGTTGGATCGGGCCGTTTTAATTTTTCTTTTTTTTTTTTGTAATGATTTTAGTCCAATAATAATTTGGGATATTACAGTTTGCCCCTCATTGTGAGGAAATTTGAGAAGACTTTCTCACAAGGATATCGTAAATACCCTAAATTATACTTCGAGTTTATTCTTGGTGAACCTGCAATGCGGGGGTAATCAAACATGTATGATTATTACACTCATGTACGTCATGCTTTATTTTGAAGAAACATGTTAAAATTGCTTCTAAGTGAGATCAAAGAAGGGTTTATGACTTCTCTCATACTTCATTCTCATTTCTGAAAGCCATCTCAGTTGGATTTTAGAATTCCTTTGATTTGGATGTTCATGTACTAGTCGAAGGAGTCTTTGTTGGGGTTGTGATTTGGTTTTGGCATAAGGCCTTTAGATTGAAGGTTTAAATTCGTCGTTTGAAAGGAGTCTAAGGACCTCATCAGAAGCCATTGGGTCACAGAGGTTTCACCGTTTAAGCGATTTTTCCATTTTCAAATAACCCGCCAATTGAGTGTTGATGAGCTTTGGGGAATGTTTTCTATTGAATTTTTGAAACAAAAAATGACACATTTGCTCTTGCGACCGTCAATATCGGCCCTAGTGCCTTATTTTGCTCTTTTGACTTTCATCTTGCGCTTTGCTTTTGAAGACTTTGGTCTTTGCGCTAACTCTGCTTTTTCTTTTCTGGATCATAGGGATTTGCCCCGCTTTCATTTCTGATAATCTTTTTGAAGATGCTTTGGGCTCCTTGGGAATTTGTATTTTTTTTATTATTGGAGAATTCCATACTCGGGGATGACTCAACTGGCAGGTTTCACCGTTGATGGTGCTTCTTCACTTGAACGTTGAGGAAGTGTTGCCTCTATGGTCCGTTGCTTCTAGTTTCTAGCTATAGGATCTCCGTAACCTCAATGTGAGGCGATCCTTAGACTCAAAAGGCATAGTGTATACAGAAAACTTCAAATTTGGCTCGGAAGGGGTTAGCAATTGGTCGATGTTTTGTATTTGAGGTAGAGAAGAAATGCTCGATCTAATTCCGGTTTGAGCATATTTTGACAAAGGATTCATTATCCGTCCGGACGTCTGCATGCGAACCCTCATAGCGTTTGTACTCATCACTCTAGGGTAGGTGTTTAGGAGTGGGTTTATCTCCTCCACTCTCGGCCAGAAGCATTCTTATTTGTCAAAAATATTTTCAAATTGTATGCAAATTGGCACTCAAATGCTTAAGAAATGATTAGGTTTAGACGCGTAAACCTCTTTGGAGACGTCATACTAAGGTGGTGCTCTTGTGTAAGCTTCGTGGGAAAAGTGTTCGCACTTTCATGCCCCAGTTATGTTATTTGATATTAGACCCGGAACGGCCTCCACCCAACCACCCACATCGTTGCCAAGTAGTTTGTACCGTACTGTGCGGATGTTCATGTGCCTACACAGTTAACAACAGATGCAGACGAAGTTAGCACATCCACTTCACCTCTCGCTTGGGGAGATTATATAAGGTTGAGTATCCGCTGGGGATATGAGATGAATATGTTCATCTTGATGGTCATTCTGGAAGAACACGTTTGTAATTCGACGTTTGTTGAGGAATGCGGTTTACGTAACCGACTCCAGCTTGGGGTATTGGAAGTATGATTCCATCTGGGGAATGACGAGAAATTTTGTTAGAGAGCAGTGTAGATGATACTCCCTTTTGGTATGATCCTCCTTGGTGACAACAAAGGCAATTTTGAAGCTTTGGCTCGAAATTTTCCACCCAATCGCCCGCGCCTTTGTCTGTACTGTAGAATGCTCATGTGCCTACGCTAGGCAAAGGACAGACAATAAGTGAGCTCATGTAACTTGTTTCTTTTAAAGTAAGAATGAAATTTGCTCATGTAACTTCATTTATATAAAAGGCGAAGTAGAGTTTTGATACTTCCCTTTTCTATGCATTTCGTCATTACATATTCGTCTGTAGGAATCAAAGGATTGACGAAATTGTTACTCTTGCCTGATATCTATTTTGTAAGGATGTTCATATACCTATCAAATAGATGGTGAAAAACAAGCGAGTGCATGTGACTTGTTTCTGTTAGAGTAAGAATGAAGTTTGCTCATGTAACTTCGTTTGTAAGAAAGGTGAAGTAGAGTTTTGGTACTTCCCTTTTGTATGATTTAGTCATTGCGTCTTCATCCAATGGAATCGAAGGTTTGACGAAATTGCCACAAGACTTTGGCTTGAAGCTTTGCCACCCTACCATCCTCCCCTTTGTTATAGGAGTTTTGTACTATTCGTGTGAGGAGCTCTTGTACTACCCATGACACAAAGGACGTATACGAAATGCGTTCATGTAATTTCGCTTAACTTGATAAAGAGAGCAATGGTTGTGTATTTCTCCCTTTTTATCCCTATTGGCAGTGTTCTTTATCCCGAGTGACTCTTTGGGGATATAAAAGAATTCACTCACGAATGTTGTTTCGAAAATCTGACTTGAGACCTCGATACCATTCAGGTTGTAATATCGTCGGAGAGCATCTGCATTAATTGCTTGTGGCAGTTCTCCTCAATCCATTTTTGCTAAGATGGTTGCTCCTTCTGAGAAGGCGTGCTTAACGACGAGCGGTCCTTCGTAGTTTGGAGCAAATTTTCCTCTTAGATCCTTGACGTTCGATAGGATTCTTTTAAGGACAAGGTCGCCTGGTATGTACCTGACTGGCTTGACCTTTTTGCTGAATTCTCTAGACATGCGTTGTTGATAGCATTGCATATGGTGGGCTGCAGCAAGTCATTCTTCATCGATGAAGTCGAGGTGGGCCAGTTGATGGTCGGCCCTCTCTTCTTCTGTCATGTTGCTTTGGGACGAAATCCTAAGAGTTGGTAGTTTGACCTCTGCTGGAATGACTGCTTGAGTGCCATAAACGAGTTCGAAGGGAAATGCCCCGGTTGAAGTGCGCATCGTCGTTCGGTAGGCGAGTAATGCAAAAGGGAGCTTCTCATGCCAATCGCAATATGTGATTGCCGTCTTTCGAAGAATCTTCTTCATGTTTTTATTGGTGGCTTCTACTACCATTCATTTGTGGACGGTACGGTAAAGAGTTGAGATGTTTGATTCCAAAATTCCACATAAAGGGATTCCATTAGTTTGCTGTTTAAGTTTGAACCATATTGGTGACTAGTAGTTCTGGAACGCCATATCTGGCAATAATGTTTGTCCTCATTAAACGTACGACGTTGTTTGCTGTGACTTCTTTGAAAGATTGTGCTTCAATCCATTTGGTGAAGTAATTGATTGCGACCAGGAGGAATCGATGCTCATTTGACGCTTTGGGATTGATGAGCCCAATCACATCCATGCCCCACATTGAGAATGGCCATGGCTCAAATAGCGGGTCAAGTCTTGTTGGAGGCACATGCACTTTGTCACTGTAAATCTGACACTTGTGACAAGTTTTGACCTATTTGGTGCAATCGGCTTCCATTGTAAGCCAATAATACCCCTGACGCATTATCTTCTGTGCGAGAGCGTATCCGTTCATGTGTGATCCACAAACACTTTCATGTATTTCAATAATAAGGGCTTGAGCTTCTTGCTCGGTAACACGCCGCTTGAGGGTTATTGTGAAGGATTTCTTGAAAAGGGTGTCATCATCAAGAAAGTAGCCTCTTGTTATCCTTCAGATGAACTTGCGTTCTGATAACTCTATGAAATTAGAGTTATTTATGTCAATTTCATACCTAGGATTTGTTAGATTTGTAAAATATTGCGCTTATTTCATATTTCTTGTTATTTTACATTATTCTCGAGAATTGGGATACTGCCGAATTTTGGGTTTATTTCAGATAAAAACGGAAACAAGAAGATTTGGCATATCTAGAAAGATTTTGGCTAAGGGAAAGACTTGAAGGTTACACGTGGGAGGAGGACTAATTGTAGAAAAAAATATTTTATCCAGATTTTCAGAGATTCTCTAGGTTTTATTTTTAGGACAATAAAAGGACTTTGTTCCTGGAGATTAAAAAGAGGATTCGACTAGGAGAGGATTCGACAAAAAGGAGGATTCGACAAGGGAGAAGAAGGGAGTTAGCTTATTGTTTAGGATGCTTTTCTTTTCTTTGAATTGTGTCTCGAAAACAATGTCCGGCTAAACTTTCTTTGCTAGGATTATGTTGAACCGAATTGCGTAGTTGAATTTCCTGAACTCGTTTTAGAACAAATTCGTACTTTGGATGTTTATTTATTTCGTTTGACCTTAATGCATGCAATTTGTCTGATCACCGAATTGTATTGATTTGTTATCCTAACTTAAACTCGGAAGAGGAATTTTAGGAGAGAACGGGAATGAAATAGCCTTGGTTAATATCGCGGGAGCGAATTAGCTAGTAAGTAGTATCGGGAGATATACTTCTAGGTAATCGATAAGGATTGAATCTTAATGTGTTCTGGTCTTCGTTAGTCACTATAGGGATATAGGTTTACGGTGGTTTAGAATAATCCTTTGTAAACTCGGGAGAGGCACTTAGGGACATAAGAATCCGGTTAGTAAACAGAATTAGTATAAATTTGGGATAAACGAGTGAAGGGGTTTAACGAAACAAGGAGGGGATACTTGATCCTAGGCTTTTTCGTCTATTGAATTCTGATTTTTTTATATTTATTTCTTGCTAGTTTAATTTTCAGATTTAACAACTCAATTTTTCGTATTTGCTTGGCTACATATAAATTGCAATTGTGTATGCTAAAGGATTTTAATTGCTATTCTCGTGGGAACGATAACTCTACTCATATCTATATTACTTGTTGTGATCCGTATACTTGCGGTGTGCGAATTCAGCGGTCAAGTTTTTCCCTATACTACGTTGGGGGAATTCTTCTGATTGTAAGTAAGTTTTGATGTCTGCAAACCAAGGTGGAGAGCCTTCAGGTTGACTCTGCTCAATGTGCAAGCAACTTGGGTCATCAGCAATGTTAATGCAAAGAGGCTCAATGTCCATTTCTCCAGCTAATGATATCATTTACGGAAGTACAACAAGCACATCAGCAAATCGGTTATTAGTTCACCGGAGAAAGTTGAACTCTATGTCGGTGAACTGTTGGACTAGCGTTTGTAGATAATCTTGATATGGGATAAGCTTTGGATCTCTAGTGCGCCATGCTCCATTTATTTGGGAGATAATGAGCGTCGAATCTCCGTGAACGTCAAAGTGCTTAACTCGCATTTCGAGTGCGCGAAGTAGGCCGAGGAGGCATGCTTCATACTTGACGATATAGGAAACGTGACTTTGGCAGCCGCTGGGTAATACTGTCCATCTTGGGATATTACCATGACTCCTATCCCAGATCCTGAGGAATTGACTGCACCATCAAAGTATATATTCCATCTTGGTTCTTGTTCGATGAGTAAGATATTCTCGTTTGGTAGTACGATTTCCAAAGGTGAATCATCTGTTCCTGGATATTCAGCGATGTGATCAGCAATTGTTCTCCCCTTGACTGACTTCGTGGGATGAAATCGGATGTCGAATTCAGCGAGTTGTAATTGCCACTTAGAGACTCTTCCCATCAGTGTTGGCTTGTCGAAGAGATACCTGAGTGGGTCATTCTTAGATATCAACAGGATATCATAGTGTAGAGTATACTGTCGGAGTCGGTGGAGGGCCCAAATGAGTGCACAACATGTACGTTCGGAAGTTGTGTACCGAGACTCGCAATCTGTCAACTTCTTACTGAGATAGTAGATCACGTGCTCCTTGGCGCCTGGTAATTGTTGGGCAAGCATGGCTCCAAATGATTTTTCTCTGACCATGCGATAGAGCGCAAGGGGATGCCCCGGCTTTGGCGGGATAAGAACTGGCATTTCTGTCAAATACATCTTAATTTGCTCAAATGCAACCTTGCAATCATCATCCCACTCAAATTTGACATCTTTCCTTAGTTTCTTGAATAGAGGTTTGCATATGTCGGCTAGGTTGGAAATGAACCTTCCGATGTAGTTGACGCAGCCCATGAAGTCGCGGATCTCTTTGACTGACCTTGGAGCTGGGAGATCACAAATTGCTTTGATTTTATAAGGATCGATCTAGATGCCTTTGTTACCGATGACGAAACCGAGTTTGCCTGAGGTTGCTCTAAATACGCATTTGGCAGGGTTAAGACGCTCTAAATACAACCGAATCTGATTGTAACCGGAGAATCCATCCATGAAAGAGAATCTGTTGAATCCAACGGTATTGTCCACCAATAAATTGATGTGTGGGAGTGGGAAGTCGCCCTTGGGCCTTGATTTGTTGAGGTCGTGATAGTCGATGCAGACTCGGATCTTCCCATTCTTCTTGATGACATGGACTATGTTGGCAACCCATTGTGGATAGGTAGCCACTTCCATAAAGTTGACCTTCAGCAACTTATCTACTTCCTCCTTGATTGAAAGGGCTAGTTCGGGTTTGTACCGGCGTTGCTTCTGCTTTATAGGATGAATTGACGGGTCTGTAGGGATTTTGTATTCCACAATCTCTAAATCTGGTCCTGGTATATTGGCGTATGACCAAGTAAAGACGCCAAAGAATTGCCTGAAAAGGTTGATGATGTCTTCGGCTTCATCTGTGGATAAAGCTGCACGGATGAACAACTCTTTGAGGTCATCTTCAGTTCCGATGTTAATTGAAATTGGCTTTTGTAGTGAGATGTCTTTGGGTTCTTCATATCGTTGAAGACTTTGTTATAAACCGTAATACCCTTCTATGGATTTTGGGTCATATACTACTTCTTCATCTTGTTCAAAGGTTTTCCCGGGTATACTCGAAGCATCGTTCCTAAAAAAGAGAAGAAATTAGCGTGATATATTCAAATGAACTGTTTGAAACTAAGATATTGTTTCATGCAACAGATTATAGTAAGTCATGTGATTTGGATAAAAAGGAAGCGTCGTGGAATCAGGACTCAGCGAGACCCTCGTCGTTTCCTCAGATTCGCCATGATCATCAGTGGCCCGATCCCACGAATGCCCCAACACTACCTAGGGGTCGCATTACATATGGACATCCTTGCTAGTCCGCGACCAAAATGTAGCAAGGTAATTTATTCTATACTCTACTTATCTATGTGTAGAAAAATAAAGATGGAAGGTTTCACCCGTCGAGAGACATGTCTAGCTCGGTCGGTCGGGTTCGACGCTTCCATAATACAAACTTCTTCCTCTGGCTCCTGTGCATCGGTCTTCTTGTCTTCCTTCCTTTCCACTTTTGCACTAGCAGTATGAGAGTCTGCCCGCTTGTTTGGAGGAGGTACTTCAATACATGGAGGCATCCTGGGTGGCATTGGCACCACTGGAGCTTGAAAGTGCGGTGCCCCGGCTTCCCGAATGTATATCGACATTTGATTCAGAGGAATGATGACATTAGGGGTATGAAGTGAGCCCGCATATGAGGTCAGCGCCTATAATTGTGCCCTTCATTCACTTAAATAACATTGACATGTTCAACAGTTCTCCGCCCTCTGGTAGGCATATTGATTTCCTCCTATGTTCCATCAGTCCAGATCTTCAAGTCTTCTAGCTTCTCAGAGAGGATCTCATCTACCATTGTCATCGCAGATGAACGGACGAAACGGATGAACAACTTGCTACCGGTGCGTTTGTTTTTTTTTTGCGTCGCACCTTGCCTGTGAACCCGAGTCCGCTAGTCTCTGTTAGAGTGGGAATACTAATCGGATAGGTGATTCCTTGTCCTCTAACTGCAAGTCCTTGGCCCAGTTGATATCCATGTCTAAGGAACTCCCTTGCGGCGCTAATGTTGCCCCATGTCATCAAAGGATCTGTCTTATAGTCGCATCTGACTATGTTCACCATATCCAGTGTTTGGGTTGTTGACGTTTCCTTAATTGGCTCCCAAACGTATGGCATGTCGTTTTCATGGCAGATTTCCATCGTGTGTTCTCCCATGACTGTAACGAGCTTGCCATCTAAGGAGAATCTGACCATCTGATGGAGTGTTGATGGGACTGCTCCAGCCTGATGAATCCAAGGGCGCCCCAGTAGCATGTTGAAGGACCCCACAGTCTCAAGAATTTGGAACTGGGTAGATAAGAGGGTTCGCTCAACTTTAACCTCCAATGTATCTTGTCCATGAGCCTAGAGTTTTGCACCATCGAAAGCCCGAATAGTCATATTAGGCTGTGGGAGTTTATCCATATTGATACCGAGTTTTTTAGCTACAGCCAACGGAATGATGTTAACCCCCGACCCGCCATCGATGAGAACTTTGGAGATAGTGGTATCACGACATTTGAGCGTAATGAAGAGAGCGTTATTATGATTCGGACCCTATTCCGGTAGGTCATATTCTAAGAAAGTGATTACATTACTTGCCAACATACTGCTCATATATGCATCCAACACAGCGACTTCGACCTGCTCTGGCATATGCACCTCGGCTAAAAATTTCTCCAGCATCTCCCTATGTTTGTCGGAAGAATGGATAAGATCGAACAAGGAGATTTGTGCGAGCTGTTTTCTAAGTTGTTCAACTATGTCATAATCACTCCCCTTCACCATATAAATCACCTTGCGGATTTGTTCATTCGAGGGCACCTTTGGCTTCGAAGATTCAGCTAGGAGCGGGGCTTCAGGAGCGGGGCCTCAGGAGCGGGAACTACTTTTCCAGAACGGGCGATAAGTTCAACTTCTAGGCTTGGCGACGTGTAACTGGGCCCGATCACTACAGGAATCCTTGGTTCCATCAAAGATAATGACTTTACTTGAAACGTCTCGGGTTGTGTTGATCCCAATGGGACATTGACACACGGTGCCCTTGGCCGCCGAGGGGGGTGTAAATCCATTGGGTAAGAATGCAGAATAAACATTTTTGTCAGACTGGGGCCCACGACCTCAACCCCGACCTTGGCTGCGGCCCCGACCTCGACCTCGACCACGACTGGTGTTGACAACATTGACGTCCCTTAATATTGCATATTCATATTCATACATATGAATCTCCTCTTCTTGGTCAGCCAGGACCGAGAAAAGGTTAGCCCCAATATAGTTTACGTGTTCTAGAAGTGGATTGCTCTTGACATTCGGAGTAGCCGATGGTGCAAAAAAAGTGATGGCGCCCTCATCCAATAAGTTCTGAATTTTGAATTTTAAGGCAATGCAATCTTTGGTGTCATGCCCTGTCGCTCCTGAATGGTATTGACAAACCGCCTTGGGGTTGTATTCAAATGATGAAGGATTTGTCGCCTTGGCTTCTACGGGCTTGATAAAGCCCATGTCCCTCGACCGAACGAATGTGACATCAAGTGGGTCTAGTGTTGGAGTCAAGTCTTCCAGTCTACGTCGGCGACGCTTTGTTTGTGCAGGCCTTGGCTACTGTTGTCTTACCATGGAACAGGGGTCTGAGACGTGGGGTTGCAGGGCTGGGGGTCTAAGGACAGGTGCAACGTACGTCCTTGGCACATACGAGGTCAAGGGTGGAGTCGCTCTCATTGACTGCTTACTGTGTTCCACAGTTGCGGTAAGCTCCTCGGGCTTGGACTTTACAACTGATTTTATAGAAGGGGAAGGAATCAACCAATCTCGACTCGCCCCGTCGAGCCTGTCGGCGTTGATTACCGCCTGGGCGAACGTTGTTATCGTTTGTCCAATCATCTATGGCATGTATTCTCGTGGCAAGAGTTGGAGGAACTCATCATAAGCTGTTTCTCTTTTAAGTCGGTTTTATCTGCGAAGCCATCTGTCGGAACCTGTATGCAAACTGCTTAACGTCTTCTACGATAATGCTTCAATTTTCTAAGGTCTGAAATCATTGGCGCCATCTCCACATTAAAGCTGTAATAATTCAAGAATCTAGTGTGAGTTCCTTGAATGTTGCATACTGGTTCATGTCCTTGGTGTAGTACTAGTGTAAGGCCGACTCTGCCAGGCTTTCTTGAAACATGGCGATACAGAATTCGTCATCTGCGGGGTAGACTGCCATCTTGTGGAAGAAGTGCTTGAGGTGAAGCTTTGGACATTTCTTCCTGTGGAACTTCTCGAATTCTGGCATCTTGAATTTCGGGGGAATCTGAATTTGGGGAACTTGATAATTGAAGTACTCCCAATTATGAGCTCGGTATCCTTGAATGGCTTTTAGGCGCTGCTCCAACTTTGTCATGCGACGAGCCTCTTCTTCTTGCATAGAGGCAATCCTAGCCTCGAGCCTTGTCTCGAAGTCATTGACCTGTTGTTGCTCACCAAATAATTCATATACAATCATCGCGTTGCGTGTTTGGGGGCTTGGCATGGCTGGCTCCACATGTGGAGCCGTGGTTGTGGTAAATGATGCGGGGATCCTGAAGACAGGAGGTGTAGCAGCGGTTTGGTGATAGGGAGTTGGCCTAGACGTGGGTGTTTGGACATGGGGAGTTGGCCCGAATGTCATTGGAAGGTAGGGAGTTGGCCCTTGGGTTGATGGTTCTAGGTAATATGGAGGTAAATATGGTTATGGCATGAGAAGGGAAAGAGGTGCCCCACGCATGTATGGGTTATATAAGCATGCTACACTTGTGGAGGTAGCGGATCCGGGCATGACCGGGTTGTAAGGAGGCGGAGTGTTTGATGAAGCGGCGATATTTGGATGAGGTTTTGGTTATTGGCATTATATGTGTGGTGGGCCTTGGCATGACAGGGGGAATGTGTGTGTTTTGGGGGACAGCAGGCGCAGGTGTGGCCGCGAGTTGTCGCTGCAGGAGCTCCGCCATCATTATTTTTAGGGAGGATAGTTCGGCCGTAAGAGACTCTACCTAGTCTCCCAGTGAAGAGCTGTCGGTGCCTTGGGCCGGCACATCTGGATTAGGATTGAAGGGAGCTGCGATTGGTAGAACAGTTTGGGAATGCATTGCTGGTGTTGCTGATACAACCAGCGATGGAATATATGTAGGCGACGTCTCGCTAGCCAAGGACTGCCCAACAGCAGGTATAGTCTGGGGTAATGAGGGAAAACCAGATGCCCGGAAGGGTAGGGCTGTTTCCATCGAGGCAGTAAACTCGACAGCGATGGGTGGAGGAATGGCGATGGTGACCCAGCAGTGGGGGTAAGCTCATCTCCTGCCATAGGAGCCACAGGGATCAACGCAAGTCCTGTAGAGGTCTCAGCCATCACTACTTGGATAGAACAGTACTTCTGACGTTTCCGGTAGGGAGCAATTTCTCAATACCGTGCGAATAAGAAAAGAACATTTGTTTAGTGTGAAACGGTGAGATAGTTTGGATGCATGACATGTAATGATGCATGATATGTCTAATGTAGGGATTGTGTTGTTGTCAACGAATTCGACCCCAAAAGAGAAGAAGCGAATTAGGTAAAAGTCGATAAGTCCTACATCATCATAAAAGTCAAAGTACAATAAACCGAACGAAAAGATAGAATGGGCTCGTAGGCCCCATAGTGGCATAAAGATGTCCACAGTCAAACGCGGACCCACTGAGTGTGGCGCTTCCTTAAGAAACGCTGAGATTGAGCCACGCGATCCTCCTCTTTGGGCTCTGGGAGAAGTTCGCAGATTTCTTCTGTGAGGGTCATCCATATATGAGAGATGTCCACGATCACCCTCTTATCATCGAGGCTGATCTGCTGAAAAGGATGTTGTGGAGGTGATCTAGTCCTTGGGATTCCTCCTATTTGATGTCGGACTTGAAACGGGGCGTAGTACGAAGTGCCTCCGAACCCCATGATCGGAATGAAGTCTGCATCTGTGGAAGTAGTGATGGCGTAGTCTGTGTTAAAGCAAGGGGCCTTCCGGTAAAAGTCAACCGGTCCCAATAAGCGAGATAGTGTGTTAACCCCGGCGAATGTGTGGGTCCATAGACGAACGTGTTGCACGATGCGGGCAAGCAATCTCGGGCTATGTTCCCTTGTGAACGCTTCACATGTGATTCCAAGATGCGTGTAGAATCAAGCCTGTAATAAAGCTGGACTAAAGGTCACCTGGTGATGACGGATTCCTCGCTTGACTTCATCAATGATGTTGGTGAGGCTGAAGTTAGTTTCCCTGATTAAGTTTGGCAAGAAAGGAGCATCTTCCAATATGGCCTTGGTGATGTAGACGGCTTGTTGATGTATCGTCCTTTCGTTGTGCGGGTACAGTATTGTTCCAACGAATAGTAAAATGAACGATCGTGCTGATCATTGGCCTTCACCCATGCGCGGATTGTACAACAACATCTGTAGATCAACGAGACTATTGATGCTGATATCACCTTGGGAAGTGAACAGATCGGGTACACTCGCTGAAGAAATTCGGAGCAGCTTCGCTATGTATTCCTTTGGCTTGTCAATTCGATGAAGGGGCAGTATTCCCGTGCGATGGGGCATCTCAGCAAAATGCACATACTTCTCATACAACGACACCAATTGTCGATCCCCGAAGTGAAAAGAGAAGGAATCTTGATTCCATCAGGCCACCAGATTCTACAGAAAGGCCGAATCTAGCTCTAAGCGAATGAGATGGAATAATCCCCTGAGTTTGGACTGGACGTATTCTAGTTCTGAGGGCCTCAATAACGGCAGCCAATCGTGGAGGTGACGGAGGTCAGGGATAGGGACTCACCTAAAATCTTAGTCCCGGGTATAGGGACTCACCTAAGCATACCTAAGAAAATGGTAATCAAACCCAACCATGAAGGCAAACAAAGGGCATCGAGCCAAGCAAGTACATGCGCAAACAATAACACATCTCCGCATGTGGATTGAATGTAAGAGTTTTTTGTAGGAATCCACATGCGGAGTCCCCAGCGGAGTCGCCATCCGGAATGTACGCGCCCCCTCCGGCCTAGCATGCGCATGGCGGTTTGGACGACTAGAAGATCCGGGCCCACTCCCCCAAGGCCCAATCCAGTCGATATCACGACTCGAGCAACGGACGCTGCGGAAGGAAATAGGTTGGGTCCTCCGTTTGTTCCGGAAAAGGCCTGCGGGGCATTTCATCAATCGTCTCCAGTTCCCTGAAGGCGACGACCGAAAGGCTGCACTGAGGCCTCGTTCGTGAATTTTAGGGAGGATTCAGAGAGCGGCTCGTGTCGTTGTTGTCCATACAAAAAGGCTCCGTTAAATAGTTGTTGTTTAACCTACGTAAACTATACGGAATCGCCACCGACTTAAGTTTGAAAACTAGATTAAGTCGGAAAAACCAGAGTAAGAATCGGGAATTACTATTTACTAACTCTTACATTCTAACATGCGAAAAAGGTGGTAATTGTCCAAAAAGGGTTTGCTTTTGATTAACGAGTGTTGGACCCGAGTTTAGGTTTGTTTGATTAAAAATCAACCACGACATAACAATCCTAAGAGCCTAAAACATGCGAGCAAACACAGACAATTATTGAAATGAAAGGGGACGGGGAAGGGCGGTGACTGCAAGTCTATACACTTGGGCCCGCGGCCCGTTACAGGTGGATTTAAAAATAAAATAATTCGGGAAGGCCCGCACCTTCCCTTTATACCTTAGATGAAGATTGAAGCCGCTTGAAATCGTCGGACCGACGTTTTTTAGAGCCGCGGTCGATCCAACTAAACGCGGTTTGTTACACGCGCCTTCGAGTAATCTTCGTCTTCAAGATTGTAGAACCTTGAGAGAATCTTCATCATCACATATGTAATGTCCATGCAAAGAAGATGTAAACATGATCAGTTAATGCCCATCTCGAAATCAAAGAATTGATACAGAATTGAAGAAATAAGCGTAAGTCACTACGAAGTCAAAAGGATAAAGATCCAACCGCACATTAAATAAATAAGTCAATGACAAGCATGTTTGTCAAATATCATTGAAATGTAATGGTGTAATTGCAAATTATGCAAGAATGAAGTTGAACGCATATGCAGAAAAGAAACATAATGGGTGCTGGTCTGAAAGGAATGCATAACTTGAGGGAGAATATGTAGGTCCAAGTTAAGTGAAATCAAAGCCTAGGAATTCGTATCTTGAGGGAGAATAAGCAGGTCAAATTTCACCCACATCCAATGGTGAAATCTCCTGGACTCAAGGAAAAAGTGTGGCTGTCCATGGAAATCGGACAACTTATGTTGGTTACATTACTCCCATCATATTTCAATCATCGATAATCCAATCAGGTTGCACAATACTTCTATAGAAAATTCATGCGCCGAAGTTATAATATACCCAATTTTACCGAAATCTAATGATAGGATACCATTTTGCAAAATAACGACAAGAACTCGGCCTCCTACGTATACAATCCTTGGCCATTCTCCTTGAATTACAGTAGACCGACAAATAAAGAAAATTACGTAACTTTTCATTCATTCATTGAAAAATTATGAAATTTAGTCACAAGCTAGATAACTCAACTAAAATTTATCATGCCAAATCTTAAGAAAAATGGACATGTAATCTGTTGCCAGCATCACAAAAAATTGGGACCTTCGAACATAACATGTTTCAGCCAAACAACATTGCAGATTAAGTTTGACCACGATTGACCACAGGTTAAATTTACTCAAAGTAAAAAGTGTAAAACATAAAAGTTGTAGTAGATTAAAAAATCTAACTCCGAGTTTCAATTTTAGTCCATTCAGAACCCAAATGAGTAAGCTGTGTCATTTTATGCACAGGACACTCATGTTGCCGCAAAAGAGCAAAAGACAATAGAGATCTTCGTCTTTCCTGAATTTTTGGACTAACCAGATGAACCCGAAAGCCAAAACTCAAAACCAAAATTTGTAAAAGACTCAAATTCTGTCTCAAAGACACCAATTTCGTAAAATTAAGACGTGTGATAGAAAAAATAAAGTTTTTCGTGTAACAGTATAGACCTGCCACAAGATGCACTAATGTCTATGACCTTCCTGCACACTACCAGTGATTTAATCAATATATGTAGCTTACTTGAAAAAGTGAATAACAAAAAAGTTTTAGAGAATTTAAAGAGACATCCATTCCAATAAATATAACATTGAAAGGAGCTGTGATGTTCAAGTTGTGTCCCATAAATTGAAACAGCTATCCCACTCGTGCACAGAATCAAGCTGTTTTTTTGAACAGACGAAACTCGATGAAGCAAATGTTAAATGAAAAAGCTTAAAACACGAAAGTTCTAACAGATTCAAAGAAAGAATGACTCCAACTGATTTAAAACAAATACGAGTTATATAGATTAAGATATGCTTGGTAGAGTGCATCTGCACGCTCCGCGGATGCACGGAACAGGGCAGCTTCATTCTCCGATGTTCAAAGAGGAAAAACACCAACAAAATGTGTTTGTTTGGAAAGCTTTTCAACATAGAAGTTGTTCTCCATTGAGAAAGGAATTCAAAGAGTTAAAAGACAACCAAATCCATGCACCGAGCAAAGAATTACTATAGAAAATCTTGAATACATATAGCAGCAATGAACATCCTCTTTTCAGCATGCGTATATCCCAATAATCGATGGTAACTCGAGCAGTACACTGCACAATACAATCACAAAAGCTATTGACACAAACACAGAAGAAATAAGAAGAGGATGGACCTGATCTGACCTCGTTTCGAGTATGCCAACTCGAGTTACAATGTCCCGACGTTTTCTCGAAATTTTCGGGAGGGAAGGGGGCACCACAGTGGGCATTCATGCAAGCATAACACCAAATGAAGTTAGATTTGTCGAAGGGTCTACACAACGAAGAGAAAACAGATGGTGGAGTGACTCACCAAGGATGAAGCACAATCCACATAGATTTTAGAAGTGTTTATGGGGCTAAGCGCTCGCGATGGGAGACTAAAGCCTACCCCGCACCTCCCAAGCACACACGTTCGCGACAGAAGACTCGTGTGCGTGTCGGGAGGGACTTCTCGGTTGGGTGCTCACGATGGGAGCATATGTGACGTCTCATAGAGCGATATACGAAGTCGGGGCTGACCAATCCAGGAACATATGAGCTTCGAGCTCCTCCATTACTCTTCGCCTCATCAATATCATTTTCTCACAGAAAACAAAGCAAGTAGAAAAGCAAAAGGGGAAAGGGAGGTCAGATGTCATCGCATAGGGATATGCACACACAAAAACAAAGGTGAGATTGCTCACGTCAAGGAGTTGACTGAGTTGGCAGCTAAGGGGGGTTTCCTGTTGCTAACTTGTTCTTACCTTGATTAGGAACGGTTGAGGAATGGGAACGGTGGCGGAGGTCTTTTTTCGGTGAGCTCGGGAGAAAGAATCGGGGTTGAAGACGAATTTTCTCTCCGGAAAGCCTCTCCAGGAGAATTCTGATGGTCTTTCTTTCTTTTTTTTTTGTGTTCTCCCCCTTTCTAACAACCCGAATGGCCAATTGGAGAAAAACCTTCAGAATCATCAGAGGGGGGACTGTCGCTGCTCTATCACACCTCTGTCTCCTGCCACCTTTTTTCAGAAAAGAATCCTCCTTCGTCGGATTAGATAAAAGGGTTCAAATCGATCTAGGTGGCAACCACCGGGGGTTATCGTACTACCCCCATTCCCCTCAGCAAACCGTTGATGGACATGATCCTCTGAGGACAATCGTCAGGTGCAATTTTGGGGGTGTCGTACACTCTCCTTGTGGGATGGCCGTTTTGAAGATTCTTTCCTATCCTTGAATTTTGTCGTATGGAGCTTTCATCTAATGGTTGAATTTTGAACTTGGAAATCAAAACTGACAGTCGAAATTAAATGGAATCAAAAGGTGGGCTAATGAAGTTAGGCTCGTGATGGGCCTGAACCTTTTAGCATTTAAGGTCTTGTTGGATCGGGCCGTTTTAATTTTTCTTTTTTTTGTAATTATTTTAGCTCAATAATAATTTGGGGTATTACACCGTGCACGTCCGAACTAAGTTTAGGACGAATACCTCGACTTCTTTGTGTGAGAAATCAGGTTCTGTTGTGCGAGGAACCAACCCTTTCTCTTGCTTTCTTTTTTGTTATAAGTGATTCTCTTTATGGTTATCTCTCATGTGTTTATTGACTGGATCTTTCTGAGAGGAGACAAAAGTTGTGTGGAAATCCATTGAGCAATCAACGGCTAAGTGTGAGCATCATGCTGCTGGAAACAAGAAGACGTCCACTGTGTGTGAAGCTGATCGTTGCCCAAGAGTGATCGCCTTTGTAAAGGATTTTAAATCTCACTTGTTGAGATACTAAAAGCCTAGTCCAAAAGGTTCATTTGCACCCATTATATTTATATAGTGGAATCAACTCTACGGTGGAAAGTGGACGTAGGTCAATTAAGGCTGAAAACACTCGTACGAAAATCTACTGTGTCCATTACGATCCTGCAAACACTCGTACGAAAATCTACTCGATCAAATCGTAACGGTTACAGCGAAGCAGATCTCATAATCTGAGAAACGCTCTGTTGTGATACAGTACGATTCTGCTTATACTGAGAAAGGGCGAAAATGTTACAATCACTAATTCACCCCCTCTTAGTGCACCTGAACGATCCAACAATTGGTATGTTAGCAGGTTTGCTGGAAAGCTTTCTGTGCGATTACTGCTACAGAAGTTTGTTGCTGAACCTAACGGTCAAAACAACGTATTTTTGAAACATCTACATCTAGCACAGTAAGGTGTTGCCGAGTGGTCAGATCTCTAAAACGGAGCAAAATATCGATGCTATTAACTGATTGTCATTCGACCGAACGTACCACGCTTTTGACAGGACAACACTTCTCATATAGGAAAATGAGAATGAAGTTGTTCGTGAGAGCAAAAGAAGCGAATTGTTGGCATATTATAATGGAAGGAGATCTCACACTTTCGGCATGAATTAAAAGAAGGAGAATTATCTCGCTGATACTAAAGCACGACACTACTTAGTGTGCGCTCTTGCTTCAAATGAATTTAATCGCGTCTCCACTTGTAAGACTGTGAAAGAAATGTGGGATAGACTTGCTTTGATCTATGATGGAACCGAACAAGTCAAGGAATCCAAAGTGAATGCATTAGTAACTCAATACGACACGTTCAAGTTGAAGAGTCAACAAATCAAATGTTTGATAAACTCACCGAAATCACTAATGCCATGGAATCTCTTGGCAAAACCATTTCTAATTCTGAGCTGGTCAAAAAAATACTTCGTTCATTGCCTAAATCTTAGGAAGCAAAGAAGACGGCGATTGAAGAAGCTAAAAACTTGATGAGCTTAAGTCTTCAGCAGCTGCTTGGCTCTCTTGTCGCTTACGAGAATGAGAACAAGTTTGTTGAAGAAAAGAAGTCGAATGTTGTTACATTTAAAGGGAGTATTGAAACCTCCGATAAATCTAAGGATGAATCTTCATTTGATTTAATAGATGAAAACTCCTTAATGGCTGGGAAAATTAAAAAGTATCTTCAAAAAATCGTTTCAAGGGAAAGCGATATGTTAAAAAGAAAACACAAAATCACACCAAAGTAAAGGTGGTGTATGCTTTGAGTGCAATAAACCTGGTCATATACAACCAGATTGCCCACTCTTAAATGGAAAGGGAAAACGTTCAAAATATAAGAAAAACGTCATTTTGGTGTCGTGGATGGATAGTGATGAGGAATCAGATCAGGATAACGTAACAGCAAATCTCTGCTATATGGCGCAAACTGATGCTGAAACTGAGAAGGCATATGCTTTCTCTCCCCATGGTCTATCCATCGATGATATTGAGAATCTTTTCATCGTATTGTATGATAAAACTCGAGTCACTGATTGCATGCAATAAAGCTCTCAAGAAAGAGAATAAACTCTTGAGTGCTGAGAACGCTTCTCTTAAGGAAGAGTTATCAGCAAAGGCTAAGAAAGAGGTAAAGCAACTTTCTCAATCTAAGTAAAAGTGTGAGGAACTGCAACATCAACTCAATTATACGCACAACAAAACTGGATTATGCATACATGCGATGCACAAATCTGGAAATGAGAAAATTCACATCATGGGAAATACATTCCTCCTCGATTCTCATTATATTATCCAAAAGTTACGTAGGCTTTGCTAATTATTGTAGAAAGTCGGATCATTTTATTAAAAATTACGATATCAGGCGAAATAATATGCATGGCAATACTTCTAAAATTGATGGTTCTATTGTTAAATGGAATCTGCGACTAACTTAAATTTTTCTCTATTTTAGGGATACTTGAAGTTCATTGCTAAGGACCATGCTTGGTACTTAGATAGTGGTTGCTCGAGGCACATGTCAGGAAATGTCTCTTTATTCTTCACACTGGTTTTCCAGGATGGTGGTACTATCACTTTTGGTGACAATGAAAAAGGGATGGTTAAAGGAACATGAACTATTTGCTGTTTTGACTCCCTAACCATTGAAGGTTACGCTGCAAAGAAACAAATTGTTAAATAAATAATCTTGATTATGATTTTATTTTAATAAATGATATGATAATATTATCATTAGGTCGGTTAATTTACAAAACATGGAAATCAATATTCTCATTCGGATGAGATAGATTAATCAAGGGAAGTTATCGTTTGAGGACTTTCCTTCTCAAACGCAGTGACCGTTAAGCAAGTATCATCTCAGATTTGTCTGTAATTTTTGAAACAAATCAAGGGAATCGTCCTAGTGAACCTGGACTCCTCCCACAAAGTTTTCACCATAAAAATTAGACAAAATATACGATAATATCATAAACTATGCTCAAACTTTTTATTTTGTCAAAATCTTTTTTGGCTATACGATATTATCACTATTTTTAAGGTTGTAATTTTTTGTGGCCAATCTTGGATTTTATTATTAGAAAACCAAACAGGTCCTAATCTTTAAATTTCAATTATTGACTAAAAAAAGTGAAAAAATGGATAATAATATTAAACAATTTCATGTGTTATTTATTATATAATTTTAATAGTTAAATTAAGTAATTTGGAAGTCGAAGTTGGACTGTAGTTATTGATGCTGTTAAGAATCTGTAAAATCGATGAAAAACGAATGATGGATTTATTGTGAGGTTACTACTACGCATAAACTGGATTGCAAAACGATGCAATGAGAGGTTAAAAGTCAACTATTATAGGATAACTGTTAGACAGTATTAAGGCCGTGTTTGGTTTCCTCAGAGTAAAATTCAAGATTTGACAAAAAAAATTACAACACTAAATATAGTGATAATATCGTATAGCCAAAAAAGATTTTGACAAAACAGAAAGTTTGAGCATAGTTTATGATATTATCGTATAGTTTGCCTAAAAATTATACAAAGTTCTCAGATCTTGCACTTGTGTGAGGTTGAGTGTGTGTGTGTGGCCTGTGTGGTTGTCCACAACCCGTGTGATCTATGTGACGCTTTGAGGATCTGTGTGAGCTATGTAATCGGCGGAGAACGAAAGGAGCTAAGTGATCGTCTGGTTCCTTACCTTTCACAACTACGTACGGGAGTGTTAAGGGCTGTGTGCTACCTTGATCGTCGTGAGAGGGACTGTGTGTCCTCGGTGAGTTCAACAAGCGGCTGGCGAATCGTCTGAAGGAAGCTAAGGGAATTCCTGTTCTGATTGCAGTAACCAGTTGTTGACCCATCGGCAAGAAGCCGTTCTTGTCGTGTCTTTTCGCATGGAAGTCTCGAACCTACGGAGTTTGAGCAGTTAGACACGCACTTGCGGGTACGCGCCAGAAGTCTCGTACTTGCAAAGTAGAGCAGGAGTTGGGAACACCGCCGGAGTGGAAACAGATCCTCCCGAGCACAGGGGTGCTGTGCAGAAGTCTTGACTTCTTGATATAGAGGGACAATAGAGCAGGTTGCGTGGGAGCCGCTGGAGTTGAAAAATCCACCCTATGCACTGGGTGTGCAGTGCAGTTACTCACGGCTGTGGTAACCGTACACGTCCGAACTGTGTGTAGGAAGAATACCTCGACTTCGCTGTGTGAGAAGTCAGGTTCTACTGTGTGAGGAACCAACCATTTCTTTTGTTTTCTTTGTTGTTCTACTGTGTGAGAAGTCAGGTTCTACTCTATGGTTGTCTCTCCTATGTTTATATATGATCTATCTGAGAGGAGACAAAAGTCGTGTGGAAATCCTTTGAGCAATCAACTGGTGAGTGTGAGCATCATTCTGCGGGAAACGAGAAGATGTCCACTGTGTGAGGAGCTGATCGTTGCCCAGGAGTGATGTCCTTTGTAAAGGATTATAAATCTCACTTGTTGAGATACTAAAAGCCTAGTACAAAAGGTTCATTTGCACCCACTATATTTATATAGTGGAATCACCTTTATGGTAAAAAGTGGACTCAGGTCGATTAAGGCTGAACCACTATAAACTTTCTGTATCCATTACGATCGCACAAACACTCGTCCAAAAATCTACTCGATCAAATCGTAACGGTTACAATGAAATAGATCTATTAATATGAGAAACTCTCTGCTGTGACACAGTACGCTTCCGCTTATACTGGAAAGGGCGAAAAAGTTACAATCATTAATTCACCTCCCTCTTAGTGCACCTGAACGATCCAATAGATATCAATAAAACCTGCATCCAAATATGACAATGCTATTCCCATCAAACATGTGTTAATCCTCAAGTTTGGCAACTTCACTGTTAAGCAATGTAGATAATGGCAAAGTACATAGTTTTTCTTGGTGGGGATTCTCTCATGTCCACCATCTTTGAGGTTGTAATTTTTTTCACCTCATCAGGTACCATGGACATAGTGGTAGTGAGAATTCATTATCTATCCCTTGCGGTTTTAGACAACTACTCTCCATCTGAAGCCTAACAATGCAGTTTAGACTCAGGATCTTTGATATAAGTCATTGCCTTTTCTGCAAACCACTCAATTTGATGCATATGCATATGTTTAATTCCTTCCATGTGTCCTCCGCAGATAGCCATTCATCCCATGAAAGGGAATCATCCATATCATCTATATCAAAATACCAGGGTTCTTTCGAACCCTCATGACTACCGTTATTATGAGCTTGCTCACTAGATACTTTGACAAAATCTTTATCAGGAATTGCTTCCACAAGGACTCTCTTAACGGCCTTAGGGTTTTCTTCACCGAGCATATCAATTATTCCATAATAAAAGTAATCATCATATTCCATTTTCGTCGTATCATCATGTTGCTCTTTATGGACCAACTAGCTTATGAGGGATTTGAATTTTGCCTCGTCCTAAGCATACTCAACTTTATTTTTTTTCTTGAGATATTCTGCTCCTTAACGAAGTGATCTCAACAATATTTGAATTGCATCGTGGTCAATGGGTGCGATGAAGGTTTTTTACCTTTAATCTCCTTTTACTAGAGCATCCTTCACTGGATGTTTCACTCTCTTTTTCCTCTTAGCTTTTCCTTGAAAATCAGCATGCGCTTTTTCCTTTGATTCTGTCATTTTCTCATTTCCTTTAAAGATCTTCTCTCCAGGATCATCCATCCTCTTTTTAGAATTCATTTTCATTTCTCCTTTGGATTCGGTACAAACCTTCTCTTCTAGAATAAACTATTCCCTCCTGGGAACAAATCTTCGCTTTTCCACTTAGAGTTAGTTGAGACCTTCTCCTTAGAATTAGTCATTCCCTTATGGGAATCCGATTTCACTTCTCCTTTAGAGTTGGTCAGGACTAGCCACTCCCTTTGGAAATATGTAGTTTTCAGCTTACTTGGACATTCAAATGATCTATGTCCAGGTCGCTTATATTGGCAGCATATAGCTGCTTCTTTTTTCGTTCCATAGAAAAAACCGGCATAACTATGCTCATTCTCCTTCTCATTAGGACAAACATTTTTGGAGTGCCCTTCTTACTTGTATCCCCAATAAATCTTCGTCATCGCCACTAGATCCATTGGCAAGTTTTTTAGAGAGAGAGAACTAGTTATTATGTTTTTCTAATGTCGAATTTATAATAGTTAAACCATTCCTGCAACTTCACAAGTCTAGTTTGTTTAGCCTATTTGAGGTTCAGACTCTTGAAACTTTTAAAATAGGTTGAGTCAGAACGCACTAAGAATTTCTTGGGTGCCAGAAGATGTAAAAGTCCTTTATTCCATTTTTAAGGCCAATAAATACTATTTTGTGTATCGGGTATCAGATTTCGTACTACTTAAAACTACCCGTCCAATACTTACAAACGAGCTCCAACTTTCTTCCTTTTATTTTTAAAACAACTCCTAAAACATTAGAAGCATCAATTTTCAAGACAAACTCACCCTTATTAGAGGGTGAGGCGAGTTAGGGTAAACCCTTAATATTTTTCTTAGTCCTTTGAATAAATAAGTGTCTTGACTTTTCCATAACCAAGGATTTTTTAAAATGTTTTCCTAGAAATTATCCTTGAGTTTTGGGAAAGATTTTTCACAAATTTTTAGCATAGTTAACAAATCCACAGAATCTTTGGACTTGACTTCTATCATCAACTATGTCAGCAAACTCAACAATTTTCTCTGAAATATGATTATGTAATTTGAATTCTTTTTTCTTTTTCAATTTTCATACTAAGAAAATTAACCCACTCCTTAAACCACTCTTACTTCCTTTCAAATAGAATCATGCCTTCCTATCAAAAGACATTAGTCACTTTATCAAGGTATCTCATTTGTTTTTCGTCAGTTTGACTGTAGACTAACACATCGTCTATGTAGGCCGCAAAAAACTTACGGACATGCTTAAAAGCATTATCCATTTTGCGCTGAAAGACGCCTGGAGCATTCGTTAGGTTGAACGACATAACCTGCCATTCAAACATTCCTCGTGGAGCATTGAAGGCAGTTAGAAGAACCTAGTCTTCTTCCATCTTGATCTGCCAGTAACCACCTTTCATGTCAAATTTAAAAAATAATTTTGATTGTCTCAAACTTAATCTTTCAATAAGATCTCCAGCAGTATGAATCTTATACACATTATCCTTTGTAGCTTTGTTAAGCTAATGATAGTCTATAACTATTTATAATTTTCCTCGCACCAGCTCAACATGGTTATTACCATGAAGGCATGATTAGAATGTGAATTATAACTATCTCTAATCAAACTTTTCCCAAGCAACTCAAGAATCTGTTTTTTAAATTCCTCAACCATTTCAGCCGTATATGCGATATTTTTAGCTCTTATAATGGTTCCGAAATCTTTTAATTCGAGTAGCCCTAATAACGTTCCGACTCCACAATTTTGATGGAGCATCACTAATTTGCCAGCAAGTTAAATAGGGACCTTATCTCATTTTGTCCATGTCAAATGTTTTCATACACACCTTGTTTTTTGGGAAGTAAGTTGTCTCACCAGTTAGAATACCTGTGTAGATACCCCCAAATTGAATTGAATCAACCAGGCAATCTAAAGTGAGACCGACGATTTTTGGGTTCAAAAGATAATTTATCTCAGCTTTCCACGCTAAATGGGTATTAGATTTCAAAATTTTCCTTAAAATTACTTTACAAATAAAAGTAATTAAGGTTACTTTTCAGTTAATTTCATGTAACATGTCTTGATCATTTAGAATTTTACAAAACCAACACTTGACATTGTTAGATGACCAATTTCAGATTGAGAATTAATTACATGAAATTAATTTCTTAATTACATTTTTTAAGACATAGTTAAAAGTACGTTTTACAATTTCAAGGCTTTCTATCATTTAAATTAAGCTCATTCGTTTTAGATTTGAAGCCCAAGCACATGTACATGGATTTAGGCCCTTAATGAGAAGATGAAAATGGCCAAAGTCCAAAAAGAGCCCATGGAAATAGTTAATCACACAAGGTGACGAATTTTTTTTTTTTTTAGTTAACATCCATTATCATCATCATCGCATAAGTTTTTTTTTTCCTCCAAAAGTTTGTTGAAATTTAACATTTCATTATCATTTAACATGAATTTTCATTTTAAATCTAACAACTTATTTTAACAAATTAAACAACATAAAAATATAGAAATTGGGGGCTCATTCATTTTCTTTCCCAACACACTGTTTTCCATTTAATATAAAAGATTTTTCTTTGAGGGAGGGGTTTCGAAACAAAATCATTTGCAACAAACTTTTCTCCAGCTCTAGTCGTCCCGCAGCTCCCTCCTACCTCTCGTTTCCAGCGCTCCTCCATCGTCCGTCTCCCTTGTCAAGGTCAAGTCTCTGGTTATGGCGAAACCCCCCAGCCTCCCTCACCGGAGCTGCCAAAGCTAGCTAGAGTTGCTGGAGAATGCTTTTTGGTCTTCCAATAATCTGCTTCGGTCTATGACGCGATCCGGAGGACGAACCAGAACAGAGCTTCGAGAACGGCCAAATTTCCAAGTCTGTTTGTGTTGTTTCAAGGCTGACGATAATGGAGATGAAATGCTAAGGTTAGTGGAGAGTTAATGAGTTGGATGATGGTAAAGATTAAATAAGGTTTAGGTGATTAGAGTTAATGGTTGCTATTTAATAGGGTAGTTGAAGGGTTTTTCTTTAGTCTATTTATGTAATCTGATGCATTACGCATCAATCTATGAATCTATCAATGTAAATCTAGAAAAGAGCATTTGCTCAAAAGTTGTTCGAGTGTTCTTAAGTTTTGGTTCGTCATTCATCTTGCAGAAGGTTGCGCTACAGAAGTTAGCGTCTGCAGAAGGTTCTGTTGTTCTTTGTCTCGTTTCTATTGTAGTTTCTGCTATTGATGCAGGTTTGTTTCCGCAACGTGAGAACCTACAATTGGTATCAGAGCCCTTAGTGATCTTTCGGGAACTGTGGAAGTCTTGTGAAGGTTTTGGAAAGTTGTTTTTGTCCTATAGAAGGAGATGGAAGCAAGCGGGAGCAGTTTTTCTTCTACGACGCCTCCTATGTTTGATGGGGAGAACTGTCAAGCGTGGGCAGTGAAGATGAGCGCTTTCATGGAGAGTAGTGACTTGTGAGAAGTAGTGGAGGATGATTATGAAGTGGCCCTACTCCCCGACAATCCTACCATCAATCAAATCTGATTTCACAAGGAAAGAGTCACAAGGAAGGTGAAGGCGAAGTCGTGCCTCTATGCTGCAGTGTCATCCACTATATTCAACAGAATCATGAAGTTTCAAACCGCGAAGGACATTTGGTATTCTCTGAAGGTTGAGTACGAAGGTGATGAAAAGATACGAGGTATGAATGCTTTGAATTTGATGCGAGAGTTTGAGAGACAACAAATGAAGGAGAATGAGGCCGTAAAGGCTTTTTCGGATAGATTGATCAATCTGGCTAACAGAATTAGAGTTCTGGGCACAGATATGAAGGACGACTGTATCGTGCAGAAGATTTTGGTGTCGTTGCCAGAAAGGTTTGAAGCTACGATTGCCTCTCTGGACAACACCAAGGATCTATCCGATATAAGGTTGGCGGAGTTGTGGAGTGTATTGGAAGCTCAAGAACAAAGAAGGTTGATGAGAATGGAAGTTCCCGCAGAAGCCATGGAAGGAGCCTTACCAGCGAGGTCTCAGATGAGAGCTTCTGGAAGAGAAAAGAAGCCATGGAACCAACAGAAAGGGAATGCAGAAGGTTCAAGCGGTAACAGAGGTCCTGCTGAACAAAGGCATCCTTCTGAGAGTGGTTTTGTTTATTAGAGAGAAAGGTTTGATCCTTACAAACACTGTGAAGGCACAAATCATCCACATTTCAAGTGCTGGAGGAGGCCGGATGTAAAGTGCAATAGTTGTCAGAAGTTCGGGCATATTGCATGATTTTGTCAGGAGAAGGATTCTCAGAGAAACGATACAGAATGTGCTTCAAATAACGAGGTAGAGTTGATGTTTACAGCATCTTGTTTTGCTACAAGTATGACTCATAGAAGTTGGTTGGTGGATAGCGGATGCACCCACCACATGTCGTACGATGAAAAGTCACTTGCAAATTTAGATCGAAGCTTATGTACTAAAGTGAAGATCGGAAATGGTGATTACATCGATGTTGAAGGAAGAGGAGATGTAGTTGTTGATGGTCCAAAAGGTATAAAGTTGATTAGTGATGTGTTGTATGTACCTAAGATTGATCAGAATCTTTTGAGTGTTGGTCAACTCGTGCAAAAGGGGTACAAGGTGATGTTCGAAGAAGGGTTATGTTCCATAGCGGACTCTTATGGGAAGGAGATACTCAAGATTCAGATGAAAAAAGGTATTTCTCCTTTGATCCTGTGTCACAAGGTCAGCAATCTATGGCGGCCCAATTTAAAGAAGAGAAGTTTGACACAGAAGGTTAGGCACCAAAAAAGGTATGGAGTTTGTGTAGAAGAATGAGATGGGAATAGGACCTCCTGTTCTACAGAAGGTTCCGTCTGACAGCAAAACGAACATGGTGGGAAAGCAAATCGGATTTCCATTAGAGAGTTCAAGTTGGAGAGAAAATGAAAAGGTAATTATGAGCAGATATGTCAAGTTCCTCGAAGAAGAGAAGCGGAATTGGACGAACAAAAGGTTGGATTCCGAGCAGACTTGGCATGCGTCAGAGAAGCCTGATTATGAGGAACAGAACGTCGATCAACATCTCAATCCAGAAGAGGTAATTGATGATCTACCAAGAAGAGATGCGCGATCATTAACTGATGTGTTTGAAAGATGCAATGTTGCAGTATTAAAACCTGTTAGTTTTTAGGATCCGAAGGAAGACAGAAAGTGGTTAGCTGCAACGCAGGAGGAGCTAGCTATGACTGAGAAGAATGAAACTTGGGAACTTGTGGATAGACCACATGACAGAAAGGTCAGATTGAAGCTAAACCCAGATGGTTATGTGAACAAGCATAAGGTTAGACTTGTTGTAAAGGGCTACACTCAGGAGAAGATTTCTATAGAGAAGAAGGGAGGTTTCTGCGATGCAGAACTTGAACATAAGGAGAAATACTACTATCTTAGAGGCGTGAAACAATTGGATGAAGTAGAGCTGGTCTACTATACCACAGAAGAGGAGTTGGCCGATATATTTACAAAGTCATTTCGAGTGGGAATTTAAATGGCTTAAGGAGAAGATTGGAGTGTCTATCAGCGCTTGATCCAAGGAGGAGTTTGTTGGTGTTGGTTCAAGGCTGATGGTAATGGAAATTAAATGCTAATGTTAGTGGAGAGTTAATGAGTTGGATGATGGCAAACATTAAATAAGGTTTAGTGGATTAGAGTTAATGGGTGCTATTTAATGGGGTAGTTGAAGGGCTTTTCTTTAGTCTATTTACGTAATCTGATGCATCACGCATCAATCTATGAATCTATCAATCTAAATCCAGAAAAAAGCATTTGTTCAAAGGTTGTTGGAGTGTTCTTAAGTTTTGGTTCGTCATTCGTCCTGCAGAAGGTTGCGCTACAGAAGCTAGCGTCTGCAGAAGATTCTGTTGTTCTCTGTCTAGCTTCTATTGTAGTTTCTGTTATTGATGCAGGTTTGTTTCCGCAACGTGAGAACCTATAAGGTCTGATCTCGACCGTCTAACTTGATTATGTAGTTTCCTTTTGCAATTGATTTCCTACAATTCACTGTTGTTGACTCTGTCCGGACATGCGATTTCTGTTGTTGTTCACCTAGTTATGTCCGTTTCACTATTCATAGATAACTGATTTCCGAAGTTCTTAACTCACTGTTGTTAGTCTGTACTTCGATTTTATCCAGCTCATGTGATCTCTCGCTACTAGTTGAGTTATTCATCTTTTTCACCGTAACTACTGGCATGTCCCTGCCTGGTTTTACCGCTGTCATTGATTCATTCACGTTTGATTTTGCTGCCGGTTCATTCTTGTCTCTACGTGTTGCTAATTCATCCTCACTTGAGAGATTACGTTGCTGTCATTATTCCTCCTTGTTTGATAAATTTCTGTTGATGTACAACTCATTCTGCTACAACTCAATTTGATGATTGGTCACGTTTGCTTAAGCAAGCAGCTTCATTAATTGCTTTGCATCCAGTATTTGTTGTCAATACATACTTCAACTCATCTGGTTATGCTAATACTTCAACTCATCTGGTTGTGCCCCTTGTCTACCTTGATGTTAATATGATCATTCTTCATCTTCTTCATTTTTGCCATCGATCTGGTTACTGATACGAGGTATGTCATTTCATTGATGGTTATGGTTGTGAGCTCTTGCTCATGTTGCTTTAGTTTGATCACTGATCTCTTTGGGTTAAGCTTTGATTTCAGCCGCTGATTTTGTTCATTGCTTAATTGTACAATTTTGAATCTTGCAAGGCCTGTCCGTTTCGATTTCTTTTCTATTATGCATTTAAGGCTCTTATCCAGTTGCTGCAATTCAATTGTTAGTTGCCACATTGTTCAGCTACTGGTCACTTCGGTCTAGTGGTTAGTCTAGTTGTTGTATTCAACTTGATTTAGACCCGAATCGTCAAATTTCAGAAGGCGCTTGCTATTCATTTCATGTACTTGAGTGTTTACTGTCATTTGACCTGCCAAGATTCATTCTAACTTCACTTCATTTCAAGATTTGCCTTAATATCATTTTCATGATTGAACTTACTTTAGTTGGGCTCTTGGGACTCGGGAAACAAGTTCCCGTGACAACGAGCAATCTTACCGCTTATTTCACTTAAGTTTGATTTAATTAACATGGGTTTGCTGTCTGTTGTCCGTCTTTCTCTTGTCTCTCTTTTGTCTTTGTCTTCTCCCTATTTGCCTTGCATTTTGAGACGTGATTCAAGCTCCAATTGCACCAAAGCAATGTCGGTAAGCGGAGGTGAGTCTCGAATCAGCCTGTACTAGTGTTAGTATTTCTTGTCTAACTTTTCCCTCGCTTGTTGAAATTGAATGAAACCACTTGCGTTAGATCCATAACTTAAATACAGACCTAACAAGACTATTCATGCATGATTTGGAGTCTTGAACTATGATTTTCGAATTAAACACTAAAACAGTGTTAGTTTCGACCATTTCAAGTAAATCATGTACTAACGTTGATCTTTTGTTTCGAGAACTGATTTAAAATTGTATAAATATCATTATATTATATGTCTCTTTTATTTGGTGGCTTACTAATCCATATTTGTGGAGTTATGCAGGTTTTAGTGTTAAGAACAAGTTCATTTTGCTTCGAATTTAGCTTCCCCTACATGACGGAGGTACACATTTTCGCTTTTTTCTTGAGTTTGGAATGTCGGATTGAGCTGAAACTGCATCGTTGGATTTGTAACTAGAATAGCTTCGTTTTGAGTATTAGAATGCATGATTTCGTGCTTGGAGCTGAAAGTTATAGTCTATTCTTTCTAACTGTTCAAATCTGTCGCTGCACAAATTCGCATATCATTGTTTGTTTACCGGATGATTTTATAGCAATATTGTTATGCACTAATTTTGTTTGGATACCCTTTCCTACATTGAGGTTTAGGGATTATCATTCATATCATGCTTTGATCATTTAACTGTTCATACTTGTTCATCCAAAGGTTTACCTCCCGCCTATGAAATTGTCAGTAATTGTTATGACCTTCTTTGAATAACCCAATGAGCCTTAAGATATTCCTCACACCAGGAGTTGTGATATTTACCATTCGTTAAACCATCATAGTATGATATGCTAAGAATTTGGCTTGGAAATTCATCCTATCCATCCCCATATATCAGTCGTTTAGGGCCATCATGAAGTTTTGATGGACTTGGAACCACACAATACCATGTGCAAGATTGGCATATATAAATGACATCAAATGATATTTAAATTTTGTCAATCATTTATTGATCACAACTAATACTACAAGACTATCCCCTGGAAGGTGGAAAAGCGGGACTAGTCCTACATGGACCAACCCAATGTGTATTTACTTATACACACCTCTAGTATGTTGCATGGTTTCCCTAATGAGTTGTACGTCGAGTAATGGGATATCCAGAGTCTCAAGTTTTGTAATTGTAACTTGAGTCATCGCCTTTAACTATTAAATGTCTATTATCGGCCTAAAGGTAAACCTTAAGATATTATAGACTTCCCTCACGTTAGTGTTTGACAACCTCCATTCCAGAATAGACTCGAATGGATCTTCACACTGGTGGGATTCCTTTGGTATTTGACTAGTTGTTGCCAAAGAAACCAATTCATCACCATTTCCATTCTACTGAACTATCATCATGTACGAATGTGCAATCTAGAGATCAAAATCATCTTCAAAGTTTGTATCATAATTTGACATAACTTCAAATAGATTATGCTTTCAAGTCAAAGTAGGAAATGTCCTGTTCATTTACTGGTTCGTATGACTTCTGTTGTCTAGAAAAACCATTCGAAGTCCTCTCTTTTGATTCTTCTGAGGACAAGTATTTGCCTTGTAAGTTTTTGACCCACAAAACCAACAGTAATTACAACTGTTCAACAGTTTTCCTTTGGGACATTTAGATTCTCTATCATGCTTTTACTTGAAGGCATCAATCATATTTTTTATCATTAAAGTTATCTGTCTCCTCACAAACCTTTTGAGTTTGTCAGTAGGACCCTTCATTTGCCTATTTTAGAGATCTTTTTTAGCCCAAAATTTCCTCTTACTGCATCCAACAAATATTCTCCTGTTAGATTAGTTTCTTGTTCTCTCTAATTCACCTGGAGTATCACATTCATATCTTTCAGGTACATACTCAATTTGAGAACAACAACTATAATTTATGTAAGGAAGGTTCTTGGTTGATTCCTTAACTTGGAGTTGTACACGCCTTTCTCATCGCATACTTGACAGCCTGAATTTTTCCTCCAAGTCAATGAACAATATTTTCCTCACCCTGGAGTAATTCATAAGCCTTTTGTGCAACATCCGGGCATGGCTCTGGAAGTTTGCAGAAACGGTTCCTAATATGAACTGTTGTGAAACTACGTCTATATTATAATAATACTTTTGGAATTCACAGACGTATTGTCAAACATGCACATATTATTGATTTGTAGTTTAATCAGAGTAGTTAATGATTGCACTTTTTTCAGAGTCCCAGTGGATAATGAAAGGCCACAAAACTCAAGTTTTAGTGTATCAATGATGATTGCTAATACACCATCAATGGTCGGTGCTTGATCTATCTTTCCTTAATGTCCGTATGGGCCACCAAAGATTTTCAATATTTTTGCCTCCCATGAGGGTTGCCACACATAATTCATAAACTGACTTGGGGGATAAAATCACAGCAAAAGCAGTCATTCGAATAGGTGATAGCCCTCATTTATCCTTTGGATACGTGCTTATCACAATCAATATCCAACCCGGGGTGATAATTGACTTTAAGACATTATCCCTTCCCAAAAATTCCGCTTTAGTTCTATGAGGATAGTCTGACCTGTAAATTTTCCTTTTCATAGTTACCAGTACGTTGAATGTTCGATTGTCCAAATGAATCGGAGTTTCTTCTACCGGACCCAAGGCTTTTCTTAGGTCTTTTGTCAACTTCCCACATTGGGAGTTTAGATTTGCATATCGTCTTCATGAGTTTAAAATGTAAGTTGCAACTGACTCGTTGTATATTTCATCCAAACTCTTATCTTAATTTTGTATGGAATTTATTCCTCCCAGTTTCAATTTGTCGACCGGTTGTCCCAAAGAACTTTCCAGTCTAGTGGTCGCCTCCGTTTCTATGGGCTTCTGTAAACCCCTTTATCTTTTCACATAGTCCAACATCTTGTTAATTATCATGCCTACTTTCTTAGCTAGGTGTTTATGGCTTTCAAGATATTCAGAGTTCCTTTGAATAGTTAACTATATAAAAAGATTATTTATGTTTCTGCTTATTCCAAATAGAGTTGCTCTAGACTCTAGGATAAACTCTAATTTTGAAAGAGTTCCAAAAGGATTCCACAGTAATTTTTCTTCTCAAGACAACGATTCTTTGATAATTTTCAAAGAAGATGAAATTTCAGGTTATACATGATAATTTTTAAACTTTTAACGAAATCAAAAGGTCCATACAAAATTCAAGATAAACTTTGATAAAGCCACTTTTGTTTTACCATATGAACAATAATGAATTAGTAAATAATATCTTTAAAACTAAAATACTGAGTTATTTATTTATTTATTTACATGGCGTGAGGATCAAAAGTCTCCGGAGAGATTTGGGGTTAACAGGTGGGTGGATGCATTAATACCGGGGTAGTATGCAAGGCTAGTCCCAATCCCAATGCAATCGTTTTAATATAAATAAATAAAAATGGGAAAAAAATCACAAGCTTTCTTGCAGAATGGCTGGGGACTCGTTTAATTTTGATTTTGATTGAAGAAAACGAGATAACGTGTGGGGCGTCTGACAATTATTTTGGAGGAGTGGCCCAAGTTTCTCTTTCGTTCTTTATTTTAAAAAATATTTTTTCCATTAATATTACTTTTATAACATAACCGCTAAAATCAAACGAGCATAAACCCCAAATGAACCACACAGATGGTGATGATGATGATGATCACTTGACACTTTATGAATATGAAATATACGTATCTTCAAGAATCGGGAGGGATTTTAGAAACTACCTATAGAAAGAGGCAAGTAAAGAAAGAAGATTCGGATCAACCTTACGATTAAAATAATGAACTCCCGACGACATTAGACTAGACTCTTTTCCTTTTTCTTTTTCTTAATAAGGATCCCGCTCTCGTTATTTGTCGTATTAGTGTGTATATAAAACATAACATCAAGGGGGGAGGTTGAGGTTGAAACTGTGTCATGTGCTTCATCACTAACGGATATATCAAACCCACTCCCCATTAATTATCTCATTCAAAACCCCTTAATCATCATCATCGGGTTACATTCATCGTCGCACACACACGTAGAGAATATTTGGTAAAAATCGAATACGTGGTTCGATACATGATTTGAGAATATCGGTTGTGAATAGAAAGTAAAGAAAAACGCATTGCTTAATCAATGATGAGTACTTTCAAAAGTTTACATAAGGCATTAAGAGAATGCAATAAAAAAAGAATGCCCTGAAGCTAAAAGTTAGATGACAATTCAATTTTTGTTTGAATTGTGATTATGATGGCTTTTACTATTTGTAAAAAACCATTTATACAAAAATCCTAACCATCTGCATAAGATCTCGAAATTATCTTCACGTCGAGTGGCTTCAATCATGTCGTATTCTAACTGTTGTTGAGTGGCTTACGTTTCCTCATTGTCACGTCAAATATCAACTACCTTCCTGGTCTCATGACACGTGTCTCACATCTTTCCCATGAATAGGTTAGAAACTTTTAATGTCTTGAGGGCGATATTTAACATTAAATGATTGTTGGAACCATGCAACACTCCTCATCAAGCGAGCCACAGCAATAGGTTGTGGCTACTAGACGAAGGGCATAATCCAAGTGATGGCAATAGGTCGTGGTAGGTGAAGATACGACGATCAATGGATACCAATTCTGAGTCTATCCATATGCCCATTATTGTTTAGAGGTTTATAGCTTTAAAGGAAAACATACAGTCTAATTTATTTTAAAACCATTTTGGACAGCAACGATGATTCAAGTGAGATCATTCTCTACACCAAGACCCGCCTTACAATATTTGGAGACAAGCCCTTCTGGATAACAGGGTGGCACTATCCTGCTCACATGAATGCCCTCCACTACTTTTCACCACGGGGAAAGCGACACAGGGTTTGATGATTGGCTGGTCACCTGGAAAATAAGAAGGGAGCAGTATGGGAGGGCCTAGTTATTTATACTCTATTGACATCTCCACTTCTTATATCGAGTCCAATTCAATTATCTACTCTGGATTTTTATCATTCTAGAATCATGTCATCTTTGCTGCTCTTGAAGATGGAGCCCACAACATTAATCTCCGCTTTTACTCTCTTGATTAGTAGCATTTTGAGTTTAACTCTCAGTCTAGAATCCATAAAATGATCAAGCGATAATGGGTATGTCCAACAGACGTTGGGGACCATAGAAGGCATTTGAGTTTTATCTCGAGTGGCTATGATTGGGTCGAGTGCCATCTTCGTGCAGGCGACTTCTACCATAGCCTTTGGTCCTATGCTCTTGAGTATGTAGAAGAGCTCTTTGGCCCTATGCTCTATGTTGAGTATGTGCCATCTTCGTGCAGGCGACTTCTACCAGGCGACTTCTACCATAGCCTTTGGCCCTATGCTCTATGTTGATGCCGTAGACTTAAATGAGTTCCCCGCATTTCCAGGATGATGTCCTATTTGGCTTATATATCTTTGGATTGAGCTCTATTTCCCAAGACTTGTTCTGTATGCATGACCTCTAGTTTTCTTTCACTCGCATTTCCTCGAAGCCTGTCAATCTAAATATTGGTCACATTTTAGTACATATGACTGCATAAGGGCTCTAATGGATAGGACTGATGATCAAAAAGAATGGTCTGTTATATGGAGGCCATTTCCAGAAGGAAAGTTTTTGTTCACCACCTACAGACAAGCCAACAAGGATTCTAATGGATATATCTCTATGTGTACCATCATCATCTGTGTGCAAGGCAGTTGGGGATTCGCCCAAGCAACTGCTCCCTTTATAATAGTCCATGAATAATTCTCTAACTAGAAGAGTTCACATCCCCCTCGGCTACCATAACAAAGTCTAGAGGCAACTTTGTGCCATCTCGGCATAACTTTACCTTGGAACAAGTTTATTGTGGGAGGACTGTTACCTTCGGACTAAGATGGTCAAATGATCAATGCATTTTACAGATAGTATAACAATATCTTGATGGACATGTCGGTATCCGATCTCAAAGGCAAAGGTATTCCCTTATATTCTCTTTAACCTCAATGAGGTTTGTATTAAGTTCATAAACATACTGTAACCTCTAGTTATGTGTGTGAATGAGACATAATATTTGCAATAACTTTCTAATTTATTTATTTCGGATCAAGAAATATGATATCGTTTTTTAAGCGAATATGATTCCGTTTGGCTTATATATGAAGTCTTTGCGCTAAAATTCTTTTTAAGGAAGTCAAGATAAAAGGTTAACCTTGAAATATCAAAATCCACTAACGTGTGTACGATAGGTCGGTCAGCACATTCCCTATGTTGTAACACTAACCCGTTCCCAAAGTCATTTTTAATTATTTCTTTTTTTTTAAACAACAAAACTACCTAAAACTAGATTATGATTTCCGTATAATGCAATGGAATCGATAATTTCTTTTTACATAACCTAATACAAAATCATTTACAAATTTATCATCTAAAATGGAAGATATCACTTTAATACGTATAAATATATTTTTATTCTAAAATTTGATATAAAAAGAAATATTTTAAATACGTCATCAAAACGAAGCATGAAACTCATAAAAGCCAATTTGACATAGGGGATAAATTTCCAATAATTAGAAAGTAGACCCCCTTTTTATCCAAAGAGAAAAAGAAAGACCCACTTGGGGTTGGAAAAAGAGAAATTTACGCGGCCACTTTCCTCCCGTTTTCAAGTCTTCTTCTTCTTTCTTTTTTTTTTGTTTTTTCTAATTTTCCCTTGCACTGCGCCTGGCCTGGCCCGGCCTTCCCCTTTGTTTACTTCGTCTCTATGTAAGAGACCAAACTCCTTCCTCCTCTCCCCTTGCTACGGAGCTGCATCCCTTCCTACTCCACCCTTTCTTTCTACTCTGCCGGCTCTGCTTCCTCACCCACTCCCCCAGGCCGCCCTCCACTCGTCGTCGTCGTCGCCTGCAGGACGTTGTCCCCGGCTTGGCGAGGTGGCCGTGGGGCGACAATGCCACCGATGGAGTCTCTGGATTCGGCTCTCTTCTCCCTCAACAGGACCTTCTGTACTCCCCTCGCCATTTTCGTTCAGATCCAGGTCTGCTCCATTGGATCTGCGCTTTTGAGATCGTTTCATTTTGGATTGTTACCGTACTTTGGGATGGAGCTTCTTCTTCTCAGAGCATTGGGATTCCCGATTTTCGCTCTCTGTCTCTCTCGCTGTTCCGGGCGTTCGGGCTTTTGGTGTTCAGATTTTCTTTTCTCTTTGGAATGTTTCCGTTAAAATGATTCATTCGACGCCGCGAAATTGTTCTTTTTGTGATCTGTGATTATGCACACGCGGGATTGCCTCTTTTGCAATTCATGTCACTGGCACAAGACCTTTGTGCACCAGCGACAACCTTATTAGATGACTTCTTGTTGGTGGATGCCGACAATCACATTCTGTCTGGTTGTCTCGGGATGTTAAAGCTCTTTGATGTCTGGATTGGAGGCTATGATGATTTGGTCAGGGGAGGGTAGACACCTGTTTGTTTTTGTGTTTTTTTCTGAGAAGATATAGCTCCTTAGAGATTTCTTTCTTCTTTCTTTTAATTTGAGTCTGACTTTCTTTTTTGTCGTTATTTTAATATATTATCTAATTTTATTATCAAGTTTCGCTTTCATGTTGATTTTGGCTAATCTTAAATTTTTTTTTAACGAATGACTTCTCACTCTTTCGCCTCATAATTCACCTTACCCGTAGTAGTGGCCTCTCAAAAGAGTCATCATCCGTTCTTTATTAATTTTTTGTATTTTTTAAAGTATCAGCAACTATCGTCCAACTTCAGCTTGCAACTCACTTGATCTGATCATCTAAATTTTAAAATAAAATAAGAGTTTTCAATATTATTTTTCTTTTTTCTATTTATTTTTTAGTTAATAAATGAAAACTATCTATTAAAGTCTGTTTGACATTCACGCGACCAAATTCAATATTAGTAAAAATAAAAATAAATGTTTTTGACACAATTATATATAAAATTAAATTAATGACTAAACAGAAAGTTGGCTTAAAGTTAAAGTCATAAATCGATATTATTTTTTTTTTTTTTTGCTGAAAATAACTGGTTGGCTTTCTTTAATTTCCTTTTTTTGTTTTTATCTCCACTCAACTAACAGTCCTGGTGGGGATGAAAACTTCTGTTGGGTGTTCGGATTGGTCGGCTTCCTGTAGCTACTGGTCTTAAAAGTCTTATTTCATGGAAATCACAGGTTGAATTTGGTCTGATTCTTAATGACTGTGGAAATGCTACGTTCGACTTCATGGCCAATACTTGAAAAATGTGATTGGAACTTGGAAGGTTTAGGGGGTTCTTTGTGCGAGGTGTTAACAGCAGTGATCTCCTTCCTGGATGAAGGTGTTGGAGATCCCAGTTTCAAGTTCTATGTTCTATGGGCTCTTTTGTGTCTTAAATTAAAATGGGCTGGGTTTTAAGTTCCTTATGTGGATGAAAGATTGTAGAATAGTCTGTTCAGACAATATTTTTGGGTACATCATCTTTGACAACTCTGATGTTATTACATTTTTCTTGCAGGGATGCGTAATATGCTTAGTTCTAGCTATTGGATGGGCTTTCGCTGCTTATGTCAGGTATTTTTTATTGTTTCGGACTCATGATTGACACATTGAGATTCTAGATGAAATATCCTTATGGTTTTTGCGGAATTGAAGCAGGTCTTGTCTTAATGCATCAAATTTCTTATTATAACTTTTGTCATATGCAGAAATAGGGAGATCAAGAGGATGAGAGACAGTATGAGACATGGAAATAGTTTTGCTTTCCTATGTCATGATATAAATGAGCTAGATCACTCCAGGCAGGCCAGTTTACCAAGAGTGAGTGTTGTGATGCCCTTGAAGGGGTTTGGAGAGCATAATTTGCGTAACTGGAGAAGTCAGGTTATACTTTTTCCTGTTTTTATTAAATCGTGTTTAGAAATTTTTTTTTGCTTCATTTATTTTCATTTTTTGAGGTGATAGCTGGCAATGAGAGGGTTATTGAGTAACTTTTTTTTTTGGGTAAGGGAGTCATTTTGTTTTCATTTTTTGGGTGATCAAGTCATTTGGACTCTCTCATCCTTGCCTAATCTGTGGCAAAATGATTGTGGGCCACTTTATGTCCTTGGCCAAGAAGGTGAGAGGCATCTTTAGCTGTTTGAAACAGGGACCGCACCTTCAGTCAGGCTGTCACCTTGTGTGTCTATGGCTGTAAAGCTAAAAAGACAGCTGGTGCTTGTATCAGTTCATTCCTAAGACTTCTTAAATATACAAAAGGAATTCATTAGGTGCCCTAAACTCAACATTAGGACTAACTGACAAGAAATGTTTTTGTACTGCATCAAAATTTCAAAATGTTTGATCCTATGCGGCTACAATAACCCGCAACTTCTAATTCTGTAGGCCTTTTATCTTATAAAAGAGAAGGTCGCCAAGTAATCTGTCCCTATAGGGATGGTTTTTATTCAGAGAAAGACACCCACCAAATATGCTGTGCCCCCTATGTAGGATTAGTGGGGCTGTCTTTTAATTAAAAGAAAAGACCCCACCAAGTGCAGTGTTCCCTACTTATAGAAAAGTAACCTATTCCCCACTTATCAAAAAGTACATTGTTCCTCGCTTATATGGTCCTTTTATTAGGAGAAAGGCCCACCGAATCATTTAAAAGTCTATAGCTTTCAAGGTTCTCATTATCAGTAATGATTTCAATGATAAGTTAGTTGTCCAATCACTTTTGGGTGAATTTAGGTTGCTATTCATTAACTGTAAATTAATTTTTGTCGAGGTTCTTTATCCTTTTTTCCTGGGACAAAAATTGGTCAGTAAACAAGCAATTTATTGGCTTACATTCTCTGGAATGTCCCTTTCTTTCCTTTCTTTTCGTTGTAAAAAAAAAGCCTTTTTGCCCTTGTGTACAGCCGCAGCCTTCCAATAACAAAACGGGTTGATGTGCATCCTTTGTGGCTTCCTTTCTCATCTAGGAAGAGCCTCTTCCTTGCAGCTATAATGTGTTCATTTTATCTATGAGTATTGGTACAGAGAGTTGTATTTTTTTAAAAAGTACTATGTTTGTTGAAATACAGATAACATCTTTATATGGAGGGCCTCTGGAGTTTCTTTTCATTGTGGAAAGTACCGAAGATCCTGCTTATCGTGCAGTATCTATGTTGATATCTGATTATAAGGTACTTATGCTTTTTGAATTTTCAATGCTTTAGAGGGTGGCAAATCTTTATCCACATCTTTATTGTTGATGGTTAATGATCCCTCACTCACTGTCATTGTATTCCTTCAAAGCGCAGTCAATATCTTTCAGTCATCGTCATGTTCTTTACATCAAGGGCATAACTGGAACTTATTGGTTCTCATTTTCATATAGATTTTCAATCAATTATTCTTTTTTTTTTTTGTCTTAATGTCCGTCTAACGGAAGGGTGAACTTGGCGCAAAGATTATTGTCGCTGGACACTCAACAACATGCAGCCAGAAAATTCACAATCAATTGGTATGCCTCAGGGAATCGCCTTTTTTGCTATCAGCAGACCTTACTTTTCTCAACATTACTTTCTGTCCAGTTGACTGCCTCTTACATCATTGGCTTGTTTCTGTAGGTTGGTGTTGAAAAAATGCATAAAGATTCAAAGTATGTGTTGTTTCTGGATGATGATGTTAGGCTTCATCCTGGATCAATTGGTGCCCTTACTGCTGAGATGGAGAAGCAACCTGAGGTATAGATAAGCAACAATTGTCAATACCTTTTTCACTATTATATTAATTTTCATGTTGCGGAATTCTCTATTCTGTTTTAAATTAATGCGTTTTGAGATACATTTTAACCACTCAATGATACACAAAATTGTGAACGTATTGTTCATCCATCACAGATTTTCATTCAAACTGGATATCCACTGGATTTGCCATCTGGAAGTCTTGGCAGTTACTGCATCTATGAGTATCATATGGTATTTTCGTCTGCTCTATTTTTTGCTTTGATATCTACCATCCATCTTGTAAGCTGAGCAATTCCGGCTTTCTCATAATATGCTTTGTTCAAACCAAAAATCGGGAAGATATCCACATACTTGAAATTTTGCATTATCTTACATACTGAGAACAACATTTCATTATCAAGCTCATAATTATCCTCTTGAAACAATTTTCAGCCTTGTTCAATGGGTTTTGCAACTGGGGGAAAGACATTTTTCCTATGGGGAGGGTGCATGATGGTGAGAAAATACTAACTAAAATCTTTTGATTTTGGGAGTGCCTCTTCATTGTCTGTGTTCTTATTGTTCTTATTTCTTTATGTTGTATTCCAGATGCATGCCAATGACTTCAGATGTGATCGCTTTGGAGTAGTTTCAGGGCTTCGGGATGGTGGATATTCTGATGACATGACACTTGCTGCGATAGCAGGTAATATACTTTTTATAGACATCATAGATTCCAATTCGTATTGTAACGTTGGGCTTAGGGATCTAGGTGTTTTTCCTCCAGTTCGTCTTTCTGTGGAATCTGTTTGGTAATTATAAATGTTACAGCAATAGGAATGATGCATTTGTCGATTCCATTATTATTTTATCTTTGTAGGGGCTCATAAGCTGCTCATTACATCTCCACCAGTTGCAGTTTTCCCTCACCCTTTAGCAAGTGATCTTAGTTTCTCAAGGTACCTTTGGCTCTTATAAATACATCCAGAGAAAAATAATTCTACTGTTATTTCATATCAAATCATGCCGGAATTTCACTCAGTCATGCATCTAGGTACTGGAACTACTTAAGGAAGCAAACATTTGTCTTGGAGTCGTACACGTCAAAAGTCAATTGGATAATGAACCGTGCTTTATTTACTTCCCACTGCTATCTTTCTTGGGGATTTGTTGCACCATATTTTATGGCTGCAGTCCACGTCACTGCAGCACTACGAGCTTACATTAAGGGGTATCTACTGGATGAGACAAACATGACTTCTTGTGGTGAGCAGTTCCTTTCATTTGATCAGCACAAGCAGTTCCTTTTATTTGATAGAAATTCATTTTGCCTGAGAAACCGAATTTGACTAAATTTAATGGGCAAACCTTTTTTTGATTTGCTTCTATTACAACATAATTGACTGATGATAGTTGATGAGCTTCAAATGCATTTCCAGATCTTGTCAATTTTGTTCCAGTGAGATTTAATTACTGTTCTTAATGAGATAATTTTTTCCTACAGCTTGTGTCTCCCAATTAGTTCAATGCGCTGTATTTGTCATCTCGAGATATCTTGATGTTGTTAAGCGAGTGTATATTTGTCCATTTTGTTATATGCTTAGTGAGTCTGATGTTACTATGTGCTTAGTGAGTCTAATGTGGCTATGATGTTTTAGGATTGGTACTGGTCGGCTGCTTAGCATTTTCCACAACTTGTGAGCTTCTCTCCATGTGGAACCTGACGAAGATAGAAGTTCAACTCTGCAACTTGCTGTCGCCTGAGGCACCACAGCTTTCCCTCGCCTCATATAACTGGTGTCTTGTAAGAACTAGCGCCCTTCAATATTTGCTTTCGGTTGTCGACCACTAATTATAGCATTCATTGCCATTTGCCTGTGAGAGCATATTCTTCCTGTTGGCCGAGCAGGTATTTGTTGCGATGCTGGTGGATAATTTCCTTTACACGATATGCGCTATTCGTTCTCATTTTTCACAATCCATCAATTGGTCTGGCATCCGGTACCATTTGAGGAATGGAAAAATAAACAAGGTACATCCACAACCAACTCTACCTGTTACCTTTGGAATATATTATGTTTCATGATGTTTTACCGTGACATCCCATCCATCTTTTGCAGATTGACAGGGGTAAAGGACTCGGTCCCAAGTATACTGATTTAGGAGGAAAGAACTTGCACGGAAGGAAGGCCTCACCTCCCAAAACCATGTTCATCAGGTCACTTGCAAGAATGTTGGTACAATGGCGCCAACCAAAGAAGTACGATCTATAGTAGACGACGGGGCTAGGATTCATTCCTGCCTGCCTCCCTTTCACATGATGGGTATTTCCGGATACATCGGATGCAAACAGTTGGTGGAATGATCTTCTTCCTAGTATTTCGATTAACCCTGATTCGTTATTGTTTGTTTTTTAGCCCGATTCTTAAGGATATGATTCATCATTATTTCAAAACATTGCCTCCACTCCCAAAAAGTCAAAGAAACCATTTAATTCTTTTCTTGGGCAACGTTTTGGGGTGTTCGTGTATTCTGTAATTTTTTGTAAGGTGTAGAAATACAGTTTGGGGTTTTAGTCCAGGTTCTAAAGTGAAAGGGAGGAGGCAAATTTGTTGTCCAGTGAAGCTGTCGTTTTATTGCTCAATTACTCTGTATTTTTCTGTTCTGAATCTATCAGTTTGCTCTGGCATTCAAAATGGTTTGATGTATAGCAATGTGTTGACTAGGGACATACGCCTTTTCGTACGGACTCTTGGCATTCCATCAGTGGTGAACTGAGTGCCTTTCCATTTACAGAGACCTAGTTGCTTGATGGTGAGGGTTGAGGATTACCCTTGCCTCATGAACCATATCATCAAAATGAACTTATACTAAGATTGGTCTGTGAGGTATTAGAACAAGTACATGATCTGAATCCATAGCACATCTCGAAGATGACAACGAACAGCTGAATAAAAATGCGCAGGAAAGCTGGTGGAGTGAAGGATGATTAGATGGTAGTGTTGCTAGCCTTTGCTTGAGGTCACTGATGCCGGAATCTTCTACGAGCAGAAGCCAAACTTCAAAGAAGGATCAGCACGAACTGCAAATCAAGCAAATTGAAGAACAGAGAAAGAGAGGAAGCTTGGGGAGAAAGGAAACATTCTCATTCAATTGGAAAAGTTGTTACAACCGACAACCAACGGCACTACCATATATATACAACTCTGTGTACTATAACTAAGTACAGACAGACTAGTTCAAGCTATTGTTAACTAACACAGCCTAATTTGTATGAATCTTGTTGCCATCGCTTCAATCCTGTGCTCTGCTTCCTGTTTCTAATCAATAAGGCCTTCTTCTTCTCACACTCCCCCTCAAGATGGGAATTATGAATGTCAATAAGTCCCATCTTGCCTACTAAAAACTGGAATCACATAGGATGTAAACCCTTTGTCAAAATATCAGCTACTTGCATCTGTGTCACAACATGACTGATCTCAATTTCACCACTTGCCACTTTTTCTCTCACAAAATGCAAGTCTATCTCCAAATGCTTCGTACATTCATGAAAGACAGGATATTTTTTTAAGTAGATGGCCGACTTGTTGTCACAGAAAAGCTGTGCTGGTTGCAAATTAATGCTGAACTCTTTCAACAAAGCTCTTAACCATACCAATTCAGCTACAGTTGAGGCAATTGCTCGATATTCTGCCTTTGTAGAGCTCCTGGAAATTGTCTGTTGTTTTATTGACTTCCAACTCACCAAGGAATCTCCAATAAAAACACAAAATCCAGTTGTTGATCTTCTTGTTTCTATACATCCAACTCAATCATTGTCTGTGTAAACCTTAAGACACAAATCATAGCAACTTGAGAACAAAACACCCTTTGGCATAGATTTCAAATATCTCATAACACCACAAGCTACATCCCAATGTTGTTCAGCAGGGCAATCCATAAACTGAGCTAAACCGTGCACAACATAAGCAATATCTGGTCTTGTTATTCCCAGATAGATAAGCTTTCCTACTAGCTTTCTGTATGAAACAATATTCACTGGGTTTTCTTTATCCCCACGCATCAATTTGACATTGGGTTGTAAAGGAACAGAAGAAGGTTTGACAGCTAGTTTACCTTGCTCTTCTAACATCCTCAAAGTATAGCCTCTTCGTGAAATAAAGATTCCTTTACTTGACCTTGCTATTTCAAAACCCAAAAAATATTTCAAGTATCCTAGGTTTCTGACTTTGAAATGTGCCTCCAAGTGCCTTTGCAGCTTGTTAATCACTTCATCATTCGATCCTGCAACAACAATGTCATCAACCTACACAAGCACAGCAACATAGCCCTCTGCCTTAGACTGAACAAAGTCAGCAGCCAGCAAACAATCTGTTAACTTGATATTCCACTGTCAGGATGTTTGTATAAGTCCATATAAGGACTTTTTTAGTTTACAAACTTTCCTTGATGCTGATGAACCTTCAATCGCCCTCTGAATCAGCAGACCCTGCGGCAACTCCATGTAGACTTCCTGATACAAATCACCATTAAGGAAAGCATTGTGAATGTCAAATTGTCTTAACAAGCAGCCCTTAGCCGCTGCTAAAGCAAAAAACATTCTCACTGAAGTATGTTTAGCAACAGAATTGAAAGTTTCTTGATAATCAATCCCTTCTACTTGAGTATACCCTTTAGCCATCAATCTAGCTTTGTATCTTTCCACAGAACCATCTGCCTTCAATTTAGTTTTAAAGACCCATTTACAACCTATAGGTTGTTTTCCTTCGGGCAAAGAAACAATCTCCCATGTAGCATTGTCCTCCAAAGCATTAAGCTCATCAGTCATAACCTTAACCCAATGTGGAATATGTTTTGCTTGATGATATGACTGAGGTTCCGAATGATTTTCCAAATGCACAAGAAAAGACATATGGAACAGAAAGTTGAGAATAAGGTATGTAAGAATCAATGGGATCCGCAGGTACAGTAAAAGGAACAGCTAAAGAAAGAGAAGTGGACCTGTCAGAAGCAGATGAGGAGTGAGAGGCCAAGGCCACAAAAAGCCTATGGTGATAATCTCTGAGATAAAATGGGGGCCTTCTTTCTCTTGTACCTCTTCTCAAAGTTATTCCATTTATAGATTTAGACTCAGAATTGTTAACAAGTTCAGAATCAGATTCAGACATAGTTTCATTAACAAAATCAGAATCAGGTACAGATTCAGAGTTCTCATTGTTAGCTATGTCTTCTGTATTGTCACCACTACTGTACATATGATCAAAAACAGAACAAGAACCATTCAACTGTGGAGAACAAGAACCATTATCACTATTGATGACTGTAGAAAGTTTGAAAGGAAAAATAGATTCATAGAAAGCGACATTTCTGGAGATTGAAATTTGTTTGGTGTTTAAATGATACACCATATATCCTTTAGCATTTGAAGGATACCCAACAAAAACACATTTATCAGCTCTCTCATCAAACTTTGTTCTATGCTGAGAAAGTGTATTTACAAAACAAAGTGACCCAAAAACCCTCATATGAGAAAGAGAAGGTGGCTTACAAAATAGTACGTCATAAGGAGTTTTGAATTTCAAAACTGCAGAGGGTAATCTGTTTATGATGTAAGTAGCTGTCAAAACAGCATAACCCCAAAATTGTAAAGGCAAACCAGATTGGAAGAGTAGTGCTCTTGATGTAGAAAGTAAACGCTGATGTTTTCTTTCCACTACTCCATTTTGTTGGGGAGTTTCTGGACAACTTGATGTAAAATACCACTATTTTTGTAAAAATCAATCATGATAAACTCACCACCATTATCTGATCTAACTATCTTAACATGCTGAACAAACTGGGTATGAACCATTTGACAAAAGGCTTTGATGTAATTCTGTGTTTCACTCTCATGACGTCCAAGTTCATCTGCTAAAGTCATCAACTATAGTCAAGAAATATTTAAAGCCTCCTATTGCTTCAATTGAATATGGTCCCCAGATATCAACATGAATTAATTCAAAAACATGAGCACTTTTGGTCAGACTCAAGGGAAAAGTCAATTTCTTTTGTTTGGATTGATGACAGGAACTACAGACATTATTTTGTTTGACAGAAATTGCATAATCTATCTTACTCAAACACTTGAGCTTGTCTAAAGAAGCATGCCCGAGCCTACAATGCTAAAGATCAAATTCATCCAATGAAATGAACCTAGAGTTATGTTGACTTGATACTGTTGAGAATCATTGACACTAGAGCTCTCAGGACCCCTCATATGCTGCATCACATATCGGCCTTCTTGTTGCTTAGCTCGCCCAATCATCATCCACCTTTGTAAGTCCTTAATACAACATTAATTTTTCAGAAAAACAAAACAAATTGTGCCTTTAGAAGTAAGTTGCTAGCTGAGATGAGATTGTAACAAAAATTTGGCACAAACAAAATATTTTCAAGCATAAGATTATCTGCAATAACAACTACACCAATGTGAGTTGCCAATACTGAAGAATTATCTGGAAGCTGAATCTATGAAGGAATTTCCAGTTTCTGACTTGAATGAAATAAAGAAAAATTAGACACAATGTGGTCAATAGCTCCTGTAGCAAGAATCCAAGATTTTAGAAGACCTGTTTTGTAGAAAAAGTTAAAACAGGCCCTAAAGAAAAAACTATACCTTCTTGAGAAGGAATCAAGCAATCAAAAATTGAACTAGAGTCTTTTTTAGATGTTTCCACATCAAGAAAAGCCATTAAGTTTTGAAGTTGTTGCTTTGAAAGACTCAGCTGCTGAGAAGACCCAGTTTCAGCAGTATTCTCCCCCACAGAGACTTGGTTTACTCATCTCATTCCTAAACCCCTTCCGGCCAAATAACCTCTTCCTCTTCCAAATTTGTTGTTAGAATCTCGGGTATCAAGAAAGCCAATCAATTGGTAACATCTGTCTTTCATGTGGCTTTTTTTACCACAATTATCACAAACCCAATCATTCCTATTTCTTCTTTTATTAGAAGCCATCCCCCTATCTCCTTCCTATTGCATCCCCCTATCTCCATCCCCCTAACTCCTCAATTGGAGAACTCAGACTCTTCTTAGAATCTTTATGTGCTTCGTCTCGTTGGATTATGTTATAAGTTTCTCAAAGAGTAGGAAAAGGTTTCTTCATAAGAATGTATGCCCTCAAAATAGAGAATTCATCATTTAATCCATTCAGAAACTTGAACACAAGATCCTTCTCATATTGTTCCATATATTCCTTCATCTAGACACAACCTTTATTTTTACAACAGCACCTTGGTAAAGGTTTGTAAATCCTCATATCCCTCACAGTAGACAACAGATCATTGTAATAAGTTGCTACTGTTTTAGTTCCTTGTACTAACGTGTGAAACTGCAACTGTAGATGATAGATTCTAAAGTCATCCGCTTTAGAAAATCTTTCACTAAGTTCATCCCACACCTCCTTTGCAGAATCCAGAAAAAACATAGTCGCATCAATAGACTAATCTGTTCATCCGCAGGGCTCACAAAGAAACGAGATGAGGGACCTAGTTCAACCTGCTTACCAACACGAAAAGCTTTTGTCATTATCGCTTCTCACGCTCTGATACCATGCGAGCAGAAGCCAAACTTCAAATAAGGTCAGCACGAACTGCTGATCAAGCAAATTGAAGAATAGAGAAAGAGAGGAAGCTTAGGGAGAAAGGAAACATTCTCATTCTACTGAAAAAGTTGTTATAGATCTCCCAAATTCGTCGTTAACCAAAACGCTCAAAATTAATCAAGTTTTAATCTCATGTGATTAGATTTTGATTATACTTAACCGACGGTGCTCTTTAATTTAAAGATTATCAAACATACTTACGGTTTCATAAAAATCGTTAAAAATGTTTAGTAATATTTGATTAATGCTTATCATCCCTAACATGAGTAGGTAATTGATTTCGAATTAAATATTAGTTACATGTAACTAATATCCTATATGCATTTTCATTATGCGAAAATGTCACTTTTAAACTTTTCATGATTTTTTTTAAGCATTCTACTTTTTTCTTTTAGTTTAATTTTAATTTCGGACTGAACCAAAAACTACTTTAAAGTCGAAGGACTAATTTACGACTTTCTAAATTTTCATTTAAGTTCAGATTAATTTGAAAAGTCTAATTAAATCTAAGGAGTGATTTTCCGAATCATCTTAACCAAAGAATTCCCCAATCACTTAGACAAAGCCGTAAGAGATTCTCACATACACTTAAACGAGTAAAAATAATTTAAAAAAAAAAGAAAAAAAGGACAATCCCAACAACATTGACGGGGGACAGCAACATTCCTTCCTCCTAAGCGCATTTGCTCTGGTGGCTCCCCAATCTCCTGCCTGCTACCAACGAAATCAACGGCCTCATCACAGATGGAATGATTCCTTCTTATCAAAAAATTCTTCTCGATCCTTCATCAAGAAAGAGGAGGGACGATCAGCGAAAAAGAAGGAAGAGGAGGAAATGGGGGGATTGTCTGATTCTTTCACTAAAAAAATCCCAGCAAAAAAAATAATACGGGGGAGCCAAAAACCTCTACATACACGGAGAGGAGCTTCTTCACCTTCCTCCTCTCGGGAGCTCCACCCAAAAAACAGTTCCAACGGCACCAAGGATGCAACCCCTTTCTCTTTTCTTGATCGCACCACCTTCAGCCTTCGTCCATGCAGCCACAGCCTCCACCCCGACAAAGACAGAGCCAAAGCCTCTTCCGAGAGAAAACTCTCCCTCGGCCAGCCGAGAAAAACTCTCCCGGAGCCACACTCAAGATCGACAAACCAGAACCGTCCTTCTTCAAGCGAAAGCTGCGACAGACGGCCAACTCCGTCTCTCCAATATTCGCTCACAACTCTAACGGCCACCAAATTTAGGGAGAACGTCAATCTCCTTGATCTCGTGTTAGCAGCAACAAGATGCGCTCCTTTCACGCCGACTTCCCTCCTCTGAACCTCGCCACGGAGAACATTGTCTCCCGGCAGAACCGGCAGTGGCGAGCCCGTCTTCTCCCGGCCTCTCCAGAATTGACAGCGACCAAGCCCGCCATCCTCTGACACTTCTAGACCCGGCGGCAGCGACCCACTTCCTTCCGGACGCTCCCTTCAGCAGCAATCATCCCCAGATCCAATGGTGACGACCGGACGGCGACTCATCTCCAGATCCCGTGGCGCGGATTCGTGTTCTCCCTGACGTTCCCAGGTCCGGCGGCGGCGGCCCCTTTCTCCTCCTGACGTCTTCTCCAGCAGCAACGTCCCTTCCAGCAACGGTCTTCAAGTCCAGCGGCGGCGAACCCACGTCCTCGGACGTCCTCAAATTACAGCCATCCTCCCAACGACGACGGCGCCGCTCTCTGCCTCCTCAACTCCGTACCGTTGCCTCCTCCTCAGATTCGGGCAACCCACGCCTGACAACTCCGGCAGGCCATACTCCTGTCCCTCTCCGTCGAACCTCGACGTTCTCCAAGTTCAGGCACCAAGGATGCCACACCCACAATAGCCCCCGTCGTCCTCGTCCCACGTCCGAGGCAGCTTTGGAAGTTGGAGTAGCATCCCGGTGACCAGATCCGTCACTCCTCTTCTACCGACGGCAAGCAACCTGATCGAGCGTCTTAGTTACACATTCCGTCTTCGTCGTCGTCACTTCCAACTCCGATGGCAACCTCAACATCAGAATCGCGCCAGCCTACTTTCCTCTGCTCCGCACCTGACATCCTAAGCCGTCTCCCCCGCCAGCTTCGTCTCCTAGACCGCCCCGACCTCCTCTTCTCTGGCCGCGACCAACCATTGAGGATGTCTTCTTCACCATGGCCGTATTTGGGATCTCAAGCCATTCGGAAGTAACGATTTCATTTTTCATTGTTATTTCTTTTAAATGATTTAACTTGTTTGTTCGTGGCCTATTTTTTTTTAAAATAATATAAGAAAACATCCGATTCAAGTCTGTGCGCGAGAGTGTCCAAATGTAGTGTCAATTTATTCCACGTCGTATGAGGTTTTAATAAATGTCAATTTAGTCCCCGTGTGTCCGTCTGAATGTTGAATTTTGATTAGTAACTTATTTATGATTTTGTTGTTGTTTGACTTACCCATCTATTATTATTGATAGTTGGATTTCAATATAATTTTGAATGCATGTTTTGGGAAAATTTTTGTTTTAAAATTTCAAAACTTTAGAAACTCATGTATTATTTTTTACAAACACTTTGCAAGAATTGACTTTGTCGACGTCCTTATTTGTCTAAAATAATAATAATAAGTAAATAAATCTTTATAATTTTAATTCTTCGACACGTCTTATTGCATGAATATTCGAGCATTATTTTGTGTATTCGACAAGACGAATCTCGAAGGCGGAGCACAAGACTGGAGGCGCGTGGGGAACAAATCGTGGTGGAAGCACGTCTTGAAAGCAGCCCCAACTGACGAGTCCGGCCAGTGTAAAGCCATCCCGGAGGGCCTCAGGTACATGAGGGAGGTACAAACCTCCCGATTTTCTTTCTTTTCCACCTCTAATGGGTCGTGGGCCCAAGTGCATAGGCCCATGATCACCACCGTACCCCTGTAATTAGGAATCACCGAATCTACTTGAGGGAGTGGGAGTAGGTTGAAGTAATCACAGTATGCAAACAAGCAATCCTCTATTGGTGCCTCTGTTTAAGAGAGAGATGGTTTCACATTTGAGAACTTGAATACATGATGTGTAAATCCTTCAAGTGACCATCTCCAATGTAGGATGGCTTCTCCGTCAGAGTTTCATCAAAATATGAAACACTAGGAGGCGAGGAGTTGATTATGCTCAAGAAGGAGTAGGAAGATGAGAAGAAGAAGGCGAAGAAGGAAGATATGCAGAAAGAAGAGAATCGGGTAAAATTTTCCATGAAAATATTTTTAATCCGAATAAAATTCTCCTCCGAATAAAATTCTCCGTAAAAATATTTTTAATATGCATTCATTTTGTACAATGCCTTTATAGTGGTTCATCTAATAGATGTATTTTGTTAGTTTCTTCTGTCCTTGTTGCCCGACCTTTTAATTGTAACTAACCACACTTATGTTTGATGACATCCCATATTTGTGGGCTTGATCTTTAGCTCCAGCGTGAACTTGGGCTTAAGCTAAGATTGATCTTATTAAGCTTAAGTTTGGACATGGGTTTTAAGCCTGAGAAAAGTTTTCAAATCGGCCACTTTCTTTTTCAACTACTACCTCTCTATTTCTTCTAACACGAAAACATAAATCTCTACAAATGTCTCTATGTTGTCGTGTCTCTACGTTTCCTTTTCTCGGATCATTTTTCCTTCCTCCTCTTGTTGGTTTTCAGATTTCATATATGTTCTCCCATTCAACCTTCAATTTATCATCTTCAACCTTAGATCTACTTTCCTCTTATCCGACCTCCAATATATGGTTTTTAACCTCATATACTTCCCTTTTCCTCTCTTTAGCTTCAAGATCACATATATGTTCTTCCTTTTGCGCTTCTCCTACCTCGGGTTGGTGTTCTCCAACTTCATATCCATGTTCTACTTTATTTCCAACCTCAAATCCACTCCCCTTTTTTTCCAATCAGAACATCCTTACCGTTTTTCAAATCTTTACTATTATCTATCCTAAATAGCTAGGCCTTGCAAGTACAGTGAGTTTGGTTTTGCAAGTGGCAAACTGATGTAGAGGAAGGACCTTTGTCAATGGATATGCCACATGTTCTTTAGAGGTAACATGTTGGATCTCCAACTTACCATCTAATACCTTTCCTCTCACCAAATGGTAATTAATCTCCACGTGTTTTATTCTAGCATGTAGAATGAGATTTGCAAGCCGAATGGTGCTTAGGTAATCATAAAACAGGACATGAGCAAGGGTCTTAGAAAGTTGTAGTTCCTAAAGTAGCTTATGGACTTAGGTAACTTCAGCACCTCATCTGCTAAAGCTATGTATTCTGCTTTAGTACTACATCTGGATACTACTATTTGCTTTTGAGATGACCGGGATACTAGGATAGAACCTAGAAAGGTTCAGTAGGATCTAGTGCTTTTCTTGACATTCAAGCAACTAGCCCAATCCGCATATGTAAAACAAGAAATAAGTAATGAATCCCATGCTCTTAAGGTTAGACTATGTTACTTGCTCACCTTAGGATTCTTTTCACTACCTGGAGATGAACATTTGTAAGTTGATGCAAATATTGACATGCTTTGTTTACAACAAAGCAAATATGTGGTCTCATATTTTTACAATACTACAGTGCCTCCACTAGACTTCTATAGGTAGTTAGGTCCATAAGTAATTCTTCCTCTTACTTTGACACCTGTTGAAACCATAGGTGATATAGGTTTATACTCAGTCATACATGTTATGTGAGCAAATCCTGTATATACTTCTCTTGACATAGTGTAGATGGTTACATTACCTAGTCATTTGAAATCCAGGAAATAAGTCGCCTATGCCCTTCAATGCAAACTCGCTGTGTAATCTAGGTAATAGGTTTATTATGCATGCACAGTGTAATGTAGTTATCACTATATCATCCACATACACTATAGAACATAAAAGGGTCAACTATAGAATTAGTGAAAACCCAAAGAAGAAGACAACCACTAAACTTCATATTCCAGCCTGTCGACTCTACCTTAATCCATAGAGAGCCTTATTAAGTATACATATATGTGATGATCTCATAGTATCTATCCACACTGGTGGTTGCTCCAAAAGTATGATTTCAAGTAGATCACCATTTAGAAACACATTATGAATATATACAAACTTCACAACAAGGCATAATACAACCTTGATAGTCTGACATCTGATAAATGGGCTGAATGTCTCTTTATAATCGATTCCGGGGGTTTGATAGAATCCTTTAGCCACCAGCCTTACTTTACATCATTTCAAAGTTCCTTCCCGAAATTGAGTGCAATTTGAGGTTGTTAGGCTATAAGCTCTGATACCACGAAGAACTAGGAAGAAAAGAATTGATTATGCTCAAGAAGAAGAAGGAGAAGGAGGATGAAGAGGAAAAGAAGACGATGACGATGAAAGCGAAGAAGGAGGAAGAGAATCATATAAAATTTTCTAGAAAAATATTTTTAATTCACACTCATTTTGTATAATGCCTTTATAATGGTTCATCAAACAATATTCTGATGCATTCAGTCATTTTCTTTCGTCTTTACTGTCTATCCTTGAATTGTAGCTAACCACACCTTTGTTGGATGACATCCCATGTTTGTAGGTTTGATCATGAGCTCCGGCTTGAATTTGGGCTTCAGCCAGGATTGATCTTCAGCTTAAGTTTGGACATGGGGTTGAACTTCCATGCGCTCATTCCTTGTTTGTTTAACCAACAATGCATTTGAAACAGCCTTATGTTTTAGATCTTTCTATATTAGACACAATCGGTGGTTCACAATCTGGCACATGAAGCTTTCTTTCTTGTTTCAGTACAATCTTGAGAGTTTTATACTAAACCAGGTAATTTTGGCCAATAGTGGATATTTTATTTTAAAAAAATACTTTGCAGCTATTAGTTGACATCTACATCAAAAAAATAAAGATCATTATTTGTGAATACTAATAAAAAACTTTCATAACCTCCCACAATTTTGTTCAAACCTAATAGCCCCCGCCATTAGGTTCGGGAATAGTTGATAATAATTACTAGCGGGACCGAATACTCAAATCGTATAATATGCACACAACTGATATGTCCCTACACACTATACTCATTAAGTATGCATTCCTTGCCAGTCATAAAAATATGTGACCATCGGTATACTTAATTTATGTTTATATTTTCTAAAATCCCTCGCTCAACAAATCAATGACCTTAGCTGAGCTAACGAATCAGTTAATTTGAATTACGTCGACCCATTAATAAATTATGAAAACTAAAATTATATTAACGCAAGTAAACAATACCCATCACGAACTACATCAACTATTTTCATTATCATTAACGAAGGGCATATAAAACTTGACTTAATGCATTAAGGGGATTTTAATTTAATTGTCTCACGAAAATTATCTTTGTTGAGTCTACAACGAACAATAATTTATAAATTCCGATGAGGGTCAACCCTTCTTTGTGACCAAATTATATTATGTTCATAAAAGGTAACCCAAATAATTTTATTAATTTTGAATTCTTACTTAATTTGGACTCGGATGCTCAAATTTATATATATATTTTATCCTTTTATATTAAAGGCCTAGTCTCAACGTCAATTTCGTTCATGACATATTATAATCCTTCAGTATTTTCACTTTCAAAACTCAGCGTCTTTATTTCTAATAGTAAACAATAAAAGTTCCAATAAATAAATTAACAAACCTCAATTTCTTGGCTTGCTGTTAGTTTCGAGAATTTAAAATTATATATATTAACACATTCGTCTTATGAATTCTCTAATAACTCAAAACTCATTTATCCACGTATTAGGCCGAATGAAATAAATGATGAAATTTATTGTTTAAACTTTTAAAACGTCTATAAATGTAAAACATTGATTTATACAATACGATCACAAAATAGCTATGCTACTACTGTTGAGTTTCCATCAGGCATAATGAAATTTCATTTCGAGTAAACTGTGCGGAAACGCGGTTTCAGATCCATGTGATACGTATAAATTAAAGAGCAAAATACATCAACTCCCAATCCTATATTGTATTACGAACAATGAATCTAAGCGAACGATGAATCATATATTGATTAAAGAGAACATGAATCCTATACTGATTCAACATTATTCTCTCTACGTTTTGTTATACACTTAATAATCGTATTACTCACAATCCGATCAAAGACTGCTTTTAACGATACACGCATAAAATAAATGAAGATCTCAAGTTATGAATCAGTCACACTCGTTCAATAAGAAAAGTGATTAATGACGCCTTCAACACCCTTCTTTTTGGATGAACCAGTGCCGCGAATTTTCCTTGACGACCACTTTTATTAAGTCCTCGCCTACCTCATCGCCTTCTTTTGTGTCCTTCTCGACCTAATCTACTTTTTTTGTCGTCATTGTCCATCTTCTCAATTTATCGCAGCCTTCATATCCTCACGTATAGAATGTCATACACATCCAAAGGTATACAAATTCACCAACTCGATGCCCCTCGTGTTTAAATGGCTAATAAGTGCCCTATTGGCCTCATATGAATTACTTGAAGGAGGCACATTCACGATATCCCACCAACTCCCCAGTCTTATCATTACCATGGGTACCGGAAGAAGGGGCAATAGTGGCTAGGATCGCCCATGTCCAGGTTATCCAGTCAATATCTAGTTAGCGATTTACGTCAGCAAACACGTCATAAGAAACGTCAGGGGAGCGACCGGTTTCGGGATGGGCCGTCATTATTGGGTTGGGCCAATCTGTGGGCCCAAACCTGGGCCGGGACATGGGGCCGAAGGTTGGCCGAGACTTGGACAGGGGCTTGGACTGTTGGCTATGCAGTGTGTTGGCCCATGACAAGACCCGCGGCCGGTCAACAGTATGCTCTTATTCGTAAGTCATGACACATCCAACGACATACACCTTCATCAACTCTATACCCATTGAGTTTAGAATGAATTATTTGAAGAAGGCAAATTTTGTATATCCAACAATCCCACCGCTCTTGTAATTGCCATTGCAAAATGAAAAGGAAGGAGGTGAAGGGTAGAAAGAAAAGAGAGTAAGAGGATAATGCTTTAGAATCAAAAAAAGAAGACGAAAAAATCAAACTCTCTGTATGGAACAAAAAGATACCTTTGTTATGGATTTTCGGTATCTATTACCATGATATAGGAATAGAAAACAATGACAATAAATTCCCACTAAGAGAAAATAAAGATAACAACAAAGTAAGTAGCACAGTTGCGAACTCAGACTAAGAGAAGGTGCTCAAACTCTTCTGTTTCCCCTTTCTCTTCGAACAGTCCCAGCTTCCTCTTCCTCCTGTTCCTAGTCCTGCATGCTGGTCCCTCGTAGTAATCCACAATGTTTTCTCTTCCGACCAATCTACTGGCAAGGATGACTCTTTCCTTCCGAGCTGCAATTCGCAGGCTCTTCCTTTTTCTCTCCTTGCTAATTCTTCTTCTTCTACTACTACTACTCATGTTTGCATCTTGCTATCGAGCCGGTGATTCATTCCAGTGCACGATTGATTTATAGGTACCAAACCATAAGGTTAATTATACAATAATAACTGGAAAATTTTCCCATTTGGTTAGAACATTTCTAGCATTAGGATTGATCAAATTCACCAAGTTGAAAAAGCCATAGAGACCACATATGCTGAAAAGGTTTCGATCAAATTCACCAAGTTGAATGAAGTTGATCCTTCTAGTGATGGGCTGATAAATTCATTAGCACCTTTCCTCCATGGGTTCTTACTTATATTGTGAAGTATCCATAGATTTCTCTTTTTGTGAGAATGATCTCATATACTATCATGTATTGGCATCGGAAGCACATCCTTATTGACGATATTTTAATTGATCGAACATGAACATAGAAACTTATAATTTAAATCTCCCATGAATAGTTTTACCATGGTTATTGATAATGCAATTATACTGATCTCGTCTTAAATTAGCACCTGAATTAAACCTGATTAATTATGAATGAATTTCATCTGATAAGTTTCTCTGCTTGAAAAGAATGAGGTTTGATTAGCAACTTGGATGACACAGATCTGGATAAACATTTCTGGCGCCAGAGAGCTAGTACTGTTTCATTCTGTTTCTACGTTTGGCCGACTACCGAATTCGGTCTACCAATATCTAGAACACCTAGTTATCGGTCGAGGAAATTCTAGCCCGTGCATTCATTCACCATTGACACATTGATTGCAAAGAGCTGCACCACAGACAAAGTGGTTCACCGATGAACAATGATTCTTTCTTCCCATGGATATGATGATACACGATGAAGACTACAAATGGACTCATAATTATATGCACGAACTCATGACGCCAAACTTGACTGAAATAACGAAGGAATGAAGTAAGACGTGATGGATGTTTCGATGATCTGCTGGGTTGAAAACGTCCTACATCTTCTGACCTTTTTCTTTGTCATATGTCACCACGCTTGACATTCATGCATGGTTTTCACCTCGGTCCTAATCCTAGGATTTTCCGGACCACATGATTTGCAAGAGGAAGTTGGTGTATTCGACGGGTTGGCATATGGTCGGTTTGTGGGTGTGAATTTCTCTGCCAGATGAGAACTCAGAACCGCCAGCAGAATGTAGGATGAGTTCAGGAGGAGGAATCATGATTGTGGACCGAGAAACCGTTTGTGTGGGTTTGTCAGGCATGCTTGTTTGACTCGTAAGTTTTCACCTGGGATGCCATGACCCGGCCGATTCTCGGAAAATCATCCATTTATCATGAACTGACAGAATGGTAAATCACAAACTGCGAAAAAAGTTCCTGGCTTTTATTTCATATAGTAAGTTTGAACTAGGCAATTATCGCAAACAGCCGGTAATCGGAGGAAGACCTCGACGGTGAATGAAGAGTCTCTTTACCCATCCCAGTTAATCGGAAACAGCTGGTACCTTATCTTGCAGCCTACAACTGCACATACAGTCCCTGTGGAACGAGGACAATGATAGAGCAGGAATAGCCGGGCGCCTTCCAAGCAGTCCATACAATCATTTCCAGATATAGCCAATCCGCAACTGCCGTGGCCATACAAATTAATTCCATGACCAGCACCTCGGCGATACAAATTACGGTTCAACTGAAATGTATGCAGTACTATGTAATTATTGAGGGCATCTCTTACCTGACGAAAAGCATCTGTATAACCTGTATTGGTTGTGCAGGAGTAGTACAGCAATCCCGTGTTAGGAACCCCAACCACAACTGCTGTCTGTACCAGAAAAATAGTGGCTGCGAATGAGAGCATCACGATCAAATTACTTGAAATCATGTTTTGCTTCTCCTGTCGACCTTTTACTGTGATTTCATATGGCATGATACACAAGGAAAACGTTTATATGCAGAGACATACAAGTGAAATTTTGCAGAATGGGAAAAAACAAATTCGTGATTAGTGGCGCATACTCTCGTCGTGTTTGTTCTCGGTAGAATCCTAGGAAAACCTAACTTCCAAAACACACGCAGCGTGAGTTTGGCAGTTTAATTTCTGTCCATCTATTTTGAATGAAATAAAGAGTCGTGGCGGACTACTTGATGATCTGCTCTGCTGTACACATTGTGCGGCGTCTTTTCTTACATCCTTTTCCGGGGCATATCTTGTTATCCAGTTCGATATCCTGGCATAGTTTGGCCTCATGAAATCCGATGATTCAAATCACATTCGGCGCAAAGCATATCCTCGTAACAGCTCGTGAGGAACGTGATGGGTGAACAGATTGGGGAATTACACGTTCAGAGTTTTGTTCAAAAATATCGTTAGTTCGAAAAATATTTCCAAATTTACTGTCCAAAGTTTCGAAAATCCTTGTATACCGCCCCGAACTCAAAATCTAAGAGTTCGAGTTGGGGTTAGGCAAGGCGAAGTCGAACTCTTAGAGTTCGACTTCATGTGGATGGGACAACCCCACATGAACTCGAACTCTAAGAGTTCGTGTCCTTTAGTCCTCAAGGAAGTCGACCAACTTAGAAAAATTTTTTAAGCATTGGAGCGAAGGGGGCTATCTAATAGAGTTCGAGTTCCATGCATTAAGGAAGTCGAACTCTAAGAGTTTAACAACTCAATGAACATCTTCATTTGGAAAATGCTCTTTATGTTTCTGATTTCAAATTTAATCTCATTTCAACCAGTAAACTTGTTTCTCATAACACTTTATGTCTTGTTTTTCTGAAAAATTGGTGTTTTGTTCAGGATTTACAAAAATGGATGACGATTTGGAGCCTTCAAGATCAGAGAGTGCTGATGATCCTTAGTATGGTCGGGTTTTTTACAGTAAGAGTCTGTAAAGAGCATATATTGTTGAATGCATTTGATTTGTGGGTTGCTAGATTACGACATACTTCTTTAGATAAAATGAAAGTCTTGCAGCAGATAGATTATTCAATAAAAGTAGTCACAGATAATGTTTGTAGTACATGTCATGAATCAAAACAGGAAAAGCTATCTTTTCCAGTAAGTGAAGTTCGGAGTACCGGTCCTTTTGGCTTAATTCATTGTGATATTGGGGGCCATATTCACAAACAACTATAGGGGGTTTTAGATATTTTTTAACTATTGAGGATGATAAAAGCAGAGGCAAATTGTTATATCTCATGAAATGTAAATCTGAAACTAGAAGCTATCTTCAACAGTTTTGTCAACAAGTAAAAACTTAGTTTTATAAATCGGCTAAAGTCATTAGGTCAGATAATGGCTTAGAATTCATGATGACAGATTTTTACAAAGAAAATGGAATTATTCATCAAATGAGTTGTGTGGAAATACCACAACAACATGGTGCAATGGAGAGAAAACATCAACATCTTCTTCATACAACAAGAGCTTTATTGTTTCAGTCTAATATGCCTATGGAGTTATGGGGTTTTGCTGTTCTTACAGCTACCGATATCATTGATAGGTTTCCATCCAAAGTTCTTTTCAATAAAACCCCTTATGAAATGTTTTTTCAGAAACATCCTTCTTTTCATCTCATGCGAGTCTTTGGTTCTTTATGTTTTGCCAGTATGCATTCTCAACATATAACTAATTTGATAAAAGAGCTGTGAAGTGTGTGTTTGTTGGATATCCATTGCATCTCAAAGGTTACTTTGTAAACCATTTGGAAACAAAAGAAGTTTTTGTGTCTAGGGATATTATGTTTTATGAATCAGTATTTCCATTCAAATGGCAGTTTCAGACACACAAACAAGTCATAACTCTGTTGCAGATCACTTCTTTATTCATTCTTTTGATACATCTACATCTCATTCATCTGGTTCTGTTGATAATATGACATATCCTACACCTACTTCTTCTGCATCTGGTCAACTACATGACAACAATGAAAATGTAAATGACATTTACACAAATAGTTTAGAAAAAGTCTCATTCACCTCCTGTATCTTTGAGGAGAAGCACTCGAGATCTAAAAGAGGCCTTCTTGTCTGGCAGAATATCATCATCAGCTATCTTTGAGCTTGGCCCAATCAATGTCAACATCTCCTCCTTATGAGTCAGTTTGTTCTTCTCACATTTCCCCTTTACCTGCTTATCCTATTGATCCCTTCATTGCTTATACTCAATAATTGTCTCTTTCTTATGGAAAATCATATTGAACCTTAGTCTTATTCTCAAGCTATGACAATGCCACATTGGGTTGATTCTATGAATGCCGAGCTTGATGCTTTGAAGGACAATAATACTTGGGAGATAGTTCCTTTACTAGCAGGGAAAAGAGCCATTGGGTGTAAGTGGGTGTATAAAACAAAATTTCATGCAGATGGTTCAATGGAGCATTACAAAGCAAGGCTGGTTGCCAAGGGCTACACCCAACAAGAAGGCCTGGATTATCAAAAGACTTTTAGCCATATGGCTAAGCATACATCTATGAGAATATTTTTTGCTTTGGTTGCTGCAAAGGCTTGGTTTTTTAGACAACTAGATATTCACAATGCCTTTCTCAATAGTGATTTAGTAGAAGAAGTTTTCATGCAAGTATCACCTAGTTTGCTGATTAAGGGGAGATATATGGCACATCAGAACGACCCAGGATGGTTTGCAAGCTGAAAAAAATATTTGTATAGTTTGAAACAAGCATCACGACAGTAGAATTGCAAGCTGATTGAATGCCTCTTGGAGGATGGTATCAAATAGTCTAAGTCAAGGTATTCTTTGTTCACTAAACAAGTTGCAAATGATTTTGTGGCAATATTAGTATATGTAGATGATATTGCAGTTGCATGATCTAATGAACAATTTATTGATGATCTACAAAATCATCTGCAGAGTCATTTCAAGGTCCGAAACTTGGGGGATCTGAGGTATTTTCTTGGATTAGAACTGGCAATATCAAAGAAGGGAATTTTTGTATCTCATAGGAGATACACTTTGAGATTGTTGGAGGATATGGGTAAGGTTGCAGTCAAGCCAAGCGAAATACCAATGCAGCCTGGTCATAAATTTGTACAAGGAGAATTAACATATTAGGTCAATGTTCCTATAGAAAGTTAGTAGGAAGGCTTATATATCTGGGATTACCAGACCAGATATTGCTTTTTCTGTCCATCTGTTAGCACAATTTATGGACAGTCCTACTGAAGAACATTGGAAAGGAGCATGTGGTGTGCTAAGATATCTTAAAGCTGCTCCTGGTAAAGGGATCTTCTTCTCAATCTGAAATTGGTTTGCATGCTTATACCGATAGTGATTGGGGAGGTTGCTTGAATACTAAAAGATCAACTACCGGGTATTGTGTGTTTCTAGGGGATACATTGATAAGCTGGAAAACTAAGAAACAAAGTACTGTTTCCAGAAGTTCCATATAGGCTGAATATTGGGCAGTTGCAGCTACAACAATGGAGGTTGTCTGGTTGACCGGTTTACTTAAAGATTTCGGTATCAGCTTGACAGCTCCAACAAAGCTGTATTGGGACAATAAAAAAGCTTTATACTTGAATAAGAATCTTGTGTTGCATGAAAGGACCAAGCACCTAGAGATTGATTTGCATTTCGTGAGAGAAAAGATGGCTTTGGGAGAAATTCAGGTTGTACATGTCTCTACGCAGCACCAGATAGCTGATATATTGACTAAAGCCTTACATACAACGAGGTTTCAGTTTCTGGTACAGAAGATGTGACTAATGGACATACATAAAGTCCATCTTCAGGGGAGTGTCAGCAAGATAGAAACAAAGGAGCTGAACAAGATGGACAACCGCAGAAAAAGGATCAACTGTGGAGTCAACAATGTCATGAAGTGAGCTTTGTTAGTTAATGGGCTGTAATTGACTTTGTTTGTATTATTGAGTCCATTGGTGAAGTCGGTGGACTTGGTTGAGTGTATCAGACTATATAACTATCATTTTGACAGACAAATAAAGTTTTAACGGTTTTGCCTCTCCATCTTCATGCTCTCCTCTTTCCATTTCTGGTGTTCTGGAGGTTGTTTGTGGATCACAACTGGTTGAATCTATGCTCGCAGTCTGGACTGATCTGGAATACATTATATGTGTATACTCAACGAATCACGGATGCGTTTAATCCGAAGAGAGACTTTTGCGTGGGGTTTGTCATGTGCTTGTTTGATTCACCTGTGTCTCGCAGGGGCTATTGTCGCGGCCGTTCTGCCGATACTGAGAATGCGTCGTACAATGGCGACGATTTGATTGACTACTGTTTGAGTCAAGGGTATGTCGGCTGATGACCAAAGTTTCTTTGCCCCCTCTGATTTTAGGAATTGCCGATGGTATAGTAAGTGTTAGCCTTGGTTTTGATGATGAGCTTGAGAAGCTAGTCGCTGTAACACTTCGCTTATTCTTAGTGATAAGTTTGAGAAATGTGTTGTGAGCTTGAGAAGCTAGTCGCTGTGACACTTCGCTTATTCTTAGTGATAAGTTTGAGAAATGTGTTGCTAAACCACAGCGAGTAACGGTTGCAGATTGCTGCGTTACAGTAAGCTGTTACTGTGATATAACGCATAAACATTGAAAATATGGAAACATATTTTTCAATATTTATATTTTACTTTGGACTATTCGTCTGAGTGTCCAAGTTAGTTTAATTTGGCTTAATGGTCTCATTATATATATTTAGGGAACTAAATATCGTGAGATTAGCTTTCCAAGTTTATTTTTGGAAATAAAATATTTCTCTGATATCCTTCAGCAATGTTACGCTGTAGTAAGAGAAAGTATCAAATCCAATATCAGGTGAAGGAAGTTACCGTTGGGGACTTTCCTTCTATGGCATAGCGAACCGCTGAGCAGAGTGTTGCTGAGCCTGAGTTGTACGTGGCTACACTGCAGCAAGTTGATACTGCTTCGCTACGCCTTTTGGAAACTTGGAAATATTATTTCCTTTTGAAATATATTTCGAAATAAATTTCTTGAAATACAATGGATTTTTCAAATCCTTTCATTAGGCAACACAATAGCAAAATGTTGCCTTCCCAATTAAAGATTTGGAATCGTCCTAATGTACCTGGACACCTTCTACGAGGTCTTTCCATAATTAGACAAGGCATTCGGATATTATTCTGACATATGCGTAAGAAATGCATTGTTGAACAATCTGAGAAGTATGTTCCTACGCTTCAGAAATATCTTGCTGCATTACAGCAAAGCGGTTCTGCGTTACTGCACTGATGAAGGAATAATTATTATTCCAAATTTGCTTATTGCAATCTAATGATATTTAATGATTAAATATGTTACCTGATTCTAATAACCACGTGTTATTACCAGACAATAACGTTTGAGAAAGATTTTGACAAGGAAATTCTATTTCCTATTCTATCTCAATCAATATTAAGGAATTTAGTTATTCCATATTTACGTTACTAATGATTTCAATAATCACTATGCAATCTGATAAAGTTTAGATCAGATTATACGTATGGGGAATATCATTAATGATTTCCTTCCCTCTTGGTCATTATGACCGTTGAGCATCCTGTTGCTGATCCACGATTACAGCTTCCTGTATTCTGATTTTAGGAAACAAATTATTTGTTTTTGTGAAACCGATTATTTGTTTCGTTCCTTTTTATACCAGACGACCCTCACATAATCTCTTGACGTTTTCGAACGTTTTCTAAGTGGGCTGAGTGGCTGAGTGGTCTGAGTGGTCTTTGTGGTCGACGGAGAGCGGAAGGTGCTAAGTGTCTCCTGGTTCTTTCTCTTGCAAGCTGCGTGTGAGGGTGTCAAGGGGCTGAGTTCAGATTCCTTGATCGTCGTGAGAGGGACTAGGTGTCCTCGGTGCGTTCAACGAGCAGCCGACGAATCGTCTGAGGGAAGCTAAGTGAATACCTGTGCTGATTGCAGTAACCGGTTGCTGACCCATCGGCAAGAAGCCGTTCTTGTCGTGTCTTTTCGCAGGGAAGTCTCGAGCCTACGGAGTTTGAGCAGTTAGACACGCACTTGCGGGTGCGCGCCAGAAGTCTTGTGCCTGCAGGGTAGAGCAGCAGTTGGGAACGCCGCCGGAGTGGAAAGAGTTCCTCTCGAGCACAGGGGTGCTGTGCAGAAGTCTTGAACGCCTGATATAGAGGGTTAGTAAAGCAGGTTGCGTGGAAGCCAACGGATCAGAAAATTCCACCCTAGGCACTGGGTGTGCAGTGCACTGAGCCACGGCTGTGGTAACCGTGCACGTCCGAACTGAGTGTAGGACGGATACCTTCTAAGTGGCTTTGTGGTTCTCTTTGTGATCTTTGTGGTTTCTATCTTCGTGATCTTTGTAATTCAACTTTGTGGTTGTCTCTTAAGCAAGTGCAGGCTTATCTTAAGGAGAGACAAGATCTGTGTGGAAATCCTCTGCTGAACGACTAAGTGCTGAAGCAATCCTTCGCTGTGAAACAGAAACGAGCTACTCTCTGAGAAGCTATTCTTCATTGTAAGGAATTATCTGTGAGGATTTATACTCTAACATAACGTTGTCTGTGTTCTTTGATAAGTCAGGATTATATTAAGCGACAACGAGCTGTGTGGAATCCATTGAGCTACCAACTGCTGAGGATAAGCATCATTCTGCTGGAAACGAGAAGACGTCCACTGTGTGAGGAGCTGACCGTTACCAGGAGTGATCATCTATTGTACGGGATTCTAAATCTCACTTTGTGAGAGGAACATACGCCTAGTGCAAGGGCTTTTTGCACGCATTATTTTATATAGTGGAATCACCTTGTTGGTGGAAAGTGGACGTAGGTCAATTAAGGCCGAAGCACTATAAATCACTGTGTCCATTACGATCGCGCAACACTAGTACGAAAACCTACTCGACAAAATCGTAACAGTTACAGTAAAGTATTTCTCATTCTGAGAAACGCTCTGCTGTGATACAGTACGCTTCCGCTTACACCAAGAAAGGGCGAAAAAGTGAAAAACACTAATTCACCCCCTCTTAGTGTTCCTGAACGATCCAACAATTGGTATCAGAGCGGGTTTGCTGGAAAGCTTTCTGTGTGATTGCTAGTACAGAACTCTGTTGCTGAACCAAAACAGCTTGTTGCTGAAAGTCTTACATTAAACACAGTAAGGTGCCGCTGAGTACTGAACAGAATGTCAATGCTCTTGACTGATGGTCATTCGACCGAACGTCCACCGCTCTTTGCAGGACAACATTTCTCATATTGGAAAATGACAATGGAGTTGTTCATTGGAGCAAAAGAAGCCGATTGCTGGCATATTATTATGGAAGGAGATCTAATAGTTCCTCCACCTAATCCGAACGACATTCGGCATGAGAATGAAAGAAAGAGAACTATTTCTCTCAATACTAAAGCAAGGCACTATTTAGTGTGCGCTCTTGCTGGAAACGAATTCAATCGCGTCTCTACTTGTAAGACGGCGAGAGAAATGTGGTGATAATGGAAAAGGGATGGTTAAAGGAACAGGAACCATTTGCTGTTCTAACTCCCTAACCATTGAAGGAGTTCTTTATGTTAAAGGCCTCAAACACAATTTGATTAATATCAGCCAATTGTGCGATAAAGGTTACAATGTTTCTTTCAATGAGAGAGCATGTAACGTTTCACGGGATGGTGTCACTTGCTTCGTTGGTGAACGCAAGAAAAACATCTATATCCTGTCCTTTAAGAACATCTCCGCTGGAGAAAATTGTCTCTTGTCCGTTAAGGACGAAGCTACTCTGTGGCATAGAAAGTTGGGACATGTTAACTACGATTTGCTGTCCAAACTTGTCAAAAAGGACATCATTAAGGGATTGCCTAAAATCAAGTTTGACAATGATCAGGTTTGCAAAGCTTGTTCTATTGGCAAACAAACAAAGCTATCCTTTAAAAGTAGAAATATGATTTCAAGCAAAGCTCCGCTTGAATTACTTCATATGGATTTATTTGGTCCAATAAGAACTCAAAGTCTTGGAGGTAAACGTTATGGATTAGTTGTGGTAGATGACTTCTCCAGATTCACTTGAGTTAAATTCTTAGCTCACAAAAGTGATGCGTTTGCAACCTTTGAAACGTTAGTCAAACAACTTCAAAATGAGAAAGGTGTTTCTCTAAGAAGCATAAGAACGGATCATGGTACCGAATTTGAAAACCATGACTTTACTTCTTTTTGTGAAGAATATGGTATTAACCATAATTTCTCTGCTCCATACACTCCACAGCAAAATGGAGTTGTAGAGCGAAAGAATCGAACCTTACAAGACATGGCGAGAACCATGTTGTTGGAAAGTGAGGTTGCTAAGAATCTTTGGGCTGAAGCTGTAAGCACAGCATGCTACATCTCAAATCGTATTCATTTGAGGCACTCTTTAGGTAAAACGCCTTATGAGTTATATAAAGGCAGAAAGCCTAATATCTCATACTTCCATCCATTTGGAAGCAAATGTTACATCTTAAGACCGATCAAAGATGCTGTTGGAAAGTTTGATGCTCGATCTGATGAGGGCATATTCTTAGGATACTCCCTAACGAGCAAAGCATATAGAGTTTTTAATGAAAGAACTCTAACTGTTGAAGAGTCTATCAATGTTAAAATTGATAATTCTCCGACACAGAAGGAAGTTGCTGTGGAAGCAGCAGCACAATCCTCAACAACAACATTAAATGAAACCTCCCAGCAAATGATTGCTGACAATAATCCGAACGGAAACACTGTAGCAGATGTACAGCAAGTACCTGCTGCACACACTGAGAATGCTTCTGGTGATTTCCAGGATATCTAAATTGAGAATCGTGTTCCTTCGTTATATAAGAAAAGACATCCTATTGATCAAGTAATAGGTTCTTTGCACACAGGAGTGCGAACCCGCAATAATGCAAGTTTGTACTGTGAATACTCTGCTTTTATCTCTCAAGATGAACCTCAAGGCATTGATGATGCTCTTGATGACCCTAATTGGATTCTTGCTATGCAAGAGGAATTGAACCAATTTGAGAGAAACGAAGTTTGGAGTTTAGTACCTAGACCCAATGATCGTTCCATTATTGGAACAAAATGGGTTTATCGAAATAAACTTGATGAGTCTGGAAATGTTATAAGGAATAAAGCCAGACTTGTAGCTAAAGGTTACTCACAAGGAGAAGGCATCGATTATGATGAAACGTTCGCCCCAGTGGCACGTCTAGAAGCAATACGCTTACTTTTAGCGTATGCTTGATATAATAACTTCAAGTTATTTCAAATGGATGTGAAAAGTGCTTTCCTAAATGGTGATATAAAAGAGGAAGTCTATGTTGAACAACCTCATGGATTCACCGATCCAAAGTATCGTAATCATGTTTATAAGCTCTCTAAAGCTTTGCATGGGCTTAAGCAAGCTCCGCGAGCATGGTACGAAAAGCTTAGTTCCTTTCTTATTGCAAAGGGATATAGGCGTGGAAAAATCGATACAACATTGTTTCTTAAGAAACAGGATGCTGATCTTTTAGTTGCTCAAATATATGTCGACGACATTATATTTGGCTAAACTAATGAAAGATTATGCACTGAATTCTCCGACCTAATGAAAGGAAAATTTGAAATGAGTCTCATGAGAGAACTTACTTTCATCCTCGGACTTCAAATTAAACAAATGGAAGATGGAATTTTCATCCATCAAGAAAAGTACAGCAAACAGTTGCTCAAGAAATTTGATCTTGAGAATGCTAAATCTTTGTCAACTCCAATTGGTAGTAATACCAAAATTGATAAAGACGAAGGAGGAAAGGAAATTGATTCCAAATTATATAGAAGTATGATAGGATCATTGTTATATCTTACTGCTTCAAGACCAGATATCATGTTCAGCGTATGCTTATGCGCTAGATATCAGTCCGCTCCAAAAGAGTCACATCTTGCTGCAGTTTAGAGGATCTTTCGATACCTCGTAGGAACTATTAGCTTAGGCCTATGGTATCCCAGAGGATCATTACTGGATCCTATAGGATATTCTGATGCTGACTACGCTGGATGTCGCATTGATAGAAAAAGCACATCCGGTACTTGTCAATTACTAGGAAATATGTTGATTTCCTGGTTTTCTAAAAAGCAGACATCTGTTGCTTTATCAACAACAGAGGCTGAATATGTCGCAGCAGCGAGTTGCTGTGCTCAATTACTTTGGATGCGACAACAACTTGAAGATTACAATCTTCATTTTGATAGTATTCCAATAATGTGTGACAACACAAGTGCAATTAATTTATCACGAAATCCTGTCCATTACTCAAGATCTAAGCATATTGAGTTAAGACATCATTTTCTTCGTGACAATGTGCAAAATGGCAATGTGGATATTCAGTACATAAATACTGAGCAACAGCTTGCTGATATTCTTACCAAACCATTTGACAAGGAAAGGTTTGAGTATTTACGAAGTGAATTAGGGATATATAATCCTAATATCTAAGATGATGATATTCTCATCTAACAATTTTGAGAAATTTTTGGAATATAAAAATTTCCTAAAATAGGAAGAGATCTTCTTACCTTGTTGAGCGCAAGGGAACTTCCAAGAAACGGTCACAGTCTGTGACTGCTTCCGGCCAGCAACTCCCTGTTGTGGAGAATCCTTCTCTCACTGAGGGGGAGTCATCGGGACTGTATGTCCCAGCTCCGGTGGTCACTGAGACCAAGGAGACACCTGCTGTTGTTCCTGTTAAGGAAAATGTGGCTACGATTGTTGATGCCACAGTTCTTGTCGAATCTGAAGTTGCTGCGGAGAAAACCCTCGCTGTTGAGGAAGAAACCGCTGCACCAGAGGAGGTTACCAAGTCAATAGCAGGCATGTCCGAGTCTATTGACAAAGCGGACACCTCCCTCACTCCGCATCTAGAACTCTATAATGATGAGAGTAAGGAAAGTGAGGATCTTGATGCTACCCAATCCGTGGATGAACAGGACTCTTCTGCTGAGAAGACCCCTGCTGCGGATGACACTGTGTAGGTAGTCGGCTCTGTTATCCAGAATCCTCCTGTTCGCTCTTCTCTGGGTATTGCTTCTCGCACCAGGATGAAGTGATCTTTCGCTAATATGAAGGATGATATGCCTTCTAGCTCTCCTGGTCATAGGATGAGTGTCAGCATGTTTTTGCTGCAATATAATTGCCACTTGCTTTAATCCTTTCTTTTTGATATGACAAAAAGGGGGAGAAGAATAAGCTAAGGAGGAGCTTGCTCACTGTTTACTTTCAGGGGGAGTTGAGTTTGAGTTTCAAGCTCTAAGATCTATTCCCTATGATCTAAATTCAAGCTTCGTGTTTTGTCATCATCAAAAAGGGGGAGAATGTTAGCCTTGGTTTTGATGATGAGCTTGAGAAGTTAGTCGCTGTAACACTTCGCTTATTCTTAGTGATAAGTTTGAGAAATGTGTTGTGAGCTTGAGAAGCTAGTCGCTGTAACACTTCGCTTATTCTTAGTGATAAGTTTGAGAAATGTGTTGCTGAACCACAGCGAGTAACAGTTGCAGATTGCTGCGTTACAGTAAGCTGTTACTGTGATATTACGCATAAACATTGAAAATATGGAAACATATTTTTCAATATTTATATTTTACTTTGGACTATTCGTCTGAGTGTCCAAGTTAGTTTAATTTGGCTTAATGGTCTCATTATATATATTTAGGGAACTAAATATCGTGAGATTAGCTTTCCAAGTTTATTTTTGGAAACAAAATATTTCTCTGATATCCTTCAGCAATGTTACGCTGTAGAGAGAAAGTATCAAATCCAATATCAGGTGAAGGAAGTTACCGTTGGGGACTTTCCTTCTGTGGCACAGCGAACCGTTGAGCAGAGTGTTGCTGAGCCTGAGTTGTACGTGGCTACACTGCAGCAAGTTGATACTGCTTCGCTACGCCTTTTGGAAACTTGGAAATATTATTTCCTTTTGAAATATATTTCGGATTATTTCGAAATAAATTTCTTGAAATACAATAGATTTTTCAAATCCTTTCATTAGGCAACACAATAGCAAAATGTTGACTTCCCAATTAAAGATTTGGAATCGTCCTAATGTACCTGGACACCTTCTATGAGGTCTTTCCATAATTAGACAAGGCACTCGGATATTATTCTGACATATGCGTAAGAAATGCATTGTTGAACAATCTGAGAAGTATGTTCCTACGCTTCAGAAATATCTTGCTGCATTACAGCGAAGCGGTTCTGCGTTACTGCACTGATGAAGGAATAATTATTATTCCAAATTTGCTTATTGCAATCTAATGATATTTAATGATTAAATATGTTACCTGATTCTAATAACCACGTGTTATTACCAGACAATAACGTTTGAGAAAGATTTTGACAAGGAAATTCTATTTCCTATTCTATCTCAATCAATATTAAGGAATTTAGTTATTCCATATTTACGTGACTAATGATTTCAATAATCACTATGTAATCTGATAAAGTTTAGATCAGATTATACGTATGGGGAATATCATTAATGATTTCCTTCCCTCTTGGTCATTATGACCGTTGAGCTTCCTGTTGCTGATCCACGATTACAGCTTCCTGTATTCTGATTTTAGGAAACAAATTATTCGTTTTTGTGAAACCGATTATTTGTTTCGTTCCTTTTTATACCAGACGACCCTCACATAATCTCTTGACGTTTTCGAACGTTTTCTAAGTGGGCTGAGTGGCTGAGTGGTCTGAGTGGTCTTTGTGGTCGACGGAGAGCGAAAGGTGCTAAGTGTCTCCTGGTTCTTTCTCTTGCAAGCTGCGTGTGAGGGTGTCAAGGGGTTGAGTTCAGATTCCTTGATCGTCGTGAGAGGGACTAGGTATCCTCGGTGCGTTCAACGAGCAGCCGGCGAATCGTCTGAGGGAAGCTAAGTGAATACCTGTGGTGATTGCAGTAACCGGTTGCTGACCCATCGGCAAGAAGCCGTTCTTGTCGTGTCTTTTCGCAAGGAAGTCTCTAGCCTACGGAGTTTGAGCAGTTAGACACGCACTTGCGGGTGCGCGCCAGAAGTCTCGTGCCTGCAGGGTGGAGCTGGAGTTGGGAACGCCGCCGGAGTGGAAAGAGTTCCTCCCGAGCACAGGGGTGCTGTGCAGAAGTCTTGAACGCCTGATACAGAGGATTAGTAAAGCAGGTTGCGTGGAAGCCAACGGATCGGAAAATTCCACCCTAGGCACTGGGTGTGCAGTGCAGTGAGTCACGGCTGTGGTAACCATGCACGTCCGAACTGAGTGTAGGACGGATACCTTCTAAGTGGCTTTGTGGTTCTCTTTGTGATCTTTGTGGTTTCTATCTTCGTGATCTTTGTAATTCAACTTTGTGGGTGTCTCTTAAGCAAGTGCAGGCTTATCTTAAGGAGAGACAAGATCTGTGTGGAAATCCTCTGCTGAACGACTAAGTGCTGAAGCAATCCTTCGCTATGAAACAGAAACGAGCTACTCTCTGAGAAGCTATTCTTCATTGTAAGGAATTATCTGTGAGGATTTATACTCTAACATAACGTTGTCTGTGTTCTTTGATAAGTCAGGATTATATTAAGCGACAACGAGCTGTATGGAATCCATTGAGCTACCAACTGCTGAGGATAAGCATCATTCTGCTGGAAACGAGAAGACGTCCACTGTGTGAGGAGCTGACCATTGCCAGGAGTGATCATCTATTGTACGGGATTCTAAATCTCACTTTGTGAGAGGAACATACGCCTAGTGCAAGGGCCTTTTGCACCCATTATTTTATATAGTGGAATCACCTTATTGGTGGAAAGTGGACGTAGGTCAATTAAGGCCGAACCACTATAAATCACTGTGTCCATTACGATCGCGCAACACTAGTACGAAGACCTACTCGACAAAATCGTAACAGTTACAGTAAAGTATTTCTCATTCTGAGAAACGCTCTGCTGTGATACAGTACGCTTCCGCTTACACCAAGAAAGGGCGAAAAAGTGAAAAACACTAATTCACCCCCCCTCTTAGTGTTCCTGAACGATCCAACAGTAAGTTTCCTGATATTTTAGCATTCCAGAGAAATCTTGACAAGAATTCTGAAAGAAACTGAATCTCTTGCCTTTGGAGATTGCTAAGCATCCCGTCGGGATGACTACTTGTCTCGAGGAAATCAAGCTCCTATTATGTATAAACTCTGGTGATGATGACAACTGCGTGATTTGAATTCATGGGCCTGGAGGCATTGGGAAGACGGCTCTTTCGACGGGGTTATTGAGCAATATCCGGGTTTGGTTGGTGCTTCCTCTTAAATGTGAGGGAGGTTTCTTCTGGTGGTCTCACTGTTTCGCAAGAAGCGCTGCTGAGGGAAGTTAGGAAGAGGGAACAATCTCAACTTCCCGGTATTGGAAGAAGACCTTGACGATGAACAAAGAGCAGAACCACCTTTGACCCTCCCTGTTCATCGGTAGCAGTTGGTGCCTTATCTTGCAGTCTAAGACCTCATCCACTCCACAAAAAGGCCCGATCTGACTAAAGTTTCAGACCCTCAATGCTCACGAGGCTTATCCCACGCAGACGCTTCCGTTCACAAATCTCTTCTCAGCAGAAATAGACAATACAGCGCGGTACATTATAATGCTTGTGACTTCCAAAGGGCAACATTCAGTGCGATCGGTCTAACCTCGCAAAACAACATTGTCAGGCTATCTCTGTATATGATGGCTTGTTGCTGAAGCTGAAGGGAAATCCGGACAGTTGGTCACCTGTGATGGTTTGAGTTGATGCAAGATCCCAAGAGAAAATTTTTTTTTTCCAATCGCATAGAGGAATGATACATACAGGACTTGCATTGCTGGTCGAATCTCGTAGTATGATGTAGTCAAGGCAGAGCCTCTTTCGTTGAGAAAAGCCATCCTCTGCATGTACTTAGAACACCTGTCCGGCTCGGATGAGCAGGGCAATCTGCTGTCCCTAGCAGAGGAAGGTGAATACACGGAGTCATTTTGCTTCTGGCAATGTGAACGATGAAAAATTAATGTCTAGTAGGCCGGACCTTTGAGAGTGAATATGGCGAGTTTGTCGGATCCCTCTCAAACCAACCAAAAGTATGCCTTGCTTGTGCTGCTACATTATCAAGAACATGATCATGATGACACATGATCAAAGTTTAGTTTACTTGACAATATTTAGGTTTGATTAAGAACATGACGATACATGATCACAAGCCGAAACATTTCTCGTGCCAGAGAGCTTCTTGCGCTGTTTTCTCCCGATTCAATGTTTGGTGCATTCCTGAAGTTCGTTTACTAACGTCGAAAATGCCTTATCATTGACCTTTGGAGATCCTGGCCCCGTAAAAGCTCTTTATATCGATCAAGAATGATTACCATAGGTTTTAAAACGAGGGGACGAGATCAAATCGCAATTACCATTGATTTTAAAACGAGGGGACGAGATCAAATTGTGAAGCCAAACATACAGACCTAGCCACTGAATAATCAGCAAAGGAGTTTGCCTTAATGCTACGACAGCAGCATAGCAGAATCCCAACTCAATTTGCCCATGCCATTCATTCACCGGGTAAGCATTGATTGCAGTGGCATACATAGTAGCCAGTAATGTTCCCCAAAGAACTCCAGTACTATGCCTTTTCGGTGTCAACTTCATCAATCGGACACCTGGTAGGAGCTGGTTTATAAGGGACGGGAATATGTAAACAGAATATAACAAAAAGCATCCGGCTTTCTAATCATAGTGGACGACAGGCATTGTCTATTGATGCTGCGACGGAGAAACATATCCAAACTGTAGCAGATGAACAAACAAAGAGAAAAGAACAAAAAGATAAACTCAATCTTCCTTCGAGTTCTAATACAAAGGGATAGGCATTACATAATCTAGAGGTCCATTTCTTGAATGGTAAAATCACAAACTGAAAAGAATGATTTCCTCAGTTTGATTTCATAATAAGCTACGTAGGGACGGGATGACTTCGACAGCCCGGAATCAAAAGAAGAAGACCCTGATGACTCCTAGCAAAGAGTCGGATGTTCTTTACCCATCCCTGTTGATTGGAGTTTGAAGGTAGGCGGATTGGGATGGTGCCGGAGCTCAGGTGACAATCACGACAGTCATCATTCCCAGAAAACCAACACCGCAATATTTGTTACAGAGGAAGCGAAAGAAAAACTAACTTTGTCCGTATTCTGTCGTCGCCCTTTTAACACTAGGCTAACAAACTTAACTAAAGGAAATGACAATTGTAACCCTCTTCTACCTTAAATTCTTTAAGGCTTAAAGCCCGCTTGAAGGCCTTCTGTCATTCTTCTATCACACGGCCCCTTCCTGCTTTCCCTTCAGTTCAGCTTGCTCTGCTTATATTCCTCAAGTCTGCATTTCACAACATCCATCTTCCCAGCTGCTAGATAGCTGCCCACACTCCCCCTCAAGATGGGAATTATAGATGTCCTTCATTCCCATCTTGTCCAAGAGCATATTTTGCCTTCCTGGATGGAGAGCCTTCGTGAATAGATCGGCCAGCTGCTGCTGTGTTCTAAGATGGAGAACACTGATGATCCCCTGTTCCACTTTCTCCCTGACAAAGCGCAAGTCCATTTCCAAGTGTTTCGTCCGCTCGTGAAACACTGGATTTTTGCTAATATATATGGCCGACTTGTTGTCGCAGTGGAGCGGTATAGGCAACTTACAACTTATTCCAAAATCTTTAAGTAAGGCAATCAGCCACATCACCTCTGCAGCCGCTATTGCAATTGCTCTGTACTCGGCCTCCGTCGAACTCCTTGAGATAGTGGTCTGTTTCTTCGATTTCCAGCTTACAAGCGAACTCCCCAGAAACACTGCGATCCCGGCAGTTGATTTGCGCGTGTCAACGCAACCTCCCCAATCACTATCTGAGTAAGCTACCAGTTCTGCTGCTTCTCTGCTGGAAAAGAACAATCCCTTTCCTGGTGTGCTCTTTAAGTAACGAAGCACTTGGTTAGCTGCATCCCAGTGACTCTTTGTTGGCTTATCCATGAATTGAGCTAACATATGCACAGTGAAAGCTAAATCTGGTCTTGTAATTCCCAGATATATTAGTCTTCCAACCAATCTTCTATATGCATTTGACTCCACAACTTCCCCCTCTTCTCCTCGCCCCAGCTTCAGATTGGGCGACATCGGTATACTGCAAGGCTTGACTCCAAGCTTTCCCATGTCCTCCAATAAACGCAGCGCATAATTTCTTTGAGATACTAGAATACCATCTTTAGATCTCGCTATTTCAAGTCCCAGAAAAAAATGCAATACTCCCAGATCTCTTACTTTATAGAACTGAAGCAAGTACCTTTTAAGCTCTTCAATTAGATCTTTGCTGGAAGCTGCAATCGCCATGTCATCAACATAAACGAGCACAGCAAGAAATCCTCGCTGCCCTTGCTTAGTAAATAAAGTATAGTCTGATTTGGATTGGTTAAACCCATTGGCCAATAAGCAGGATGATAACTTACCATTCCATTGCCTCGACGCCTTTTTTAGCCCATACAAAGCCTTCTTGAGCTTGCAAACTATCTTCCCGTCACCAGAACATCTCTCCCCCTGAATGTCCAAACCCTCTGGCAGCTCCATGTACATAACCTCAGATAAATCACCATTTAGAAAAGCGTTGTGTATGTCAAACTGCCGCAGATGCCAATTCTGTAAAGAAGCAAGAGCCAAAAACATCCGGATGGTGGTATGTTTGGCCACTGGACTAAAGGTTTCCTAGAAATCGAATCCCTCTCGTTGTGTATAACCTTTAGCTACTAACCTTGCTTTGTGACGCTCCACAGTGCCATCTGCATTGAGCTTTGTCTTAAAATACCATTTACAACCAATCGCTCGATGGCCAGAAGGCAGAGAGACAACATCCCAAGTGCCATTGTCCTGTAGGGCCTGCAGTTCAGCAGCCATTGCTTCTTGCCAGTGTGGAATATGACATGCCTCGCTATAGTTATGTGGTTCAGAGTAATGTTCTAGGGATAAAAGATAGGATTTATACGGTTTGGACAGTCTTGAATATGAAATGTAAGGCTCAATTGGGTAAAGAGTAGAAGAAGTAGATGAGGATGCCGACCTCGTATTCAGTACAGATGATTCAGGAGTTGCAAGTGGAAGAGAGAGCCCATGATGATAGTCGCTAAGATAACTAGGGATCCGTTTAGTTCTTGTACTTCTACGTAAAATATGATCTGGATGATTTGTATGAGATGCAGTATGTGAATGTTCTGAAAGGGTTAAGTCATCATGCTAACCTGAATCTGTGGATGACTCTATATGCGATGTGTTCTCTGATGCAAGATTATCAGAATATGATGCATTATGAATGAGAGGTGCAGAATATAATGAGGTAAGGTCATGTGCTGAACAGAGTGGTAAGACTAAGGAATCTGCATTTGAATGTAAAGTTTCAGAACCTGAACATAGATGAGGTAATAGTTTATATGGAAAGATAGATTCATGGAAAGAGACATCTCTTGAGATAAAAACTGATTTTCTGTCCAAATCAAATAAATAGTATCCCTTGGTTCCAAGAGGGTATCCCAAGAAAACACATGTCCGTGCTCTTTTATCCAACTTCCTTCTGTCATGAGAAGTTGTACATGCATAGCACAAGGAGCCAAACACCTTTAGATTTTTATATAGGGGACTTTTATGGAACAGCCTTTCATAGGGCGTTTTATTTTGTAAAACTTTACTAGGTAGTCTATTAATTATGTGAGTTGCAGCTAATAAAGCATAGCCCCAGAAATGCAGAGGCATATTTGCCTGAAATAGCTGTGCCCTTGTTATTTCTAGCAAGTGTTAATGTTTCCGCTCTACCACACCGTTTTGTTGTGGGGTTTCCACACAGGAAGTCTGGTGCTCTATTCCATGTTTTCTATAAAAATCAGTCATGCAGAATTCCGAACCATTGTCACTCCTAAGCTTCTTGATCCTAGCTTGGAATTGTGTTTCTATGAAGTTATAGAAATCCTGAACTAACTGCCTGACTTCTGATTTTGCTTTCATTAGAAATACCCATGTTACTCTTGTGAAGTCATCAACTATAGTTAGGAAGAATCGATAACCTCCTAAAGCTGTGACTGCACAAGGTCCCCATATGTCACAGTGAACTAAATCGAAAGGTTCTGATGACTGTATACTACTGGTTGGGAACATCAACCTTTTTTGTTTTGCTTGGTGACAAACCGTACAAGCATTGTTAGATAACATCGTGATGCTTGGTTCTAATGCTTTCAGAAATGAAATTTTGTTTTGTGCAACATGGCCTAATCTCAAATGCCAAAGATCAAAGTCATCCAGACTAGTGCAGTGTCTCACTGTATTAAATGCATGCAACATGTCAGCTGTGCTTAATTGAGTAATTTGATGCTGTATATTAGAGGAGCATTTAAGTTGCTTATCACCGGTTATCTTGTCGACCACATATAGGCCTCCTCTTCGTTTAGCAACTCCAATCGTCATCCAACTGCGTAAGTCCTGAACAAAACAGCAATTGTGTGACAAAACGAGACAAATGTATGGTTTTTTAGTAAGCTTACTAGCCGATATAAGATTGAACTGAAATTCTGGGACGAAAAGCACATTCTCCAGTGTAAGAGCTGGATTCAGATGCACCTTTCCTATGTGTGTGGCTAACACGGTGCTATTGTTTGGAAGATGTATCTGAAGTGGTTTACTCAGTTGCTGACAGTTAGAAAGATAGGCAAGGCTGGAAACAACATGGTCTGTTGCTCCTGTGTCCAGAATCCAAGGTTGTGGGATTGTTTGAATGGCTTCACTATGAGAGGACATGGTAGAGATTATACCTAAAAAAGATGATGAGGGGTCAGAAGCAGTGGAAGTGGATAACTGGCTGGTTTGTCTGTATGGAGTCGAGGCATTAGGTGTTTTATTGTCCTCCACACTTAGCAATGACAAGAGCTTCTAAATCTGATTCCCTGTCAGGTTAAGCTGTGGGAGCTGTCCCTCTGACACTTCTTCTCCACCCTTCAAAAGGTTGATCGTTCTTCTGTTTTCCCGGCCCTGAAATCTGACCGAACTTCTCCCTCTTCCTCTGCCTCCTCTAGTACCAGATGACGGAAACCCAACTAAGAAATAGCATTCCCTCTTAATGTGTCCCTCTTTGCCACAGTTGTCACATATAATATCGGGGTTGAATCGCTTACGCTCTGCATAATTTACTTGACTCGAGTCCAGTACCTTTCCGGCTGCTCGGTCTGTTTGTGCAGTAACTGTGGCAGCGACGGGATGCTCAAACAACAAGCTTACTTCATTCCTCATGGTCTTCTGTAATTCTTCTCGCTGAACCACGTTATACGCTTCTCCCAGCGTAGGAAATGGTTTCCTCAAGAGCAACTGGGTCCGCAATCCCTCATACTCTTTACTCAGTCCATTCAAAAACTAAAACACCATGTCGATTTGCTGTTCCTCCATGTATTTTTTCTGCCATCCACATTCACACTTCCCACATTCGCAGTATGGCATAGGCCGATACATTCTTAATTCCCGGAGAAGCGAAAGCATCTCGTTGTAGAACCCAGAAACAGTTTTGCTGCCCTGCACTAAGGCATGGTATTGAAGCTGCAATTGACAGATTTTAGAGATATCCGGCTCTCCATACCTCTCCTTCAGTTCATCCCATACCTCTTTCGCTGTACTAAGATAAAAGACAGTAGACGCTATAGGAATCGAAACCGATTTCTGCAACCATGCTTTCACTAAGTTGTCACAACGTACACAGGCTTGACATAAAGGATTATTTACTACAGGTTTTTCAAGCGTCCCGTCCACAACCCCAAGTTTGTTCCTGATAGACAGAGCTAACTCCACCGATCTCTTCCATGACGGGTAATTCCCCTCCGTCAGCTCAGGAGAGACTAAGCTCGTTACTTGAAGATCAGTGGAGCTTATGAAGAAAGGCGATTGTGGGCTGTCCACAAGCTCCAGCGCCATCTTCCCTTGCCGCTTCACCTCCGGCTAGTATTCCCGCTCCGATACGATGAAGGTAGGCGGATTGGGATGGTGCCGGAGCTCAGGTGACAATCCCGACAGTCATCATTCCCAGAAAACCAACACCGCAATATTTGTTACAGAGGAAGCGAAAGAAAAACTAACTTTGCCTGTATTCTGTCATCGCCCTTTTAACACCAGGCTAACAAACTTAACTAAAGGAAATGACAATTGTACCCCTCTTCTACCTTAAATTCTTTAAGGCTTAAAGCCCGCTTGAAGGCCTTCTGTCATTCTTCTATCACACGGCCCCTTCCTGCTTTCCCTTCAGTTCAGCTTGCTCTGCTTATATTCCTCAAGTCTGCATTTCACAACATCCATCTTCCCAGCTGCTAGATAGCTGCCCACAGAGTTGTTTGGAACCTTAACCTGCAGTCTACCACTTGACATACAGCCGCCGTTGAATTCCCACAATATTGAAGCAGGAACAACCGGCTGCTTTCCAAGCAGGAGATACAGTCATCCTCGAATACTTGCAATCTGCATATTCCGTGGCCATACACATTGATGGTGTTGTCGGTAGCTCGACGATACATGTTCCGGCCATTGGCGTACGTATGCTGGACTACGTAACCATTGAGGACATCCCTAACTTGGCCGAAAGCATCCGTATAACCTCTATCGGATCCACAGGAGTAGTACAACAATCCCAAGTTAGGAACAGCAACCACGGCCCCCTGTCGTCGCATCAGGAAAATAACAGCCATCAATGAGAACATGGTGATCAACTTACTCAAAATCATGTTCCTGCTGCCGCTTTCCACCTGTTGCAGCCGATTTCAGTAGAGGTATATACAAAGAAGACATTACATGGACTATTATTTATGTGCAAAACATACATAGTGAACATGACCATAGCGTAAATCTTGCGATTACCGTGGATCATTACAGAAACCGACATGTGTTTAGTCTTTTGAGTAACATTTTCTGTGGGGTTTGTGCGTGCTTGTTTGATTCATCCGTGTTACCGTTGGATTATATGTCACGGTCTGCCGAGAACGCCCGGTTCTCATTTGGTAGAGTCGTCCCTACCTGCCTTTCAAGCCGAGTCGACGAAGACTTCTATCACAAGCGAATGGCTATTGTGGCGAATTAAACGTCAAGGATGATGTCCGTCGCTAAGCCTCCGGCATCAACTTTATTGATAAAGACACCTTCACGGATGGCAAAAGGAATAGGTTGTTATTAGTTCATGTCACCGCTCCAAGGCTTAGTGAGCTACTTACACAACTGTGCCAGCAAACAACAGCCGTAGTAACAGAATAGACATAAAAACAAGTAAAAGGAAAAGGATCTTCCATTTCGTATGAAGTGACGTTTAGATAAATAACAACCTCAGAAACGAAAAATGTTGGGTTCAGTAAGTTAGGACGAGGGAATGATCTCAACCTCCTGGTACAAGAAGAAGACCTCGACGATGACGAACGAAGCAGAACTTCCTTTACCCATTCCCGTTAATCGGAAATAGTCGGTACCTTATCTTGCAATCTACGACCTCACATCCATGCAATTGGGAGTGGTTAACGGCGATTGCGCTTCAATTTTCACGTGTGTTTTTTAGTTATTATTGTTAAACGATATAATATAAGTCAAACCTTACCTAATAACTTAAGCTTTTAGATCAAATGATAAGGTTTCTAAATGTATCAGAGCGGTCCTGTTCAGACCCGCACGCGCAAAAACTCCAATATAAGGCAAAAATGGGTCAAAAAGCCCGTCTAGTCTTAAACCAAGGCTGAAAGTCAAAGATATCGGTCTGGTTCGTCTTGAGGGGCATGTTAAACTATATAATATAAACCAAGACTCGCATAATAACTTTAAGTTTTTAGGTCAAAGGCTTCTCAGGATTAATTTAAATAATCTTATAGATGCCAAAATAAGACACGAACTATCACTTGCTTCCCATAAAGGATATTTTGGTTGTCTCCCTTTTTCCTCATCTTTTTTACAAGTGCGTCTAGTCCTAGGTGTTGTATTCTGTTGTGTAATCCCATAGCAATGAAATGTACTCGTGTTGTTTCTCTTCTTTGTTTCCTTTGAACACAATGAGTTTGTCACGTCAGGATCGCGACGTATTTTCATCTCCTTCATCAACACGTTTTTTGTGTGGTGAGCGTGGATCGTCGACACAGCATCATGATTAACCCTTGAAGATGGAAGGAAGGGGACATTTGACGGTTTCACACGCCCTTAAATTGATAAAGTTCAAAACTCAGCTCGCCGGCGATAATCTTAATGTGACCCCCCATGGAAGACGTGCAATGTATGAGCAGGTACTGCCTGACGCTTTCCAAGCATGCTGTGCAATCATCTATGGAAACTCTCACTCACCGTCCATGGCCGTACACATCTATGCACCTTCCAGATGATCGCCGATTCATGCTCCTGGCGAAATGGTATGTATTTCCTATTGTGTAGTTGTCGACTGCATCCCTAACCTCCCCGAATTCAGGCCTGCAACCTTGATCGCTAGCACAGTTTCATAATGCAGATTCATATTAGGTGCCTTGACCATCGGCCGTACCAGGAAAACAACGCCCGCGAATGAGAACGTGGTGATCAACTTGATAGAAATCATTCAATGACATATTACACGAAAAGGAGAAAGCAACGAAAGCCTAGCTTGGATTAATTCCGCGGGTTTACGGTCACCGAGAAATTTCGGGAAAAAGAAGTGTAATGTTGACGTCCCAACGACGATCGCGGAAATCTCACCGATAAATCTTCTTTCCCTTTTCCTTCTACTCTGGAGGACGAAATATTGGCGAATTTAATGCTTACAGAAACCCTTACGGTAATTATTTCCATTTTATAAGAGGTCAAATAATAGTTTTAAGTATAGAGAATCATATTCATTAACGGATCATATGTCAGAAAATAGTCTACACCCAACAAGGGAACTTCATGCATTAATTTACGTCACAACCCTTTTTTATAAAAAATACACTTAAATAAAATAAAACAAAAATAAAAAATAAAATAATATACAATTAATGGAAACTTAAGTAAGAAAAAATCCAACATTCCTCACTCTGGGTCCAAAATGGAAACATTTGTGTTTGCTAACGTCGGTTTTAACAACCGTGAAGCCATCTCCGTTGTCCCGAAAGTGGCAACAAACGGTCTTTCTAAGTATTGCTTATAATATAAACATTAAATCTTAATAAGACATGTGATAACATTTTATTTTTTTCATCTCTAGATGCTATACCAAATGTGCTCCATGCGAACATTAAAATTTTATATTTTATGTAATACCCCAAATTTTGGATCACCGTAACACGTGGGTTCGATCGTTTTGACTTGAAAGAATACAAAAAGAACAACTTAAAATCTAGGGACTAATAAATGATTTTCATTTAAGTCTAGGGTAATTTGAAAAAAATCGATGAAATTTGAGGACTCAATCGGTAAATACCTAACGAAATCATTTTAAAGTTTTTACAAAATAACTTCTTTTCGTGCATTCATGATCAGGTGGGAAAGAGAATCCGCGTGACAAGTGCTTGCTTTGATTTGATGCCTTATTAAAATTCATTTGATTGCTCAAAATCTGCAATTTCCATCCGGGTGGTGTCGTGAGCCTTATCTCCAGGTCTGATGCTTTCTACAAAATAGGAGGAGGAAGAACATCCCAAGAGAGGATCCTCCCCAAAGGGGTTACACACAATCTGAACCTTCGTATACACCATCAGACACTAAACAAACGATTAGAGCCAAGGCCTCCTGATTCAATCCAACTCGCTCAACCTGCAACAACAAGGACGTCCGAGATGTTTTTTTTTTTACTCCAAGCAGGGTTTGCAGGAACATGATGCTTGCTCTGAGGCCATTTCGGAAACGACGAAGGGGATGTGGCTTCTCACCGACTGTTCCCGACAGACAGGGATGAAGATATCACCCACCCTCTCACGGATGAACAACATCCTAGAGGCCTTTTCCAGCCCCCGTCTTCCACAACAATGAACAAAAAGGATGCCCAAGGCGTGTTCCCGTTTCTCCTCTCCATTCCGGCTCCAAGGCAAGTAACAATGTTGTCCTCGACGACAGAGAAGTCGACGTCCAGACAACCACATCCCGGGATTCCTGCTAAAACAAGAACATCAGATCGTCCCCTCCTCCGCAATCGACAGCCCATCTCTATCACCGACGACCCAACCTCAGTCGCAGCAAGCCAAAGCCTTCTCGCGATGGCCTCGACCAATTAGTCTGGATCCAATCGCAACGCCTCGCATGATGTCCTGTCGGATTCACCCCGCAACAACCTCAGGCGCCAATCCGACCCGCTAACTTAAGTCCTCCCCGTCAGCATCTTCTCTCTCGACCACGACCAGAGAGGTTTTACCCGTGGCTCTCCTCCCTTGGCCATAACAACTTGAAGAGCAAAAGCCTCCCCATCTCTGCACCGATTCTCCTGACGGCCAACTCCAGATGACATCATCTGGCATTGGCATTCCGGGCACCATCAAACAGCAACATCCAACCAGTTATCCCCTTTCTCAAACGCCGACATGCCGCTTCAAAAAAACCCAAGAGGCTCCCGGCTACTCCTCTCCTCAGTCACACCCCCAGGACTCGAGAAGCAGTCGCCATCGCCTACGCACAATGCTCCAGCGAAAGCCAGATTCGGGCAGCCCCACCTCTCTCCGTCCTCAATAAACGGTGATGTGCCCCATCACCCCCGCTGCGGCTCCAGTGGAAGGCGCCGACACATTGCGCCAAAGGACCCCAGATCTAAGCCTCGACAACTCCGAATGGGCGCCCCAACAAAGCAGCAGAGGCGATGTCTCCTCACGTGGCGGACGACGCCTTCCTTCCCAGCTCCGACAACGCACTCGACCACCTCCTCTGTCTCCTGGATGGCCCCAAGGCGACCCCATCCTTTTTGTCGTTCAGCTCCAACGTTTCTCCAGCAAACCCCAAGGTGGTTCTCCGCTGCTAACGATCAGTCCGACGGCGACGACCAATGTCATCTCTGGCGTCCCCTCCAGCAGCGGTTTCTCCAGATCCGGCGGCGGCCATACTCCCGTCCCTCCCGGACATCTCTCAATCCATCGACGGTAAACCCTTGTTGCCCCGGTGTCTCCAGATCCAGCGGCGACGGATCCCCATCCTCCAGATGTCTCCATCTTCGACAGACACGGACTCCAAGTCTGCTCCGTGACTTAGCCATCTTCCAGTCTCGGATCCGCCTTCCGTCCGGCCATCAACTTCTTTTCCCGCGCCAGCTTCGCCTCCTTGATTACCCTATCTCCCTCCAAGTTGCATTCGGGACTTCCGTCTATTCAAAGGTAATGTTTCTTTTGTTTAAAAAAAAATGAATGATGATTCAGCTTGTGCGTGTATATGGGATTGATTGATTTTTTTTTTATGTCAATTTAATCCGTCTGCGCATCTTAGCATTTACATAAAAGTCAATTCATTTTGCATGATCGTATAAGTTTTTTTTAATAAAACGTTAATTTAATTCGCATGATTGTTTTGATCGAATTCCGACTTTACAAATTGTTTTAATAATTATAGTTTTTTTTTATTATTTTAAAACAAACTCATATTCTCTTTTAACAATAGCTTTTTAAATAGTTCCCTGACTTATTTTAACAAATGAATATACAATTTGCACGAAAATTCTTAATTGAGATGTCCTTCAAATATAATTTTTAGCATGATTTTCATCATATTAGTACATGTCACTGTCCTTTTCTCCGTTTTGCATGGAAAATGCGAGAATTACATCGACCAAGGAGAATTTAGCACAAGGATTCTTCGTATAAACTTCAACGGGTTACGAAATACTTAATTTAATTCAACCATTTCAAACGGTAAGTCATGCCTTACTGTTTTAGTTCGATTAAATTTACGTCAATTTAACCGTTACTAACGGCTTTGCATATCTCTCTCGTCTCCTCTGTTTTGCATGTAAAACAACGAGGAATTCACTACCAAGGAACGTTATCATCCGACATCACGGATGATCAACATCAATGGATCACACAACGCCCCTTTCTCTTTCGATTTCGCGGAGTTCGGCATCAAAGGGCCACACAACGCCCCGTAAGTCTCACTCCGACTTATAATATTTCATTTTAATTGTTTCAAATATTCAATTAGAATTTTCTGACCACCGCATTCTGGTTTGATTTGCATGAAAATCACCCGAACCTCATGGGAGTTCGAAAAAACGAATTTCGAAGACTAGAGGAGCGGGAGGAAGCACGTCTCGAAAGCGGCCCCAACTGACGAGCCTGACCGATGACATGCCATCCCGGCGGGCCTCAGGTACATGAGGGAGGTGCGGGCCTCTCGATTTTATTTATCTCCACATGTAACGGGCCGTGGGCCCAAGTGCATAGGTCCACGGTCACCATCCTTCCCCGTCCACTTTGATCTCAATAATTGTCTGTGCTAGTTCGCATGCCTTAGGCCCATAGGTTTATTGTCGCATGTTGTTTGCTATCAACAAACATGAGTTCGGGCCCAAAGCCTGAATCGGGTCAACCGCCCGTAAAACATTGACATGAGTCCGGAGTCATGCCTAGATCGGGTCCAACGCCCGTTAAATAAAAACAAATCTTTTGGAGCAAACGCCACCTCCCTTTTTCGCATGTTAGAATGTAAGAGTTAATAAATAGGAATCCCCGGACCAACTGTTTTTCCGACTTAAACAGCTTTTAAAAAATAAGTCGGTGGCGACTCCGTAATAGTTTACCTAGGTTAAACAACAACAACCTTTTCTTACGGAGCCATCATGGATGAGGGACTGACGACACGAGCCGCTCCCGATTCCTCCCAAAAGTTCCTCCTTCGGATCATGCTCCGCCTTTCGCCTACCGCCTCTTAGGAAAACAGAGACGGTCGGCGAGGGCCCGAGCAGGCCCAGTTAGGAATTCAGGGAGGGATCACCCGATTCCCTCCTGCAGCGTCCGACGCTCGAGTCGTGACGTCGACCGGTTGGGCCTTGGGGAGCGGACCCGGATCCTCGGGTCGTCCGAACCGCCACGCGCGTGCTCGGCCGGAAGGCGCGCGTACATCCCGGATGGCGACTCCACTGGGGAAACTGCATGTGGATTCCTTTCGAACGCTCTTACATTTTTAATCCACATGCGGAGAGGAGTTCTTGTTTGCGTATGTAATTGCTTGGCTCGGTGCCCTTTGTCTGCACTCATGGTTGTGTTTGTTTACTGCTTTCCTAGGCATATCTAGGTGTGCCCGATCCCCGGGCTAGGATATTTAGGGGGGTCACCGAGAGGCTCAGCTTGCTGCTATTTGCGGTTTGGTTTTTGGCCGGGGCCCCGCCTCCTTTAGTCCGAGGGAAGTTTAGAAACCTTCATCCGATAGTCTAGCATTGATTGCCCACTACAGGTACCAGACGCCGCACGTGCGTTTGTCTGTTACTGAGTGACTGCTACTTGTGCAGGGACAGGTATCAGGTACGTTTTGTCTGCTATAACTGTAAAACTAACAATGCTCGTTTTGCAGTTGGGTCGAGCTTATTACAATGGGCTTCAAGAAGCCTCTTTTGTCTTATTACCCTACCTAATGTTACCGCCAATTGCATATCATACATTTGGGCAACCACATGAGTGTCTGTCTAATTACAGTTTTCAAATTAACAAATCATTTACAATAATTGTTTCATGACATTATTGCATTTCCTTTGTAAATGCATACACATATATGAGTGCGATTAGGCAACAATATAAACTTATCATGCATCGATTACATTATTGCATGATACTAATCTAAACATTCTCTCTATTTTCCTTCCGAGGTTTAATTCTCCAACATGGCTCCTCGAATGGGACTAGGGACAAAGCATGATATTACAAATCTACAAGCACAAGAATGCCAAGAATTTATCGACGGCTACCGGGCCCAAAGTCGAACATTTAACAACATGAAGACCAAAGTTTTCATACGGCTACCAAGGTCAAAAGCCGTGTGTCCAAAGACATGAGCCCAAAGTGTTATCAACGGCTACCAAAGTACAAAGCCAAAAACAAAGACCAAAGTTCACCCAACGACTACCAAGGTTCAAAGCCGAATCTACAGCAACCTAAAAACCCCAAGAAGGTTACATTTCAAGAGGCCAATCTCCATCAACATCAAAACTAACGACAAACCAGAGAGCCGTTCATAGACATGCAAAAACCGGACGCGTCGGAACATCACGCCTACTGATCCGACAATCGCTCTAAGGCAATAAAAGCGATCCCTCTACATCATCAGTCACCACAATCTGGCACAAGGACTCGTCGATCTTCTTCACGGTGCCAACAGTACATTCTAGCACTATGGGCAAACCCGTCTTCACAACAACCTCGCAAGATCAAACTTCCCAAAGAACTTGAAGAATGTCGAATCAGCATCCCAACGACAAAGACATGAACATGGACCAAATTCTTCAAGCGACGTCGAACACACAGTGCAACTGGCATTAGAAGCCCCCATTCGCTCTATTCGCCTTCCAACAGTTCAAAGCATATATGATAAACTTACCGATATTTAAACTGCTAACACTTAGGCATCCATTTTACCTCGCAGGTACAAAATGTCTCGTCTGGAGCTCACACAACAGCTTACCAATACCAAAGAACATGATTTCTACCAAACGACGATGCATACTTCGACTGGGGCAATTCTCTTTGAATTCCCTACGGCATCCAAGCGGTCATCCCGACAGTATTCAGCCACCGACTCTCACCAAAGAACAGAAGAGAAGGTCAGTCACCGCATCACTCATTAACGAAAAACAAGCAGCTCGGCTACTACATGAGTGGCCAATCCCCACCCATGCCCACCACAAAGTGCTATAACAACTCACATCCCGTGTAGTCACGCCTTTCAAAAGAGCAACCGTCGTAACAAAGAGGAACTGCCACAAGCACTCAATGTGTGAGTGGCAGGGTGGTAAAGTTTCGAGCCAAAGCCTTGAAACAGTTTAAAGCCAAAGCTTTGAAATATCCTTCGTTGTTAACAAAACAACAGAACAACATGAAAGGAAGTATTTGTTCCCAAGTGAATACTTTCTTTGCAAAAATAAGTTACACGAGCTTACTTATTTTCACCATGCATTAGTCTTATAGGTACATGAGCATCCTAAGCAGACAAGCAATATTGGGGCAAAACTCCAAGCAATCTTGGAGAATTCTCTGTCAACAAAACAATGATCTACATGAAAAGGGAGTATTCGTCCCTTAACAAATGCTTTTTCCGCAAAACAGGTTGCATGAGCTTACTTGTTTTGCCCTTCGGCTTGTCTCATAGGTACATGAACATCCTAGGTAGACGACGAAGGCGAGGGTGGCAGGGTGGAAAAGTTTCGAGCCAAAGTTTCGAAACAGCCTTCGTTGGCAAAACAACGACGATAACAACACGAGAACAATCCGGGGCAAATCTTCATGTGATCCTGGGGCAAATCTCCAAACGATCATGGGACAGATCTTCGAACAATCCTGAGACAAATCTCCGAGTAATCATGGATAAATCTACAAGCAATCTTAGGGCAAATCTCCGACCGATCCTAGGGCAAATCTCCGACCGATCATGGACATCTCCAAGCGATCCTGGGGCATACCTCCAAGCTATCCTGGGACAAGACAGAGCAATCTTGGTTAATCCCCCATTGACAAACCGACGAATCACATGAAAGGGAGTATTCGTTCTTTAACTAATACTTTCTTCGCAAAACGAGTTACATGAGCTTATTTGTTATGCCTTTCATGCTTATCTCAGGAAGCACATGAACATCCTAGATAGACAATCAAGACAATCAATAAATTTCGAACCAAAGCTTCAGAGTAACATGTCATCAACAACACCACAAATTACATGGAAGAGATACATGAGCGCCCTAGGCAGAAAAATGAAAACCAAAGCTTCAATTCAACATGTCATCAACAAGACAACAAATTACATGAAAGGGGTACATGAACGTCCTAGGCAAACAATGAAGACAAACAATAAAGCTTCAAACCAGAACTTCAGAACACAACCTTCATCAACGAACTTCTTTACATCCCCAAATAACTGGGGCAATGAACACCGACAATACACATGAAAAGGGAGAATTACACATACATTACTCTCTTCATCAAACTAAGCGAAATTACATGAGCACATTTTGTTTACGTCATTTGTCTCGTTGCCAGGTACAAGAGCTCCTCGCACGAATAGTGGACAACTCCTATGACAAAGGCGAGGGTGGCAGAGTAGCAAAACGTCAAGGCAAAGTCTTGTAGCAATTTCGTCAAACCTTCGAATCCATTGGACGAAGATGCAATGACGAAACGATACAAAAGGGAAGTACCAAAACTTTACTTTACTTTCCTTATAAATGAAGTTACATGAACAAACTTTAATCATACTCTAAAAGAAACAAGTCACATAAACGCACTTGTTTTCTGTCATCTGTTTGATAGGTACATGAGCAACCTTATACAACGGATACAAAACCAGAGTAGCCATTTCGTCAAACCTTCGATTCTATCGGACGAAGACGCAATGACGAAACCATGCAAAAGGGAAGTACCAAAGCTCTACTTCACTTTTCTTACAAATGAAGTTACATGAGCAAACTTTATTCTTACTCTAACAGAAACAAGTCACATGAACTTACTTGTTTCTCGCCATCTATTTGATAGGTACATGAGCGTCCTTGCACAATAGACATCAGGCAGGAGTAATCTTCGTCAATCCTTCGATTCCATCGGACGGAGATGCAATGACGAAACACATGGAAAAGGGAAGTATCATGGCTCTACTTCACTTTTCATATAAATGAAGTTACATGAGCAAACTTCATTTTTACTTTAACAAAAACAAGTTACATGAGCTTACTTGTTTTTCGCCCTTTGGCGAGTGCAGGTACATGAACATCCTTGCATTACGAACAAAGGCGCGGGCGGTTGGGTGGAAATTTCGAACCAAAATTCGAGATTGCCTTTGTTTATCACCAAGGATGATTACATTAATTCAATTATAACACTTTCTATATGAAACAAGTTACAAGAGCTCACTTTTATTTTCGTCCTTTGGCGAGTGTAGGTACATGAACATCTTGCATTACGAATAAAGGCACGTGCGGTCGGGTGGAAGATTTCGAACCAAAGTTTCGAGATTGCCTTTGTTGTCACCAAGGATGATCATATCGAAAGGGAGTATCATCTACATTACTCTCTAACAAATTTCTTATCATTCCCTAGACGGAGTTAAACCTCCATTTCCCCAATTGGAGTCGGTTACAAATACCGTATTTCTCAACAAGAGTAGAATATACAAATATATTCCTCCAGAACGACCATCGAGATGGGCATATTCATCTCATATCCCCAGCGAATACCCAACTTTGTTATAATCTCCCCAAGCGAGAGTCGAAGTACATGAGCTAACTTCATCGCCGTCCTTGTCAACTGTGTAGGCACATGGGTTCCATACAGTACGGTACAAACTCTTAGGCAACGGCGTGGTTGGTTGGATGGAAGCTATTCCGAGTCTAATCTCAAGGACCATGACTGGGGCATGAAAGTGCAAACACTTTCCCCGCGAAGCTTGCACAAGAGCACCACCTTAGTACGACGTCTCCAAAGAGGTTTGCGTACCTAAACATATTCACTTCTTAAGCATTTGTGTGCCCTTTTGCATACAATTTTAAAAGATCTTTTACAATAAAAATGCTTCTGAGCGAGAATGGAGAAGGCAGCCCATTCTTAAACACTTACCCAAAGAGAGGAGTGCAAACACCACGAGGGTTCACATGCAAATGTCTAGGCGGACAAAGAATCCTTTGACGAAAGATGCTCAGACTGGGATGAGATCGGTCATTTATTCTCTACCCAAACACGAACATGACCATTGCTAACCCTTCCGAGCCAAAGTCGAAGTTTCTATACACACTAGTCCCACCGAGTCTAAGGATCGCCATACATCGAGGTTAATGGAGATCCTGTAGTTAGAAACCGGAAGCGACGAACCACAGAGGCGACACTTCCTCAAGGTTCAAGCGAAGAGATACCATCAGCAGATGTGCTTGCCAGTTGACTTGTACTCAAGGACGAAAACCTCCAACAATTCTGCAAGATGTACAAATCCTCAAAGAGTCCAAAGCAGCTTTAAAAAGATCAACAAATTGACAAGAGAAAGAAAGTAGGGCAAATCCCTATGATTCAACAAAGACCAAATTTCTCAAAAATAAAGCGCAAAAAAGGAAACAAAAGAGAAAATGAAAGCACCAGGGCCGACATAAACGGTCGCAAAAGCAAAGGTGTTATCCCCCAGATTAAACGAGGAGAAGACACTCCCCAAAGCAGATTTCCGAAGCTCTAGTGGATCGGCCATCAATCCCCAACGGCGCGTCTCAACGAGCCTGCTGTCTAGTAGATGGAGAATTCGCTTGGACCGTGGAACCTTTATGGTACAACAGCTTCCGATGAGGTCATTAGACTCGTTCCTTCAAAATGACAAAATTCAGATTCTCTATCCAAAGGCCTTACGCCAAAACTACATTTCAACCTAGATAAAGACTCGTTCAACCGGTACATGAGCATCCAAGTCAAAGGAATTTTGAAATCTCACCCAGACAGCTTTCAAAAATAAGAGTGAGCCGTGAGAAAAGTCATAAGCCCTTCTCCAACCTCGCTATGAAGCATTCAAATAGACTTTGTTAAAACAAAGCATGACATACAAGAATGTCTTAATCATACATGTTTGATTACTCCGTATTTCACGGGGATACATTTATTACTAACATGTTTCTTGGTGAAGCCCCAAAGAACAGGTCTATCAAGGATACCCTAAACCACAATTTGGGGTATTAGTGAAGTCTTTGCGAGAAAATCCTTTCATGATTTCCTCCCAAAGAGGGGCAACTGTAATACCCCAAATTTTGGATCACCGTAACACGTGGGTTCGATCGTTTTGACTTGAAAGAATACAAAAAGAACAACTTAAAATCTAGGAACTAATAAATGATTTTCATTTAAGTCTAGGGTAATTTGAAAAAAATCGATGAAATTTGAGGACTCAATCGGTAAATACCTAACGAAATCATTTTAAAGTTTTTACAAAATAACTTCTTTTCGTGCATTCATGATCAGGTGGGAAAGAGAATCCGCGTGACAAGTGCTTGCTTTGATTTGATGCCTTATTAAAATTCATTTGATTGCTCAAAATCTGCAATTTCCATCCGGGTGGTGTCGTGAGCCTTATCTCCAGGTCTGATGCTTTCTACAAAATAGGAGGAGGAAGAACATCCCAAGAGAGGATCCTCCCCAAAGGGGTTACACACAATCTGAACCTTCGTATACACCATCAGACACTAAACAAACGATTAGAGCCAAGGCCTCCTGATTCAATCCAACTCGCTCAACCTGCAACAACAAGGACGTCCGAGATGTTTTTTTTTTTACTCCAAGCAGGGTTTGCAGGAACATGATGCTTGCTCTGAGGCCATTTCGGAAACGACGAAGGGGATGTGGCTTCTCACCGACTCTTCCCGACAGACAGGGATGAAGATATCACCCACCCTCTCACGGATGAACAACATCCTAGAGGCCTTTTCCAGCCCCCGTCTTCCACAACAATGAACAAAAAGGATGCCCAAGGCGTGTTCCCGTTTCTCCTCTCCATTCCGGCTCCAAGGCAAGTAACAATGTTGTCCTCGACGACAGAGAAGTCGACGTCCAGACAACCACATCCCGGGATTCCTGCTAAAACAAGAACATCAGATCGTCCCCTCCTCCGCAATCGACAGCCCATCTCTATCACCGACGACCCAACCTCAGTCGCAGCAAGCCAAAGCCTTCTCGCGATGGCCTCGACCAATTAGTCTGGATCCAATCGCAACGCCTCGCATGATGTCCTGTCGGATTCACCCCGCAACAACCTCAGGCGCCAATCCGACCTGCTAACTTAAGTCCTCCCCGTCAGCATCTTCTCTCTCGACCACGACCAGAGAGGTTTTACCCGTGGCTCTCCTCCCTTGGCCATAACAACTTGAAGAGCAAAAGCCTCCCCATCTCTGCACCGATTCTCCTGACGGCCAACTCCAGATGACATCATCTGGCATTGGCATTCCGGGCACCATCATACAGCAACATCCAACCAGTTATCCCCTTTCTCAAACGCCGACATGCCGCTTCAAAAAAACCCAAGAGGCTCCCGGCTACTCCTCTCCTCAGTCACACCCCCAGGACTCGAGAAGCAGTCGCCATCGCCTACGCACAATGCTCCAGCGAAAGCCAGATTCGGGCAGCCCCACCTCTCTCCGTCCTCAATAAACGGTGAGGACGCCAGATGCTGGCGTCCCCTCCAGCAGCGGTTTCTCCAGATCCGGCGGCGGCCATACTCCCGTCCCTCCCGGACATCTCTCAATCCATCGACGGTAAACCCTTGTTGCCCCGGTGTCTCCAGATCCAGCGGCGACGGATCCCCATCCTCCAGATGTCTCCATCTTCGACAGACACGGACTCCAAGTCTGCTCCGTGACTTAGCCATCTTCCAGTCTCGGATCCGCCTTCCGTCCGGCCATCAACTTCTTTTCCCGCGCCAGCTTCGCCTCCTTGATTACCCTATCTCCCTCCAAGTTGCATTCGGGACTTCCGTCTATTCAAAGGTAATGTTTCTTTTGTTTAAAAAAAAATGAATGATGATTCAGCTTGTGCGTGTATATGGGATTGATTGATTTTTTTTTTTATGTCAATTTAATCCGTCTGCGCATCTTAGCATTTACATAAAAGTCAATTCATTTTGCATGATCGTATAAGTTTTTTTTAATAAAACGTTAATTTAATTCGCATGATTGTTTTGATCGAATTCCGACTTTACAAATTGTTTTAATAATTATAGTTTTTTTTTATTATTTTAAAACAAACTCATATTCTCTTTTAACAATAGCTTTTTAAATAGTTCCCTGACTTATTTTAACAAATGAATATACAATTTGCACGAAAATTCTTAATTGAGATGTCCTTCAAATATAATTTTTAGCATGATTTTCATCATATTAGTACATGTCACTGTCCTTTTCTCCGTTTTGCATGGAAAATGCGAGAATTACATCGACCAAGGAGAATTTAGCACAAGGATTCTTCGTATAAACTTCAACGGGTTACGAAATACTTAATTTAATTCAACCATTTCAAACGGTAAGTCATGCCTTACTGTTTTAGTTCGATTAAATTTACGTCAATTTAACCGTTACTAACGGCTTTGCATATCTCTCTCGTCTCCTCTGTTTTGCATGTAAAACAACGAGGAATTCACTACCAAGGAACGTTATCATCCGACATCACGGATGATCAACATCAATGGATCACACAACGCCCCTTTCTCTTTCGACTTCGCGGAGTATCGGCATCAACGGGCCACACAACGCCCCGTAAGTCTCACTCCGACTTATAATATTTCATTTTAATTGTTTCAAATATTCAATTAGAATTTTCTGACCACCGCATTCTGGTTTGATTTGCATGAAAATCACCCGAACCTCATGGGAGTTCGAAAAAACGAATTTCGAAGACTAGAGGAGCGGGAGGAAGCACGTCTCGAAAGCGGCCCCAACTGACGAGCCCGACCGATGACATGCCATCCCGGCGGGCCTCAGGTACATGAGGGAGGTGCGGGCCTCTCGATTTTATTTATCTCCACATGTAACGGGCCGTGGGCCCAAGTGCATAGGTCCACGGTCACCATCCTTCCCCGTCCACTTTGATCTCAATAATTGTCTGTGCTTGTTCGCATGCCTTAGGCCCATAGGTTTATTGTCGCATGTTGTTTGCTATCAACAAACATGAGTTCGGGCCCAAAGCCTGAATCGGGTCCAACGCCCGTAAAACATTGACATGAGTCCGGAGTCATGCCTAGATCGGGTCCAACGCCCGTTAAATAAAAGCAAATCTTTTGGAGCAAACGCCACCTCCCTTTTTCGCATGTTAGAATGTAAGAGTTAATAAATAGGAATCCCTGGACCAACTGTTTTTCCGACTTAAACAGCTTTTAAAAAATAAGTCAGTGGCGACTTCGTAATAGTTTACCTAGGTTAAACAACAACAACCTTTTCTTACGGAGCCATCATGGATGAGGGACTGACGACACGAGCCGCTCCCGATTCCTCCCAAAAGTTCCTCCTTCGGATCATGCTCCGCCTTTCGCCTACCGCCTCTTAGGAAAACAGAGACGGTCGGCGAGGGCCCGAGCAGGCCCAGTTAGGAATTCAGGGAGGGATCACCCGATTCCCTCCTGCAGCGTCCGACGCTCGAGTCGTGACGTCGACCGATTGGGCCTTGGGGAGCGGACCCGGATCCTCGGGTCGTCCGAACCGCCACGCGCGTGCTCGGCCGGAAGGCGCGCGTACATTTTATCTCTGTAAACTAATTGCTCCAATCCTATCTTTCTAATTTTAAGGCAAAAGGAAACCATATTTGTGTCATCAATACGCATATCCCCTTTCAGGAAAGAATAGTCGGCTATGTTTTCGTGACTCGGCCGCTCGTTTTAGGTTCATGTTCCCCGACAGTTGGATGAGGGGGGCTACCCCATTGTTTTACCCGCCCGGATTCTATATTTTCGGCCGACTCTCACTGTCCTGCTCTTCGACCGCACTCCTTTCGCCGTTGACTGGCGTTCAGTTCATTGTCCCTATTTGGGCCGTTGACCGCCTTCACTCCCCCGGCGATGACAACCTACTGAAGCCCACAGGGGACGTTGTTCCAGGCCCCGATCGCCCTGCTAGTGTCCAGTAGAACAACTCTCTCGGCATTGAGACGAAGCGTACATAAACGACATTCTTAACTCTTCGTTAGCCGTACTGAATGAATAGCAAAAACTGATTTTAGAGTGATCGAAGCCTCTGATCCTCTGAAGCTTGAGTTTGTCTTTATCATTTAGGCTGGTAAAAACGCTCGCGTTCGGGGCTAAATCACCGCCAGAAATGCGAAAGTTATGGCGTTATAATAAACATGTCGTGCAATAGGAAAGAAGGATGTAATTTTACCATGATCGCAAGCTCCAGTTATTTCCATTACTTCCCACCGCCGGCAAAAGCGGAGGAGCTACGTGCAAGAAGTAATACTGGCAGAATAATTTGTTCATACATAAGGAGGGAAACTGAAAGCTGGAAAGGGATTAAACGAGCTCTTGCAGTGAGCGATTGCTGCTTGAAAGGAGATATCGGCCACGTAACCCTTTCTGTCGCCATAACTGTGTGTCCTGTTAATTGGTGATGAACTGATCAAAATCGGGCAACTAACAGCACTCGCTTTTCCACCCGGATCTCGATCCTTGTGACTTTTTCCTACAGAACCCTGCCTAAAGACCTTGCTCGGCACCCTTCGGTAGCACTGGACAGCGTCTTCAATCCCTCTGTTCTTGGCCTGGCCCTTGTTCCCCAACTTCGGTCGAGAGCCTGGGACTTGGCAGTTCTTCAGGACGGATGACAAGAATGGCCGCATCGCCCTGACTTTGATCAGAAATTTGGTCACCCCCCTTTCCGTCGCTTGCAGGGCTCGTGCCATGTTGCTGAAAAGAATACATCGATCACTCATGAATCAATTGAGTCTGATCTGATCGTCAGAAAATTTCAGATACATGCAGTCTCGTGCTCTGACCTGGGCCGTAGTAGCACTGACTTCTTGTTTTTATGCTTTGAGATGACGTCAAACACGTCTTTCTCTTGGGTATGACATATCTCCAGCGTGACCTTGAGGTTCGAGAAGAACGTGCTGAGCACCCGCTTGACCGGAGGGAAGCGTATTTTACCCCACTTGGCACTCCCTTTCCTAATCACCAACGAGGACGACTCCTCATCCGGCTTCTCCTCCAAGTATCCGATCCGTGACTCGATGGCCTTGATGGCTTCATTAAAACACGGGCGAAATCCGTGGGAGCAGAACTGCGGACGAAATCGACAACCTCAGCTCTATGCGGTCGTCATCCTCCTCCTCCTCATCTTCAGCATCATCACAGCAGCGTGAGCCGACCCAATCCCGCTCGAAAGTGAACTCCCCCTAGGCAGACTTCGTCTCACGGTGAAACGAATCCCTGTGCTTGGGCTGCTGGACCTGTATCATGTAGGACTCGGCATCACTCACGTTGTCTTCGTCTGAGAGGTCATTGAAGGTGAAGGAGAAGCTGTCGCCTAGCTCGTCTCGATTCTTCATCATAACTAACATTAATCTGCGTGTAAGAATCACAATATAAGCGTCGGACGTGTTCAAGTAGTCAATCAAATGGCTTGTTCATGATAAAACATTATTATTTTACGTGCATGGAATCTTGTCCTTCTTCGTCGCTACGCTAATAAGGAAAAATGTGGGTCGTCTAAAATATATTCCAAATTTTTTTAATGTAAAATATAATAGTTTGGGGCGGTACTGAAAATGACATGTTGATGTGTCACCAATCGACCCGGAAATGTCTCCCCCACTTCGGGCTTCTGCTTGATTTTATTTTGGTTGCGTGAACATATTATGATTATGAAAACAGACAAACAAAGACCATATATTGAGGTTGTCGTGGTCCCAGATATATAATATCTATAGACATCGGGTGGTATGATCATTGTAGAGGATTGTACGGATGAACAGTTCGTTTTAAAAAAAATTCGGCAAAAACGGCCGAAGTTTTGTAAATTAGTGAAATCCCGTCGATGGGGCGCGTTTTGAAACCGCGCCCCCGGGATAACAAAGAGGGCGGGTTTTGAGAACCCGCCCTCGGTGTAAAATGCAAGGGGGCGGGTTCCCAAAACCCGCCCCTATGGGCAGTGCACACATACCATGAAGGCGCGTTTTGAGAACCCGTCTTTCCATGAAGACGGGTTCTCAAAACGCGCCCCCCGGACACTTGGAAATTTTTCAAGTGCACGGGGGGCTTCCTCTTAGTCCTAGAAGGGGCGGGTTTTGGGAACCCGCCCCTTTCCCATGTCCACCAGGGGCGGGTTTTGGGAACCCGCCCCTCTCTTACTTGAACAAAACCCGCCCCCGCCCCGACTATGTTGCGCTCCAATTTGTTTTAGAAATGAACCATCCCTGTTCGTTACAACAATAGGAAACACTTCACAGCTAAAAACATTCACTGATTTATATGTAAAACATCACTGAAATACATCCAAACATCAAAGTACATAATGGTTTACAAAAAACGATGACAGTTCTAATTCCCTCTACGTCTAGTCGATCTCCTCCTCGCATATTGTACGAGATCGGGACGCTGCTCCGATGAGTCGCCCGGGAATAGCTGTGTAACTTGAGATGGCTCTCCGAAATGGTCGTACCTGAAACGGTTATGTTAATTGAGTTTAACTATAACGAAACTTCGAAATTTTATTGAACTTACCCAAATTCTCCCGCTCCTTTAACCGGAGCTCCAGGAGTCGAACTCGACCCAACCTCAAAATGTGGCGTGCAGTACTCGTCATCCACATGAGTAATTTGTGATATGAGCATCCCTTCCCGCACTTCATGACCCTCCTCGTCAAATACGGGATCGTCATATGCTTCCGGCATGTCCACATCTCTGTCGAAGGGCTGTCCTTCATGTGGCATGTCCTCCTCGTCAATTGGCTCGAAGTGCTGTCCTCCTCCAGCATCGCCCTGGAACTCAAACGCCGGTTGGTCTTCCAAGCCGCCGGTTCGACCATATAGTCGAACCGGTCCGTACTCTCTGAGCATTTTCATTGAGTCATCGGCAAGAGAGACGAGATCCGGCTGGTCAGATTGTAGCTTGATCTTTCTAAAATTCTTCAGCTGTCACAGAGTAACGACGTGAATGAATATATGTTAAACAAGGAAAATCGAATAGAAATAAGTAATGTACTTACCATTTTCCCCAACATGGATCCTGTATGGGAAATATATTGCCGAGTATGATTCGCGTACCACTTGGAATATTTCTTCCGTGAATCCCACTCCAGCGGCACGACATAGTTGAGCCGATCTTCCCAGATATCCACAAATTGTCGGTGGATCTCCCTCCAGTTGTTCATATTCTTCCCGCGAAGATCAATGCGATGAAGAGCTTTGCTGGTGTCGCACTGATCGGGTACCAGCTGCAGATCGCCGAACTGACGGATTACTCTATCTGGGAAGTACCATTCCACAATGTAGAAGCATATCAGGGGTACACGGGCATGCCAAATCATCTGGCCGGACCGACAGTAAGCTGGAAGCATATTTATCAGCTGTTCAGGGTAGGGATGCCAAATGACCTGCATATATTCAATGAGAACGTTAAAGGGAGATATGACACAATCAAATGTAATTACTTTATGTGCTCGTTTCGCGAACCTGATCACTGCTTTGCCTGTCGAAGGCCTCTCTGTACGATGCAAGCACATGCGTCGCAACGGTGCGCACATCCTTCGCTACGGCCCAACGATAACTAAGAGGCATATCCTCTAGAAAAGGAGATCGACGTCTCAACGGCGCTACATGTGGGAATCTATCCCACGCCCAAATCTGTAGTAAAATGAGTGGGCCCTCGATCTGTGACGCCTTATGGTGAGACGCCTTGCACAAGCTCCTATATAACCAGGCTAGGCATGCACTACCCAAACTATACTGTCCCGTTTTCTCTAAATCAGCTAATAGTGGCAACCAGAATAGGTGTACTAAGTTGTCCGACTTAGTAGTGAACAACATACCACCTATAAGCTGAAGGATGTACGCCCTCGTGTACATCTGAACCACATCCTCAGTGGCATCTACTGGAATCTCAGAGAAATTTTGGGCCAACCAGCTAAGTCTAATACGACCCGACCTAATGTTATCTCCAGCAGGTACACGGCCTAACAACTCATGACACACCTCGACTGCCGATATCGAGGTGTCACCTATAACTGCAAATCCATCAACAGGCAATCCAAGCTGAATAGCAACATCCTGTAGGGTCACCGTCATCTCACCGTGCACCATGTGGAAGGTGTGCGTCTCCGGTCTCCACCGTTCCGTTAACGCAGTGATCAAAGCCCAATCCAGAGCGATAAATGGAAGCTTCGCCACTCCGTAGAATCCCGCCTGACGGAGATAGACATCCATACGTGGATCGCTAGCAAGTCCCTTTAGCGATTTCTCTACCCTACGGCATGTTAGAATATTGTTCTGCAAAGAGAATACGAATTATTAAACAATGTATGAATATATAATGATTTTAAAGTAAACAAATCGACTTACCATATTATATCCGGCTTCCCATACAGCCGTGGATCGATGCTCTCCTTGAGCATGAAGGATATCACTCTTCCTTGGCCCTGGACGCATTTCCTGTAAGCCAATTTAAGCAGATTTGGACTCCATAAGAATGTAACAGTAATAACATTTCAAATCGGAAGATAAAATACTTACAAATATTACGATTAGGACAACTACGTCGGTTATGACCTTCCTTTTTACATAATGAGCAACTAGTACTCCGAGATCGAACCCTAATATCCATCTCATTATGTATACGTGATGACCTTGGACGCCCACGTGGCCTGACCCTTGTCGGGTCAGGATTGACTATAGGGAAACGATATTCCGCCCAGTCTTCTTTGCAATCAAAAGAATGCCAACGTGAAGCATATACGGCCTTCTGACACTCGAATGAGTAGAATCGACTTATGACAGCCGTATGATCAATATGCAAGAATGCATAACATGCCAACGCATGAGAACAAGGTATGCGAAATATTTGCCACTTCTTACAGCTGCATTTACGATTTTGGAGAAATACATATTTCACACGATGTCTTCCTTTAGTCTTTACGTCAAATCTACCCTCTTGTCGATCGAGAAGAACGACTTCGAATCGTTTGCCTTTCTCCATGCCTTTGCATAACCTCGTTTGACAAACGTTAGTGAAACGTTCGCCAATTTGCAACGCAGAATCTGCATCATCTCGTCGAGATATCCAATATGAAACGCAATTATACCATACTTTTCTGACCAGAGCAGAAACCGGAAGATTTCTGGCACCTCTAATAACGGAGTTATAACTCTCGCTTAAATTCGTAGTCATAAGACCATATCTATAAAATCCATCTCCGCTCAAAGTCCATTGCTCTGCACTCATCTCTGCGAAAAATTCACCGGCTTCTGGCAATGTTTGAAACAAGCTTCTCATCATGTTGTTATACTTCAAAGTCATTGATTTCCTCCCTGCGGCTACCAACTTCCTCTTACATACTACATTTTTGTACCTCGTATTGAAATTACTTGCAACGTGTCTAAGACAAAAGCGCCAATGTGCAAACGGAGGAGTCCAACCAACCTCAGGATCATTCACGGCCGCTTGTATTCCAGAATGTCTATCGGAAATTAAACATACACCTCCTGTCCTACCACCGACAACATACCCCTTTAGACATCTTAAGAACCAACTCCATGAGTCGTAGCTTTCTTCATCAACCAAGGCAAAACCAAGCGGCACAATATGGTTCTCTCCGTCCATTGAACATGCAATTAACAATTTATGCTTGTACTTACCATATAGAAAAGTGCCATCAATGCTCACCACCGGCCGACAATGCATAAACGCTTGAATACACTGACCGAAAGCCCAAAACACTTTCTGAAAATAAAAATCCGTCACTTCCCCAACATTACAACATTCACCCCAACATCAACCCTAATTTCAATTAACCCTAAATTAAACTTAACCCTAAATTCACCTAACCCTAAATTCAAAATAACTCTAAAATCGACAAAACCTAATCTAACGGCGTGAAACGCTTACAATAACGGACGGAATGGCGGGAAGTGGAGGCGGGAGGAATGGACAGATCTAGGGCACACAACGGGGACGCGGAGGCGGATCTAGGGCAGAGAACGGACGGATGGGTAGAGGACGAACGGGCGGCCGGGCAGACGATGAACGGGCGGCCGGGCAGAGGTGGGACGCGCGGGCAGACAAAGACGGCCGGGGAGGGGAGGGACGGAGTAGATTTAGGTCGGGGGAGGCGCTTAAGTCGGGGGGAGGAAGAAGCCGACTTGTCTATAGGCGGGGCGGGGGCGGGTTTTGAAAACCCGCCCCTTGTTAAAGTAAGAGAGGGGCGGGTTCCCAAAACCCGCCCCTGGTGGACATGGGAAAGGGGCGGGTTCCCAAAACCCGCCCCTTCTGGGACTAAGAGGAAGCCCCCCGTGCACTTGAAAAATTTCCAAGTGTCCGGGGGGCGCGTTTTGAGAACCCGTCTTCATGGAAAGACGGGTTCTCAAAACGCGCCTTCATGGTATGTGTGCACTGCCCATAGGGGCGGGTTTTGGGAACCCGCCCCCTTGCATTTTACACCGAGGGCGGGTTCTATCCCGGGGGCGCGGTTTCAAAACGCGCCCCATCGACGGGATTTCACTAATTTACAAAACTTCGGCCGTTTTTGCCGAATTTTTTTTAAAACGAACTGTTCATCCGTACAATCCTCGATCATTGTATGTGATCGTTAGATTTAATTTAGTATTGGATTGGACCGTCCTTAAAGTTTGGACTTTAATTTAATGTGTTTTTGAAATGTTTACGTGGGGGTTGGGACTGTGGCTTGTTACATTTTAACGAAAAAAACTTGTAAAATAAAACAAATAGTCTCGAAATTTCGTACGATGTCTCGAAATCGAAATCAAACTTTATAAGTGATACTTTAAAAAGACAAGATTAACTCCCTTTTTATGCAAAATCGATTTAACTGTAAATTTCCTTTATTTTCAATTAACAACTTGCTGCCAGCGCACCCAAAATCGTTTCCTCTCACTAATTGCATCTAATTAAATGATTAATTTCCGATTACGACATTTTAACACCCCCAGATCCCAACACTAACCATATAACTAATTACGAACCAACGACTTGTTCTTTTATACGTCTTGATGTGTTCGGTTCTACCTACCCTACAAATCACGGCCAAGCTCAAAGCTTGGAGTACGTGCTCGACGACATGGAAACGGTGACGGCAGACTGTCCCGGCTACCATTACAAGATCCGGACGCCTTATCCCACTGTCACCGCCGCGTATGGGCTTTTCACAGAACTGCTACCACTCCGACAAGCCATCGGAGCTTCGCATTGACTATGGTACTTGTTGAACGTCGTCGCGGACAACGATAACCGATATGTAAGTTTGCCCAAAGATGATTTATATTGTTGTCAAGCACAAGTCAACTTGAAGTCCTCAAAACACTTGCTCTTTGCGAAACAGTGCGTCGGCGTTTCATTGACGTCGAAGTTATAACCACACCGGTCGAGAACAATCTTCCGAAGAAGATGCGTTATTCCAAAAAAGACAGTACAAAATCGACAGCGGGATTGATGCAATGCGAACTATGCATAAACGTTCATGGAAATGTCCAACCTGGAGTCGTCGCTAAACTATGTTTGACCAATGGAGTCGTTGCATCATGTTCAGATTCACGACGGACAAATGGAATGCTGGACGAGAAACTTTTGCGAGGAGCAAGAGCTTGTACTTCCTGAATTGGCCAAGGGGAAGTCCCCTCCCTATATATACCCCCGTTGGGATGATGGTCCGCAAACCCAACAAAGCTTTTTTTGGTTAATATATCACACTGATGGGAATTCTTCCCAGAATCATTGTCCTCGTGCTCGGGCTTTCTGGCCTAGCAATGTGTTCAGCGAGCGTGGGTCCCGACACGACCTTGCAAGACTGGAACTGCTCCATCCTCATCTCCAAGCCGGGCGAGAGCAATTATGCCAACAGCGTGGAATACGTCCTCGATGACATGGCAACAGTTACAGCAAGCTGTCCTGGCTACGATTACCATACATGGGCTCCATATCCTACATTCGTTGCCTACAGTCATTCCACGTGCAACCCTGCGCTCACTGTTAATGATTGCATAACCTGCGCGACCACCGCTAAAACCTTCTTAAAGATGAAGTGCCTCTACAGCCTCGCCGCAGAGATGTATCTGAAGGACTGCTCCATGAGTTACAGTCGGCATCCAATGTGATTCCCACCCCGCTTCCCCCTGCCGCTGTGGCTATCAAAACCTGTCGCTGAGTTAATAAAATGGCCAAGTTCTACTACTTTGAGCCGCCTCTTTGTATTCAACTTCAACCGTGAAGAGTAAAATCGTGGGTCACGCGTTACCTAAATACACAACTCGCGATTATAACAAGAACCAAAACATGGAGAAATGATAAAGCTGCAGAATACAGAAGAAATCAGATAGGATAATGATATGTCGTTACAGAATTTATGCGCATAAGGAAAAAATTCAAAAACTTTACATAAATTTCGTATATTTTCATGTGTAATCATAGAATAAAAATTTAGTAAAGTACAAATTTACATAAGTATGCATGCTCAGACTACCATCTTCGCATAAAATTTGTAGTTTACACGCAGTGAATTCCTGCATCTTTTTATGTAATCCCGTTGTCTCCTTGGCGACGCGCTTCTTGATTGCTGTTCTACACGTGAGAGGGCTAGATATGGGCTGCACCATTGACCTTATAAACAAAAGCGAAAACAAAATATCTGTGAGCCGACCTTGTGAACTATGCATAAACTGTCATGTAAATGCCCAGCCGGGAGTCGTCGTGAAACTTTGTTTGACCTTGCCCCGAGTCATGGGTTACCAACGGGTACCACATTCAGATTCACAATGTGCGAAAGGAAGAGCTGGATTGACAACGGAAAGTCTTGTGTATATATATACCCCGTCAGGATGAAGGCCACAAACCGCCAAAGGTTTTTCTTGGTAAATATATATCCCACTGATGGAAATTCTTCCCAGAATCATTGTCCCTTGTTCAGCAAGCCTGGGTCACACTAACAACATGAGTACCTGACAAGAATGGAGTTGCTGCTGCTGCTGCTCCGTCTCCAAGCCGGGTGAGAGCAAATATCACCCACACACAGGCTCTGAAACTGTAAGTACACGAAAACAAAAATAATAACCCAAACTCCCCCTGCCATGTCACTCAGTCCACGTGATTTTCATTCTTCTTCTTCTTCTTCTTTCTTTAAAAAAAAAAAAAATCATTATTTGAAACATGGGGACGCATACATTCCCACGCGCTCATCACCCAAAATTTCTCCTCCTTTTTTCTCCTAAGAGGAAAAACTGAAAACAGGCCTTACTCCCCTGTCCTGTCCGCCACCACCGCCATGTTCTTCACCCTCTATATGTAATATAAGAAAGAGGAGTAGTAATAGTAGTAGTAGTTCACATGACGGAACAGGCATTTGGGCTATCGTCGCTGAACATCTGTGGAGGGTATGCAGCTGCCCATGGTGGGTACGGGTACTGCTACTGATGATACTGCTTATACGCTTGTCCGCTCCCCCTGTATAACTCCATGGGGACGAACCTTGGCATGTAATAAGGAGGGCAATACAAGTTCTCCTTCTTCTTCAGCTCCATCCCCACCATCATTTCCACCAACTCTTCCTCCCCATTGGCTGCACTTTCCCAACCCTCCTCCTCCTCCTCCTCCTCCTCCTCCTCCTCCTCCTCTCCTTCTCCTTCCCTTCTCCTTCCTCCTTCCCCTGCTTCCCTCCCCCTGCTTCCTCCCCTGCCTTCTCCTTCTTCTTCCCTCCCTCCTCTCCTGCAGCCTCCTCCTCTTCCTTCCCTGCCTCCCCCTCTTTCTTCTGCTCCTGCGGAGGGTTCGGCTCCCGCTCCCGCTCCCACTCCTGCTCCTGCTCCACTATGGCCGCGTGCTTCACCGTCCTCTTGTATACGTATTCCACAAGCTTGGCCGGTTCAAACACTCCCTTCACCGATACCTGGGATCTCTAAGAGTGATGGAGGATTTCCCATTCTCTCGACAGTGTTGCGATGAGACTCTTTAGCCTTAGTTTGTTTCACTCTTGAAGGATCCAGTTCTTCATCAAGCTGACTTCTTTTTGGCTTTGTTGAAAAGATAGCTGCAATAAAGTGTGTTACCTAGATGAAGTTATGGTAAATGGCTGGTTAGGTTACGTTTTGCATAAGTCCCAGTGGAGGACTCTCCGATAGACTAATTCCTTCATGTCCCGGGGTTACCCATCGGTAGCTTTGGAAGACAGTCGGTATTAAGTCTAGGTTCATGAGGAACCATGACAAGTTCAACGATATGGTCCAACTACCGGATATCTTCCCTAATCTTGCCAAAGGTTGCTGCGCAACTGCATTTGAAAGAAGTGTTGCAGCCCTTATTTGGCTCTAATAATGGAAAAAGATATCTTTTTGCTGATGACAAGAGTCGACAACCTGCTCGAGTCTCGGAGAGGCGAATTGTGGCCCTCTCTTGTAGCTGTTGGTTGAATGATGCCCGAAAAGGGAGTGCGGTATGCCGGACAAAGTTGATTTGGCGAGCACAATGTTGCAGGTTGTATACCAAAAAAATCATTCAGGCCTTGTCTACCGCCTTTAAATTTATCTATTGGAAGCAAATAATCGTGGATACAAATTGGTCAAGGGGACAAGCTGAACGATGATATGAGCTTGTCGAGAGTACAAGCGGATTGAGGATCTTTAACGGGCAGCTAAGGGGATATGTTGTAAAGCTTGACGACGGTTACCATAACAGAGGCACATCCTTGAGAAGACATTTTAGGTTATTAACGTACGATGGTTACCTTGATAAATACACGTTCTTTGACATACCGTATAATTAGGAATAGTATTTGACTATGAAGAAACATGACAATCATTTTTACCCGGACTGAAAAGGGAGAGTACGGCGAATTTCCTCCGTGTTTCTGCTCATATTTCGTTGTCTGTGTCCTGATTTCTTTAAGGTGACTACATGTCTCTTTTCGTTTTAAATCGTGTTTGCCCAATATTTTCGACACATGCGCGATGTTGCGAAGTTAGGAAACCACACAATGATGCTAAGGAGCGGCAGAAACCGAAGTTCCGAACTACTGGTCTTCTTAATACCATAGTAGATCGTCTTGAGAATCTATCGGCACAGATATCACAAATATCAAAGCAGATAGAGCGTTATTCTAAGAAATTAGAAGAACTGACTCTAGTGCAGAGTGAATTCGAGGAATATTTCCTTGAAGGTAAGTCCAATTTAGGATTTACGGCAAGTTCAAAATACTCAAACGAGTATTTGAGGTTGGTGGAACGCCGACGACAAAGACAATCGGGAAAAACATCTTAAGTTCGATTCCCGGCTATTCTGAAGAATATCTAGCATGCTAATATCTAACTCTTATTTGAGTTAGTTTGCTTGGCTTAATCTTCAGTATTTTTATTGGTATCAGAGCCCGCTTAAGATCGTTTATTCCACTTGAATGTCTTGAGGGACGGAATTGAAAGACTTCAAAAATTTGAAGTCCTCGTGTTTTTGGGAAATAAAACTAAAGAGCGGCCCCGGGTGAGAAACAGGGTTTTGGGAATAAATGTCCAAAGGACAGTAAAAACCAAATTCTTTCTGAAAACAACAGTACAATGGTACAAACCTCCACAATGATGCTAAGGAGCGGCAGAAACCGAAGTTCCGAACTATTTGAATAGATAAACCTGATGATCGCACCTGAGGCATGCAAGCCATCCGAAAGTTAAAAAAGAAATGGGGGAAAAGTCAAATGAGCCAATCGGCGCTCACACATCATATCAATGAATCCACGCCAAGACGTATACCACGGACAAATTACCACAAAATCAGATAGGACGGAGTAATCCGGGAGATGCCTGGTCAACCATTCATACCCATAGAAAAACACATTCACACAGATGAATGTTTTGTACAATAAAGATCTTGTTCTAAAATCACAATCTTCTTGTTTTAAAAGGATATTATTTTGGAGCCTATAAAAGTCCGTATCGGTCGCTGTTAACCCAGTGTAAATCAAGGCGGCGGCTGGTATCAAGTTTAGTCTCAACTCTTCAATTGGGTTTTGGGGTTGGAATTTCTTCAAAATACAGTTGACCAAATCCAAAACCCCTCTTCATAAATAACAACACAACCCTCTCATCAATTCCTCCCCCCACTTCTCATCAGTTCCTTCCCCCTCCTTCTCTGCAAACAAACAACCGTATGTCTACCTTATCCACACCAAAAGCTTCCATCCCCGCGACTGCTGCAATGATCGCCGTTTTCGATCTTGGCCTAGCCCTGGAGGCTCTCCCTGATCAACAGCTCCAACAACCACAACCACAACCACAACCACAATCCCCTGCAGGTCGTCGTCGCAGCGAGGAGGACGCCGTGACCTTGTCGGCGGTTGCTGGCGTCGTCGGTGAGGAGGCCGCGTGTCCTTTCTGCATGGAGGGGTTGGGGGATGGTGCGGAGGGGGATTTGAAGCAGGGGCGGTGCGGACACGTGTTCCATGACGTTTGTGTGTCGACCTGGGTTTCTGATTGTTATGGCAATGATTCTTGCCCTCTTTGTAGATGTAAGATCGTGTAGGTTTAGGGTGGATGAGACTTTCCTCTCTCTATTTCTTTCTTTCTTTCTTTTGGTATTGTATTGTATCCAGATGAAGATGTCGTTGGTTCATCCTAATAAATACGGACAGTGAGTTTTTACGGTTAATATATATATCTTGTCCCTTTTGATGAGAATTTCGAGGCAAGGGAAAGATCTTGTAACAACGTCTGGAATCATTTAATGGCTACGATTATTATTTTTTTAATCCAACGATATTATTTTTATTTCTATTATTATGAAAATATATATTTAATGTTTAATTTTTATTATTATTTATAATTTAACATTTAGGGTTTATGATTTCTCATATTTTAGATTTCACATTTCAAGTTTAATGTTTTGAATTTATAACTTATTATTCAACTTTCAATATTTATGGTTTAACATTTAACGTTTATGGCTTTTATATTTATAATTTAATATATAGGGATTATTGTTATCGAAGGTAGAGAGATCATCGAGAGATTGGAGAACTAGATACCTTCCTGCCCTTTGTTACTGCCCAGCAGCTCGAGAAAAGCCTTCATCCAAAGGGTATGGTTTAATTAATACTTTTGGATTTTATAATTTAGTGTATTGTTAATTAAATGTAATGTTTTAAAGTGTAAAAGTATTTAAAAAATATTTATATAGAATAATGTCAATTTTTCCCTTACCATAATTAAAATAATATAAAATAAGAAAAATTAAACGGTCAAATTAAAATTAGATACATCTCATCTCATCTGTAAAATGGAGAGTATCTGGATACCAATGTCGAAGCCTAAGCAATTATATGTGGAGAAATTAGTGAATTCTCCAAGGACACTAGAGGAATGCCAGTTTTAATTTGACCCAATAAAGATCGCCGCTGGGTAGCCTGAGGGGAATCCGGGTGGCCATGGCCCCTCGCTTTTAAAAAATTTAGAAATTACCTTTATTTTTTTTTTAATTTTATTCTTTAAATTTATATGTTATTTTAACTTGGTCCCTCGAACTTTTAAAAAGTTGAATTTGCCCTATTTTAAGTTAAATACTTCTAGCTTTCATCAGTGGAGATCACGTACCATAAAATTGAAATCGAGGGACTTCTAAAGTTAAGTTGGGGTGGTTTTCAGTAATAGGAAGCTACAAAGAGGATTAGAGAGAACTTGTACAAAAGTGTGGTGCCCCTGGCTAAAGTTTCCAGAATTCATGGGTTTCTTAGGGATGAGTTCGTCTCATGCCTGGGTGTTTTATCATATGAAGGGAAGGAAAGAATTCCTTGGGTCATTTGGTAACAAGTCATGATGTCTCTATCAAAATAATTAATTTAAAAAAAAAAAAAACATGTATGAGTAACATGCGAATCCTAAGGAGTTCGATTATAATTAGAGTTAATATGATCAAAAGTCGGGTGGGTGGCTACTAACCGCCAAATAATAAAATGTTGTCCCTCCCCCAAAACAACTTGTCACATGGCCGTGGAATTTCAGAGGGATGATCTGTGTCAATTATCTTCTCATGCATGTTCCTTTCTTAATAATTAACAACTGTCGAATGCCCACAAAAGTCAAAAGGTCAATCCCATAACTCATTCCCTTTAAACACCTCCCCAATTGTTTCCTTCTTTAAATTTTATTCTTTCATCCCCATAACTCATTCCCAATTCACAAAATCACTCGTTCCTTTTGAATTAGTGAACAGATTTGATATTCAAACATTTGACTCTCTTAAATAATAATTTCTAGTTTCCCCTCTCAGGGAACGCCGGAAAACATTGCCGGAGTTGGTGGTAATACGGCTTTTTAAACATTGTTATGACCGGACGATCACCTATGTCCGGGGTTAATATGACTTCCCTACAACTTGTACCAGAATATTAACAATTGAATGCATGGGAATTTTAAAAAAAAAAAAAAAGAGTGAGAGAGCTTCAACGAGACCCTTTCCACCATTTGCCCAAATAAAGAAAAAATTGGATTTGCTGAAGCGAAATTTTCAACTTCAAAAGTGTGTCCATGGGAAAAAAAATTAAATAAAAAACAAAACACTGGGAAAGAGTCATTCAAACAACATTAGCTCTGCCATGGATTAAAATAAAAATCGAAGTAAGACCCCGTACCCAATGCCTGTCACGCGTTTACTTTATTTCATAAACCACACTATTCCGGAAGCGGCTAACGGTACGTGCACGTAACGGTTACGTAGTTTACTAATTAATACTAATGAAAAGTAGTAAATTTTACTAAAAGTTGACCGTTACTAATTAATACTAACGAAGTCAACGCATATTTAGTAAAAAATGTAGTAAAATTTACTACTTTTCGGTCAACTTTTAGTAAAGTCAACGCAAACTTAGTAAAAAAGTATGGAAATTTTACTACTTTTTCTCTGTTCATTCCAGTTCAAGTTTACTACTTTTGCGCTGACTTTACTAAAACATTTCCGTTAGTAACGTCAACGCAGAATTAGTAAAAAAAGTAGTAAAATTTACTCCTTTTTTTACAAATTTTGCGTTGACTTTACTAATTTTTTTCGTATTTTAGTAAAGTCAAACCAATTTTAGTAAAAAAAGGAGTAAATTTTACTACTTTTTTTACTAATTCTGCGTTGACGTTACTAACGAAAATGTTTTAGTAAAGTCAGCGCAAGGTTAGTAAAAAACGTAGTAAATTTTACTACTTTTCACTGTACGAATTATGCCGATAATTAGTAAACGTTTACTAATTCTGGTGTTTTTTTTAGTAAAAAACTCTTCCACTTCGTAAATTTTACTAATTTTGACATGTTTTTACTAAAAAAAGTAGTAAACTGTTACTAAAAAATGAAGGTGTTTACTAACGAATTTACTAATTTGAACAGTGTTTCCGAACCTATTACGAACCTATTTTTGATGTGAAATTACCGTTTTACCCCCGTTACTAATCAGTGAAATCCGAACCTATTTACTAACCTAATTTCTCCCCTGTAACGGGGGTAAACCGGTAATTTCACATCAAAAATAGGTTCGGAGTTAGGTTTTGAAACACTGTTCAAATTAGTAAATTCGTTAGTAAACACTTTCATTTTTTAGTAACAGTTTACTACTTTTTTTAGTAAAAACAATTCAAAATTAGTTAAATTTACTAAGTAGAAGAGTTTTTTACTAAAAAAAACACCAGAATTAGTAAACCGTTACTACTTATCGGCGTCATTCGTACAGTCCAAAGTAGTAAAATTTACTACCTTTTTTACTAACATTGCGCTGACTTTACTAAAACATTTCCATTAGTAACGTCAACGCAGATGTAGTAAAAAAGGTAGTAAATTTTACTCCTTTTTTTACTACAACTGGTTTGACTTTACTAAAATACGAAAAAATTTCGTAAAGTCAACGCAGAAGTTGTAAAATAAGGAGTAAATTTTACTACTTTTTTTACTACATCTGCATTGACGTTACTAATGGAAATGTTTTAGTAAAGTCAGCGCAGAAGTAGTAAAATTGAACTGGAGTGAACAGTGAAAAAGTAGTAAAATTTACATACTTTTTTACTACCTTTGCGTTGACTTTACTAAAGGTTGACCGAAAAGTAGTAAAATTTACTACTTTTTTTACTACTTTCGCGTTGACTTCGTTAGTATTAATCAGTAACGGTCAACTTTTAGTAAAATTTACTACTTTTCGTTAGTATTAATTAGTAAACTACGTAACGGTTACGTGCACGTACCGTTAGCCGCTTCCCACTATTCCAATATCATATTTACACTTACGGTCGAGAATATTATGTCTTTTCCACTCCTCCCAACTCTGTCCGATTATTCAGAGTACACGTGCTTAGTCAGCCCCTCCCTACAACATCTATTGGAAAATAGTTTACTTGTCATCATTACATTAATTTTTGTGATTTTCGACATATTTCGGTAATTGTGAAAGCATTAATATAAAAACATACTAAAATATGTATTTGAACCGTATTAAATGCTTGGTGGGTGTTAATTAAAGAGCACCTGAGATTTCACAGATGCAAAAAGTTATCTTTGCCCAACTTTAAGAAGTTCGTGACTTTGGGATTTGCTTTTGCACTCAAGCACGAGAAAAACAGGGTGCCACGGAAGTTTCGCCTTATGCGGGTCGTATTTTGGAAAATGAAAGAGAGAAAAATCGCCAAAAAAAAAAAATCTATCTCCATTTTTCCTAGAAGATTCTACTAATTAATTATAAGTCTAACGTAGTAATTTTCAAAATCAGAAAAAAATACGACGTAGACTTTGTCACAATATCTGAGTAATCATTAAAACTCAAGCCACCTAACAAAAGTGGAGTTTTGTTTACACATTAAAGTCATTTTAAGTAATAATATTGACAAAACCTATTAGATTGACGAAGTACAACAGATGGATCTGTTAGTATGGTTTTGATGATACCATAAGGTAAGCTTCTGCTATGTAGAAGGAAAGCTTCTACTACTTTTAGATGTTTGATGCGGGACCTTTGGAGTCTTGGCTCAGATGTTCGCTTTTGTCTGTTAATTTGCCTTTCTGTTTAGGTTTTCGCTCGATGCTCAGTGATATAACCGTTTGCGCAGAAAGTAAATGAGACACAAAAGGTTTACTATTGAACACTTATAGCGAATACACTATTGAACACTTATAGCGAATACAAGACTGACATAAGAAATAAAACATTCCTGCAGAGGGTATTATAGATAGCCCTTCGGCTTTTCCATAAAGGATGTACTAACATAAGGTACTAAGACACTTATGTAGTGTAAAAGGTGATGCAGATAGTCATTCGGCTTTTCTATTCACAGAAACCCTGTGGGTTGCGACCAATAACCCTTTGGGTCGTGTACATTGATTTGTGACTAACTCTAAAAACTCTCTAGTTGAGGTTCTGCACTGAAGACAGTGACTAACTCTACAATCCCTATGGTTGGGTTTCTGTAGAACATGACAGCTCCACGCAAGCACGTAGCGGCCATACGTAGGCAGACAGCCCCTCTATCCAAGGGTGGATTTTCCCTCCGACGATTCCACGACCTGCTTGGCTCCTCACCAAGGCTTCCCCGATGCTTGGCTCCTCACCAAAACTTCCAGAAGTGGACAGCACCCGTGGGGCTTCTCCAAAGCCTACAATAGGTACTTCCCTTCTGTAGAAACACAAATGCCAGTGCCGCACCGTGAATCTCCCACACGCGGCCATTCTTCTGTTCACTGCCCTGGCACGTATGCACCCCGACTTCTCCCTAAGCCTGATACACGTCCGCCACACCACAGTACAGCCAAATCATTCGCGACCTCTCTCACGCTCGGCACAGCTTACACCCTGGACACTTGCTTTCTATACACACGAGCAAACCAGTTACAAAACAACCGATACTAGTACCTCACCAGATTCCTCCAGAACCGGCCCTTCTTCTGCTCATTGCCCTGGGACGTATACACCCCAACTTCTCCCTAAGCCTGATGCACGTCCGCCACGCCACAGTGCAGCCAGATCTTTCACAGCCTCACTCACGTCCAGTCTAGCTTGTACCCTGGGCACCAGCCTTCTACAACCGAATGCTCAACCCCAAAGAGAACAAGTCTATCAGGCTCCAATACACTTACTCTGCACGTAAGTCCTCCACTTTTCTATATAACAAATGATCCTATTTTATACAAAACAGAAATACATATTTACATAAGGTACGGTGGCTGACGAATGTTTTTGCCAAACAAGAAAATAAAATATCAGCCAAATAAAACATCCCCCCATTGGATGAGATACTCCGTATCACTTAAAGATCAATCACGCCATCTAGTCATTATTGTGTTCACGATCCTAAGAGATAGGGCTTGCAGAAGATTCAGACAGATAAGATCCGTCAGGCTTGTGTAAATAGAAATAAGATAATCTTGGTTTCCATAAGTGATTGGCAGACCTTCACGATACAAACACGTGTGGAGTGCGTCCACATTCAGATGGGTTGTCCTTTGTCATTATTCATAAAGAATCTGGAAGTCATTAGATGCTAGAGGATGATTAATTGATCGTTTGATAGTTCCAGATCAATCGGCAGAACCTTACATTAGTGCTTTCCATATATAAAGTGATTTCTTTCCGAGAGTAGATCAACTCACATGGAAATAAAATCGAAATCAAAATAGTTTAAAACCATTTTAATTAAGATAAAATACCATATGAATGTATTTAAATAATCCGATGATTAATTTAAATAATTCCTAGTAATGATTAGGTGACTGAAGGTAAGAAACATATTGCTCTTGTAGATTAACCTTCTGAGAAACCAATCAGGTTCTGGAGTTGGTTCCTTCGATCTAGTTCTCGCAGATCATCTCTTGGTAGTACAGAAACCTACGAGGTTTTATGACAACCTTCTGCTACTACAAGTATCTTTCAGATCTTGGAGTAGACCTTGCTGATCACGCTTAAGGTGGTAGGATCTGTAGAACTTTGACTGCAGAAGCATCAACCTTCTATTACTGCAGAAACCTTACCAGGATTGCATAGTCACATTCTAGATCAGACTTTGGCTGGTTGTTCTTTCATCAAGCAGTTCACTATGGGATCTGTTGTGTACAAGCGTTCTGTAACCTACAAAAACCTAACCTTCCGCTGCTGGGTTCTTTCAGTTGTAAAAAGGCTAAAAAGGCCATTACACTAATTCACCCCCCTCTTAGTGCTATTATTACACCAACAGGATCCTATGATTGATATTCGAAACACAACCATGAAATTCAGTCGAAATTCGATTAAATCTTAGTCGAATGAAAGGTTTCAGTCAAAATTTGACTAAGTCTTAGTCGAAAGAAAGTTTTCAGTCAAAATTTGACTCTGTCTTAGTCGAAGGAAAGAATTTCAGTCAAAGTTCCAGACTTAGCCAAATTTCAGTTGAAGTTCCAGACTTAGCCAAATTTCAGACGAAGTTACAGACTTACCCAATTTTCAATAGAAGTTCCAAGTGTTAGCCAATTTCTAGTTGAAGTAAGTTCTACCAAGACTTAGTTGAAATATGTTAAGTCTGTAGTTGGTTTTAATTTAACATGTACAAAACGTCTAGCGGTTATGTTAGTGGTTATTGCTATGATAAGATAAAATGTTAGTATAAATATGCGATTAATCTCTTGTAATAAGACAGGACAATCATTCAAAGTCCCCGAAGGGCTGCTTGGTTATCTTTTGTACTATGTTCTCCAGAAATGGAAGTAAGTGTTTCCATTTTCATGTTTGAGTTCTTTACTATTTAATTGAAAGTCTTGGCGACCACTTTTCTTTATCATCACCGTGACTTCCATCGAATATCGCGACGTGTTGTTCCGCACGCAAACAAGTGTCTAGCACGATGCGAAGAGTTTAATTCGTTAGCAGTAATATCGATTTACAAAATAATATTATGTGGATTAACGTAATAAAGTTTCATTACATGGCTTTTCCTTTTGATGGGACTATATCATTTTTTTTTATGTTTACCTTTTCAATTCGTTGTATTTCCGAAAGATGACACATCGGTTACACAGGAACACCTCCATATAAATATTATCAAAAATATTTAAAATTGTCATTCTGAGGACATCCAAGTGGCGTAAGGTGGGTGGTGGGTGTTTGGAATCTTGTCATGATTCCTGGTTCAAACCCCACCATGTACACTCCACTTAGAATTATGGTTGGTCTCTTGGGTGATGGCTAAAAAAGCCCAAGAGCCATCCACCTGCTGGGCCTTTAGGCCTCAACTAAAATTGGACCGACAGGGGAACAGGCTTCAAGTCGGGCCCAAAGGGGATGTAGTGGGGCAGGGCCAGAGGCTCGCGGGTCGGCACGTCCTTTGTTGAGTGCATCGGTCGTAAATTCATCTACCCCATCAGCATATTCATTTAGATGATACAAGGCGAAGCCATAGAGTAGAGATGGCTAACCTGTCCGATAACTTCTTCACAGCGGCACTTATAAATCCTCACCCATCAGCATATTAAAACGATAATGTTGAATCCGTTCAAACTCATGATTCATCTACTAATGTCAAGAACTCTGAGATTTACTAAAAAAAGAAATGATGGAGAGAGGATGAGAATAGGTGGGTTTGTGGCTTTCTCAATGTCGAGATCGATTATATTTTCCCATATTGAACTCGAAGTTTTTAACTCCAAGCCCGGAATAAGGGGAAAGAAGGAAAAATGTGAATCTGTGATATTCCCCAATGCCCAGGTTTATTTGTGCAAGCACATATATATTCTCTAAGAAAGCATAAGTGGGAGATTCCCTACTAAAGAATCAAGTAGTAGCTGGACGACAAGCATCACATTCTACATTCGGCCTCGCTATTAATAGTCATAACAAAATATGCTAGACTACTTCAAATTCTTGGAAAGGGCTAAAGTCCTGTACGAAAATGACGTCATTTGTCATACATTGGCCGCATATATTTTGTACATTTGTATGTATTTGTACGAAATATACCATGCCGCAACTTTCGTACATTTGTATGAGTTTGTACCAATTATGTAAGATGCCAATCAGCCCATGTATGAAAGTGACGCTTACGTCAAATGTATGAAAAACACGTTAAATTTCGTACAAATGTACGAAAAAATGACGTCAACTCGAACACGACACCACGTCCCGTCGACGTGACCCCCACGATTCGTGCATTACTCGTATATTATATTAACAAATGTACGAAATATGCGCAACAACAAACTATGTAAATTTCATCTAGTTTCATACATTTGTACGGGCCCATTAAGAACTTTTTGTATAAACCCATACAAATGTATGAAATATATACGACTCATGTACGAAAGCCTTGTTGCAGCCGATGGGCCTCATACATATTTCGTACAAACTAAAAAATTGTACGAAATATGTTTGACCCATGTACTAAAGCTGCGACATGGGCCGATAGGCCTCGTACATATTTCGAACAAACTCATATAAATGTAGGAAATATGTACGGTTCATGTACGAAAACTATGTCGTCGCTACGTCAAAAGTAAAAAAAAAAACATGTCACATTTCATACATATATATGAAAAAAATGATGTCATTTTCGTACAGGGCATCCCGTGGACGGGACTTTATCCCCTTTTTCAAAAAAAAAAAGCCAACAACGAGGACGGGTAAGGCTGAGTAGGCCCATTAATCGGATAAGCTTTTTAGGGGATTTGATTGAGAGGAAGAGAGAAGTGATTCGGATACGGGAGATCGAGCACGACGTGTGAACCCCGCCGCTGCCGACGGGAGGTATCAAAATTCAATGGGGTGGTCGTTTGCTTCTTTTTCGAGAAGACGGAAAAATATTATCCCGTAAATAAAAATATTAATAATCATGTGTGTACAAAGAGTGAAATTAAACTTTTTATTTTTTTATATTATATTAATAAAAAAAGTAAACCTAATTTCGGTTAATTTTAGAAAACCAGGGGGACATGGCCCCTGACTCCATTGGGATGCACATAGAGTTAAAAGATCCCCCCAACTTGCATCCGTTTTTCCAATTATTATAATAATACGAGTGTAAAGCTTAGTTGTGTATTGGGCGAGAGATTTAGTGAAATCCCGTGGTTGTGGACATGGAAGGTAATATTTTTCCCTTTTATCTCTCTAGTAATGGAAACCACCGATGACACCCCAAACCCCTAAATTATTATCACCACGGATTTATTTCAGTATAAAAATAAAAAGATAGCGTCCGAACAAACACGAATTTCAAATAAGACTAAATTCACCCTCTATAGGGGAAGCGGCTAACGGTACGTGCACGTAACGGTTACGTACTTTTACTAATTACTACTAAAATTTTTTAGTAAATTTTACTAAAAGTTGACCGTTACTAACAAAGTCAACGCGAATTTAGTAAAAAAATGTAGTAAAATTTACTAAAATCCGGTCTTCTTTTAGTAAAGTCAACGCAGAATTAGTAAAAATGTATATAAAATTTACTATTTTTTTACTGTTCAAAGAAGTTAAAGTTTACTAATTTTCCGCTGACTTTACTAAAACTTTTCCATTAGTAAAGTCAACTCATATTTAGTAAAAAAAGTAGTAAAATTTACGACCTTTTTTACTAACTGTACGTTGACGTAACGAAAATTTTTTCGTATTTTAGTAAAGTCAACTATATTTTAGTAAAATTGTTAGTAAAATTTACTACTTTTTTTACTAATTTTGAGTTGACTTTTACTAATGGAAAAGTTTTAGTAAGGTCAGCGGGAATTTACTAAAAAAAGTAGTAAAATTTACAACTTTTTACTGTGCGGAGGAAGCCGTAAGTAGTAATCATTTACTAATTGTGGTGCCATTTTCAGTAAAAAACTCTTCCAGTTAGTAAAACTGTTAGTAAAGTCCAACTTTTTTAGTAAGTGTTTACTAATTTTGACATGTTTTTACTAAAAATATTAGTAAACTGTTACTACAAAATGAACGTGTTTACTAATGAATTTACTAAGTAGAACAGTGTTTCCTAAGCTAACTTCGAACCTATATTGGATGTGAAATTACCGGTTTACCCCTGCTACTAACTTTATTACTAATTCCACGGGTCGTATTACTAATATTATTTAGTAATTAACTTACTAACTTTATTACTAAGTTTTAAGAATTGTGACGTAAATTTTACTAAGTTTAACCCCCAGATCTGCATTTAATTCCCTGCCGATGTGCTTCTGCAATTCGATTTGGAGTTGTTGCAGCGTTCTTGCTGACGAGGTGTTGCTCCCGTAGGCAGAGGTAGTAGCCGCAGATGCAGACGGTGAAGGATTCACCATTTCGTGACCGGGTCTACTCCCGGTCAGCATGATTCACCATTAATCATCTGATTAATTAAATACTTCGTATGTTACAAATGGTGTTAAATCATTTTGATTACGATTTATTTCCATGTGAGTTGATCTACTCCCTTTTAGGGAAGAAATCACTCTATATATGGAAAGCTCTGATACGTGGTTCTGCTGACTGATCTGGAACTTCCAACGATCATTATATCCTTTCTCTTGCATTTAATTATGTCCAAATTCGTTATGATTCATGGCAAAGGACAACCCATCTGAATATAGACGTGTCCCAAACGTGTCTGTATCCAGAAGGTCTGCCAATCACTTTTGGAAACAAAGATTATCTAATTTTCATTTATAAAAGCCTGACAGATCTTATCTGACCGAATCTTTTGCAAGCCCTATCACCTAGGATCGTGAACACATTCATGACCAGATGACATGATTGATTTTTAAGTGATACGGAGCATCTCTCCCAATGGGGGAATGTTTTATTTGGCTGATATTTTGTTTCCATGTTTTGCAAAGACTTTCGTCAGCCAGTATACCTTCTGTAAATATGTAATTTCTATTTTATATAAGATATGATCTTTTGTTAGATAGAATTGTATAGACGGCATACGTGTAGAGTGAGTGTATTGTATTTAGAGAGACTTGTGATTTTTCGTTTTCTTTGGGGTTGAACATTCGGTTGCAGAAGGCTGGTGCCCAGGGTACAAGCTAGACCGGACGTGAGTGAGGCTGCGAAGGATTTGGCTGCATTGTGGCATGGCGGACGTGCATCAGACTTGGGGAGAAGTCGGGGTGTATACGTGTCAGGGCAGTGAGCAGAAGAAGGGCCGCGTCTGGAGGAATCTGGTGAGGTACTGGTATCGGTTGTTTTATAATCGGTTTGCTGGTGTGTGCAGAAAGCAAGTGTCCATGGTGTAAGCTGTACCGGGCGTGAGGGAGGTCGCGAAGGATCTGGCTATACTGTAGCGTGGTGGACGTGCATCAGGCTGAAGGAGAAGTCGGGGTGTATACGTGCCATGGCAGTGAGCAAAAGAAGGGCCGCGTCTGGGAGATTTACGGTGAGGCACTGACATTTGTGTTTCTGCAGAAGGGAAGTATCTGCTACAGGCTTTGGAGAAGCCCCACGGGTTCTGTCTGCTTCTGGGAGTCTTGGTGAAGAGCCAAGCATTGGGGAAGCCTTGGTGAGGAGCCAAGCAGGTTGTGGAACCACCGCAGGAAAAATCCACCCTTGGATAGAGGGGCTGTCTGCCTGCGTAGGGCCGCTACTTCTTGCGTGGAGCTGCCACGTTCTTTAGAACCCCAACCACAGGGTATTGTGGAGTTAGTCACTGTCTTCACTGCAGAACCTCAACCCGAGAGTTTCTAGAGTTAGTCACAGATCTCTATGCACGACCCAAAGGGTTACTGATCACAACCCATCGGGTTTCTGTGAGTAGAAAAGCCGAAGGGCTATCTGCATCATCTTCTACACTACAGAATTGTCTCAGTACCTTCTGCTAGTACATCAATTGTGGAAAAGCCGAAGGGCTATATACAATACCCTCTGCGGGAGTATTTTATTTCTTCTGTCAGTTTTGTATTCGCTATAAGTATTCAATAGTGAATTCCATTCTATAAGGGTGAAGAGTGGAGTAGGCAATTGCCGAACCACTATAAACCTTTTATATCTCATTTACTTTCTACAAGCAAATCAACAGACACAAATCGAACATTTGAGTAGTGACTCCAAAGGTCCTGCATCAAACACATCTTGCGCTACAGAAACCAATCAGGTTCTGGAGTTGTTTCCAACGATCTAGCTTTCGCAAATCATATCATGGTTGTGCAGAAACCTAAAAGGTTTTGCAACAACCTTCTGCTACTACAAGTATCTTTCAGATCTTAGAGTAGACGTTGCTGATCACTCTTAGGGTGGTCGAATTTGTAGAACCTTGATAGCAGAAACATCAACCTTCTGCTACTGCAGAAACCTTCTCAGGACTGCATAATCATATCTTAGATCAGACTTTGGCTGGTCGTTCTCTCATCAAGCAGTTCACTTCGAGATTTGCTATGTACAAAGGGTTCTGTAACCTACAGAAACATAACCTTCTGCTACTGGGTTCTATTAGTTGTAAAAACGCTGTCCTCTTAGTGCAATTGTTACACCAACATTTGGTATCAGAGCTGGTCCAACGAAAGCCTTACAGCTTATTGGGATCCTACCGAAACTTTGACCTTCTGTGTGCTCTCTAACCATTACCACTTTGTTGCCTTCTATAGAAGTTTTATTCTCTATTATAATCCAATAATTGGTAATAAAGCCCAACTCAACTTAAGTCTTACAGCTCGTTGAGGAACGATCAACACTCGATAGAAGCTTTCGGCTCTTCGAGTTTCTACTTAAAGTCTGCAGAAGCTCTAGGTTTTGCCAGAACTTAACAATGGCTGACTTTGGTGGACGACCATAATTAGGTAATCCTCCCAAATTCGATGGCCAAAACTTCTCTTACTGGAGAACCTTAATGAGATCTTACATGAAAGCGATTAATGAGGTATGTGGAACATTGATGAAAATGGTATTCCCTCTACTCCAATCGAAAACCGTCTAGACTCACAAGGACGTCCTACTAGAGATTTCAGAGACTTACCAGACTCAACTCAATGGCAAAGTATCTGCTATTTAATGCGATGTCGCCGAGTGAGTTTAGAAAATTTCCTACGTGTAATACTGCACAAGAAATCATGGAGAAGCTTGTCACCATGTATGTTGGGACAATTCAAATCCGCGAAACAAAGATGAACATTTTGGTTCATCAATATGAGAATTTCTCTATGAAAAGTGATGAGACAGTCCAACAGATGTATGAGAGGCTAACCCTTCTAGTAAATGCCTTGGAACATCTAGAAAAGTCATTCACAAATGGAGAATTGGTGAGAAAGGTTCTGCGCACCTTGCCCAGATCTTGGAAAGCCAAGAAAATGGCTATAGAGGAAGCAAGGGATTTCACTACTCTCCCTCTAGAACAACTTATGAGTTCGTTGATTTCTTATGAGATTGATAAATCATCTCGCCCCGACATCAAACCCGTAACTGTGGCTTTTAAAGCTACAAGAGAAATAGCAGAAGCTTCTGATGATGATACAGAAGCTGAAACTGACACGGATGATGAACTTGCGATGATTACAAAGCGACTTCTCAAGTTTGCCTCCAAACACCGGTTTAATAAGAACAAAGGCGAAAGGAAAAGGCATTCTAAGCAACTAGAACTAAGATGCTTTGAATGCAATACGAAAGGTCATATAAAGACCGATTGTCCTTTTCTTCGGGAGAAGAAACAACCTTCTGCTCCCAATAAGGGTAAGAGAGCTATGCTTGCCTAGGAAGAAAGTGATGAGTCTGATGACGAGCAAGAATAAGCACTTGTCTGTTCTACAACTCGCACAAACTTAAATCACACTACAGAAGGATCACTCTGTCTGAGGACAGAAGCTAAGGAAAATGAGTGGTATTTGGACAATGGTTGTTCTAAGCACATGAGTGGTGATCCTTCAAAATTTTCCACCCTCACACTGCAGAACGGAGGTTCTGTAAGCTTTGGAGACAATAGCAAATGTTTTGTAATTGGAACTGGAACTGTTGATACTCTAGAAACTATGGTTATTGAAGACGTTCAACTGGTTATAGAACTGAAGCATAACCTGCTGAGCATCAGCCAGCTATGTGATAAAGGGTATATTACCTTTGATAAAGATTCTTGCTATGAAATGCTAGACAATAAAGTTCGCTTTATTGAAAAACGCAGAAGGAATATTTATTCTTTATCACCCAACAGTTTCTGTAATACAAAAAATTGTCTTCTATTTGTCAAGGATGAAAGTTATCTTTAGCATAGAAAGTTAGGTTATACCAACTTTCGTTTGCTATCCAAGAACTCAAGTTAGGTTATACCAATTTGGTGAAAGGACTTCCTAACATCAAATTTGAGCAGGAAAGCTTCTGTGAAGCTTGTTCTCTTGGTAAGCAAACCAAAGACTCATTCAAACCTAAGAATAAAGTTTCTACAACTAAACCTTTGGATCTTCTGGACATGGATCTTTTTGGTCCAACTAGAGTTCAAAGTGTTGGAGGAAAAATGTATTGCCTCGTAGTGGTTGATGACTACTCTAGGTTTACTTGGGCTAAATTCCACGCCCACAAAAGCGATGCTTTCGAGGCTTTCGAAAGTTTATCTAAACTTCTGCAGAATGAGTTCAACTCTTCTGTAAAAGTTATAAGAACAAATTATGGTACAAAGTTTGAAAACCATGATTTTGAAACCTTATATATCAAATATGGTGTTGATCACACTTTTTATGCTCCCCTCAACAAAATGGTGCTGCGGAGGGGAAAAACAGAACTCTAATGGACATGGCAAGGACCATGATCTGTGAGTGTAAGGTTCCACAGAACCTTTGGGCAGAAGTTGCGAATACCGCATGCTACATATTCAATAGGGTACTTATTACACCCAAGTTGGATAAAACTCCCTATGAACTTCCCAGGGGGAGGAAACCAAACATTTCCTACTTTCATCCATTTGGAAGTGTCTGCTATATATTGAGGCCTTCTAAGGATAACTTGGGAAAGTTTGATGCTAAGTCAGATGTGGGAATCTTTTTTGGTTACTCTACGACTAGCAAAGCTTATCGAGTCCTTAATAAAATAACATCTAAAATTGAAGAGTCTATCAACGTTAAAATTGATGACTCATTCCACAAAACAGAAGATATTGCAGAACCTGTAATGTCCCTAGAACCCGCAGAAGACATACATTGGATACTCGGATGCCGACTATGTAGGCTGCAAAATTGACAGAAAGAGTACCGGTGGTACTTGTCAACTCATGGGGAACATGCTTATTTCATGGTTTTCTAAAAAGCAAACTTCGGTTGCTTTATCAACCGCAGAAGCTGAGTATGTAGCAGCTGCTAGTTGCTCTACTCAGATTCTATGGATGAAACAATAACTCAAGGATTACAACCTTGAGTTTGTTAAAATTTCGATCAAGTGTGATAATACAAGTGCAATCAATTTGGCTCATAACCCCGTTTATCACTCTAGATCAAAACACATCGAACTCAGACATCATTTTCTGAGGGACAATGTGCAGAAAGGTTCTGTAAGTATTGAATACATCAATACAAAACGACAACTGGCAGACGTCTTCACTAAGCCTATATATAAAGATCAATTTGACTGTATCAGGAGCGAGTTGGGAATATGTCATCCAATCTAAGTCCTTAAGCCAAAAGCTAAGACATTGTGTGTTTCATTACTGACACAAGCATGTGTAGAAAGTTGACTTTCTGCAACATAAAACTAAGTTTGAGAAATTAGCTCAAGCATCAACTGTCTAAGATGGGACGTCTTCGTTTCTCAACTTAGAACAGATAGCTATGTACATAAGCTTGGTGCAGAAGCTGACCTTCTGCAACCCAACATTCTGCTCAGGTGAAAACTTGAGATTACGTTAATTAGGTAGGGGGAATTATGTTTCTGAACTTAATTACCAAACCAAACTGTGCAGAAGCTTTGGCGTAGAAGGTTGACCTTCTACAGTCCTAAACGACTGTTTGATTCAAAAATTACCATGAGTCAAACGGTCAGAAATCTGAAAAGTATTTCCCCTAACGGTTAGATTAGTCTAATCCATAAAAGATCTGTTAGGATCTCAAAACTTTCTGGCGAGTTCCCTATAGGAGGAGAATCATTTGCTGAAGAGAATCATGTCTCTAAGAAAGGTGTGGCAAATGAACCTGCTATCTTCAAATCTGAAGGACCAAAAGACTCAGATTAGGAGGATCTTACTGAGACTGCAAAACCAATCACAATCGTGTATCCGCCAAAGCAGACGATCTCTCCAGATCTGAAGCAAAAGGGTGTGGTTTCTGCTTCTCTTAAAGTGCCTAAGATTGAAAAATCTGACGGCCTTAAGCTACTTTCTACAGCCACAGCGTCTGGTGTTTCTTTCCAGACCAGGTTTAAACGAAAGGATGCTGAAACAGTCTCCAAGTCCCTGACTAAGCTGCTCGTGAAGAGACATAAGGGACATGTTACCTTTACCCCTACACCTTCTGCTTTTGTGAGCCAGGAGGAAATTGATGAAGTGCTGGCCGATGGTGACTTATCCACAATCGACACCTCTGACCGCCAATTAAGCGAGTAGACTTTGCTTGGTTTTCTGCTAACATGCTGGACATAGCCCCTATGTTTGAGGCGTTAGGCTTGAAAACTTTTTGCGAGTCCTATGCTGAAGGTCAGTGCAAAGGTTCTTGAGTTCTACAGGGACGGACGCTCTATTAAGTTCATCCGTACTTCTGTTAACGGAGTTACCCTTGTGTACTCTGTTCTTGATGTCTGCAACTTGTATGGTTGTGAGTCCACTGTTGAGATGCAGGACTATGAAAAGAATTAGGCTTTTAGCATCATTGTTGGGCAGAACGTTTCCCTGAAAAATTATATCTCGGCTGGATCTTCGCCTGAGGGTTCTGCACCGCGCTGTTCTTTTCAGTCTGTTGCTTCGTGCTGGAAGCATCGACACCATCATGCCTGCGGATGCCAAAGTCATGGTCCATCTCCTGAAGGGAATTCCTTTCAGTCTCGGTGCCTTGATCTTTGAGAACATGGAGTGGAGCTTGTCAAGGAGAGAAAAGAGCCTACACTACGACCAAGTGATTGCTGGCTTCTATAGATGCACGGCATTGACCCTATTCCAGCTTTTGAGCAGGACAAGTGGAAAGTTGGCAACTTCGGTGCCAACATCATGCAGTACGTGAAGACAACAAAATTCTGGCTCACGAAAGCGCAACACTATGAGCTTCTCCAGAAGAAGACTCCATCTGCTGTTGTTGCTGCTAAGGGCAAGAAACATGCCGAGTGACCCGGTGCAAGCCAGAAAGGTTCAACTCCATCAGCTGTTAAGGCTTCTGCCTCTTCCGCTCTACTCTCTACTCTCAAGGAGCTGCAACTTCAAATTGCTGCACAAGGTGAGGACATCCGAGTGCTGGAGAGGCTGATCATGGATGCTTTACGCCAACTGGAGGGCCTGGACAAGTTTCTACATGAACATTTAGATGGTTCTGTTGATGCCTGAAGGGCATTATTGTTGAAAACTTTTGGAAAACTATGTTTTTATGTTTTCAATAAGTGACCCTCTATAGGCACACCCTCTCGTACGCCGTACTGTGGAGGGCGTGGACAAGTTTCTACATGAACATTTAGATGGTTCTGTTGATGCCTGAAGGGCATTATTGTTGAAAACTTTTGGAAAACTAAGTTTTTATGTTTTCAATAAGTGACCCTCTATGGGCACACCCTCTCGTACGCCGTACTGTTTTTTGTTTCAATGGTTTAATTATAGAATCTATTGAAATTTCTTCCAGTATGGTTTTGATATCATTTCATCGTCTACCACCTAGTCTTATCCTTTTCGATATGACAAAAAAGGGGGGGGAATATGGATGTTAGAAACAGATAGACTTTGCTCTGTGTTTCTGCAGAAAATATTTCTACAGTTAATATCCTTCTACAGGTGTTGTTGCATGTCTCTAACATTCTTTTGCTAGGGAATGTAAAAGGAGACTTCGTCCCTTTTGCTGGGAGTGTAGTTACTGAGTTCTTTCCAGGAACTGTCGGGTTACACACAGCAGCCTTGTGCTCTGTACCAAGCAGAAGTTGTCATGCTTTGTAAATTTACAGAAGCTTTTAGCTCTGTGATTATATGCAAGATTCATAACCGTACTCATCTAGAAGGAGTTAGGGGGAGTTTCTCTGCAAAATATTTCCCTCGATGATAGATAGTTTTCTCATCATCAAAAGGGGGAGATTGTTAGTATGATTTTGATGATGCCATACAAAAGGTAATCTTCTGTTATGTAGAAAGTAAGCTTCTATTACTCTGCAGAAGGTTAACCAACAGGGACTGTCTGTTTCGTATCTTCTATCATCTAATCATTACCACGAATTATTTAATTAATCATCTGATTAATTAAATACTTTCGTGTGATACATTTTGTTAATTAAAATGGTGTTAAATCATTTTGATTACAATTTATTTCAATTGAGTTGGTCTACTCCCTTTTTGGGAAGAAATCACTTTATATATGGAAAGCTCTTATGCGAGGTTGTGCTGACAGATCTGAAACTTCCAACTTTCATTTTGTCATTTCTCTTGCATCTAATTACGTACAGATTCGTTATGAATCATGGCAAAGGACAACCCATCTGAATATAGATGTCCCAAACGTGTCTATATACAGAAGGTCTGCCAACCACTTTTGAAAACCAAGATTATCTAATTTCCATTTACAGAAGCCTGACAGATCTTATCTGTCCGAATCTTCTGCAAGCCCTATCACCTAAGATCGTGAACACAATCATGACCAGATGGCATGATTGATCTTTAAGTGATACGAAGCATCTTTCCCAATGGGGGAATGTTTTATTTGGCTGATATTTTGTTTCCATGTTTTGCAGAGACTTTTGTCAGCCAGTGTACCTTCTGTAAATATGTAATTTCTATTTTGTATAAGATAGGATCTTTTGTTAGATAGAATTGTATAGACGACTTACGTGTAGAGTGAGTGTATTGTATTCAAAGAGACTTGTGAGTTTTCATTCTCTTTGGGGTTGAGCATTGGGTTGCAGGAGGCTGGTGCCCAAGGTACAAGCTAGACCGGATGTGGGTGAGGCTGCGAAGGATCTGGCAGCACTGTGGCGTGACGGGCGTGCATCTGGCTTAAGGAGAAGTCGAGGTGTATACGTGCGAGGGCAGTGAGCAGAAGAAGGGCTGCGTCTGGAGGAATCTGGTAAGGTACTGGTATCGGTTGTTTTGTAATCGGTTTGCTCGTGCATGCAGAAAGCAGGTGTCCATTGTAAGCTGTGCCGGGCGTGAGTGAGGTCGCGAAGGAACTGGCTGTACTATGGCATGGCAGGCGTGCATCAGGCTTAGGGAGAAGTCGAAGTGTATACGTGCCAGGAGAGTGAGCAGAAGAAGGGCCGCGTCTGGGAGATTCACGGTCAGTCACTGATATTTTTGTTTTTGCAGAAGCGAAGTACTTGCTACAGGCTTTGGAGAAGCCCCACGGGTGCTGTCTGCTTTTGGAAGTCTTGGTGAGGAGCCAAGCATCCGGGAAGCCTTGGTGAGGAGCCAAGTACGTTGTGGAACCGCCGAAGGGAAAATCCACCCTTGGACAGAGGGACTGTCTGCCTGCGTAGGGCTGCTACATGCTTGCGTGGAGCTACCACGTTCTACAGAACCCCAACCACAGGGATTGTGGAGTTAGTCACTGTCTTTAGTGCAAAGCCTCAACCAGAGAGTTTCTGGAGTTAGTCACATATCTCTGTGCACGACCCAAAGGGTTACTGATCACAACTCATCGGGTTTTTGTGAGTAGAAAAGTCGAAGGGCTATCTGCATCACCTTCTACACTACAGAAGTGTCTCAGTACCTTCTGTTAGTACATCTATTGTGGAAAAGCCGAAGGGCTAACTACAATACCCTCTGCAGGAGTATTTTATTTCTTCTGTCATTCTTGTATTCGCCATAAGTGTTCAATAGTGAATTTCTCCTATAAAGGTGAAGAGTGGAGTTAGTTCCATTTAGGGTGAGAGGCATAGGCGGGTGGGTCTAGAAGAAGATCGACTGAGAAGGTCTAACTAATAATGTAGTGGGGAAGGCTGTGAATTTCAATGAGGTTTGCTATTTGGCTAAGTTATGAGCTTTGAGCCATGGTAGACAAGAGTTTGGTGCCTAGATTGTGGTCTTATAACACTAGTATGAAGTGATGAAATTGTACATGAGGAATGACACCGTCTGATACCTTACGTCTCTATAGTCATAGTTTGACATTGGGCAACAAATTATGAACTTCTTCCACGGATGGCTGGTCTGGTCGACTATATACATTAGTTACTACTGCATCATAGTTTTTTGATAATCGCTCTAACATATTCAAGATATAATCCTTGTATCGGATTAAATCTCCAACTACACTCAATTGGTCCGCTAAGGTCTTCTAGGTGTTCAGATACTACTTCATAGTTCGATCATCCTTCCGTACTTGTTGCATCTACATGTTGAGATTTATCACTTGAGTTGTTGAGTTGGGCTCATGCTTGCTCTTTAGAGTTTCTCAGACTTTGCAGGAACAAATGCAGCACACGACCTGACTTGGTGGCTCATGAGTCAAAGTCGAGAAAAGAAAACTCATAATTGATTTATCAGTACATTACCACAATTTATACTTAGGGTTCAAGACTTACGATGTGTTGTCCATATACTGAAGTGGTGACCACGACTATTCGTAAACGTAATCCTCAAACCCATTTGCAATAATGGCAGCGAGCATCCGATCCTTTCCGTTGTGAATAACTACCATTATCTAACTTCTGTATTTATGCGAACTCGGTTGGGATACGTATTGGACATGAAATCTAAGAAGAATTTATTGTGATGTTGTGGGTAAAAAACCCTGAATATGGTGTTTGGGGTTGTCCTAGGGGAAAATGTAGTAGGAGGGGTTTGAATTGAAATGTTGGGGTTCGTTAAGCGTGTAATGTAAAGTTTTTCGGATATGCTTTTGTAAGCTCCGATACCATGAAGAATATGTTAATCAGAAAAAGAAGATTAAAGAAAAGAAGAGTAGAAATTGAAGCATTGAATGTCATTAAACGTCATTAAAAAACAAAAGAAGATTCATTATGGTTTGGGTAAAAAACCAACGAAAAACTGAATGAGTGCTAAACGTTGCTCCTCTCGAATACTCTCTTCCATTAATACAGCCTCAACAAACACAGCTTCCCGCCTTGGAGTCTTGGATGATTCAACAACAATCGACTTCGTCACTTGTGCTCTCTCGAGCTTAGACAAAGACATTAGGAGAGTTTTCTCCGGCCTCGCGAGTTTTTGCATCTTCTCTCTAACAACACTTAGGCGATGACTTTTGGGTTTAGGGTTAAGGGTTTAAGGCGATGAATAGCTCTTCTCTCTATCGTTGTGAGATGAGAAAGAGCAATTCTTTTTAACGCAGCCCTGTATAGGATGAAGCTGTCTTCTGTGTAGATGATGAAAGTACAAAGGAAGTCAATCACAAACTGGATGTCTTCCTAAAATTGTTGAGCAACATTCAATACGTCCTCAGGGATGACATTGTTGTTCACAAAATCTTCATCAGGGCCATTGTCATTCTCGACAGGAAGATTCGTTACTAAAGGCTGGGGGTTGAGATCCTGTTGAAAAAGATAGAAGTTAAAAGAAGGAAAGTAGCGAGACTCAACAGTCAAAAGGAACAACATTCGCTTACATCGGATGGAACATCCTCTCGAGAGGCGTCTTCAAAAAGAGGCTCTGCTGCTCTTGACGCCTCTGTGACAGCAGGAGGACTAGCTGTAGACTCCTTTTCAAATCAACGGGTTTGTCGTGAGTAGTCTCGACATCCTTGGGAGGCGAAATATCTCGAGTACCTAAACCAGGAACGTTTTCTCGAGGTGCCTCTATGTCTTCGAGAGGTGAAGCATCTCGAGTTCCTAAGATATCTCGAGAAGGAGAAGGAACGTCTCGAGACCCCTCCTTAGTTGATCCCATACGAAGATCAACATGTGTCACTCTTGGGGGTAAATAATTTGAAGGAACATGAAGCAAAGGATTGAAAACTGGAAAAGACAAGAGAATACCTCATCATCTGGAATAGATGATGCTGGAGGGACTTTCCTAGGATTTGTAATGGCACGAGTCTTTCTAGCCGGCAGATTATGGGCTATCTCGAGGTTGACCAATTGTTCAAGAGGAACCTTGGTTGATGACACCTCAGGAGGAGATGAAGTAGATATGTTCGCTTTAAAACTTTGGTCTAGGACTTGAATAGTGGGCTCTTCAAGGACGGGTTTTACCAATCTCTTGAAGCCTCGTTTCAGCCGTTTAAGAGGATGTGCTTTTTCATGATCTGCATCCTCACTCTACTGTTTAGATGGGCGATCCTCTCGAGCCTTGGATCATTCTTCCCCAGGAAGATCACATACTAGTTAAATAATCACAATATATGATTCTGGAAAATATAAAAGGGATTAAGAACAACGACAAAAGGACACCGAACACAATTAAAACAACAGAACTCAGATATTTCTCATTTTTTCCAGCATCTTGAAAAAAAGGGCCCTGGAGAAAAAAAGGGGACTGACCACCAGATAGTTTCGCTCCGAGCTGGACCATGGGGAGGTCTGGCATTGACTGAAGCCCAGCTGAAGGGCGCAGAGTTGAGGATTGTATACCTCAAAGGTCAGACCAACCGAGCCTACCCCCACCAAGTCTTTTGCAAAGAATGCAAAGTGAAACTACATGTGATCCACAGGTAAACAATCCATAGAGGACCATCAGCTGGGCATTCAGGGAAACTGGCTGGATTAACTATTACCTGGTACTACAGCCCATGGTAGATCAAATTCAGTAGAAAAGGGGTGAAAGCCACAACATCTGGCCTGTCTGCATTGGCTGCGTCGACAAGCTGGTGGCCACTCCAACCATGAAGTGACAGGGACGCTTTCCCCGGTTGCAGAAGATGTACTTGGCAAACCACTCCAGGTACAACTCAAACTCCTCCTGGGGTCCTCACGTTACATCGAGCATAGAAGGTATCGCTCGATCACCACGCTGATGCGTCGTTCTGAAGGGTTAAACCTCAGGTCTGTGGGCTCGTGGTCAAATCATAGGGGGGCTCCAGAAAAATGGCAACCATCCAAGAAACAAACATCCTCCAAGGTGATCGACATCAGTATGAGAGATAAAAGCAGTTACCAATGGGGTTCCAGAACGACAGAAACCCGACACACACTGGCAGGTTAGGCTCAATTGAGAAGCGAGACGTGTTGATTAGGACCTTGATGCCCATCGCGTCCTATGCATCACGCTTCTTGATTATCCATTTGGAAACCCAAGAGTCGTGCGCCTCATTTGTTGGAGATGGAAAGCAACGGACGCTCGTTCACACCGACAGACTCTATCCCGACGTCTTGAAATCACAAGGGGAGAAAACGACGGGCAAGCTGCTAGTGAAAAAGAACGACCTTTCCACGTCGGAAAGAAGTAGGAACTTGCTCTCATGAACGAATGGACCCAGGGCTTGTTGTTTCTGATTGCATGAGCGGGAAACATCGACCCTTGTTAGACTTTATAATCCAGAACCCGACAAGTTGGTTTAGGCCCAAAAAGAGCGTTGCATTGCCTGAAAACTGATGACCGTACAAACGTCAAAGGTAAGGCACAGAGATTCAAAATGCGCATTTACTCTAATTCAAATCCTTGGTTCATTACATGGGTTTGGCTGAAGATAAATACAGATAAAACATAGATGACGCAGCAGATGATGTTTCCTCTTTTAGCAAAATGCTCTCTATTGAAGATCCCTCGAGTTCTCCAAGCTATTCAAGGGTTTATCCATAGAAGGCGGCTACACACAATACTTGATTTTTCCCTCAGACGGAGAAGATCCTTGGTTGCAACCGAAGGCTTCATCCCAAGGTGGAGGCGCTGCTGCGGTGTGAATCTCTTGAGTAGGAAGGTCTTGGTCCCCTTTTCTATTCCTGAGTCCGACCACCCAGAAGCCCGAGGTTGGAAAACTGAGGACGATGTGAAGGTTTCGCCCTGTGGTAATCCAGTAACCCCAGAGGTTTGGGGTCACTAGGAAGCTCCAAAGGTTAGTCCAATCAGGGCGCGTCCCAGGATTGAAGGCTGACACACCAAAGCTTTCGCCTCTTCCCTTCCAGATGAGCTCATTAAGAGGCATAGTGGAGATTTTGGAAGGGGAGACGCCACTTGGATAATGTGGTTGACATATGTTCTGGGTAAGATACAGAAAGATGGAGACTCATAACCTTGTTATTTTCAAGGGCGACGGTTTGTGATTGGAAAGTTGATCCCGACATCGCTATGTATAGAAAGGTTATGAGAGACATGAAAGTTCTGATAGGAGATATAATGACAGAAATTTCAGGGATTTCAACAGACAACTCGAAGATTTCAACCGATTCGTTTCGAGGATAATAACGGTCTGTGATTAATGTTCGCCTGTACACCTTATCAGGTTGTAGGGGAATGATTACTTAGTCTTTTTCAAGGCGAGACAAATCACTCTGTCTGCCTTGAGGGGGGCTTATATGTTTAGCAACAGATATTCTTGGCCATTGATCTCGATGTCATCGGTGGATCGACGGTCCAGAATGCAGGCAAAGGCAAAGGCAAAGGCTGTACGAGCGAAGCGGTCACCAAGCGACGGGGATACCAGGCGACAGGGGTCAACGAGGCGATCACGCGACAATCAACTCGACGAGCGGGAAAACTCTACGGTGAAGGCTTGGGTGATCCGATCGATTAGTAGCTGTTATGGGAAGATTTCGGACGGTCGCAAGAATTGAAAGGACATTGTTGCCAAGATTGCTCAAATGGAAAGGTGATATTCCATGAAGAGTGGCAGCAAGGACGCATAATATATATATATAATATTTCATTTCTGTGCATATATGAGTCGAACTTAGTATAAATAGTCGTTGTTAGACATTGTATAAACACACCTCTCTACAGACGGACATATTGTCTTTTAATCTTCAAGCATTCCAGCGTTCAAGCATCATGTGCTCCTATGTTCGTGCTCGCTCCCGAAAGCATCGTCGATGGCATCCGTAAGGGCTTCCGCTTAAGGGTGTCTGTCCGCTGCCTTCTCCTTTCTTTTTTACATTCATACGATGACCATACAACGAATCTCCGGGTACCGGTCGTAGTACTAGAGATTTTCGACGTGTTTGGATATGGCTTGTCCAACGGTCCCTTTCGGAGCGAACATCCGTCTACCAAGATGGAACCCAAAGTAAATCTTCTGGACAATAAGGACAGAACCCATACTGGATCTCCTAGAAAGTAAGTCTACCAAATTGGGACCCTAGCAAGTCTACTGGAGATAACCTACAGCTAGTCTACAAGATACAAACACATAACGAGTCTACTAGACTAATCCATAGCAAGTCTACGAGGAATGCACCCGCATAAAGTTTACGAGGGCGAAAGCTCAGGTTAAGTCTAAGAGACGAAGGGGTCAAAGTCTATGAAGACCAATTTCTGCTAAAAAAGATCTGAATTTTAGGAAAGTGATTAAGCCACAACTCCATGATTTTTAAAGGATTTTTACACGAGAAAAAAATATGAGAGAAGATACCATATCTTTGGACATCTAACAAACACCTAATATAATATAAAAATAAGAAATCCTCTCAAAACAGACAAGACAATCAACTAAGGCCAACTTGACATTGTTTGTCTCCAGCTTTTATACGTTCTCAACCCCCGTATTCCTGTTCCAATCCCCGTGTTCCCTATTTCAAGTTTTTCCATTCCCAATTCCATCGCACCATCACCAATACTCGGAACTCATTAACCATCTTTACAAGTCGAGGAGCTGCAAGAGTCCCAGATATCCGCACTTTTTCGAGCTTCAGTTTTGGTTGTAAGTCTTTTATTCTAAATTGTAGACATCATTTTGTGAAAACAATTTCTCTCAGTTATTGGTAGTCAGATTCCAAATCCAGTTCGAAAAAAATTTGGCATGTTGCGATTTCAACACCAACAACTTTGTACCAAGAGCAAAAGAAAAATCATACGGCGCAGTATTAGATGAAAGAAAAGTAAAACTTAAAAATGTATTATTATGTAGTTGCTTGAAAAAGAAGTATAGAGAGTAGATAAAAATATTATTTGAAAAAATTGAAGATCACAAATATATAATTTAGAGAGATTCCGTTTAGTAATGGGAGAATATTTTGCTACCAACTTCAAGGTTTACGAAAGAGAAACCGATTTATTGGTCTTCGTTATTAACGATGGGTTTGTCATTGAGATCATTGTGGGCCGGACGAATATTTTCATGGGCTATTTCATTATGGACCTTTAATGGGCCAAAAAGCCCATTTGGAAATGTCCGTCATTCTCTTCTTCGAAGAGCGATTCCTCCCATTCTCGCTGCCCCATAGAGATCCCTGAAGGAGGCGGCAAATAAGGCAGAAACCGAGTGGCGGAGAATGGCCGATCCAACGGTGGAGGATGATCCCTCGGTGACTGCCCTGGACCTCACGAGCTTGTCAGCTCCACGAACTCAGCTCCGTCAAGCTCCCACCCGGGCCTTGGCATTTGTAACATGGAATAGGAGGACAATGTATTAAGGTGCAAGAAACAACTTCAGATTTTAGCCTCGAAAGTAAATTGATCTTCAAGTCGAACACCATTGTAAGGCACTGGCCAGAAGTACATAACCATTACAAACGGGAGTAAACCTTACAAATAAAATAACATTCTGGCATGCAATTCCCATACTGCAGGAACAAGGGTTCGATATAGAGACATGTAAAGCATAGAAAGCATAAAACAGAACATCCCTCTAAATATCCCACATTCAGCAGTGAAGCTAGCAAATCCGTTCTACTCTGATGTTTCGCGAGAATAGCTTGCTCTTTCTCAGTCAAGGGCTAAGAATTGATCAAGTTGAGGACTGGAAATTCAACGACCCCTCTCAAAACCGATGCGGGTCCTGCCAGATCCCCCGTCATAACCATCCCTAGTTGAGGATCCACCACTTGCCCTCATTGTACCTCCGGAACCAACCTTGTCCATCGCCTTCTTGCCCTTCTTAACTTCTGTCAAGAACTGATCAAGACCGAATGGATCTGCCTCCTCAGCTTCCTTCTCAAATTCTACCGGCCTATCTCGAGGACCGCTCCTGTCCGAAGTGCCGGCAAATGCCTTGTTCGGCTTGAATCGTTCTGTCTTCACAATCTTCTCAAACTGCTCATCCTCGCCCCCATACATTTCCGAGTCAACGTCCTTCTTAGGCTTATATAGAGTCGAGAGAGTGGGCTGCGCAGTGAATAATCCCTTGTCATAAACGTTATACTGGTCATCAGTGGCAAAACCGGAATCCATTCCTTTATCCTGGGAGAAAAGCCTCTGATCATACATAACTTCTCCACTTTTACCAGCAGTTGAAGCCATCCCCAGGGCGACTTTCTCACTAATGTCTCTGTCCCTGTCTCGCGTGATCTTACTCTTCTTGCCCATGGCAATGTCCTTAGCCTCCAGTCTCCTCTCCCTTTCTCTCTCTCTTCGCCTTTCCTCACGAATTTTCTCCCTTTGCAGCCTTTCTTCCCTCTCTTCTCTGGTTTCCTTGGGTAAAGCCCTATCCCTATCCCTATCCCTGTCCCTTTCTCTACCCCGCTCATAATCACCCCTCGTCTCAATTCCGTCCACGTCCACCTTCTCAGAAGGCATTGGAATCGAGGCAGGTGGGGCAGCCCCAGTCCTCTCAGAGCGCGCCTTTTGAGCCAATGCTCGAAGTTCCTGTTCTTTCCTTTCCTTCTCTTTCATCATCATTTCTTTCTGTACTTTAGATCTCATTGCAACTGCCTCCCTAGCCTTCTGCTCAGCAATATAGAGCGCTTCAGATAGCTTTGCAAAATTATCATTGATTTGTACATCCTGAAGGCCTCTTCCATCAGCAGCAAGACGCTTGTCGAGAGGGATGGTATATCCTTTGGGATTTTTCCAGTTTGAAATACAAGGAGGGATTTTCCAATCCTGTTGGTCTTTTACAGTCACGGGTCGAGGTGGAGAGTGCATCACAGGAACGGGTGGTGATCCAGAAGCCTTTGGGACCCTCTTATGCTTGAATTTCGGTGGCTCCAGGGGGTCGACTGGCATTTCAACCATCCTTATGATCCTCTCTTTTGCACCGGAATTGAATGCAGCTGACTGTTGGGAAGGCTTGTACTTAATAAACTTAGAATCAGAAGACTGCTTCGGAACGTTTTTTGGTTGTGCTGCACTCAGTCTGACATTCACAATCTTCTCAAGAGCAGCCTTTGTTTCCTGTGTTGTTTCTTCAATTTCCATCTCTATTTCCTCATCTTCCTCTTCTTCCTGGTGGTCTTTCAAAATCTTGGGGATAAGATCCTTATGCTGACTGTAAACAATCTTCTTCGCATTTTCGTTCTGCTTCACAATTGCATCATAGGCCACGTTTCCGTGGGCATCCACAGTGACAGGGAGTATCTTTGATCCGGGCTTCCCAGATTTGTCCCTGCCCATGTCAAGAGGATACTGGGCGATATGGATCTCCGGAAAAGCCCCGCCATCTCCAAAATCTTCAACCTTCCGAGGGATGAAACCTTGTCGTTTCCAGTAAGGTGGTACAAGGTTGTGCTTGACAATGGCCGACTTTTCTTGATCAGTGGAGCTGAATCTCTGCTTGAACCAAGGATCATTGGAGTGATCATAGAAAGCAGTTGTTGTAGACTTTGCCGGAGGCAGTAACTCCTTCAAAGATGCCATGCTTTATTTTTATATTTCTTTCCTTCCAACAACTACTCTTCAGAAAAATCCAAATCTCAGGAGTCCTATTACAGCAGCACAGGAAAATGGGTCACTTTTGAGAAACAGGAAAATGTCCCCCAAAGCATTATGACTATCTCACGCAGACTTATTCAAGAAACATTTCATAGAAAATCCTAATTCAGAATACATTCCGAGAACATACTATCAACACCGTAATTATCCTCTCAACAGCAACAATAGCCAGGAATGGCATTCTAAAATATAAAGCAACATCAAACAAACTAAACCCCGCACAATCAGTAATACCAACAAGGTTAGAAGTCGCAACAAGCAGAACTCTAAAAGCTGCATCGCATCCAAAAGAAGCACCTTACAATTCAAAGAACACAAGCAGAGATGCATGGGAAATCAGCTAAACCCTAAACAACAACGCCCAAATAAGCCAAACCACAAAGAAACCGCAAATCAAACAATCCCCACATCACAAGTCACCACAATACGGACAAAAATAAATAAAAATCAAATCCCACGATCAGATTCACAGCAGAAAACCCTAAACACAGACGTAAAACCGATTATAAGCATTCAAATCAAAGAACCCTAAGTTCTCGATTCGAGAGAGCACAGGTAACGAATACCACCTCAAGATCGAAGAATCGCCGAGTAAGCACGAACAGAGGACGGGCACGGGAGGAGCGGCGGGCCAAAGCGAAAGGACGTGGTCGAAATTTAACGAAGAGGAGATGGAAGAAAATATGGATCGCCTTCTTTAATTGGAGGGGTCAGTGGCCGACCCGAATGATATCTCCTTAATAAATATCTTATCTCATTTTTTAATCCTTAAACTTTTTCGTTTTAAAAATAATCAACTACAATTGTTAAAATGGAATCCTACCCTACTTAGATTGTATAATTATCAAAACCTGCTTGAAATTAGAATTTAGAAATTGAATTAAATACTTTGTGCAGTTATTTTTGGAAAATCACATAACTTTTGCATATGTCGAGGATATTATTGTTCAATTACAAAAAGAACTTTAATAATTTAAAAAGTAAAAAAAAAAAAAAACAAGACGTCGTTATGCTTCATCATTAATTACATTTTTCATCATTAAAGAAAATGTCAGATCCATAATAAGTTGGGTGGGTGTCTGTTATTTGGGAATATTGGTCTAAAAGGTTTGTTATAGGTTATCATATTCATTATGTCATTGATTTTAGTTTCGTAAAAACATTTAGTGCGCGAGAAGTTTTTGGTTTTCGGTGTTTAATTTCGATGAAAAGACCCAAAAAGTTGTTTGATTAAAGAAAACGATAAAAAAAGGTAAAATTTTGATACATATTATCAACGAGTAATATATTTTCTTTTATACATGACATTTGAAATGTTATGTTTGTGACGTTAAATCAATATTATATTTTTTTGTGTCCTAATTTGGGTAATGGAGGTCAAATAATTTTGGATGTCACATGCTTTAGTTATTTTTCTTTATGTTACATAGTGGCAAAATATTGATTTTTTTCCCAAACTTTGGGTCTACTTTCTTTTTTGTTGTAACATTTAACACTATTTTTTGTGGCTTTAAATTGATATTATAAAAATTTTATGGCCTAATTTAAATGCATCGGTAACCGATTTCAAATAATTTCTGGTGGAGACAAAATATTGATTTGCTAACGGACTTCAAATTAAGTTCTATTTTTGTCAATGTAAGATCACATCGGAAATTTTTTGAAGTTGATTACCAATGAAAGATTTAGTTTAGGCCACAAAAATTTTATAATATCAATTTAAGGCAAAAACAAAGTGTTAAATGTTAGGATAAAAAAGAAAGTCGGCCAAAAGCTCCGGCAAAAAATCAATATTTTGCCACCATGTAAGATAAAGAAAAATAACTAATGTCAGAAATTTTTTAACTCCATTACCCAAATCAATGACAGCGTCTAAATAAGCCCACAAAAGATTTATAATATCAATTTAACTCCATAAACATAACTTTTCAAACATTAGACTAAAAACGAAAGTCGGTCCAAAATTTAGGTCACGAATAAATATTTTTCCTAAAAAATGAAAGTTAAAAAGATGAAAAGTTCTTATGTTTTTCATAATTTTACTCTTAAAAGCGAAAACGGGTCTACGCCATTTTCTAAGTTTTCTATCATACAACAATAATAATAAAAAAATGCTTCTTTTGAGACTTTTTCACTTCTTATTTGTAGTTCTTCTTTTTGAATTTTTTAAGTTCCTGCCAATATAATTAATATACTTAATGGGTTACTTTTTCAATTTTAAGTTTTACTTTTTACTAAACAATTTTTTTATTTTTAAAAAGGAGTGGGAAAAAAATTTGTTAATTGCATAGAAATGAGTTGAGATGAAAATTTTGCTAAACCAAACACCCCTGAAATTCTCGAGGATCTAATCAGTTTCTTAAGATGAGGGGGGAGGAGAACCCGATTTACCCAATTGTAGTGTTTAATGAGATTTGGGAGGGAATTTTAAATTTATGATGATGAGGTCTACAATCTCTTGGAAATTACCACCACAAAAAATCCAAAAGATAAGGCCATGTGTGGTATTTTATGTTTCGTTTTTTATGAAAGTAAGAAAACATGTTTGTTATCACGAAACAAAAAACATTTGTCTAAATTTTCAGAGGAAAATAGTTTTTTGGGTTTCCAGTTTTCGTTTCTTGTTTTTCAAAACAGAAACCGGACCATGTTTCGGTTAACAAACAAGGCCTTATTTTTCTTTTTTTTTTTTTGGTGTGTTTTCATGACCCGACGTTCATCCTCATCGCCAATGACGAAATGCTTCCAAAGCCAATGAATTTGCAAGAGCAAGTACACCTCGACCGACACCTACTTTGTCTACGGCAGAAGGAAGTACATGGACACCCTCATCACCAATCAGCCCCACGAACACCATGAATGTCTTGTGCTTCAAGTGGCATAGCCATGCCAGGAAGCATTGCATTGTCGGGTGCTGTGAATATCATGTTCACAGCACACCTTGTCTCCAGCGGGAACAGTGGCAAGGCCGGGCGACGGTCTTTGTCCCCAAGGATGGATCTTCTTGGTGCCATAGTTGATGAGGGTCGCTATCAATATTCCCAGGCAAGTGGTCAATTGGAATAGCTTGTTCATCGCCCCTAGGATCTTCATTGGCGCCATCTCTGACAGACACAGTGGCATCGCATATCACAATACCCCAGTCTTGAAACTATAAGTCATGTATAAAGTCCGTTACTTAGTTTCCAAAGCCGATGCTGGCACCAAGGAGTATGCGACCGATGATGAGCATGGAAATGTTGACTGATCCAGCATTCGGGGTGCCTCTTAAGAAAAAGCTGATTGAACCAACAGAGTTTGCTGGCCTCCTCCTACCCTTGTGATGCGCCGCCAGCAGCGAAAATGGGAAAGTACTTCAATGACAACGAAACAGACGAACAAAACCAAAGACGTAAACAGAAAGGATAAAACTCGGACTGTCACTGGATACAGCCGAAGCACCACCAGGACTACCACGAGGGTTGAACGCCTTACAACCGGATACAGTAATCACCACCGATTATGGGAACATTAGGATAAAATCTCGCCACGCTTGGAATCCACCAAACGATAAGAGAAGTTGCGCAAAGTTCATGAAAGAACTTGACGGCTGCCAAATTTGAGTAAAAATTTCAAAGGGTTGTATCTAAACCTAAACACAAAAATCCTATTTATAGAAGACCCCAAATGGGCTAACCCTAAACTCCCCATTAGGCCCAAAATAGTAAAAACCAGAAACTAAATAAAAATAAGCCCAAAAGTAAAACTAAGGAAACCGGGCCTCATGTCGGCTAGGCCATTCGTCTCCAAATCCCAACCTTGCAGGATCTCGAGCTCTCGGATCTCGAGCTCTCTTGGGCGAATGGAAGCTGACCTCGAGACAGACATCGTCCTCCTATTCTTGAGATGGACCTCGCTCTCTTGATCTCGAGACAGTTCTCGAGATGATCTGTTGCCTTCTCGAGTTGACGACGCCTTCTTGATCTCAAGACGAATTCATGTCTTCTCGAGTTGAAGACTCAACTCAACCTCTTCAATACCGTCAACGTAGTCTCCATCTCGATCGCTCCTCTCGATTCGATCTCGACTTGGCTAACGTGCATCACATTCATTCGAGGGATATTGGTGTCCTTTTAGGTTCCTTTCTCAATCAGTCAAATAGTTGCAATAAAGGTAATCCCACCTCCATCTGCTTCGAATATAAGTATCTAGAATTTGTCCCGATTACGCATCATTCTCCCCTTATTGAGAAAAGTTTGCCCTCAAACTTGCGTGACCTTCTTTCACTTGAAACAATACTCCACCAGTTCCTATTCGGGAATACCTCGTCAACCAATCCTGGATCGACTGGAGCATGACTCGAATATAGGTCTCCACTAACACTTGGGTATTGGCGTGGTTCAGCTGCATCACGTCCTCGATCTCTCGAACTGACTGATGCCCTCCTATATAGTAGGCGAGTGAATTCTCATGATCTTTATCAAGCTTGATAAAGCTAAGTAGGGGCTCCTTTCTCCTGACGTTCCCTGTCAAAACGATCGGCTCCTCTCGATCTACCCACGGGATCTTGCTCGAGTTGAATGGGGTGGAGGGACAAAGCAAGATCTTCTCATGGACGCCTTTTTCCAGATTCCACCATGGAAGCTCGCATGGTCGAGAGTGGGTAATGGTTGACCATTTCCGCTGCGCAACTCTGATAGTGGGGGCTATGCTGGTGCCACTCCCTTTTATCCACTTTCATTTGACATTGTTCCACACAAAGATTTAACAAGAGGCATTGTCGCTCGTTACCATCATGCAAATCCTTATTTGCCATTCTTATCCCTTGATTGGACAACATTTCTCCTTGGTTTGGCTCCTCAAAGCATTCTTTTTCAACATCCTAGAGAAGTTCATATTTCTGGGAATGACCCCGATCCTTATGTTTACTCAAGATTGGAGTTCTCGATGACAAACTCCCTATACAGAAAGGAATGTTCCTCATGGTTATCGTTGCATCCATTCTCCTAGCTTGCTGCTCACGTTCACTCGAGTTAAGCGTTATGGACATAGGCGAGGGATTCGTCTCGCGAAGGTACTCCCCTTTTAGGAGTCGTTTTCACGAACAACGGCTTCGGGGTTATCCTACTCGACTGTTGTTCCTCGACATCGTGCGTGAGATTACACATGTCGGCAAAACTCCAGTAATGTTGTAACTTTACCTCAGCAATTTTGGGCTTTAGTCCCCTGATATATCGAGCGATCGTCTCCTCCAAGGGCTCGGTGATATAACAATGTAGCATCAACTGCTCGAACTCTTGAGTGTACTCAGAAACACTCGAGGACTACTGATGCAGACTGTGCAGTCGAAGAAATAAATCTTGTCAATACCGCTCGGGTAGGAATCGTTTCTTCGTCTCGCTTTTCATTTTATCCCATGAACGAATCTTATCTTTTCCTTCTCGACAACGTTGTTGGTTCAGGTTCTCCCACCATAAACCAACCGCAGAAAAGGGAGAGTACTTCAACGACGACGAACAAAACCAACAACGTAAACAAAAAGGATAAAACTCGAACCGCCGCTGGATACAGCCGAAGCACCACCAGGACTGCCACGAGGGTTGAACGCCTCAGAACCGGATACAGAAATCACCACCGATTATGGGAACGCTTGGATAAAATCTCGCTATGCTTGGAATCCACCAAACGATAAGAGAAGTTTTGCAAAGTTCATGTATGAACTTGACGGCTACCAAATTTGGGTAAAAATTTCAAAGGGCTCTGTCTAAACCTAAACACAACAGTCCTATTTATAGAGGACCCAAAATGGGCTAATCCTAAACTCTCCATCAGGCCCAAAATAGTAAAACCATGAAACTAATTAAAAACAAGCCCAAAAGTAAAACTAAGGAAACCGGCCTGATATTGGCTGGGTCGTCCGTCTCCAAATCCTGGCCTTGCACGATCTCGAGCTCCCGGATCTCAAGTTCCCTTGGGCAAATGGAAGCTGACCTCGAAACAGACATCGTCATCCTATTCTCGAGATGGACCTCGCTCTCTTGATCTCGAGACAGTTCTCGAGATGATCTGTTGTCCTCTCGAATTGACTACGCCTTCTTGATCTCGACATGAATTCTTGTGTTCTCGAGTTGAAGACTCAACTCAACCTCTTCAGTACCATCAACGTAGTCTCCATCTCGATCGCTCCACTCGATTCGATCTCGACTTGGCCAACGTGCACCACATTCATTCGAGGGATATTGGTGTCCTTTTGGGTTCCTTTCTCAATCAGTCTGATTGTTGCAATAAAGGTAATCCCACCTCCATCTGCTTTGAATAGAAGTATCTAGAGTTGGTCTCGATTTCGTATCACCTTGTTTCTAGTCACGCGGAAGGCCACGAAGGCCATGACGAGGGCCGCAAAATGCAAAGACGACATGAAAAGCTTGAGGATATGGTTGTCATACTTTCAGTAGTCAGTCTCATGGAGGTGCAATTGCTACCAACACGTTCAGGGTTAACTCGAGGAAATCATTCATAGAAGTAACCCCTCTTTGGTGTAACAATGGCACTAAGAGGAGGGGTGAATTAGTGTAATGTCCTTTTTAGACTTTTTCAACTAATAAAACCCAATAGCGGAATGTTAGATGTCTGTAGGTTACAGAACCCTTGTTCACTCTAGATACCAAAGTGAACTGCTTAATGATAGAACGACTAGTCAAAGTCTAATATAGAATGTGACTCTACAATCCTGAGAAGGTTTCTGCAGTAGCAGAAGGTTGGTGCTTCGACTATCAAGGTTTTACAAATCCGACCATCTTCAGCGTGATCAACAAGGTGTATTCCAAGATCTGAAAGATACTTGTAGTAGCAGAAGGTTGTCACAGAACCTTTAGGTTTCTGCTCTACCAAGAGATGATCTGTGAAAGCTAGATCGATGGAAACAGCTCAAGAACCTATGAGGTTACTGTAGCGTTAGATGTTTGATGCAGGACCTTTGGAACATCTACTCAGACGTTCATGTTGTGTCTGTTAATTTGCTTTTCTGTTTAGATTTTTGTTGAATGCTCAGTGAGATAACCGTTTGCGTAGAAAGTAAATGAGACATAAGGTTTATAGTGGTTCGACAATTGCCTACGTCCACTCTTCACCCTTATAGGACGGAATTCACCATTGAACACTTATAGCGAATACAAGGCTGATAGAAGATGTAAAACACTCCTGCAGAAGGTATTTTAGATATCCCTTCGGCTTTTCCACAAAGGTTGTATTAGCAGAAGGTACTAGGACACTTTTGTAGTGTAAAAGATGATGTAGATAGCCCTTTAGCTTTGCTACTGACAGAAACCCGATGGGTTGTTATCAGTAACCCTTTGGATAGGGCACAGAGATCTGTGACTAACTCTAGAAACTCTCTAGTTGAGGTTATTCACTGAAGACAATGACTAACTCCACGATCCCTATTGTTGGGGTTTTGTAGAACGTGGCAGCTCCACGGAAGCATGTAGCGACCGTACGTAGGCAGACAACCCCTCTTATCAAGGATGGATTTTCCCTCCAGCGGTTCCACAACATGCTTGTCTCCTTACCAAGACTTCCCCGATGCTTGGCTCCTTTCCAGGACTTCTAGAAGCATACAACACTCGTGCAGCTTCTACAAAGCTTACAGCAGGTACTTCCCTTATGAATAAACACAAGTATCAGTGCCTCGCCGTGAATCTCCTAGACGCGGCCCTTCTTCTGCTCACTGCCTTGACACGTAGACACCCTCACTTCTCATTCAGCGTGATGCATGTCCGCCATGCCACAGTGCAGCCAGATCCTTCGCGACCTCACTCACGCCCGACACAGCTTACACCATGGACACCAGCTTTCTGCACACACGAGCAAACCAATTACAAAACAACCGATAGCGATACCTCACCAGATTCCTCCAGACGTGGCCCTTCTTCTGCGAACTACCGTGGCACGTATACACCCCGACGTCTCCCTGAGCGTGATGCACTTCCGCCACCCAACAGTACAACCAGATCATTTGCAACCTCACTCACATCCGGTCTAGCTTGTACTCTGGGCACCAGCCTTCTGCAATCGAATGCTCAACACTAAAGAGAACGAAATCTCATAAGTCTCTCAAGCTACAGTGTCGTATACACTTCCCTCCCCATTTCTAACTAACAAATGATCCTATTTTATACAAAATAGAAATAACATATTTACATAAGGTACTATAGCTGACGAAAGGCTATGCAAAATAAGGAAACAAAATGTCAGCCAAATAAAATGTTTCATCATTGTGAATGGTGCTTTATATCACTTAAGGATCAATCATGCCATTTGGTCTAGAGTGTGTTCACGATCCTAAGAGATAGGTCTTGCAGAAGACTCAAACAGATAAGTTCCGTCAGACTTTTATAAATGAAAATCAGATAATCTTGGTTTTCACAATTGGTTGGCAGACTTTCTGGATATAGACACGTGTGGGGTGTGTCCATATTCAGATGAGTTATCATTTGCCATGATTCATAAAGAATCTGAATGTGTTTAGATGCAAGAGAAATGATTTATTAACCGTTCAATAATTTCAGATCAATATGTAGAACCTTGCATCGGTGCTTTCCATATATAAAGTGATTTGTTCCCTTAAAGAGAACATATCAACTCTTATGAAAATGAATCATAATTAAAATGATTTAAAACCATTTTAATTAACATAAAACACCATATGAATATATTTAAATAATTAGATGATTAATTAAATAATTTATGGTAATGATTAGGTGACAAAAGGTACGAAAGATATTGTCCCTATAGGTTAACCTTGTACAATCTAGTAGAAGCTTACCTTTTATATGACATTATCAAAACCATACTAACACCCTCTTGCAAAAGTAGTGAATTCAAAGTTAGCCTCTCCTATTATTGAAAAGTCTTTTAGGGTAGAGGCATGACCATCGTGAACTAATCTCAATCGGATCAACGCAAATGAGACTAAACTAAACTAACCTACACACTACATTAGCATTTGCACCATCTTTCTTTCTTAGTCTCCACATCACTAAAAATTTTGAATTAATAAACGCAAGCTGACTCTAAGCTAGGGGTGAAAATGAGCCGAGCCGCTCGCGAGCCGCTAATGCTAATTATCTTACTCTGACGGGAATTATACCTGACCATGGCTCAAGTGAACATCATTGGAAATATATGGGCAGGCGACAACCTAGGACACGTATTGGAGATGAATCTAACGATGTTTCTGTTGATCCTATTCGTTCAGATGACGTGTATGTCGTGTTTGTTTAAATGGAAGATCTCTCGATGTAGTTTGGCAGCCTAAGGAACAACAATTCGTCGTGGCATCATATGCACTCGGAGATTGAGTCTTTCCATGTAGGCAGCCAAATGGAGCTATCCTCGGTCCGATTAGAGATTTCTCGCTTAAGGGAAGAAGTTCAAGGAATTCAGAATCAACAACGTCACATTGATGATTACTTTGATGAGTTTTTAGCTGAATTGATAAATAGGTGATGTACATTCCAACTTGTCATATTTGCATTTTCTGCTTTGTGACTTATGTTACTTCCATGTCAGCATTTGATCGACATTCTCAAGTTCATTGTGTAATTGACTTATATTTGAAATGCTAGTTCATTTCCGAAGTTCAACATCGTACATAATGCTTTCATTTCGCTTAATTACAATGCATCTCAAAATAAAATGTCCAGAAGCCATCATCAAGTCATAAAACCCAATCATCTCTACTGATGTGTGGGATATCCTGCAAATATTGGATAATGTAAGAAAGAATATAAATATGTAGCACAGACTAGGAAGAGTATGTCATCGTTTCCCATATAGTATAATGTGTTTCATGAACTGTCTCTCTCATTACTTGCACCATGGTTGTTGCACCTCGCCAGATGAAGAATGCATCTCTCCACCAAGAACCTGAGACATGAGAATTGTTGAAAGGACATTCTCCCCGTAGGGATTCCGCCTCTTCCTTTGTGAGATCTCCACCAAGTACAACCAAAATGTCAGGGTTATGGTACTCTTAGATGTTGTTAGCGCACTCCAGCAAGTTTGTGGGATTTATCCTTCCAAGTCTAGTGACAATCCACAGAAAGATAGTAAGTCACGAGGACCAAAGGAAGTGGCTAACGGTACGTGCACGTAACGGTTACGTAGTTTACTAATTAATACTAACGAAAAGTAGTAAATTTTACTAAAAGTTGACCGTTACTAATTAATACTAACGAAGTCAATGCATATTTAGTAAAAAATGTAGTAAAATTTACTACTTTTCGGTCAACTTTTAGTAAAGTCAACGCAAACTTAGTAAAAAAGTATGGAAATTTTACTAATTTTTCACTGTTCATTCCAGTTCAAGTTTACTACTTTTGCGCTGACGTTACTAAAACATTTCCGTCAGTAACGTCAACGCAGAATTAGTAAAAAACTAGTAAAATTTACTCCTTTTTTTACAAATTCTGCGTTGACTTTACTAATTTTTTTCGTATTTTAGTAAAGTCAAACCAGTTTTAGTAAAAAAAGGAGTAAAATTTACTACTTTTTTTACTAATTCTGCGTTGACGTTACTAACGGAAATGTTTTAGTAAAGTCAGCGCAAGGTTAGTAAAAAACGTAGTAAATTTTACTACTTTTTACTGTACGAATTATGTCGATAATTAGTAACTGTTTACTAATTCTGGTATTTTTTTTAGTAAAAAACTCTTCCTCTTAGTAAATTTTACTAATTTTGAGTTGTTTTTACTAAAAAAAGTAGTAAACTGTTACTAAAAAATGAAGACGTTTACTAACAAATTTACTACTTAGAACAGTGTTTCCGAACCTAACTCCGAACCTAATTATGCTGTGAAATTACCTCTCTACCCTGGTTACTAAACTTATTACTAATTTACTAGACATATTACTAATTTTGTTAGTAATCTGTACAACTTCGTAAATATTTACTAACGTAATTACTAATATTGCAGTGTAGTTTCGTAATTTTTACTAAGTTTGACCCCAAGATCCGTAATTACTAAGTTTCGTAATTACTAATTTTTACTAAGTTTGACCCCATTAAAGCAAGGTGTAGGACGACGGTGTCCATCTTTGTTTTCATTTTTTCCTACTCGCTGGCGAGTGAAGCGACGCCATCGTGGTAAAATGCCCCTGTGATCAAGTCTTATTTACACTAGGACCATTGGGCTTTTTTAAGGCCCATAAAATTGCCAAGTCACAATTCTCATAGTTGTTTATGAAGAAGAAGAAAACAAGATACCATCATTTGGATTTGGACGAGTCAACCAAGACGTCACCCTCCAAGAAAATCCAAACAAAAAACGTACCAAATTAGTCGTAGGAGGAGGAGATAGGGAGAGGGAAGATGGCGGCGCAAAGCCCCACAACCTCCGACGATCAACAGGCGTTTAAGACCTGTCTGCTGACCCTCTACGTTATCGCTCTTCCCACCTTCCTCGCCCTCCACTTCATCCAGGCACCCTACGGCAAGCATCGATGCCCCTACTGGGGCCCCACCATCCCCACTCGTCTCGCCTGGTTCCTCATGGAGAGCTCCACCATCTGGCTAACCCTAGCCCTCTTCCCCATCGGCGCCCACTCCCTTCTCCTCTTCTTCCCTTTCCTCCTGCACTACTTCCACCGCGTCGTCCTCTACCCCCTCCGCATCCCCAGCTCTCCCTCCACTTCCACCCCTTCTCCTAGGTTTCCAGTCTCAATCGCACTAATGGCATTCGCGTTCAACCTCCTCAATGGCTACGTCCAGGCACGATCCGTGTCGAGCTACATCGACTACGGCGGGGAGACCGCAGCCTGGTTCTGGGGGATGTTTGCGGCAGGGGCGGCTACATTTGTGGTGGGGATGGTGGCAAACCTGTGGGTGGACGGGGTGCTAACGCGGCTCAAGGCGGAGGGTAAGGGGTACAGGGTCACGAGGGGCGGGCTTTTCGAGGGGTACTTTACTCCTTATCAAGTTTCCGCGAGATTTCACGAGAGAGAATCGGACAAGGGTACTTATGCATCAACCATATTTGATGCACTGACTTTTGCATGCACACTGCGTTCCATGGTTTTGGAACTTAGGGTTTTCTCTTCTTATATGATTGACGTGCTTTTTCATAATCATGGATTGTCACTGTCCTCCATTATTGGTTGTCAACATTATCTTTGATAGAGTATTTGTTCAGCGGCCCTTGACATGGCTTTTGCCTCATGTCATTTGACAGAAATAGACGATGTGGACATCCCATTTGTCACGTGTATGGAAGTTCTCTATTCTGGGGACGATGTGGACGTCCCATTTCGGACAAAGATCTTCTGGGGAATTATTGATTCCCTTTCTTGGGTCATAAGGGGGGATGAATCGAGTGGTGGGTTGTGGTTTGGAATTTAACGACTCCCTCTTGGCCATCCTTCGTACTTAATGGATCAACTCACTATCTACACCTCCTACCGTCACATCATATTTATCAATCTCCAACTATATGATCGTACCACACCTGCCGCGTCTTCGGCGAAACCCATCTCCCCGGAGAACGACGCGGAGGCTCATGTTTGAAGCAAAAACTCGGTGGAATTTGGTCACACAAATGCCGAAAAGATATAATTCCTTCGAGGGAAGACACTCATTATCAACCAACGTCGTTTCAGTGCCACGGAATATGTCGCAAATCAATGCATGCATCTCGAAGTTTAAGATTGCTCCTTAGAAAACACACTCGAGTCGAAGAAGCAGTGGTTTCTCTTGAACCACAGTTCCTCTAATGTTTGGGGCATGACATTGGATAAGACGATGATCGAACTTAGTCTATCGGAAAGCAGCATTATGGACCCTCCTAGGACGGACTCACGTCGGGGGCGGTGGTCGAACTTATACAAAGCTTATAAGGTCAGTTTGAACCTGCACCTGCAATCATGCATGACTGCCTCTCCATACCATTCAATGCTCCTCCACCGACAAAATTTCACCATAATTTTTTTTTACCCCCTCCCATCCTCCTAAAACCCTAAAGATTTTCTTTATATAAACATTACTCGTAACTACGTTAGTAAAAATTACGAAACTACACCGCAATATTAGTAATTACGTTAGTAAATATTTACGAAGTTGTACAGATTACTAACAAAATTAGTAATATGTCTAGTAAATTAGTAATAAGTTTAGTAACCAGGGTAGAGAGGTAATTTCACAGCATAATTAGGTTCGGAGTTAGGTTCGGAAACACTGTTCTAAGTAGTAAATTTGTTAGTAAACGCCTTCATTTTTTAGTAACAGTTTACTACTTTTTTTCGTAAAAACAACTCAAAATTAGTAAAATTTACTAAGAGGAAGAGTTTTTTACTAAAAAAAACACCAGAATTAGTAAACAGTTACTAATTATCGGCATAATTCGTACAGTAAAAAGTAGTATAATTTACTACGTTTTTTACTAACCTTGCGCTGACTTTACTAAAACATTTCCGTTAGTAACGTCAACGCAGAATTAGTAAAAAAAGTAGTAAATTTTACTCTTTTTTTTACTAAAACTGGTTTGACTTTACTAAAATACGAAAAAAATTAGTAAAGTCAACGCAGAATTTGTAAAAAAAGGAGTAAATTTTGCTACTTTTTTTACTAATTCTGCGTTGACGTTACTAACGGAAATGTTTTAGTAAAGTCAGCGCAAAAGTAGTAAACTTGAACTAGAATGAATAGTGAAAAAGTAGTAAAATTTCCATACTTTTTTACTAAGTTTGCATTGACTTTACTAAAAGTTGACCGAAAAGTAGTAAATTTTACTACATTTTTTACTAAATATGCGTTGACTTCGTTAGTATTAATTAGTAACGGTCAACTTTTAGTAAAATTTACTACTTTTCGTTAGTATTAATTAGTAAACTACGTAACCGTTACGTGCACGTACCGTTAGCCGCTTCCGAGGAACAAATGTACCAAGTAAACGTCTCGTTGTACCAAGTAAACGTCCGTGAGATCCCAAGGAACATAGCCAATTTCACTGACATCTATTCCCACTTATTATGCTGCTGGTTTTGAAAGTGTTTCACTCGTAGATTATAACTTTTTTGACAACAGCTGTTACAAGACAATGTATGGTTTGTATATCGTAATGAAGGGTTATAGAACAACCACCGTTGTTTCCAAAGGGTGTGAACAAAGGAATATAGAGGCTTCTCAGAGCATTCTCAAGGTGCCTCATGCAGTTGCTCTCATCTAGAAAGTTGATTGGCTCTAGATGATCTAGAATAACTAGCGAAACTCATGGTGAACACTAACAAAAGTTACTAGGAGATGATTGGATTCTCACCGAGTGGGTTGTGTAGATGGAAGTGATATACAGAAACCAATACTCTCACCACATTAGGATATTGCAAAGGATGACAAAGTGCCACAATATTAAACTAGCTCTCCTGCATCACTAGTGGATTTTGTTGGGGGTTTACATGATGAGCAGCTTCACCGTTCCCGAACAATGGTACGTGCTAGCCATTGCCTTGCTCCATGACGGAAGAAAGTTAAAAAGATGAGAGAAAATTTTAGAGTAGAACTTGATTTTGAAAGCATTGTGTCCTCAGATATCAGTCACTCCACACCTCAGAATCAGTGGTATTGTACTAAGTGCTCATGTCACCCCATTCACGCTCTGGCGACCTCCACCACTCTCAGATTTAATTTCCTCCACCACAGCAGTTGGAGGTGGAGATTGCACGACAATAATTTCAACATCCAACTTTTGCTTTTTCGTAGGAGGCTTTCCTTAACGATCCTCTACAGATTGCATTCCATTATCGTCTTCCTCCACACGACGAATATCAAGAGATTCACTGGATTGAACTCTTTAGTCCAGGCTTTTGCCAGGAAGTGTCACTCCTTCCAAGGCAGGACAGGGCCCTCCATCTTCTGCGCATACAACACACCCCTCCATATCTCCCGGTTAACTTTTACTGACGCCTCCACCTCATCCAAAAAACCAGGATGCAACCTTCTTTCCTACACGTTGTGGACCACCCATCCCAAGTTAGTCTTCGAAGAAGCGGGTTGGAATCCTCCCGCGTCCTCCTTCCTTCTTCGACGGAGATAACCGTGGCGGCCATGGTAGAGTCGATGACGATCGTGCCTCCTTCCATGGATGGCTCTTTCACGAGAAACCCCCAAAACGAACCGTCTTATGGGGGTAGCCAAACCAACTATCGCCACCCTCCACCTTCCTTACAACGGCATTAATGTGACAAAAAAAAAAAAAAAACAAATTTTCAATGTTGCCTTTAAGTCTCCTAACAATAAATTTGGATTACGCTGGATTGCATGTCCCGAGTGATTAACTGATTTTGTAAGAAATCGACATTTCGGTGAATACTAGAATGCCTGGGAGAGTTATGTTTGATCTTACAGAAATTAAGTGTGAGTAACGATCCGGCGGTCCAGGCGATGCTTACCCATGCCATGTGTCTGATCAAGTAATCCTAAATAGATGGGATTGCCTATATTTCCCAATAGAGGTAATCCGGACAAAAAAGGATTGCCTGCAAACTCCCCCTGCCGACAATCTAGAACATTTCCGGCGATCCTACATGTTTAGTCGTTGCTAACTACTGATTGTGTTTCCTCACCTGGTGATCCGGATAAAACATGATTGCATGTTAGCTACCCACTGCCGGCAATTCGGCATATGTCTGGCGATCCTACATGTACAACCCTTGCTAACTGATGCCACTTGTCCAAATAGGTAATCCTGAACACATCGGATTGCCTGTATTTCCCCAACAGTGGCAATCCAATAGAAACAGGATTGTATGTAGGATCTGCACTGTCGGCAATTCGTCTCCTTTCCAGCGATCCTACTTGTTTACTCAATGTTAACTAGCACCACGTGTCCTAACCCCAATCCAAAAACCACCAGATTGCATGATTTTTCCCAAATGCGGCAATCCGGATGTAACATGATTGCCAAATAGGTAGTATTATACGCCATAACTAGTTCAAAGGACATTTAAGGTGGTTGGTAATCTGCTTACCTACCGTTTCGATTCAATGGTGGTCGTGAAAACCACCATAGTACCTCAATGACAATAATACACATCCCATTTCGATTTAATGGAAAAGTTTTATGAAAGGCAAGCAGAGTTGAAGGAAGTTGCAGATGGATTAACCGAGGAAGACTTCCCGACTTTGTCTTTCAACAATTCAGAGGTTGCAGACTGTTTTTTTCACTTTTATGCAGAAGTAAAAGGTTTTAACCTGTGGAAACATGATCAATGGCGTCGACGTTCTGATGAAATTGTCAAGTATAAATGGCTATGTTGTCGTGAAGCGCACAACCTGGTTACATATGCTGAAGAAGATGGACACCTAAAATGCGGTCGAGGTTCATCTCGTGTAGGTTGTCATGTTAGTTTCAAGATAAATAAGGTTGATCCATGTTCATGGGAGATTACAAGTATATTTTTGTATCATAACCACGACTGCATCCCAACCGCCTAGTCTTGTTTTATGAAGATGAATCGATTTTTAACATAGGCCAATGTTCAGACTGTTACAAGTATGCTTTTGGCTGAAATAAGAAAATGTGATATTTTCCGCTATCATGCTGAGATAAGCGGCGGGAACTAAAAAGTTGGATTTATTCTATGTGATTTGTATAATTACTTCAGTACACAACGGTGGACACTAACTACTCCGTCAGACCTCGATGCAATATTATCTTATCTTTTGGCCAAGAATTTGGAAGATCATGGAATGACATTCACAACCTACGTTAAGGATGGCATGGCGAGTCGATGTTATTGCGTTGACAGCAGAAATATATTATATTATATGTCTTTCGGAGATGTAATTACGCTAGACTCAACCTTCAAAACAAATTCCTATGATATGATGTTGATTATAATTGTTGGTGTTAATTATCATCATCAAACTGTGGTGTTTGGAGTTGGACTTCTTAAGACAAAGACTACTGATGATTATTGTTGGCTAGTGGAGAATCACACGGCGGCCATGTGTGGTAAGAAGCCTTTTGGTATTGTTACATATTCAGACAACGCAATTCGTGCTGTAGTGAGTAAATGTTGGCCAGACTGTATGTGGCATTCACAAAAGAACATTGGTAAACATGCAAGGAGGAAGGATATATTTCAAAAATTTAATTCATTCATGTATAAGAAAGAATGCGTTGAAAAGATGGAAGAAGAGTGGAGTAAATTCATAGAAAAAGAGCACATAATAATGTGAGGGAATGCACTGATATATGAAAGGATATGTGAAACCATCTCATAAATTTCATGAGTTTCTTCAACACAATGATAGAGCTATCAACGACTTGCGTGACAAGGAACTTCAACCAGATTACAAGGATGGATGGCCAATGGAAACCAACAATCACCACGGTACTTACGAACTTCGAGGAATGTGCATCATCGATATATACAATGAAATCTTTCCGACGAGTTCAACAATAGATACGACTTGAGGCCATGTACTATACAAGTGCATGTCATCCCGAAATGATTGAGCATACATATGATGTTGTCCAATACGACAATCCCATAAAAGTGACAAAAATATGCACAATAGTCGGATCCGAAGAGCTAACTTTGAATGTCTTCATTGTGAGACCCAAGTATTTCCATGTACTCATTCATTGCATGTGGCTAAAGTGGAAGGTTATTGACAAATTCCACAAAAGATGATTTTAAAGAGATTGACGAAGAATGTGAAATCTTCCTATAATTTTCTCAACGACGATTACAATGCATTCGGGAAATCAAATGAAGATGCTCGACAAGAAGCACTAGTTGCAGCTTATAGCAGCTTGTCATATTATGGATCACGTTCTCGCGAGGCGTTTGAAAATGCATCATGGATTATTGTCAATTTAACTCTTGAACTACAATCAATGTTAATATCTTAGGAAATCACAATCGAAGAAGATACGAAAGTGCATAAGAGACCCAGGAAAACAATCCTGGCGCAAGTACCGTATATACACAATTTGCATTCAACATGAATGTCAATGGATCGGAGAAGGAAAGTATTGATAGTACATTTGAAGATGATGACTCGAGTATCGAGTTCGACAATGAAGGTGCTGTATCGCAATATGTTCGGATCCAAAGTTGAAGCAATGGTGGAAAATGTGTAGATAAAATGCTATAATCAAAAGTTTTCGACAATGTCTTGATGCATCACTAGGCAATCCTTATTTTTTTTTGGAGGGGGAGATTACATTTCTGCATTGCTCTTTGTAGAAATCTAAAGCTAATTTATTTATGTTTTTTCTTATTTTCATCATATTAGCCTCACATTTAAGGACTTCAACGATGTATCTTGCCCGATCGAATGTAGATACGTCCTTCATCACAACAGTTATGAACATGTATGTCAATTGCATATAATTTATGTAAGTTATAACAAAGTACTAATAGCATCTTACCACGTCCCCAATTTCGACCAACAAATCTCTCATTCGTAACCACTTCAAGACAAAAATTCCGCAGTCATCACTTCAACAGAATATAAAGGGATACTTAACAAAGATAGACATGTAAATGCGAGGAGAAAAAAATCGGTATTTACCCATTCTCCTGTTGATGTGTTCCTTCAGGATAAACCAATGGCCATTTGTCCATGGAAGGCCACACAGTCCCATGGTTTTCTTTCTTAAGAGAGGCTTCACGACAAATCTTATCGAGAAGGAAGATATAACTCCTTATGATTGTTTCCCTGCCATGCCTATTACTATTTACCTTACACATACTATCAAGGACATATATTTTCTATTCTAGGATGTTTATAACGGTTAAGATCCAATGTGAATCACCAGCATTAATAGGTATGAATACCTATAAGTGAGCAAAAAAATGTTACGAGTAATTACATAAACCATTAACGTGCAAGCACACCGGTAGCAATCCTTAGGTTACCTATTGGCAACTTCTTAGCGGACCAATTTGTGTGCTGAACATTTTATACAAGTGAGACGAGCGAGCTTTGTATATCACATGTAGTTTCTTCGCACTGTAAGATGATCCGGCAAAGTTCTGTTAAAGAAGTTAATATTATCAACGAACGACAAATGTAAATAGTCCATAAGTATAATGAGCATTATATATCGACCAAATACCTCTAGCCATGTAGTTAGGTACCAACTACTTCAGCTTTTATCAGCAAATGTCAATGAATATTGTACCATATAAGTGTAAAATTCGATCACCTGCATTAAAAAGGTACAAGGGTTGCTGACGAAGTTTACCTAGTTACTGAATGCATTTCGACTACCAAAATAGTCGAAAGATACATACGGCGGAACACAACCATTTGCGTTTCATAAATGTTGTCGTGTTAGTGAAATCACCTTGCACATGCAAAGAATCTCACCGTGTGAGGATAAGTATTAAAGTCAAGTATTGCGACATAACATAATGACAATCACTAAAGAATAAATCCATTACTAGTACTTACTTGTCAACTACATCATCTGTCCAAGCATAGTGGATAAGCACTTTATCGTCGTGGTTGAACATATCATGCGGCGGATCCCAACAACCCATGTGGAATAACCTTTGAATTTTCTGTACAAATACGAACAAAAACAATGACTTTATATTGGTTCCAACTTTTAAGTATTTGACATACTTACTGGGGGAAAGAATGACATTCCTTCTGGAGCCATAGAGGCTCGCTTACTCCGACGAGTATGTAGGGCATCAAATACCCAAGGTGATATCAGGAATGTACTAGCCTTCCTCTCACACGTACGCCTTGTTGGCATGTCGGGACGGTCATTGCTATTGGATAACATGCTCTCCTATAAAACCTTAATTAACGTAATTAGTAAATGACACATAAAATTAGTTTTCTAAAACCTTAGCAACATCAACGATTTCAACGGATGCCTCCTTGCCTTTCAATTATTCATTTAGAGCTTCATGTTCTTCTTCGACGCTCTCCTTATGCATTAATGTCAACTCAAGGTCTTTCTCTCCATCTTCATATATTCCACCCTTATCAAGAGCAATAGCGGGGGTATATGCATCGCCCCCATCCCCCTTATTTATATCTTCTACTTCATTTTCATTGTTACCTCCATCTTCCTTGTTCAATCCTTCGACTAAATTTTCATTCTTGTGTGCAATGACGACCTTGGGGAAGGGTAAAGAGATGTTTCGGGGGTTCCTTGTACGGACTGTCAGCGCCATACTCCTCCCGTGGTTGGGGAACCTCTTCAACGTTAGTTTTCATGCCTCCTTTCTTGCTAGGAGCATCCTTACTTTTGTGAGCAAACAAAATCTCGCACAGTGTCCGTTGACGATGAACAATCTCGTGCATCATACCCCTAATCTCCACTACAGATGCACGAATGATGCTCACCTCTTTCGAAATTTCGGATACCATGCTTTCAACCGTGGCAACTCTACTTATCAAATCCGTGGATCCAATAGGCGGATCCACCTCTACCCGTGTCTCCTCTTGTGCCATCGTATCTTTTCCTTCATTAAAACTCCACTCATTGTATTCGATGATCGGCTTTTCTATAGCAATTAGAAATAATATCATTTCCAACATATTTTGTAGCACTTCAAAGCAAAGAAATTCAGTTTCCAATGAGTGAGATACTTGATCCTTCACAACCCCGAAATTAGGATCTTGTTCCAAAAGAGTGTTAGTCTACAATCAGTCCAAAATAATCTAGCTAGTAGGAATCCAATGCGCCTATTCGAAATCAGTCTACTGACAGATGACTTACTTACAAAGAAAAGCTGCATAATAATTACAAGAAATAATTACGACACCTCTTTAAAACATAAATAGTAACAAGAAATATGTGAAGCATACACAAATCAAAACTTACCACTAAAATGGTAGCATATCTGAAAAAACATCGTTGCTTCATTTCTTTAAAATTCCTCACGGCAAGGCAAAAATAGTCAAATACGTGGGAAAACCCATTCAATGCTAATAGAGTTAGCCAATTCCCAAGCAACGTGGATGTAGTCTTTTCCAATGTAATTGCTACTCGATGAACATAGGAAACATCCGAGAAAATATAACACCAGTAGGGCTTTATAGACGGGATCGCATACCTCTCTCATTTTCAAAGCATCTTCTACAGATACCAGCTTAATGCATCCCTTCCTTACAAATGATAATAACCTCTCATCAACACATACCGTCGAATTGGTCAGCACAACTCGATTTCCATCTTTGCAAATGCCCATTAAATCTGACATGTTCGCAGCTGAAACCTGATGCTCTATTCCGTCTATGACCATCACCCTAGAAATAGGATCAAAACAGTCAATGATGTGGTGCAACAGCTCATGCTTTATTTCGTTCGAATTAATCTCGAGTAACTCTTCAATACCAAGATTCTTGATGACGTCCTTTTTCTCGTCATTTAAGGAACGAATGAGTTTCAACACGTGTCTTAGACTACATCTTGTTTCAATATATGGCTGCAAAAGTATGATCAGTATGATAATTCAGTAACATAGCACAAAGGGGTACCAATATTGACCAATTAATACAACTTACCACATTACCTTTCTTTCCAGTATTTCTCTTCTTTGAGCTGAAAGGGTTTAAGTCTTTGTATTTCGAACTACAAACAACACAATATAAGCATAACGTGTTATACACTCTTACATCTCTAAAGAGTAAATCATACTTATTGGGTTAAGTAAGGTAAAAGGAAGAAAACAAATGCAACATGTATAGAAAAAAATCATTCATCGTCATCGGAGATGTTCGAACTTCTTAATCTGGGAATGGCTGACTACTAGGTAAACTCTGAAATAAACAACAAAGAAAACTAACAAGTTTTGCAGAAAACTAACAGGCTTTGCAAAAAACTAACATGCTTTGCAGGAAGGCGATTTGTCGTGGCAACTCACGCGAGTGGGCGATTGTTGAGGCAACAGAGGGAGGCTGAGGGTAGGCCGGTCCGGGCAACGGGGAAGGGACGGCTGGTCGAGGCAATGAGAAAGGGCGGCTGGTCGAGGCAACGGTAGAGGGCGGCAAAGGCGACACCGAAGAGGCCGGCTTGTCGGGCTTCGCAACGAGGGGGAGGAAGATGGCTTGTCGGACGATGCAACGAGGAGGAGGAGGACGGCTTGTCGGGCGACACAACGAGGAGGAGGACGGCTTGTCGGGCGACGCAACGAGGAGGAGGACGGCTTGTCGGGCAGCCTAAGGTAGGAGGAGGACGGCTTGTCGGGTGATGCAACGAGGAGGAGGACGGGTTGTTGGGCAGCCTAAGGTAGGAGGATGACGGCTTGTCGGACGACACAATGAGGAGGAGGACTGCTTGTCAGGCAGCCCAGGGTAGAAGAAGGACGGCTTGTCAGGTGACTCAATGGAGGAGGAGGACGGCTTGTCGGGTGACACCAACGGATGAGAAGGAGGATGGGTTGTCGGATGACCCAACGGAGGAGGAGGAGGACAGGTTGTCGGGCAAAGCAACGCAGGAGGAGGCGTGTCCAGCAACTGAGGACGAGGATGGGGGTTTGTGATGAGACCGTGTGCAGAGGGCGGGTATTTGAAATTAGTTAAATGCGGTAATCCTACAAAAACAGGATCGCCGATAAAAGAGGGGTACTTTTCTTTTGTTACGCCTCTGGAGGTAATCCTGTTCTTTTAGGATTGTCGCATTGGATGCAAATCAAGCAAATCCAGAAAGAAAAGGATTGTCGGTTAAAGAATTCTGAAAAAAAAAAAAAAAATTTGACTCACAATTCTAACTGAACTATCGAACCCAAAAAAAAATGTAACCTATTACAAAAAAAGATGAAAACTTGGTTTACAGAAAAAAAGTTCAACAAAAAAACTTTACCCCACGGAAATTAAAAGGTTCCCACTATAAACAAACATGCCTAACCTTTTTGTTGGCTACTGTACATGTCCGATCCTTGAATATTGTCGCACATATTTCTAACTAACAATTCAAATTCGACAATTTTGTAAAAAAAATGGGAAAAATAAATCATCTTTACATACAAATTGAAATAAAAATTTCACAGGGACCACTTTTTATTTAATCATTATATATAAAAAGATAATATTTGCTTTTCTTTTTGTTTTATATACCACCCATGACTGAAATGTCGGGCCATTAAACACACTTACTTCAGTGTACTTGAATTATGATAGTTAAAAAAATGACGATCAAAATCAAGATCCACTTTTTGTTTTTTAAGTGGAAAAACATATCAACATGGATGTCCTCTTCATGTAAGAGTGATGACATTTACGAGAAGCACAACCAATGAAGCCAATTTGAATAACTTTAAAGAAGAGACCAACATCACCTGAGTAAAGCTAAAATAATCTTTTATGAAGAGCATGACTGATGCCGGAAATTCAAGTCGCAGCTGAACCTTCTCGTTGTAAATAAGGACGACCAGCTAATCAACACCTCCATAGGCCAGAGGTTGAAGATCTTTTCTATTCCGCACACTAAACCCCCGTTTATTTCCCAACCCACCTTGCACACTCCGCTTGTTCGTAATCCTCCCATTTCCCAAATATTTATTTTCTACTTGCCGTTTCTCAAACAGAAAACGTTCCTTATGACCCTCTCATTCACCTTTCTATTAACCTACTTTTCCAATTACATAAACACTCCATATATTTTCTTATACTCTCAATTTCCTCTCTCCTGGTCTTGATTGAAGCTTGAACCCAACCCTTCAATCAACCGACCTTATCCTACTTCTGCCCCGCTCCCATTTCCGTGCAACGACACATTTCTATTCTCTAATTGTGTATTTTCTGGAAGATTAAGCCATAAAGAAATAATTTTATAACATTAATTTGTTTTTTGTTTTTTTTTCCTCTTCTTTTAGTCATGTAGTTAGGCTGTTGTGACGAGTAGCCCTACATATCAAGCATAATATCTCATTAAGAACTTTTTGTTGATAGGGCTAACATGGAATCAATTATGATCAACTATCTTGTAAGCATGACCACTCTAAGCTTCTTATAATACATAAATCTTCTTTCAATTCGGAGTGTTACAATTATATGCCTTCAAACGAAGGTCACCAACTTGGAAGGATCAAGCTCAAACTTTCTCGTGAAAGGACTTGGACATTCTCGCATGATAACATTCAATCCATTTTTGCCCTTTAAGATACTTCTCATCTAGAGCTTCTAACTCTTTGGGCCACAATCATATCTTCTTGACACAAGCTTTATTGTATAGCTATTCATATTGATGGAATATGTCGTATCATAGGTAGATCCTACTTCCACGCGAACACAACAAAATGAATGATTAATTGAGTTGTGGCTCTATATGTGGTGCAATGTGCCCACGAAGCTTCTCCAACTCGTTTATGCCAATCTCTCTTAACCTTGTCAAATACTTTCCTCAACAAACTATATAGAGTCTTATTGAACGCATTTGTCAACCCATTTATCGTTTCATACATGAAGGGATTATACTTTTTAAAGTAGAACCGCTCACAAAGCTAGTTTGTATCTTAATATATAAGTTTCACCCATTATTTGAAATGATGTCACAAAGTATGTCATATCAGCAGATGGTATTAATCCTTATGAATAAGACAATCCAATACCACCCGACTTTCAGAAGTTTGACCAAGTCTTAGCCGCATTAGCTATTAGATATCATTATTCCTTGGTTGTTCGACTTTATGGCCTCCCAATCTATCATACACACCTTCGAGCAACCGATGTTTTCAGTCGATCAAAATCGATATTCGGGTAGATGTAACCTCGTTATTCTCACTAGTTTTGATATATGAAGGAGACGTCGATGGATAACAAAGACCCAACTTTTAATTTATGTCTAACACCTTTGATGATTGCCTTTCTTCAATGTTTTCTTATCGAGAGTTTACATATCTTTCATAGAGCGTGCTTTGGGCAGTATCATGAAGATAATCGAGTCAAAACCATTAATGTACTTATCGGACAATGAGTCTTGATAGATAATTGTCCTCACTTTTAGAAGACTTTGAAAAAGGCATAGTTTTAGCCACTAGTGCAAATTTCAAACAAATGGAGCCGCTTGAGTACTCCAGTTTTCTTCCATCATCATGAACAAAGGGAGGTTCTCCTACCTTTATAAATACTTCCGAAATATACCGTAAAATCAACGTAGCATGTTCCTTCATCAACATGATTTCAAGATTTGGATCTTCTAATGACTCTTTATCTTTAATAACTGATATATTTTCTTTACAAAGTTGACCGTGCTCTTTGGTTGCACCTCTCTTAGTGGCTCCTTGGTCAAAAGAGAATACCTCTCCATTGACGATGTTATCCAGGCAGAACTTGGCACTGGCAAAATATGATAAGACCTTGATAAAGGGCTTTACATATGCCTATAATATACATGATAATCCTTTCTTGATGAACTTAAAATATTGATGAAGAGGTACGACTCAATTTCCATGCATAGTCAGCCTAACAAAATATTATAGATCGCCTTCGAGTCGATGACATAAAATGTCATGGAATATTCCATGTAACATATTGTAAGAGTAAGATAAATGCTCGTAGCAGCTCATTCGTCGCCTTAGTTGAATCCATTGATTACTAGTCGGCTACTTGAGCATTCATAAACTAATATCCTTTAATGCTTTTGATGAAATGATATTGACGACAATTCCTAGATTTATTAGGATGCGGTTAACCACACATAAATAACACCTAGTTATGAAACTTATGGAACACAAGAATATCTTCATCAAACAATATGATCACTAAACAATTCTCCTTCACTTTTTAAATTGACATCACCATGGAGCTTTCGGGGATCTCAGCCTTTTAGTTTAGGCTGCTCTTTGTCCATGTAAATATGATGACAACTTTTGGACAAGATCACAAGCTTTTGATTCTTCACGGGAAAGAAATCTCACACCGTGATTGGTTTAGCACATTTGGAGTTAATTCGACATAAGAGGTTCGTTTTTCTGTAATGTTCTTGAAGCTCACTCTCCTTGGAACTTGCCATGCCAATCGAGTTTGACGAAACCATATAATCCAAGTTAATTTTATGGTCAAACCTTATCTTTTAAGATGAAAGATTTCCCAATAAGATGGCCCATGAAATGATGATACTTGCAAAAATTTGGATTACATGCTCCACTTACATATTCTAGGCATTTCGAATAGGGCAATTTAATCATTTTAATCGATAAAAGAAAGTCAAATATAATGCAATGTCTGAATTTGGAAATGATATTGTTTATTTTGTCTCTCCTCCAAAGTGATAAATTCTTCTCTGCTTGGATTGAAGTAGCGATTGAAGTAGTTCTCCTTTGCATTCGAAACTTGACGGGAACAATGTCGACAACTATTACTTTTTCTTGTATCATTGAAAGTAGGCTTGCCCCTCAGCGTTCCTATTTTTTGGGATAGCTCGGGTATTAAAAGGTATTTATTATATCGATCAGTTTTGAAAATATATTATATATTGTGTGCTCTTATAGCCAATTCCTTAAAAAGATAGAGGCTTAATCCCTTCTAGAACATAACGGATCCTCTAATGGTTTCCTTGAGTACACATGTCTATAGGTGTTGCTTTCGACAATCAATTCATATAGTTCAAGTTCAAGTTCCTCCAGTGTTATATACAATCAACGATGGGCTCACCCTCTCAATGGCGGATGTTAGTAAGCCTTATGATGCTTACCACATGTCTCATGCTATAATGGGGGTTCGAGAATTTCCTTTTCGAATGTTCCCAGTTGTTAGTACCTAGCTTGATATTGATAAACCAATCTAAGGCATTTCCCTATGGCTAGACAAAATGCTTAACTGTTAGGTCTTCATCCTTACTCGCATCGTCACTAGTCTTAACAAAATGAGCCACATGTTGCCTTGGATTATCCTTTGCATCAAAGCTTTGGTAGTGAAAGGATGCCAAATGAATACGAAGGCAAGGTGAAAGTGGGAAATAATGTAGAAGTTGTCGCTAAAATTATAGGAGCCGATAGACTTCCTTTAGGTTCGGGCTTTGAACTTGTCTTGTAGGAGGTTTTGTATATTCCTACTTTTAGGAGAAACTTGATTTATGTTCCTATTTTAGACAAATCTGGATTCACTTATTTTTTTTTAAAATGACTCAATGTAGTTATCCATAAATTAAAAAGTTATTGGTAGCTACATTGTCCAATGGCATTTATAAGTTTGATTTGGCATCTTTGTATGGCGTTGTATCCTTGCATGTTGAATCTTCTGCTCCTAAAAAGAGTTTTATCAAATGTGAAGTCTTCGACGTTATGGCCTAGACGTTTAGGTCACATATGGAGACTCTCGATTTCAGTGACATCGAGACTTGTATTGATTGTATCCGATGAAAGTTGATAAAGACCGGAAAGAAGAAAATCACACGTAATGATGGTGTGTTGGAGATTGTTCATAAAGATATCAACGAACCTCTTCACACTACTTTATGAGCATTTCACCAGTTTTGTAGATGATTTCTCTCACTATGGTTGTGTTTTTCATTAGATAGAAGCCAAATGCTTTGGAAAAATTCAAGGCCTTCAAGTTATAAGTTGAAAAAAGAAGACTTCCATCTTCAAGTTCAACTCAGATGTGAATTTGAACTTTTTGGTATTTTCCGTTTCTATGGCTTTTTTGTTTAATTATCGAGATTGAAATTCAATTAAATAAACGATTAATATTGTGAGATCTAACCTAGGTCATGAGTACTATGGTAGACATAAACGCTCTTCCGTGACCTCGCGGCGCGCGACGGCGGCTCGGACGACACGAGGATCCGAGGCCCGCTCCCCCGATGCTCCTCCGATCGACGTCAAGACTCGGGCGTCAATGCACTGCGGAAGAGAACGGGGTTGATCCTCCCTTGATTCCTAATCGGGCTTACTCGGGGTTGATCCGCCAAGCTCTATTCGTGCATGGCAATGCGAAACTTATCATCTACTGGGTACACAACCATAGTGTGGCAGAAGTGCTTCAGATGTAACTCCGGACACCCGTTCCCACGAAACTTCTCAAATTCAGACATTTTAAACTTCGGCGGGACTTGAATCTAGGACACATGGTAGTTGGCATACTCCCAATTGTGAGCTTGATGCCGCTGAATGGCATTGAGGCGTTCTTCCATCCTTGCCATACGACGCGCCTCTTCTTCTTGCATAGAGGCAATCTTAGCCTCGAGTCTTGTATCAAAAGCGTGGGCCTGCTGCTGTTCACCGAATAACTCATCCACAATGGCCGCATTACGTTTTATTGGGTTTGGCACGATCGATTCCACATGTGGAGCCAGGGGTGTTGTGATCGGTTTGGGAATCCCGAAGCCGACATTTGTAGTGGCAACAGGAACATAGGGAGTTGGCCCAAGTGGCGCCGACTGGTAGGGAGTTGGCTCGAACGTTGCTGGCAAGTAGGGAGTTGGCCCTGGTGCCAACGATTGCGGGTAGTACGGTGACACGAAAGGACGTGTTCCGCTAGATGATCCGGCCATGTCTGGAGGTGTGTACGGGTTGAAGGTTGGTGCGTTCACGGGTCTCACTCCGCAGACCGGGGTGAAGTAGGAGTTAAATGCGGACGATGCGTTGGTCGGCACTGAGGACCCTAGCATGTAGGGTGGCAGATGCGGGTTCAATGCAACGAGAGGTGTAACCATCAGTCGTCATTGCAGTAACTCAGCCATCATCGTCTTCAAAGATGACAGCTCTACAGAAAGGGATTCCACCTTGTTCCCTAAGGAGTTGTCAGCATTCCGGGCCAGTGCAGGTGCAATGGGCAGAGATGGCGCAATGGTTGGCATTGTTGAGCTCTGCATCTCCGGAGCGGTTAATACCGAAACTTGAGAAGATAGCTGCGAAAAAGTTTCCACGGAAGGCGTGGGTATTGCTGTTGACGTAGACCCGATGGCGGCTGGAGCTGAATGGATGGTCGTCACGGACGCTCCATGTTGGGCATTGTCATATCAGAAGAGAAGACTTGTGAGCTAGCCATATGTACCGTTCGGCTTCACAGCTCGAACGGACGTGTCCTCGGGAGATAAATTTTGGTACCTTGGGTAATGGAAATGAGAATTGAATTAGCTTCAATTGTGAGTTCATCTTGGATGCATGATATGAGTGTTGCATGATCATGTCTAATGTAGGGACTGGATTAACGTCACAACTACATTGACCTAAGGAAAATGAAGCGAAATAGATAAGTCTACTCTATCATAGAAATCAAAGTATAATTCATCAAAGGAAAAGATAGGATGGGCTCGCAGGCCCAATAAAGGTATCCGTAATCAAACGCGGTCCCACGGGGCGTTGCGCGTCTTCCAAAAATGAGACTGAGCCGCACGTTCGTTCGCCTTGGGCTCTGGGGGAAGCTCGCATGGTTCTTCTGTGAAGGTCATCCATACTCGAGAAATGTGTACAATTATCCTCTGAATTGATGTCTTCGATTCCTAGTCATCAAGGCTGACTGGAAGCCGTTGCGGAGACGATATGATCCTTGGGATTCCTCCTAGCTGATGTCGGACTCGAGCTGGGGTATAGTACAAAGTGCCTCTGATCCCCATGATTGGAATAAAGTCTCCATCTGTGGAGGTGATGATGGCATAATCTGTGTCAAAGCACGAGGCCCTCTGGTAGAAGTCAGCGGGTTCCAGTTAGTGGAATTGCGCATTGACTCCGGCGAATGTGCATGCTGGTAGACGGGCGCGCTCTACGATATGGGCAAGTAGCCTCGGGCTTTCCCTTGTGAATGCTTCTCTTGTGATTCCAAGATGTGTGTAAAACCAAACTTGTAACAATGCAAGGCTAAAGGTTACCCGATGTTGTTGGATTCCTCATTTGGCTCTTCGAACAATGTTGGTGAGATTGAAGTTAATTTCCCCAATCAAATTTGGAAGGAAAGGGCCATCTTTTAGTATAGCTTTGGTGATGTAAACCACTCTGATGTATCGTCTTCTTTTTGTATGGGTACAAAATCATCCCAACGAATAGTAGGATGAACGACCGCGGTTATCCTTGGCCTTCACCCATGCGGGGGATGTACGGTATTGTCTGAAGCTCAAAGAGGCCGTGATGCTAATATCACCTTGGGTGGCGAACAGTTCGGGTACACTTGCTGAGGAAATTCGGAGGAGTTTCGCTATGTATTCTTTCGGTTTGTCAACTCGGGAAAGAGGCAGTATCCCGATGCGACGATGTATCTCGGCCAAATGCTCATACTTTTCGTACAATGGCGCCAACTCTAGATCTCCGAAGTGAAAGGTGTAAGAATCTGGATCCCATCGTGCATTAAGGTTCTGAAGTAGCGCCCAATCCAGCTCGAGGTAGATGAGATGAAGCAATCCTTTGAGTTTGGACTGGACATATTCTTTCTTTGAAGGCCTCAAAAGAGTGAGCCAATCGCGAAGATCATGGAGATCCGGAACTTTTGGGCGTAAAGAAATCGACTCCATGTAGCTAACCTACATACTTGGCTGACGGCATTCCAATCCCTGATCTTTGTATGATATGATGTCACATGCGGTTTGCACAAACACACTTTTGAAAAGAGAACATAATAACATATTTGGGGCATAAATAAAATAACAATTGTAAGTTGGCAGAGGATCATGCAGTAATGAATGCATATGGATAAAATGAAACGGTAAAAGGAGGTAGAGAAAGGAGAAAAAATTGTGGAAACCCCCCGCAACCAATGCAAACCGCTGCAAAATATACCTGACACCTATCCCTACGCATGTAGCAGACACTTAGTAACAAACATATGCACGTGCGACGTCCGGTACCTGTAGTGAGCATACAATTCTAGACTCGGAAGAGGTTTCTAAGACTTCCCTCGGACAAAGGGAGGCGGGCCTCAGTCCATAGCCTACTAGCCGCAGAGAGTAGCGAAGCCATATTGTTCGGTATCCCCATAAAATCCTAGCCCGTGTACAGGGATTTACCTAGACATGCCTAGGAAAGCGGTAAATAAACACAACCATGAGAGCATACAAAGGGCACCGAGCCAGAGAGCATGCAGAAACAAGTGTACTCATCTCCGCATGTGGATTTGAATTAAAAGCTTTCGGTAGAAATCCACATGCGGAGCCCCCAGCGGAGTCGCCATCCGGGATGTACATGCACTCTTCCGTGACCTCGAGGCACGTGACGGCGGTTCGGACGACACGAGGATCTGAGGCCCACTCTCCCGATGCTCCTCTGACCGATGTCAAGACTCGGGCGCCAAGGCGCTGCAGAAAAGAACGGGGTTGATCCTCCCTTAATTCCTAATCGGGCTTACTCGGGCTCTCGCTCGATCGTCCGAAGGCGACAAGCGAGACGCGGAGCATGATCCCCAAATGGAATATTCGGAAAATCGGGAGCGGCTTGTGTCGCCTTCCCTCATCCATGATTTGCTCCGTAAGAAAATGGTTGATGTTGCTTAACCTAGGAAAGCTATTACGGAGTCGCCGCCGACTTATTTATAAAACGGCTTAAGATGGAAAAACCGCTGGTTAGGGGATCCCTATTTACTAACTTTTACATTCTAACATGCGAAACGGTGGTATTGCTCCAAAAATGTCTTTGTTTACGGGCCTTGGACCCGATTTGGGATTTTAGGCCCGAACTCGTGTTCGATTAAAAATATTCACATGCGACATAAAACCTATGGGCCTAAAGCATGCAACCACACACAAACCAATTATTTAGATCAAAGGAGGCGGGAAAGGATGATGACCGTGAGCCTATGCACTTTGGTTCACGGCTCGTTACAGGTGGAAAACAAAGAAAATTTCGGAGGCCCGCACCTCCCTCATGTACCTGAGGCAACCGGGATAGCACGTCGTCGGCTGAAAATTGACGGTCGAGGCCGCTTTATTGAAGCCTTCCCTTGGGCCTCCTTTCTTGTGCCCTGCCTCCTCCAGCCTTCAGGATTCGTCGTGTCGAATTCCTCGACGTTCTCGTTCGATTTTTCATGCAAAATCTACGAAAATAGGTGGTCAAAAAATTCTAATTAAAGCATGTGTAATAATTAGAATTTAATGAATAAGAGTGATACTTACGGGGGGGTTGTGTAGCCCGTTGATGTCGATCTCTTGGCTTACTGCGGCTGTGGTCAGATCGTCGGATAGCCGTCGTGTGATGATTCCTCCCGTCTCTGTTCGTCTTGCACATGTAGGTAGATCGATCATATTACAAAACGACTTCTCGTGGTGCTGATGTGCAGCCACGAGAAGTTTCAGGCATTGGTACTCGTCGACGATAGAGAACAAAATCAGCTAGGCTTGAGGTTTATCGTTTTCGCTGGTCTGGGCTCTACTATTGTCCATCGTGACCAGGGAATCGTTGCTGCAGGAACTTTGGTCGCTTTCTACTATCGTCGAGAAGGAAAGTCTGGGCTACTGGTCGGGTCGGCGTTGGAGAGTTTCTATGTTGTCACTAGTCCTACCTTGGGGTTGCCGGTAGGGAAGAGGAGCACGGTCTCTGGAAGGATGCAAAAAAAAAAGTTGGATGTGTGTGTGGGATGAATCTCTGTCAGTCTCTTTACGTGTGTGAGGGTTGAATGTATTTATAAGTAACTAATAGTGCCTAATTTTGTGTGATATTTTGTAGATTTTTCCCTTTTTTGTGATTTTTCCAGATTTTGTGTGATATTTAATCATGATTTTGTTTCCTAGGATCAAGGCATTGGAGGTCCTAGTTTCGTTTCTAAGAGGAATCATATTTTGAATATTTTTTTTTCTTTCTCCTAAGATATTGTTTGAAGATTTGCAAATTTGGGGTATTACAAATTTATTCGTTTTCCTTCTCCTAAGATATTGTTTGAATATTTACCAATTTAGGGTATTACATGACTACACGAGACTTTCTATCCAATTTCCTTCAAAGGTGCATTCAAAATTTTGATGGTGGCTGCTGCACAGTTTGATCTAGTGTTACATCAAATGGATGTGAAAATAACTTTCTTGAATGGTCTCGAAGAGAGTCAATGTGTCAGTCATTCTTCTCCCATTAGGCTTTGAAATCCTTTGCTCTTTTTCATTCTCTCTCTTAGGTGTAGAACTCGGTTGGTGTTAATTCATCCCTACAGTATCGAAATCCACAGAAAACATTCTGGAACTTCCAGACCACCTCCGCGAGTAAAAGCTTCCACAGTCGGTTGACCATGACGAGGGTACGAATAACCTCTCCAAGTTTCTTCCTCCCCCGCCTACCGCAGCCCGGCTAGTCTTAGTTCCAGTTTGATAGCAGGGAAAAATACCATGATGCTTCACGTTGATAGACCTTGGTATCAACCTCTGGATTCATAAAGAATTTGTTTGATCAGCGTGTTTATATGAGGATTCATGGGAGTAGTTTCATCTTTCTTGTGTCAATATGGATGATATTCTCCTCGCAAATAATGACTTAGCGCTGCTACACAAAACCAAGAAGATGTTATCTAGATCTTTTTATACGAAGGATTTAGGTGAAGTTGCTTATATGCTTAAAATTGGGATTTGTTGAGACAGATCCCAAGGTAAGTTGGGACTGAGCCAGAAGGCTTATATTGATAAGGTGTTTGAGCGGTTCTCTATGTAATCTTACAAATATAGAGAAAAGCCAATAGGGAAAGGAGATATGTTCAACAGAGCTTAATGCCCGAAGATGATATTGAGAAAACGTCAATGAAAGATGTACTTTACATTAATGTTGTTGGCAACTTGATGTATGTTCGGATGTGTATTATACCATATCTTGCCTTTCATGTCAGTGATTTTTGCCAATATTTGCCTAATTAAGGAAGGGAACATTGGACTATTGATAAGAAAGTAATGAGATATTTACAGCAAACTAAGGGCAACATGTTGGTTTATATGCAAGTGGATAACCTTAAGGTTATCAGATATATAGGTTCCGATTTCGTTGGTTGGTCTAATGATATGAAGTCTACCTCAAGTTATATATTCATGTTGACTAGAGGAGTTATTTCATGAAAAGGTGTTAAATGTACTTTTATAGTTTTTTTTACTATGCAGACATAGTTTATTGCATGTTATGGGGCCTCTTCTCATATTGTTTGACTAGTAATTTTATTTCATACCTCAAAGTTGTCGATTTCATTACTAGATCATTAATGATCTATTGTGATAACATTGTTTCGACGTTCTACTCTAAGAATAGTCGAACTACATATGATTCTAAGTATATGAAAATTAAGTATCTCCAAAGTTCACGAGCTGATAAAGCAACGTGATGCAATTGTTGAGCATATCAGTATATTCGACGTTAGCATATCCAATGAGTAAAAGACTTCAACGTGTGGTATTTAAGAAACATGTTGTAGACATGGATGTCTTGAAATTTTTTATTGTTTTTGGATACTGGGAGTTTGTGATACTCTTTACTTTATATCTGACATTTTGTTTTTTTGACTATTGGTCTGTGTTGGTTGTTGAATATCAACCATTATAATGATCATTAGCATACTTATTATCTGGTTATAGATTTTGCATTCTTGCAGTTACTTTTATATCATGTGCAAAAGTCATGTATTGAAGAAAATCTCGAGACTTAGTACTTAATCTTAACCACTAAAGTTTGTCTTTGATAAAGTTCCGCGCATTAACATTTATGAGATATATAAGATAGCAGCTTTTATTCAAAAGTCTTTCTGGGTTGTTATGGGCTTGATAAGGAATGTCATCACGGCTACATCGTCGCCGTGACTCGTGATAACTTGATTGCTTGATGTCGTGATTATGGCTTTCTTGTATTGTGGTTAGATGATATGACGGTCTAAATCTAATATCGAGTTAGTTAGTTGGTTGGGATTGTTTGAGTTGTTTTACTTATATTTGTCATGCAAATGTTACTGCTCGATAGTCAATTTCAAGAATATTTTTTTAATACAATTAATGTTGTTCAAGTGGAAGAATGCTGGAATTTATCTTATTTGGGCCTCTATTAATTATATATATTTTGTTAGCTTTTGTTTTATTTTATTTTATTAAAGTACATTTTGTAAAACTAATTATACTGTTACATAATGCATGAAATCCTATAAAGATTTTGTTAGTTATTTGGGATATGTGTACATCGTTTTATTGATGTGGCTTATAGCTAAATGCAAGCTATTTTTATATCACATGATTAGTTTATCTCATAAGTTATACATATTATGTTGTTTACTTCTAGGTCCCTTCACATATCCTTCTCACTTTTATTTATTAAACGGCGAAACAAATTTTTCACATTCTAAAAAATGATGGAATTAGAACGTCGGTTTCCAATGGACAGACCAATATACGTATTTCTGTGTCAGTTTCTATGAGTTCTCTCCATCGAACGGCCATAAAGGTAAGAAAAAGGGGAAGAAGACCTCGTCACTTAGGATTTTCTACTTCGTCGTGAACAGGTTTACAGGATGATGTCTACCAATACGTCATTAACACGTCAATCAGCGGTCTTATGCACAGTCGAAACCGTCATCCGTCCAACTCGTAACAACTCCACCCTCCATCCCCTTAAATACTTCCGATCGATCATAACGGGACCTGGTTTCCCCCAGCCATGTCCGGCCTACCCATTCCGAACTACAGCATCACTAGTGGATATATGGTGGGGAAAAGAAACTAAAAGTCACAGTGGATACCCTCACGTGTATATGTGGTGGCTAACAGTCACAATTTCGATAACAGTTGAAACGCCAGTCTTCTAGCTATCTTCAGATCATCGTAGTCAGTCATCGCCATTAAAGGTACGTGGTTGTCTCTAGCCACGTTGCTTCCTGTTTGCCATCATCGAGCTTATTCGAGCAATGCTTGAAAAATTTTGTACATTGTTTTTTTCTATTTGGTTTGTTTGACATCGTGCTTAACGGAATGTCAAAATCACTTTTTAGATTTACCAGCGTTGACAGTTACACTCAATCTTGGCGAGTGTTCTCTGTCGTGAGCAGAGTCGATGATGTCAACTCGGTTTTTGTACAATTTTTCTTGGATAATTACTAAAAATCCAGTCCATATTGCAAGCATGTCCCAAGGGAACTCTTCCAGCTGTTTATCATCTTTTGTGTGGCTTTTCCTGAGAAATCCAATCACCTAACTTGTCTGTTTCGATGCGAACATGGAGACAAACCCTTCTGGTGGTATGGCTAGTGCTTCCTTTGAATCGGAAGTCCTCGGTGTCACTGACCAATATCTTCCGTTGCGAATGGTGTGTCATAGTTGTACCGTGATAATCGCACTTTACCAGGGATACAAATCATTACCAAACAACTCGAAAGGTGTTGCTTCCACCGGGGACAACCTCTTGTTACCACGCGAAAAGAATAAGCTTCCGAATGTCTTTTCCTACCTGACAACAAACCACGTTACCAAAGCATAGGATTGTGTACTAGAGAGACGAGACGCCTGCCCTGGTCATGTGCATCGGATTTCGATTGGTTTGTGGATGTCATGCTGTGATCTGAACGGTTAAGTCCAAGAGTTCTTTCATGAGTTACAGGCTGAAAGTAATTTGCCTGAGACAGTAGGTTTGAACACCTTCAAACTATAATAACTTTCATCCCCAATTAAGGAGCGTCCTCCCTGTCTTCACATCAAACATCTCCCTTGGAGCCTGGTGAACCTGCTTCTCTGAGTCGGCGAGCTCAAGGCACAAGCCATGTCTCAAAGTCAGATGATGGTTGGGCCCACAAAATGCATTGTCCGTCCGTCCTTGACTTCCAAATGACACAAGAGGTGCATTGTTTCATTGGCGTATTCTGTCTGCCGTCTTTTCCTCTTGGATAATCTCGCAGTGAAAATGTCGCGGCCGCCAAGCGTGATGAACAACTGCAGAGTTCAGATTATTTATTTTGCCAAAGCTTCTTCGGCAGTTAATCAAGGGGCGAGATTACTTAAGGGCCTCTCTTGTTCATGGATCAATTCAAGACAAAACTAAACGCTTAATAAAATGGGACGCCAACGTCGTCGCTTGACTTATCCTGAGAAAAGCAATGCGACTCCCTTGTACTGCTATGTAGACAAATCTCGCCCTCTTCACGCAAGCGTGGAGATAGATCTTGCCGGTATTGGTTTTTTTTCCGTCCAATGAACTCGACAAAATTAAACACATAATAACAGACGCCGGTTGGTTATGCATGGTTAATGATGGTACGTATGCATGAACCGGGCGTGAGTGCTGGTCCATCAGACTTCAAACCTTTGCTCGGAAGAGCTCATTGGGAAACGACATGATTGAATAAGCTAGCCGCTGTGAATGTTCGAACCAATCCAAGCACAAGATCACGGGCAGACGAGACACGGACAGTCATAGCGGCATTACCTAATGGGACACTCCGTCGCTGTTGTCTGTGCTTCTCGCTTCGATAGCGGAACCGTTGTTGCGACAATCAACAGTAAGAGACAGACGTCCAACAGAAAAAACATCTGTAAAAGTGAGGAGGGCTAATTATCTATAAATCACGTAGAAATATTCATAATCCTAATTAATAATTTCTTTTATAATAAAATATTCAGATCTCATTTTCCTTTTTTCCTTTCGTCACTCTTCTCCTCGTTGCAGAAAAATCAACTCCCACTTTTAACAAAAAGCAAAACGAAGAATGCCCCTTTTCCCTCCCCCGTCACTTCCCCAATTGCCCTTTTACCCCATCATTCCTCTCTTCTTTTCCTAATCTGTCGTCCGAAGACGATGCTGTCCCGATTATCTAGATTGGCCGCTAGGATTCCCCATTTTCTGGGTCGGACTGACCCACCCGCTGGTTGGTGATTCCGTGGAAAAGGTGTAGTCTTCTTTTATGGTTACATGGCGACTATTTCTTACTCTATAGTGGGGAGTTCCTCTGGATCGACGAGTAGCTTGATTTTCCGGTTCATGGGTGTTGTGGGTTTAGAGGGTATTTTTGAGTTGCACTTCTGTGGGTCGCCTAGGTAGCAGATTTCAGAGGCGATGATGGTTGTTGTCTAAGTATTTTCACTGTGAAGGTTGTGTGTACATAGGCCGATTCCTTGTTTTGGTACTAATCGGTAGCTTCCTCGCCTACGTTAGTTCTTTGGCGGGTTGTATTCGGTGGTTGTTTTGATATGACTGTTTGCGTGGGCTGACATGTTTTTGTTTTTACTGGTGAAATCTGGGTGCAGGGGCTCAAAAAGTTATACTGGGGGCTTCACATGAAATCGAGAGCACAATTGCAGGAGAAAGGCGGCTGACACGCCGAGCAGGCGAGGAGTTCTCTCTTTTCCGGGAGTTGACTGTGTTGATAGTTTTGCCTGTGGGATGGCGATGTAAAGAGCTGCGGGTTGACTGGTTGAAGTATTTTCGCCGATCTTGTTAATTTAGTAATGGATGAGAACAGGCTTGAGCTTAGCTTGGGTTTATCCTTCGGTGGTTCTTCCGGAAACCAGAAGGGGAAAGGTAGTAGCTCGGACTTAAGGGTGGAGGGAGATGATGGAGGGAATAAAACAGTCGGTGAGTTCAAAGGTTTTCTTGATGGTGGTAAGAATAAGCTGGAGTCGATACCAGGGACTCAAGGAGATGTGGCGAAACATCACGAGAACTTCTTCAGTGATCTCTCGAAGGCCAGTGCCCGAGCTGGTGAAGACGAGGTCGGAATCTCCGAGATTAATAATAAGAGGAAGATGGTGTTTGACAAGATTAGTAATCAAAAGAAGCATCCTAAAGAAGCTAAGCATTCTGATGGGCCAGACAAGTCTAGAACTTCACATATATCTATAAATACTGAGGATGGTTCTGTCGCAGAGAATGAGGTTGTGGCGGAGTCGGAAGCCGATGGTTCCACCTCAAAGCTCGCATCATACCATAACATGAGGGATGTCCATGAGTATAAGGTTGGGAGTTTGACTTATGGAACCCCGTTTACAGTCCAGCCGATGAATATTGTAAATGGTTCTCGAGCAGTTCCTTTAAGGGACTCTATTTCAGTCAGTGCTCCTGGCACACCGATTTATGCTTCCTCTGTAACAAGACATCCATTGTCAGTTGCTGAAAACGAACGGCAGGGAATCAAGGCAATGACCTCTGGAAATATGCCTGTCACATTGGGCTACTCATCTGTCCCACTTCCAACTATGGATAACTCATGGGCGTTCGCTTCACACCCTGCCTATACCAGCATAGGCCCACCCACTTTTGGTAAAGCTACCAATTTGATGGCAACCCTTTTATTCAGATAAGATTGTTGATCAATTCCCTGGACATATTTACGAGAGGGACTTTAAAGATCCTGACTTTATATCCCTGATTTTTCTTCTTATATCACTATGACAGTCACTTGCTAGATTGGGTTGGGACTGTGCGAATGGTTGTGTTTTCACTTGTATGTTATGATGTTGGAATTTCAATGAATCAGATGGTCCTTGTTTGCTTCTTTATGTACAATTTAATTTCTCTTGTGAGATGGTTTTTGTTATTATGCCTTGTTCTATTCGTTTAGCAGTAGCACCAAGCCCAGCAAACCCTAACGGTTCTTCTGAGGGGGCTCAGTACAGTCAAAGCGGAAGGATAATGGATCTTGGGACAGGTGATGGTAAGCAACGTGTGCCGGAAGAAGGTTCATCTGCTCTGGCAGAAGAGGATGCAAAAGCAATGACTGACAATCTGTTCGCGAAGTTTGCTGCCATAAAACCCGGCATGGCTGCGGACGTGAAATTTGGGGGAAGCGGTTCTGTTCCAAAACTACCTTGGGTTTCAACTACAGCACCAGGTCTGAATGGGAAGACAATCTCTGGGGTCATTTACCAGTACAGTGTGAACCAGATAAGGATTGTTTGCGCTTGCCATGGCTCTCATTTGTCCCCAGAAGAGTTTGTGAGGCATGCATCAGAAGAAAACCCCAACACGGAAAATGGTGCGGCTAAGCCGGCTGTTCAGAACAACAACCCAGCTGCTTCTGCTCAGAGTTAATGCTGTGTCGCACCACGGAGTCCTTGTACAATATTGTGAGGTATGCCAGCCCCCTCAACTTCGCTCCAGATATTTATCACGCATGCAATCCTCTGTTAGATTAAGTTGTTCTGGCAAATAGAATAAATAATTAGTCATGACCCAACCCTGGTATTGCTTCTGTCATTAGCGCTGATAAATGGTTGAAATACTTTGTTACATTCCTCTGCTCTGCGATGGTGTGATCTCTGCCTGATTATTATTGTGAGGGTACAAGAATCTGTTGTCTGCATAAATGCAAAATGCAAAAATAAAAATTCCATGCGAGATAGTCGAACCTAATGGATGATCGAAAAAGAACCTTACATGGTTGAAGAGTATTGTTGCGGATGGGCAAAACTATAGGCAATCTCGGGGCCATAACTGTCACATGGTTTCAATTAAGACTTTGAGTTTGATAATAATATTGCTACAACTTTTAGATATTATTTATAAAACTCGGGAAAATGTAATTTCTTCTGCAAGATAGACGTAGATCAAAAGTGAAGTCTAAAATTTTATTCCAAAATTCAAACTTCGAAAATGAGAGACCAGATGAGTGATAGATGGCTCCTGTTGACAAACACCTACTCCTAGGGATCAAAATCAGTACTGGGGCTTGGAACATTCAGGGGGCATCTTCCAGTAGAACCTCTTTGTATCCTTGCAGTAGTCGTAGATCATGTAGTTGTCTCTAACCCATTTTAGCTTACCTCGTTGGGCATATACCAGCTGGTGATAAGCGATGAGTACCAGTACACGGGTTCTTGGCTGAACAGTACGCTTTGCTATATGGTTGGTACCACTGGCATGCTTTCGCTCGAAAATTGAGGAATTCAGCTGAGAAGGGCCCCATCGTCCAGTCTGTCTTGATTAACCCTCCTTCGGCCGCCCATTGCTAGGCGTCCCATAGGCTTGAGTATGCCTTCATTGCTTGTTTGCTAGGGAATGGTATTCCTTGGTTCTCATAGTTCCTGAATACCTGGATCAGTAAGCTGTCGACGTACCACCTGAGAAGTTTCATGGGGAATTGAAGATATGATTGGGCGATGGGTTTGGTTTGGAATTACAAGATGGCAACAACTTCTGGATATTATGGTTAGGGAAGTCTGTCGACGGGTCGAACCAGAGGTGTAACTGTTGTTCTCTGTTGCAGACTCCATGAGTGAAGATGTCGGCGAGGATGACGTCAGGCCGCCCTTAAACCTTCCCTAGGAACTCATAGTCGATCTCATCGTGTCTCACTTCTTTCGATGATAGCTGGGGGAAAAAGCACCCTCTATCTTTAGTCTCTTAAAAAGATACTCGAACAAATAAATGCTTGGGTTTCACACTTGTAGTAGTATTGTCTCTTATGTAGTATGCCGTGACAGTGCCGGTAGAGTTCCGGGCCACGAACTTGATCATCATCTCAAAGCTCCCGACAGATCGTATAGTGCCTGAGACTAACATTTGTTACGATTGTTCCTTGCCCTTACACATCTCGCGTTTAGCTGCAGAATGTTAATGAATATATTTGAGAGAATATTTTGCTTTGAATGTCAAATGACTTGAATGAAAAGTCACAAATTCGCTGTCCTTGTAGTTGAGACAGCCAGACCCTCACATAAGAAAACTTTGATATATTAAAATTCACGGACATTAATGACGATTATGATGTTAGATACCAGCTTAGCAGCAATATTTCGTCGCTGTTAATTTAGTTAATGAAAAAATGTTCTATTTTTAACGGTGATGTCCAGGCCAGCATGCGCCCGCTCGACTAAATTCACCGTGTCACTGATTAATAGTTCCCAAACCACATGGACGGTGTAAACTTATCACTAAGACAGATAGATGAAGCAACCCGACCGATGAAGCCGAAGTTCGAACGTGGGATCACAGGGCTAATACTCCCAAACACCAACTACTGTTAATGAATAAAAGCAAGTTTGAAAAACACACATCGCCACTAAAGTTGTGTTAGTAAATGTAATGCGAATAAAATGCGTTGAGTTTTACAAAGAAGTAAAGTTCTAGCAATCCGTTTTAAGATGGACAGTTGTATTAAACAGGCGTCTCCCCGAGACGCAACTTTTCCGTTTGTTTTGGAATTGGAGGGTTTCTACATGGTAGTCTAATGTACAGCAGCACGCGAGGCACGTGAAATTCACGTGAGTTGGATTCACGTTTGTAGAAAATGAGCGATCAGTGCCTACTATTTTGTGTCCACCAATGGTGAATCGGCCTCAATTGGCTTTACTTGTTCGATCCTTCAATGCAGCAGATATTTCTCTTCTAGCAATAAACTTTTGCCTGAAAAAACTTCCTTTTTCCTTGCCCAATTCGTATATTTTAGGTAATTTTTTGTTATTTTTGAAGTGATTAGATTAATTATCAATAGAATTTTTGTTATGTAAGTATACCATGAATTTAAAATTTTCTTTAAACTTGTATACATTGTTATAACCTTTCCAGCTTTTTGAGTGTTCTGAAATTAGAACACGGTTATTCTGGTGGATTTAACGGTGATCGATCTGTACCACGCTTCTCGCCCGTGTGAGGTGGCATTAGAGATTCCTTAACATAGATTACAATTTCAGACGGATTGTGAAGCTGCGGTGACCGTGCAAAACAAACAATGGAGACAAAAAATCAATCAATGGAACGAAGTAAAGCACTCGTCGGGAGATTTGTTAATTTATGAAAAAATGAGAGCAACGAAGGGATATGAAGCAATTGCAAAATGAAGGGACATACAAAGAGCTTCTTTGTATGCAATTGCATCCTCAACGGTTTGTTGATGATAAACAACAAATAATAGGGAGCGATTGTGGCTGTAATAGTATCGCGGGTTGTTGGCATAATATGGTTTTGATAATGACAAAATGTGAATATTGCTAATGTGTTATTTGAGTGTACAGAGCAATGGGTCGTCACGTATATAACTCAGTTTATGTGAAGAGCAATACGGGAATGGTTATATGGAGGACATAAATAGAAAATGAGTCTAAGTTTCGGGAAATGGCGTTCTGTGAACTAGATTTATCACTCATATTCACTATCTTTTTTTACAGAGATAAGCACATGTGTTACAAGAGCTATAATTCTCGTAACTGGAGTACATATAACGTTTACAAAATAAAGCTTATGTAGATAATGATTTTCTTATTGAAGATTGTATCATATGCAAGCATTTAAGGATGTTTATCCAGAATAACTTAGTGTTAAATATTATTGAATTATTTCATAAAATAAGTTTAGGTTCATTCGCAGGAAGCGACTTGCTTGCCAAGTTCATTCCTTTAGTTATTTGGAAAGATATCGTGAGATATATTTACATGATCCATCCATTGATTATGCAAATTGACGTCCTTTCGAGGATACCAAAGTGGTGTAAGGTAGGTGGTGGGTGTTTGGAACCTTGTCATGATTTTTTGTTCGAACCCCACCATGCACGCTCCACTTGGATTTACGGTTGGTCTTCTAAGTGATGGCTAATAAAGCCTAGGAGCTGCCCACCTGCTGGGCCTTTGGGCTTCAACTGAAATTGGACCAACGGGGAAACAGGTTTCAAGTCGGGCCCAGAGGAGATATAGTGGGACCGGGCCTGAAGCTCGCGGGCTTGTTAAAGAGCCTCCGAGCCTCATGAGAAGGCTCGCAAAAGTTGGTTCCCCGCTGATATAAAAACAAATTGAATATGTTGAACATACTACAACTTCTATATTAAGTAACATATCCTTGATTGTTTGTAGGATCGATTAGTGGAATGCATAGCTAGAAATCATCTAACCGTTGCACTTATTTGGGAAATATTCACTCGAAAAACTCAATCTTAAAACCAAGGATGAAGACATAAGTGAAGGTTGTTGTTCTGCCTAGGAGCTTGCAACAAAAGTCTTGAGTCTTCACCCTTTGAGTAAAGGTTCTTTTGTAACTACAGATCGTTCGTTCTACACTCTTGTCTGTTTTGTTCAGAGTTGTTAGCCACATGAGTAAGTGTCTATGGAAAGTCATAGAAAAAGGAGATCTTACATAGGTGATGTGATAGACGCGAGAGTCAAAGCCATGGAATTAGCCATGTGGGGAAGCGTGCCAGGAAGTCACGAAGAAGGGATTTTTTACTGATAACTCTATGAAAATAGAGTCAACGAATCATGATTAGACTCGATTTTTGGTTAGCTTTAGGCGTCTTAGTTGTTTAATTGGTAGGTATTTTAGTGTCTTTAATGTCTCCTCACTTCCATATATTTTGTTGGTAGATAAAATGAGAGAGAAGAAAGAGCTGGAGATGGAAGAGGAGCCATGAAGAAGCCGAGGATCCGACCGGTCGATGCAGCTACAACGGAGGTCAGTGCAGCTGCAGCAAAGGGTCGGATGCTGGTCAGCGAAGTCGGTGCAGCTACATTTACGTAGGTGCTAGAGTGAAAGCCACGATTACAGTGAGTGAGGAGTTGTGCCGGAGTTAGTCACAGTTGAGGCCGTGCAGGTCACGGTGTGTCCGTGAGGGCTTCTTAGTCATATGTCGGGCAGAAGTGTGCATATGTACTTGTTGTACTCCCTTGATCTTATAACTAGTGGATACACCCTTATTGGAGTGATAAGCCGAGAGAGTGGACGTTGACATTACTTGTCGAGTAAATACACACTATAAACAATATCATATCTTTAGTTTTGTACTACATATCCATGTTATGTGATTAAATCAGTAGTCCTACTGAGTACATAGTGCTCGAACAGACAAAGTCTTCTTTCTGTCAGAAAGAAACGTTCTGAGCGTAGTGCATTTTGAATATAACACTAACATGGTAATGGGGGTGCAAGTAGACAAATTTGACGTAACAAGGAACACGAGGATTGGTAATCAACACAAAGACTTTTGGCAACTCGAAGAATTAAAACTAAAGGTTGATCTACCAAAATTTGAAGGAGATTTCTTAATTTGGCTGGCGAATGTGGAGAGCTTCTTTGATTATATGGGGATATAAGAAGATAAGAAAGTAAAGCTCGTAACCTATCGGCTGAAAAGCGGCGAATTATCTTGGTGAGAAAAATTGATGGATATAAGGGCCGGTGAAGGAAAGCATCATGTGCAAAGTCGGCATAAGGTTGCTAAGGCTCACTTTTTACCTCCCTACTACGAGCAAGGTTTATTTAGACAAAAATCAAACTCGTCTTCAGAGATACCAAAGTGTGCATAAGTATGAAGCTGAATTCGTATTATTATCTTCACGGAATAACTTGCAGGACACATAAGAGCAGCAAATAGTAAGCTATTTACTCGAATTAAATTAGATTTAGAAGAAAATCGCGGTGCATACAATGATAACCTTTCACAGCAGCATGACCTTATGTTGAAAGTTGAAGCCTTATTATGGGATGAGCCCAAAAGTAACAATACTTGCAAGAGTTTCGTAGATTTACCGATAGAAAGTTTTAAAGAGGGACTCGACTCAAAATAGTTTTTTAAATCGTGATAATCTGATGAAGACAATAGAAAACAACTTATGTTTGAAAATAACAATAACAATAATTTTTTAAAAATAAAGAAGCAAGCAATGAAATTGTGTGCAGGACTAAGGGAGATGATGATGGTGATGACTTTGATGAAGATATTTTTATAACATCAGGCAAGCGATGCTAGTACCAAATATCATGTACAAGAGGAAGAGAGCTTGATCACGCGAGATGAAATTGGTCACAAGGTAAAGAAATCGATGACTTGAGACGGTTTCAAGACCGTGCTCAAGAAGGAAGAAATAATAGGTGATCGAGTTCGTCATAAGTATGTATATTTGTAAAGATAACGAGAGGACGAGGTTTCCTAAGGTTGGGGGAAGTCTGATGTAGAGAGCAATATCGATATTGATAGTTGATCCTGGTAGGAATTAAATAAGAAAACTTATATTTTAGGCAATTTCAAAATGATGAGATTTAAACCAGTCTTATAAATAACTATATTATAAATTTAAAATTTTCTTTAATTTTTTTTTTTGTAATTTGTTAGAAGCTTTCTAAATTTTTGGTGTTCCTAGATTACCTCATTCGCATCATGAAAGGAAAACAAACTTTTCGACAACTTTTTAGAATGGGCTGCTTGCCCATGCGAGGGGCTATTGTTGTTCTAATGCACTGTTCATAAGGAATTGAGCTAATGTGGAGAGGGTTAATTTTGAAAAGCGACTCGTGACACGCAAAATTTAAGAGTCAATTTAGGACTTCTCCCTTGGACTCATTACGAAAATTGGGTGCATAAACTGATGATTCGCTAATTAAACACATCATGATGTACCTAAACATTGTCAAAGTATATTTCCCAAGGACGTGGGTATTTTCGGTTGGTTTATTCATCTATGAAAAATATTCGTATGATACATTCCAACACAACTAAGATATTATTACGTGAAAGATAAATTTTGCCGGCCATAAATAATAGTGTCATACTAGTTGGGAACGGCATCCACTTGATCAAATATATTACAAGAGTCATTGTACTTTTTTCATTTATCAATCTACTGGTCAAAGGGTTCGACAATATAAAATCTTGCGAAATCCTACTAGCAGCAAGATGCCGGGAAAGTTAACTGGGTATTAAAGTTAATAACGGAAATATCATTAAGTGGAGCATTAAGTGAGACATTTAAGTAAGCTATTAAATTTATCATTAAATATGTCGGTTTCTATTGTCATTTGAGTTTTCTACTCCTCCCTATACATAAAGGGACGTGTAGACATTTCATGTAAGAGAAAAGTTTTAAGAAAGAGCAATCATTTCCGCAGCCAAAACACTCCAATATACATTCATCGTATGTGCAGCAGCTTTACAGAAGGTTTCCTCTGTCCTACAAAAGGTCGCCAGCACTACAGAACCCACGTTCTGCTAGCACTTTCTTCCTTCCTATCAAATCATTTCATACATAAGCTCCAACAAATTTTGTATCAGAGTGCAGAAGGTCATGTCTGCATCCGCTAGCAACATGTCCTTCACCTTTTCTCCCAATCAAATCCCCATCTTTGACAGGGAGCACTTTGACTATTGGAGTTCTCAAATGGAGACCGTTTTCCTTTCGCATGATCTATGGAAACTTGTGGAAGAAGCCTACGAAGAAGTTTCAGAAGGAATCTCTCTCCCAGAAGGTGACAACACTTCCACAAAAGATGTCATCAACCCCTCAGAAGATGAGTTGAAGGCATACAAGGAGAACGTCATGAAGAATGCCATGGCTCTGCGAATTCTGCAACAATCCGTGAGCAAGACCATCTACCCAAGGATATTCGGCATGAAGAAGGTGAATGAAGCGTGGGAGGTCCTAAAGAAGGAGTTCAAAGGGTCACAGAAGGTGATCTCTATAAAGCTGCAGAACCTTTGGAGGGACTTCGACAATCTAGTCATGAAAGACGTAGAAACCGTTAAAGAGTACTTCTCAAGGATCGTGGAAATCCTCAATCAATTGAAGAGTTGCGGAGAAGTTGTTCTGGATTGAAAGCCGTGGAGAAAATCCTCAGAAGCTTGCCTCAAAAGTTTGAGCATGTGGTAACAGTGATTGAAGAGATGAAGGATCTCACAGAAGTTTCCATCTATGAATTGAAGAGTTCTCTAGAAGCCCATGATAAGCGGGTCAGCAAGTACACAACCCCAGTGGAGCAAGCATTTCAAGCGAAGTTGAATGTTTCTGAGCATAAGCAAGGACGTTCTGGAAACAACAGAAGGTCCTACGGCAAAGGACGTGGAGGCAGGTCTCGTGGCAGATGATGCGGAAAACACCCAGCAAAGTAAACTTGAACCTAAACAAATTAAGAACGAACTTGAACAAGGTCTGGATAGAACAACCTCAAACCTGGATACAGCAATGGCCACCGTGAATGAAAGGCTCCGAGAACACTCTCAACTCACCACACTTAGATTCTAGGCTAAGTGATACAGAGAAAAGAAAAAACCACTCAAGTTTAAACTTCTCAAAAGATCAGTCATTTTCCTTTAGCATAGAACCCTTTAAAAGACGTCGAAGAGAGAGTTCTAGACAAACTGCATTAAATGCACTCCCCACTAACCCCTTAATTAATTCCCCCACTACCACCATCCCACTAACTTCATAAATGACTCCATTTAAAACTTTAATACTTCAAATTCGTCCTTCCATGGGCTGAATCTTAAGTAGGAGTCTTTACTTCACCAAAATGCTTCAGACTTGCCAAAATGAAGCATTACTTGGTCCAATCCACTCTAGCACATCATAGGCCACAACTTCCTTCTTGATTGTAACTTCTTCGATCTGGTTGTAGTACGCATCATTCCCCCTTTGTTGGAAAAGATTTGTCCTTAAATCTAAGAGGCCATCATCATCCTTGTATGGTGCCAGGTCCTGAACATTGAAAGTTGCCGAAACTCTGTATTCCCCCGGGAGGTTGATCTTGTAGGCGTTATTGTTGATTCGTTCCACTACACGAAAAGGTCCTTCTGCTCGAGGCATGAGTTTATTCTTTCTTCTTGTAGAAAACCTTTCCTTACGTAGATAAATCCACACCAGATCACCGGGTTGGAAGATCTGTTCTTTACGTCCCTGGTTCACCTTCTTCATGTGCCTTTCATTTTGCTTATCTATATTTGCTCGAATTTGCTGGTGGAGTTTCAGCATTGCCTCGACTCGTTTGACAGCATCCATGTTCACGACGTCCTTGCTCAGCATTGGTAACAGGCACTTGTGGGTTAATACCATAAACTACCTCAAAGGGAGATGCTTTCGTAGTGTTGTGATGAGCTCGACTGTATGCAAATTTGACATGGGCAAGCTTGATGTACCAATCCTTCTGATTCTTTGACACCATTGTTCTAAGGATGGCTCCCATTGTTCGATTAACTACCTCTGTTTGGCCATCAGTCTAAGGGTGACAAGTGGTCCTAAAGAGTAGTTTCGTCCCAAGCTTATGCCACAATGTCTTCCAGAAGTAACTCTGGAACTTTGCGTCACGATCAGATACAATCGTGATTGGAATACTATGCAGCCGAACAATTTCATCAAAGTAGAGATCCGTAACTTTAGTGGCATCGTCAGTCTTCCTGCAAGGAAGGAAATGTGGCATTTTCGAGAATCGATCAACAATCACCATTATGGAGTCCTTTTGTCGATGCGTTCGAGGCAAACCAAGAACAAAGTCCATGCTGACGTGCTCCCATGGACGATCTACCACCGGTAGAGGAGTGTAAAGGCCTTGCGGCTGGATATGACTCTTCACTCACTGACAAATGCTACACTGTCGAACTTGCACCTGGACGGGTTTGTTCATCCCTGGCTAATAGAAATGTTCGTGCAACATTTCAAATGTCTTATGCAATCTGAAATGGCCAGCAATCCCTCCTTCATGAACTTCTCGAATCAGAAACTCTCGAACGGAACTTCGAGGAATGCATAGTCTTGAACCTTGAAATAGGAAACCATTGAAAAGATGGTAATGCTCCACTACCTTGGTCAAGCACTCGTGGTAAATCTCCTTGAAATCGTCATCGGTGGCATACAGTTCCTTCAACTTGGATTCCATCATACTAATTAACGTCATTTTCCTTGATAAGGCATCCGCAACCACATTCTTTGCTCCAGACTTGTGTTTCAGCACAAATGTGAATGTTTGAAGGAACTCCACCCATTTCGCATGTCGCTTGTTGAGATTGACCTGCCCATTTATGTGCTTCAAAGCTTCGTGGTCTGTATGAAGGACAAACTCTTGCGGCATCAGATAGTGACTCCAATTCTTCAATACTCAAACTATTGCGAAAGACTCCTTGTCATAAGTTGAATAGTTCAGTAGCGATCCATTCAGCTTTTCACTAAAGTAGGCGATCGGTCGACCCTCTTGAAGTATAACCCCTCCAATTTCGATCCCTGAAGTATCACACTCCACCTCAAACATATTTTTGAAATTCAGAAGCGCTAGAACCGATGCCTCACAAAGACGTATCTTGAGATTTTCGAAACTCGTCTGGGCTTTCGCTGTCCATTCAAAGGTTGTTCCCTTCAGACATTCGGTCAATAGTGCAGCAATAGTGCTAAAACCTTTGATGAATCGCCTGTAGAATGAAGCAAGACCGTGGAAACTTCTAATGTCATGGGTGGTCTTCAGAATTGGCCAGTCTCGGATCGCTTCGATTTTTCTCTTGTCAACCTGGATTCCATCCTTGGAGATGACGTACCCCAAGAAGACAAGTTTGGGGACAAGGAACTCACATTTGTTGATGTTACCAAAGAGGTGTCGTTCTCGAAGCTTGGCGAACAGCTGTCGAAGATGTTCCAAGTGCTCATTTTCGCTGAGACTATACACAAGAATGTCGTCAAAATAAACAACGACGAACTTGCCAAGGAAAGGTCGGAACACCTGGTTCATTAATCTCATGAAAGTGCTAGGCGCGTTCGAGAGGCCAAAGGGTCATAACAAGCCATTCATATAAGCCGAATTTGGTCTTGAACGCCGTCTTCCATTCATCTCCTTCTTTCATACGAATTTGGTGATATCCACTACGCAAATCCACCTTCGAGAAAACACACACGCCATACAACTCATCAAGCATGTCATCTAAACGAGGAATGGAAAACCTGTATTTGATCGTGATCTTGTTGATAGCGCGGCTGTCCACGCACATTCTTCATGAACCATCCTTCTTAGGTACGAGGATTGCGGGAACGGAACATGGGCTGAGACTTTCTCGCACGAACCCCTTTTGAATAAGCTCTTCCACTTGCCGTTGCAGATCCTTTGCTTCTTCAGGATTGCAGCGATAGGCTGGTCTGTTGGGAAGCGTCACCCCGGAATGAGATCAATTTGATGCTGGATATCCCGCAATGGTGGAAGTCCTCCTGGCATCTCCTTCAAAAACACGTCATCGAACTCCTGAAGTAATCTCTTTACTAAAGGGTGTGTAGTTGCTTCTGCCTCCATGCTTTCCTCGAGGATCATCAAGACGTACATGTGCTCATTGCCTCGAACAGCCTTGATCAACACAACTTGCTTCAGAATTTGACTTTGAGCATCCTTCAGTGGCCTTGACGTGGCTGGTGCTAACAATGGTAGAAGCGTGATCTTCTTCTAGTCCATGGTGATAGAGTAGGTATTCCGATACCCATCATGCACAGCTCGTCGATCATATTGCCATGGTCTTCCCAACAACAAGTGGCATGCGTCCATTGGCACGGCATCGCAGGTCACCGTGTCCCTATAGTTTTGACCAATAAACAAGGAGAAGAGAACTTGTTTAGTTACTCGTATATCGCTGTCCTTGTTTAGCCATTGGAGCTTGTAAGGTTGGGGATGTGGATTCGTAGGCAACTTTAACTTCTCCACCATGGTAGTTGACGCTACCTTGGTGCAGCTACCATTATCCACAATCACATGGCAAACTTTCCCTTGTACCATGCAACGGGTTTGTAAGATGCGCTCTTGCTGGTCATCCTCCTCTGGTACGACGTTTGCATTTAGAGCATTGCGAACCACGAGTAATTCTCCCTCATTTGGCTCTTTCACATATTCGTCTTCAGCATCCCATATGGGTCCGTCCTCTCGAGTTCCTTCATTATCATCATCGTTGATGGTGATCATCCTTTGTGTTGGACATTCAGCCGCGAAATGTCCATAATCATGGCATTTGAAGCATTTTCGGCCCCTTCCAGCTTCCTGAGATGGTCGGAATTCTTCTTTTCCTTTCTCCTTACTGGCTGCCAACAGATTAGATCGAGATGATGTACCGCCTTTGCTGGGAGGAAAAGCCTTAGTAGCTGGCCGTGGTGATGCTCGTTTCACTTGCTGGTTCTCAACCTTATGAGCAAGGTTGCAGACATCTCCAAATCTCCAATAAGGTTGTAACTCCACCGCATCTACTATTTGTGATTTGAGACCCTTGATGTATCTCGCAATAGTCTGTTCCTCTGGCTCAGATATGTCACATTGTAACATGAGCAGTTTGAACTCGCGGGTGTACTCCGAAACTGACGTTGATTGTTGCAATGAATTTAACTTGAGGAAAAGGTCATGACGATAGCGTTCTGGCAAGAACCGCTTCTTCAACGCTCGCTTCATCTTTTCCCATGAACATATTTTCTCCTTACCCTCACGTTGCCTTTAGTGATTGAGATTCTCCCACCACATACTTGCGTACTTGCGGAGACGGAGCGCTGCCATCTTAACACGTCTGTCCTCAGGGATGTCTTCATACTCGAACACCCTCTCGATTGTTTGGAGCCAATCAAGAAATTCTTCTGGATCTATCCTCCCTTTGAACTCCGAAATATCAACTCTTATTCCAAAAGAACGAGCAGGCTGACGTCGTCGATGGACCCCCTGTTGAACTTCCTCTTCGCTGGATATCTCCACGAATGGGTTGTCCTCCTCCGTTTGAACAGAAGACGAATGTGAATGACCTTCCGACGTACCACGTTCGCTGAGAAGTTGTCGAAGTTGGCGCCTTAGATCTGCTACTTCACGCTCCAAATGAATAGTGCGTGCTTCTTCAAGAGAAAGGCCGCGTGGAACTCTTCTAGCCATAACCTCTCGCTCTGATACCAAATGATGTGGAAAGGACCCAGCAATGTAAACTTGAATCTAAACAAATTAAGAACGAACCCGAACAAGGTCTGGATAGAACAACCTCAAACCCGGATACAGCAATGGCACCTCCGTGAACGAAAGGCTCCAAAAACACTCTCAACTCACCACACTTAGATTCTAGGCTAAGTAATAGAGAGAAAAAAAAGAACCACTCAAGTTTAAACTTTCCCAAAAGATCAATCCTTTTCCTTTAGAATAGAACCCTGTAAAAGACATCGAAGAGAGAGTTCTAGACAAACTGTACTAAATGCACTCCCAGCTAACCCCTTAATCAATTCCCCCACTACCACCATCCCACTAACTTCATAAATGACCCCATTTAAGACTCTAATACTTCAAATTCGTCCTTCCATGGGCTGGGTCTTAAGTAGGGGTCTTTACTTCTCCAAAATGCTTCAGACTTGCCCAAATGAAGCATTACTTGGTCCAATCCACTCCAGCACATTATTGGCCACAACTTCCTCCTTGATTGTAACTTCTCCGATCTGGTTGTAGAGCGCGTCAGCATAGGCAAAGGCTATGCAGAAGGTCGGCACATAAGCGGTCATGGAGAAGCAAAAGCAGGATGTCGCATATGCAGAAAGAATAATCATGAAACAAAAGACTGTCGTCTTTGATCCAGGAGATGCAAGTTTCGAACTCATTCGGATCGTGATTACTGGTACAAAGATAAAGAGCAGTAGCATGAACAGAAGCACGGACAAAAGCTCAGTAAATTTCTTCAAGGAAGATGAATCTTCTAAAGTTTTCTACTCTTCCTCTAACATCGTGCAAGATATGAATGAGATATGGTTCCTCGATAGTGGCTGTAGTAACCATGTTAGAGGGATCACGAAGAACTTTGTGGAGCTTGATGATAAATATAACTCTCTCTTGGAACTTGGAGATAGCACAAAGTTAAAGATAGATGGGAAATGTGTTGTTTCAGTTTTCAGTGCAGAAGGTCAATAGAAGAGGATGCACGACATCTTCTACATTCCAAAAATCGCACATAACCTACTAAGTGTGGGACAAATGATGAAATATGGATATAAGTTGGTTTTTACAGAAGGTCAATGTGAGATAACGGACAAAAACGGATAAAAGGTCGCAGTCGTGAAGAAGGCATCCAACAATTTGTTCCCGTTAAAGATGACTCTTTCGAGCAATGTGGTTCTCAAAACGGGGGGTTGTAGATGATTCTCATCTTTGGCATCTCAGGTATGGACATTTGAACAGGAAAGGTCTATCTCTATTGAAGGAGAAGTATATGGTGGTAGGACTACCTTCTATACAAGCTGTAGAAGGTGAGGTCTGTAAAGGATATGTCTTCGGAAAGCATCATCGTCTTCCATTTTCAAACACATCATGGAGAGTTCCAGCCCCTCTCGAGCTGGTTCATGCAGATATTTGTGGACCGACTCAAACCCCGTCTCTCGGTATCAGAAGATACTTTCTGTTGTTGGTAGATGACTATATTAGAATGATTTGGCTTTATTTTCTTGAGAGGAAATCAGATGTTTTTGCCACCTTTATGAGGTTCAAAGCATTTGCAGAGAATCAAGGTGGATGCATGATTGAGACCTTGAGAACATATCGCGGAAGAGAGTTTCTGTCAAGACCATTCTTAGACTAGTGCCAACAGAAGGGGATACAGAGTCAGTTAATCGTGCAGTATTCTCCACGGCAGAAGAGTCGCGGAAAGAAAGAACAGAACTATAGTAAAAATGGCCAGAAGCATGCTAAAGGGCAAAGGTCTACCGAACAAGTTCTGGGCAGAAGCTGTTAACACATCTGCCTACCTTCTGAACAGATCCCCTACAAAAACAGTTAGGGACAAGACACCATATGAAGCGTGACACAGAAGAAAGCTCGTGGTAAATCCTTTGAAAGTATTTGGGTGTATTGGATATGCATTCACACCTTTTCAAGGAAGAGAAAAGTTTGATGAGAAAGGTGATAAGTTGATTTTCGTTGGATATAGTGATGAATCGAAGAGATATCATCTGTATAATCCGAATACTGACAAGTTATTTCTGACGAGAGATGTGATCTTTGATGAACATGCAGCTTGGAAGTGACAGGAAGAGATTTCTATGACTCAGATGTTCCAGTATACAGAAGCAGCAATAGAAGCATATGTACAGAACCCTATCAGAACAACAGAAGCAGCAACATAAGTTACATTACAAAATCTCATCGGAACAACGGAAGCTTGTTCCTCTAAAACCATTCCAAAAGCAAAGGGTTCTATTGGAGATACACCACCGAGGAGGTATCGATCATTCTCTGAAATTTATGAGCAAGCTAACTTTGCTCTTGTTGCATTTGAGCCACAGAACTTTGAAGAAACAGCCAAAGAACAAAAATGGAGAAATGCCATGAAGGAGGAGATGACTTCTATAAAGAAGAATGACACGTGGTCATTGGTCGATCTCCCAGAAGGAAAAGAAACTATCGACTTGAAATGGGTCTACAAGACCAAGTATAATGAAGATGAAAGCTTGCAGAAGCATAAAGCTCGCATCGTAGCAAAAGGCTATTCACAGAAGCCCGACGTTGATTTTACAGAAACTTTTGCTCCTGTAGCAAGGATGGAGACAATCCGTGCTGTTCTAGCCATTGCAGCACAGAAGGAGCTTGAAGTATTCCAGTTTGATGTGAAGTCAATATTTTTTAATGGAGTACAAGAAGAAGAAGTCTATGTAGAGCGACCACAAGGATTCATGATGAAAGGAACAAAAGACTGCAGTCTATAGACTGCATAAGGCTCTATATGGTTTGAAGCAAGCACCAAGAGCGTGGAATTGCAGAATTGATTCCTACTCACAGAAGAAAGGATTCGCCAGAAGCTCAGGAGAACCTTCGTTATACATACAGAAGGTTGGTGCTGATTTTATAATAGCATGTTTTTATGTGGATGATTTGATATACACTAGCACCAGCAGAAGCTTGCTGCAGAAGTTTAAGGAAGCCATGACGGATGAGTTTGAGATGATAGATCTTGGCTTGATGAAGTACTTTCTCGATTTTTAAGTGAAGCAGAAGAAAGGAGTGATCTTCATTTCTCAAGAGAAGTACATAGCGGATCTGTTGAAGAAGTTTCGTATGGAGAATGCGAAGCCAATTTCTACTCCAATATCACTCAATGAGACAAAAGAAAGATTCTACAGAAGACTTTGACTCGAAGATCTATAAAAGCCTGGTTGGTTCTCTTATCTATCTCACTCATACTCGAACTGATATTGTTCATTCTGTGAGTTTGTTGTCTAGATTAATGAGCAACCCCCGTAGAACTCATTTCACAGCAGCAAAAAGGGTTCTACACTACCTAAAAGGCACACAGAAGGTCAGACTGAAGTATACAAAAGAGCAGAAGGATGATCTAATGGGTTATGTAGACAGTGATTGGGCAGGAAGCCTGGATGATCACAGAAATACATCAGGATACTTGTTCTGCATTGGAACAAAGCCCATTTCATGGAGTTCAAAAAAGCAAAGCACTTTTACACTCTCATCTTTAGAAGCTGAGTACATCGCAGCAAATGAAGCAACAAGAGAAGTTGTCTGGCTCAGAAGGTTACTTCTAAAGTTACGACAGAAGGTGGACGAGCCAACAACAATCTTCTGTGATAACCAATATGCAATTGCTATGACCAATAATTCAGTTTTTCATTCAAGGTTGAAGCATATAGAACTTCGTCATCATTTCATCAGAGAGATGGTTTCGCAGAAGGAGATACTTCTAGAGTTCATCAGCACCCATGATCAACCAGCAGATGTTCTTACCAAGGCAGTGTCTTCGGAGAAGTTCGAGACATTCAAAGACTTCTTGAAGATCATAAATTAAGAGGGAGTGTTGAAGGTAATTTATGATCAAAGTTAATGGGGTATTAAAGTTAGCAACAGAAATGTCATTAAATTGAGCATTAAGTGAGACATTTAAGTAGGCTATTAAATCTATCATTAAATATGTCGGTTTCCATTGTCATTTGAGTTTCCTACTACTCCCTCTATATAAGGGGACGTGTAGACATTTCATGTAAGTGAAAAGTTTTAAGAAAGAGAAATCATTTCCGCAGCCCAAAAACTACAGTATACATTCATCGTAGGTACAACAGCTCTGCAGAAGCTTTTCTCTATCCTATAGAAGGTCGCCGGCAGTACAAAATCTACGTTCTGCTAGCACATTCTCCCTTCCTATCTAATCCTATCATACATAATCCCCGACATATTCTACCTGACTCCTATTATCCTAGTACTAAATGTTTACCCAAATAAAACCCTTGATGGTGAACTCTCTCTCAACCACAATCATTTAGACTCATGTAACAGCGGTTGCGACATTTGGCACGAATCATATTGTTGGATTGTTCTCTCTTATTTGTTAGAGCGACCCAAACTTGTGTACCTTACACGGATGAAACCCGAAGCCCACCATCACTTTAAGGGGTCATCTAGGGTTTTCTTCTGATGACACAAGACAAGAAAAAATGTAGCAAGAGTGAGGAGAGACGGCCGAAGAAGAGAAGCAAACCCAGATTCCACCGCAGCCTAGTTTCTGCTTACGCAACGTTCACTTAACCGAGTGTTGCAGCCGATCGCACCGTTGGAACTTTATGAAATTTTGAGGGATTATTCTTGACATGAGGTCTGTATTCTGAACGGTGGAGATTTCTATTGGAGTCTTCTAGCTTGTGTTACACCCCGTTTCCGAGACTGCCAGATTCAGAGTTCTTAATTTAAGCTCTTTCATCTTTTTGTGTTGTTAAGCGTATGATTATCAAGATGAATTCTTGATGTTACGCTGAGTAGGGAAGAAGGATTATGTGTTGGTTGTTGGTGGCTAGAGAAGAACACTTTTGTGCCCACTTCTTTGTTGATTTAGTGGAAGTTTTGGTGGTGCTTCGGGCCGTGGTTTTACTCCTCATATTGAGGAAGTTTCCATGTTAAATCTCGGTGTTGTTTCTTGTTTTTGATTGTTTGTTCCCGCTATGAGAATTCTATTCATTCCTTAAGGAAGTCATTCGATGAATTCCGATGTGTGTTAATTCGTGTTACATCCCTTCAAGTGGTATCAGAGCGGGTTTGATTGATTATAATTTGTGTCGATTGATGGAGGCTAATATGAGCAGGATGATTATGTTGACTGGTTCGAATTATTCTTCTTGGAAGTCTCGGATGGAAGATCTGCTTTATGTAAAGAATTACTACATGCATGTTTTCTCTACATAAATACCAAAGGATAAGACAGAGGAGCAGTGGACTATCTTTCTCAAGCAAGTGTGTGGATTTATCAGACAGTGGGTTGAGGATAATGTGTTGAATCATGTCAGTGGAATCAACCATACTCGAACCCTCTAGAGTAAACTTGAGAAGTTTTATGCCAGCAATACAGGAAGCAACAAGATGTATGTGATGAATCGGCTGTTGGGATTGAAGTATACGGATGGCTCTTCAATGGTGGATCATATCAATAGCTTTCAGGGTTATATTAATCAGTTGTCTTCCATGGGTCTTAAATTTGAAGACGAGTTGCTTGGTTTGTGGTTGTTTGGTAGTTTGCCGCACACTTGGGATACTTTCAGGACATCGGTTTCAAATTCAGCTCCAAAAGGAGTGGTTACATATGATTTTGCGGAGGCTAGCTGTATGAATGAAGAGGTGAGGAGAAAGTCTCTTGATTATAATTCTTCTTCGAAATCAGATATTCTGGTTACCGAGTCACGGGGGAGAAGATAGCTGTGGACCGAAGAGTAGGAATGGTAATGACAGAAGTAAGTCTCGAGGAAAGTTTACAGATGTTGAATGTCATCATTGTGGTAAGAAGGGACAGATCAAGCCTTTCTGTTGGTTATTGAAGAAGGAGAATAAGCAAAGATATAAAGAGAAGGGCAAAAACAAGAAGTCAGGTGAAAATAGTGATGCAGAACGAGTTGCCACTACCACTAAAGATTTTCTGATTGTCTATGATTGTGATGTAGTTAATTTGACTAGCCACAAGACCAGTTGAGTGATTGACAGTGGTGCTTCTACTCATACTACCTCTCGGAAGGATTTCTTCACTTCTTACACACCAGGTAGTTTTTGTTCTATGAAGATGGGAAATGATGGTGAGGCAAATGTTGTTGGCATTGGTGATATATGCTTGGAGACTAGTATTGGTTCTAAGTTGATTCTGAAAGATGTAAAGCATGTCCCAAACATCAGGTTGAACTTGATTTTTGACTGGAAAGCTAGATGATGGTGGTTATTGTAGTACCTTTGCAAATGGAAGATGGAAGCTTACCAAAGGTTCGATGATTGTGGCCAGAGGTGAGAGATCTTCGGGTTTATACATGTTGCATGCTAAGATTGCGAATCATGTCGTTAATGTGGTAGAAAATGTGGCTATATCTGAGTTGTGGCATAAAAGGCTTGGTCATATCAGTGAGAAAGGTCTTTCTATCTTAGGTAGAAAGAATGTCTTATCTAGTTTGAAGATTGCCAGCTTGCAGAGGTGTGATCATTGTTTGGCAGGGAAGCAGAATCGAGTATCGTTTAAGTCTTCATCGTCGGGTAGAAAAGAAAATATTCTTGACTTGGTGCATTCTGATTTATGTGGTCCTATGAAGACTCAGACTATGGGTGGATCTCTTTATTTTGTCACTTTCATTGATGATCATTCGAGAAAGACTTGGCTTTATACCTTGAAGCATAAGAGCCAAGTTATAGATGTGTTCAAACAGTTTCATGTTTCAGTTGAGAGGGAAACTGAAAGAAAGCTCAAGTGCATTCGATCAGATAATGGAGGTGAGTATTTGGGGCCATTTGATGAGTATTGTACACAGCAGGATATTCGACGTCAAAAGACGACACCCAAGACACCTCAATTTAATGGGTTAGCATAGAGGATGAACAGAACTCTCGTCGAACGATTAAGATGTCTACTTTCACATGCCAAGTTCCCGAAGTCTTTCTAGGGAGAAGCTCTTAACACTGTTGTTCACGTGTTAAATCTTACACCGTGTGTTCCCTTGAAGTTTGATGTTCCAAATCGAGTTTGGAGTGGTAAGGATCCCTCTTATAATCACTTGAAAGTCTTTGGATCCAAAGCTTTTGTACAAATCCCAAGTGATGAGAGAAGTAAGCTTGATTTGAAGTCAAAGCAGTGTGTTTTTATCGGATATGGTCAGGATGAGTTTGGCTACAGATTTTATGATCCCATCTCAAAGAAGCTTGTTCGAAGTCGAGATACAGTTTTTGCAAAGTATCAAACTATAGAGTGCGTTGACAAGGTGAAATTTTCTTCTGTTTCTAGAAGTGAGAACTTGGATATGAGTATTGTTCCTCCTATGTCAATTCCATCGCAGAGTGAAATGATGAGCATGAGACAGATGAGATTGAAACCGAAGTTGTTGAGGATTTACCAACTACTGAAGCTCCAAGTGATATGTCACTCAGTTGAGAGAACGACAACCATCCACCAGGTATCCAGTTAACGAGTATATTCCATTGACTGACGGGGGAGAGCCCGAATATTTTGAGGAAGCCATTGAGAGTGAGCAAAAGGTAGAATGTGTTCGTGCCATGGATGATGAGATGAAATCACTTCATGATAATGATACCTATGAATTGGTGAAGTTGCCTAAGGGTAAGCGTGCTCTGAAGAACAGGTGGATATTCAGGATAAAGCATTAACACAACTCTCAGCCACGATACAAAGCAAGACTGGTAGTAAAGGGCTTCAGTCAAAGGAAAGGAGTTGATTTTGATGAGATTTTCTCTCCGGTTGTGAAGATGTCATCCATTCGAGTTGTGATGGGTTTAGCTGCCAACCTCGACTTGGAGTTTGAACAAATGAATGTCAAGACAGCCTTTCTTCATGGTGACTTGCATGAAGAGATTTACATGGAACGACCTCAAGGTTTCATAGTAAAAGGAAAAGAAGATTTTGTGTGCAAGCTCAACAAAAGTCTCTACGGTTTGAAACAAGCCCCAAGGCAATGGTATATGAAATTTGAGTCCTTTATGGGAGAGCATGGCTACACCAGAACCAATACAGACCATTGTGTCTTCTTTCAGAGGTTTGGTGATGATGACTTCATTATCCTCCTATTATATGTGAATGATATGCTTCTTGTTGGTAGGAATATCTCACGCATTAATCAGTTGAACAAACAATTGAACAAGTCTTTTGCTATGAAAGACCTAGGTCCTGCAGAACAGATTCTCGCCATGAGAGTTACTAGAAGAAGATCTTCTTATCGCAAGAGAAGTATATTCACAAAGTGTTGGAAATGTTGAATATTGAAAATACTAAAGCAGTAAGTTCCCCCTTTCCTTCTGGAGTTAAGTTGAGTCGCGATCATTGTCCTTCTTTTGATGAGCATAGGCAGTTCATGCAGAAGGTTCCGTATAGTTCTGTTGTTGGTAGTTTGATGTATGCGATGGTGTGCACGAGACCTGATATAGCGCATGCTGTTAGCGTGGTGAGCTGATTCTTATCTACTAATCCTGGAAAAGAGCATTGGAATGTGGTGAAATGGATCATGAGGTATTTGCGTGGCACCGCAAACTATGGTATATGTTTCGGAGGTGGTGACCCAAAGTTGATTGGCTATGCAGATGCAGATATGGCTGGAGTGATACTCGTAAGTCGACATCAGGTTATTTGATTACCTTTGCAGGGGGAGCCGTTTCTTGGCAATCAAGGCTTCAGAAATGTGTTGCACTATCTACTACCGAGGCGGAATTCATTGTTGCCACAGAAGCGTGCAAAGAACTATTGTGGATGAAGAATTTTCTTCAAGAGCTTAGATTAAATCAAGAACGGTATGTTCTCTTTTGTGATAATCAAAGTGCCATATATCTTGTGAAGAATTCAACTTTTCATGCGAAGTCGAAACATATATATATGAGATATCATTGGATTCGAGATGTGAATTCTAAGCTGGTGCACATTGAGAAGATTCAAACTGATGATAGTGGCTAGGATATGATGACGAAGGCGCTTTCTAGAAAAAGAATTATGGCTTGTCGTCAAGTCGCCGGTATTTCGGCGAGTTCTTCCACATAGTCGAGAGGGGGAGATTTGTTGGGTTGTTCTCTCTTATTTGTTAGAGCGGCCCAAGCCCGTGTACCTTATACGGATGAAGCCTGAAGCCCACCATCACTTTAAGGGGTCATCTAGGGTTTTCTTCAAATGACACAAGACAAGAAAAAACGTAGCAAGAGTGAGGAGAGACGGCCGAAGAAGAGAAGCAAACCCGGATTCCGCCGCAGCCTAGTTTCAGCCTACGCGACGTTCACTTAACCAGGTGTTACAGCCGATCGCACCGTTGGAACTTTGTCAAATTTTGAGAGATTATTCATGACTTGAGGTTCTGTAGTATGAACGGTAGAGATTGCTATTTAAGTTTTCTAGCTTGTGATTACACCACGTTTCCGAGACTTCCAGATTCGGAGTTTTTGATTTCAGCTCTTTCATCTTTTTGTGTTGTTAAGCGTATGACTGACAGGATGAGTTCTTGATGTTATGCTGAGTACGGAAGAAGGGTTATGTGCTGGTTGTTGGTGGCTAGAGAAGAACACTTGTGTACCCACTTCTTTGTTGATTTAGTGGAAGTTTTGGTGGTACCTCGGGCCGTGGTTTCTCCTCACATTGAGGAGGTTTCCATGTTAAGTGACGGTATTGTTTCTTGTTTTCGATTGTTTATTTCTGCTGTGAGAATTATATTCTCTTAAAGAAGTCATTCGACGAATTACGTGGTGTGTTAGTTCGTGTTACATCCCTTCACATATATATAAGCATTTTACTAGTTGAAAATGATAGAATCGAAATATACTGACGATATTGAAGAGTAGGAGAAATATGAACGTAAAAAGTTGTGCTGCTGTTATATGTTATACGAAAAGGAAGTAAAAAATGCTTCGATATAATTATATCTTTAACTTTCGGCAAGTTTCGTTTATTGTATTTGGCAAACTTTGAATTCCCCTAGTAGTGCAAAGATTAATTCAAGAAATGGAACTCGTATGCCTTATCAATATATTCAACTTCAACTAATCAGATTCATTTAATAATGTTGAATTGTATCGTTTTGGAGGATATTTTTGCATTTCGGACATGCTTGTCATATCTTAACTCCCCATAACTATCGGACAAAGTAACTTTCGAAGATGAGATTCTCCATGGTGGAAAAATCCAATGTAAAAATGGATGAAGGTAAAAATATTGTGGAATTTAGTTTCCCGACAAAAGTATGGACCACACTCGACAGGAAAAGACGTGGGAAATTGTTTTTGTTATTTATCTTTAGTATTAGTCAAATGCGACATATGTAATCAAAGGAAAAACCATCCTACCACAATGCTAATAAGGAATCATTACGAGCTTAATATATATAAACTTTAGTCCAGACCATTTGAAAATACAATAATTGTCGATTGTCATCAATCATAACATATAATGGAACGCGGAGCAAAAGATGGTCGGATATTTTTTAAAAAATTTATTCATCGATGTTATTCTTATAAGTACCAGAGTTGTACGAAAGTTAACGTAAAAGACAACTAGGAAACACTTTCTAAGCTTACTTGGTATGGTTAAATTCACATCAAATCCGCTTAGGATAAATCGTTGTTTTGGACTAAATTACAGAGTAGAAAATAGTATGTTTAGTTTTTGTTAAGAAAAAAAATTCCAAAACATGATAAAACGAAACGAGTAGTTTCGAAGAAATTATTAACGAGTCCTTTAGTTTATGTAAGGAGTACATCATCGAATTGTTTCTAGAGCACTCTATCTTTTCATTTTTCAGTTTACTCAACAAACGAAAAAATCTGTTTGTCTTATTTTGTTTTCCAAAACCTTGAGTAGAATCATTTTATTACATCAATAACTCAATTTGTTTATTCTGGTATGTGGAATTATAGGAATTGATTAAATTATTTTTAGGGATCCTCCGTCTTTTTCAACCTAATAAAACAATTACAATTTTTAATAAAATAATTAGTGACCAAAATCAATCATTTTTTTAATTCTACATCAACCACTCTAGAGAATGATTATTTAGACTTTCTTGGAAAATAGTGCTTTCGCTAAGAGTATTATTATTATTATTATTTTTGGTTAGTCGTCGTTTGTTTTTATTCCTAGCTACTTAAGTAGGATGGTAATTTCTTCAAATCTACTCATTTATTGGACAAATAGAGCAGATTCTATATTTGGAGATATGTTACTGCCCGTTATTTTCTTTTATTGTCGGTTGTTCCACTACAGCCATTAATTACTTAGTCCCACACACGCACGCACAAACATACACATACTCATAAGTTGCTTCAATATTTTATTGGTAAGTAATCAAGAAGAAAGTGATCGAACTCGAGCTCTTAAACATCTACATGGAGCCTGGATTTAAGATGTCAACGACTGTGTATAATAATAGCAAGACATGTCGTGTCTCTCGTTCGTGCTCCTGATAAACTGCAAGGGGGTCGCCATCATTTTATTAATTTATTCACAAGTCCGAGATTAAAGAAAACACATAAATATTGGAAGCAACAACTTTCGTTCTTACTGGGACAAGATGCCGCTAAGATAAAATAATAATTTCCCATCCCTCATATTTTATCCTAATAATACATTACATTTTGCCCACATCAAATTGCCGATTTTGATGATGTCAACCGCGATTATTTGTGTGATTACGAGAATAATATTAGAAAGGTTGCCACGTGGTGATGATAATATCGTCCTTGGTACAAACTCTTCTACACTTATTTATGTATTTGCCCGTGTAATGTTGCTTTTTGTCATAAGTCCTCCGACTAATCCAGCTTGAGAATGAAGTCTTATGATACAACTCGAAGTTGTTTAAACTAAAAAAATAAAATTTCAGACATTCATTTCTAAAATATATAAAAAAAAAAATTATTCTCCTTTTAACAAAATTGCGACAATTTCTATGCCAAGGGACATTTGTCTTTTTCATTTCCTTTTTCTTTCAATGTATTCCCATTTTCTTTTCAGAAAATATTTCCACTGGTGCCTGTGATGGGACCATTAAAACCATTTCCTTCTCGTGGAGAAATCCAACGGGAACAAACATTTTGAGGTGGAACGAAAAGAAAGGAAGAAGAACGTGGAATTTTATATCCACCGACAAAATTACGGACCACATTCGAACGAGAAAACGTTTAGGAAGACGCGTGTGAAGAAAAGAACATCTTACCTGACACGCCGGATGTGAATTATCAATCAGTTAACGTCGTGGGGTAGAATAACATTCTAGCCACGTTTGTTCTTCCGTCCTCTAAATTTTGATCCCACTTTGTACACCACAAACTGTTCGCCATGTCGTGAAAGTAGTCGTGATGCTGTCGTTTCCCGATGGGAGTGTCCTTTCCAAAGTCTTTGCTCTTATTTTTCTCCACCCAAATATGAAAAGTCGCTGCCACTAGAGGAGGAAATGTCCAAAGAACAAAAGTAAATGCATAGTACGAGTTTAATGCCTTGATAACAGATGAATCCCGGGGAGATTTCGATTTTGAAAGTGTTTTCGAAATTCATGTGGGAAATATGGGAAAAGAAAGGTCGGAAGTTGATAATTATGCCTGAAGGGGTTGTTCGAATGCCATTGCCATGTTTACATTGGGTTTTGGGGCAAGTAATGTTGTATCTCAGTTTTATTAAATTTCAGGTGAAAAATCGAGTTAATATATGAAGGAACAATTCGAAGAGACTCGCACCTTTTCAAATTGAAACTTATTTGAGTGGGAAATGCATGCAAAAGGATTAACCGAATTGGTCAAGTCAATTACTTGCTTGTGTGATAAGACTTGAAGAAGCAAAACACAATTAGTAATTTTTTTATGAGTTTGAAGAAATTTCGCACTTGGTGGCGCCTCTATAAATTCTGGCTTGTACATCCATATATCATCATCATAGCATGCCTACACAACTTCCCTGGATATATTATTAGAGGTATCCACAAACTTTTAGTTTGGGCCAACGCGATGGCTGAGGCGCCGGCAGAATTACTGTTGATGGTTGTCCTGATCTGCGGTTGGGCAGCCACCTTCGCTCGGGGGGAGCTGTCGAGTTCTGTCTCCGATACGCTCCAGGGGGTGAACGAACAAGGTCCATACCTGGGAATAGTCGTCCCCAATTCCTTTGAGATGAGTCCTCTCCTCCAATCCTCAAGCTTCACCGTGGACGAGTTGCTTCCTCACTTGGACATCTCTGGTAAAGTTTCTAATTGACTCAGATAAGTCCATCGCACGAGCAAAATCACAGCACAGTTCGATAGTGTGTACAACTTGCCAATCCTTACTTATCTGGGGTTTCCTTGCTGGCCGTGGCCTGAAGGAAGGAGGTTTCGATTTGGGAGGTTGGAGAACAAGAAGGTCATCATCGTCATGACGGGACTAAGCATGGTAACAATGACACCAAACGAAATCTAAGAGTTTATTTTCATCTTTACGGGTACAAAGCTTATCACATCGTGTCTCATTACTTTTTATGTTTAATGAAGTTAAATGCAGGAGTAACAACAGAGTTGCTGGTAACGCTGTTCAAGGTGGAAGGAGTATTGCATTACGGGATTGCGGGGAATGCAAACCCAGATTTGGAAATTGGGGATGTCACTATCCCTCGTTATTGGGCTCATTCTGGCCTTTGGAATTGGCAGGTTTCAACATGTTAATTTCGACCCCCACCCTTAAAATATGCCCAATGTTCTTTTCATACGTCACTCTTTCGGCGTGCATTAATATGTCAAATGTTTTGGTAGGTTACTCCCTTGGTTTATACACAAGCATTTCTCTTGAGGACATTTCTTTATATAAATAAATATATGTGTGTGTATGTGTTAAAGTAATGTGGGGCTTGTTTACTTTGTAAAAAAAAAAAAAAACAATAGAGATTTGGAGATGGACCGAATCAAGAACTATCCTTGGAATCGAATGGGGACTACACCAGGAAGATCGGCTACCTCAACATTTCCAGCTTCAATGTAAACCACACCAAGAATGGTTACCTCCAAGATAACCTCCTCAACAACATCTGGTACCAACCGGAGGAAGTGTTCCCGGTGGACGGCACGCCCGAGCAGCGACAGCATGCTTTCTGGGTCCACGTCGACCTGCACTACTTGTCGGTCTCCCAGAAAGTCAAGGTAGACTAATGGAATAATTAATTCTAAGACGTTGCAAACAAATGGTACCTTTATAAATGACTTGTTTTCTTGTGAGGGCTGCTCTTAGGAATTGAAGCTGGAGCAATGCGTGAACTCGACATTGTGCCTGCCGAGGGCACCGGTTGTGGCAATGGTCGATAGGGCGGTGAGCGCGAACGTGTTCCTTGACAACAGTGCATACAGGACTTTCCTTCACACGAAGTTCAACGTGTCGACGATTGACATGGAGACGGCAGCCGTTGCCCTCATCTGTCAGGAGCTGAGGGTGCCTTTCATTGCCTTCAGGTCGCTGTCGGATCTAGCTGGTGGAGGATCGGCCCTTTCAAATGAGGCCTCGGAATTCACGGCCTTGGCGTCCCAGAATGCTGTATTGGTGCTGATTAAGTTTGTTTCCCTGTTGTAGTGAGTTTCACTTTGTAATGATGGGTCATGACGGATTTCTGGTTAAATAAGGATTGATCGAGGAATTATATAACTTCTTATTATTTCCTAAGATAGCCTTTCTTTCTCTTCTCGAACTAATATTTATTCATCCAAGCATAAAAATTATTCCATGTAATTAATTACAACCTGAACTCAATACCAAAATAAATCAACATTATTATATAATAAATAAATGTGTACTTAAATGACGAGTTCGCATTTCCTAGTCATGAAAACTTATCTAATTTACGATTTGATTTGAAAAACATTTATCTTGTGACTTAAGCTTATATTTTAAAGTGAAGCTTTATTAAGATTCACGGATGCAATCATACGGATCCACAAGGACATGAAATTGGATGGGTAAAATTTTAGATTATTAAATTACACCTAATTCATTGATTTTTTTTTTTTTTTGTAAATGTGATCTATAAAATTATTAGCACGAGAAATACTTCGTTATGCTAATTATGCTTACGTCAAATATCAGTAATTCGAATTATTTTATTTAATGTATTCACGACAGTGAAATAAGAAGCGGGTGCTGCGAAAAGGAAATGGAATCTTAGTCTTTTTTAATAAGCAAAGTAACAACCTTATAAAATAATGCCATTAATTTTTTAGTAATTAATGAAACGCAAAAAGTTCTGTGTATCGTATACCAAAAGGTCAACTCTCTAGACTTGAGGAATGTGATATGCATCTTCTAACGGTTTATGATTTTATATTTTCTCTTTATTATTATTATTATTTAATTGTTAAATGGAACAATGTTTGTTTCCGTATTTCCTTTAACCATTTCATGCCTTTTAACTGTTCTAGCTACTTTTTAAGTTACAAGAAAAGAAACCAATCTGTCATTATCCATTAATTATTCGATCAAACTAAAACATTCCTTTTTTACTTTGACCAAATGATCAAATCTTTCCCATACTTTTTTAAATTTCTATTTTTACTTGATTTATCTCATTTGTAATATAATGCTTCCTATGATGATCTAATGCTTAGTTCTTACATCATTTTTAGTCTGCGGTTAAGTGAGATCAGTAATGGAAGCTGGCACGGAGCATGATGCATCATCACACAAAGATTATCCTCTTTCTTATCCCGAGTCTTACATGGGAGGAAACAAAGCAATCTCAACCGTGATCACAAATCGGAGTCCAGGACGAGGACAAAACAATCGACATTGGTTGTTCGATCGACAAGAACAGTCTAATGAGACTTGTGATTCAATCCTAAACCAACAACTAACCATCCAGCAAGCAGTTATCCCGTCCTCGTCGTCCTCGGTGAAAAAAAAAAATACTTATTTCTTCTTTGTAGTGGCTATCGTTGTTGTGCAGCGACTACGGTATAAATGAGTAAAAGTAGGGTCCACCCGATAATTTCATTTAGAAGGATGAATGTAAGATTGAGTAATTATTAAAAATGTATTTAAATTTTTTGATATGGTTTTGATGATGAGTCGTATATTCACCTACTATGAATTTACAAAAGTTGAGCTAATCGTTACAAAAACCTGAAACTTTTGTAATTAGGATATACTTACTAAAATAGGAAAAATATCATGAAAGTGTTTTGTACCTTTAATGATCATTTCATATTAAATTACGTAATTATAAAATATTTTCATAATTAGATATTTTAATAAATTATTAATTATCTTATGTTGATATGGTTTTGATGATGAGTCACACAGCAGGTTTAACCTGCTATGACTTTACAGAAGCTGTAACCTCATGTAACGATGATATACTTCCTCATAAAGGAAAAATATCATGAAAATATTTTCTACATCCTCCAATGGTTATTTCAGATCAAATAACGTGATTAGAAAATATTTCTATAATTAGATATTTTAATAATTAATTAATTACTAATTATATTAATTAATTTATTAATTCAAAAGAGAAATATTCTTATAAAAATTATTTGAATTAATATTAAAATAAATATCTGGTAAGACAAATCACTGAAAGTCAAAAATAAGATATTTTTCCTAATCAAGGAAATTATCTTGTCAATTTTGGAAATTTATATCTAACCTTATGTGAGAGATAACGTTATTTAGAAATCACTTCCAATTAAACAATTCACATGAATTTCGTCCAGTTACAATGACAAACTTATCTGGAACGAATTATTCCATTCGAAAATAAATGATTGATCGTTACTATAAATAGAAGGTTGATTGTGTATTATGGCCGAACCTTTTGTAGTGCTCTATCGTGGGACTGAAATATCCAATTAGCACAAAAATAATTTTGGATAGTCTCTAACGGATATGTGCACGAGCCCATGATTAGATTTCTCAGGTTGGGAATAAAATATTTTTTATTGTCAACTTTAGAAGGTTGTTGATTGAATCTGGCTCAACCTTCTGTAATGCAATATCTTGAGATTGGATAATCCGATTGATACAAAATCAATCAGATATGGTTCCCAAATGATTTATGCATTATGGGAATGTATCTGGTCGTAATTTAATTTTAGAATAACAAATTTCCTTAATAACAGAAGGATGGATCCGATGTATAAAAGAAAAACTAAAAAATAATTCATATGGTTTGATTAAAGTACGGTGGTAAGTCTTGGCACTCTTGCAACGTTATTATGGTGTTTTAACGTGTATGTTGAGTGTGCAGGATGGAGTCTCCAGGCGAGCGTTCTCGCAAGAGGTGACTACAACGGGTTGAGCGTTTGTAAAGCCGCTCCGGAGACGCCGGTGGTTACGGATCCGAGGGACTCAACCGGAACACTGTCCGTAACGTCGGACTGTGTGCAACAGGGCTCGGGGAGAAGGGTTGTTGGTTGGCGAGTCGGCGTACAGAGTTCGTCGAAGAGAAGGAGTCCGTAGCAGGCGTAAGCGGTAAGGGACTTACAACCTTCTGTAGTTGGTTATTTGGTTATCTGTTTGTTTGCAACATGTGTGCACTGGTGAAGCCACTCCGTAGGCGTTGGTGGCTGTGGATATGAAGGACTTGGCCAGGAAGCTGTCCGTAATGTCGAATTGGCGTACAGCAAGTCCATGAGAAGGAATCCATTGGAAGAGCAAGTGGTGAGGGACTGCAGCCTCCTGTAGACGATTATTTTCCTTATTTTGCAGGTTATATCGAAAGTACAAAATGAGAAGCCCATCAGACGACGTCCAAACACTTAGAGATAGAGCCATCGAGCCTGATCGTAAATCCACAGAAGGGACAGCCCGCTACTGCGTCACAGGAGGCTGAAACTTCCAGCCAGGGTTCTGGGCTCCCTAAGTCTGGTTGATTTCCTTGTGATTCGACCAAGACGCATCCCAAACTCAGTAAGAAAGTTTCTCGCATTGCGTAAACTCTTACCGCCCTATGGTTAAAAGAATTGTTTTCTTTCCCCACAGAAGGTTCTACCTTCTACATTGTAATCATTAATTACAAGTTATTAGTGAAAGCGGCCGAAAGTGGATGTAAGTGTATTCACCGAACCACTATAAAACATTGTGTTCTGATTTGTCTTTAAGCTTCTATAAAACATAGAGGCTAAGCCTTCCGCTGTAAAGGTTTTGTGAGTTTGTCGAGAAAGTTCTATTTGAGCGAAAAGACACCCCTCCTCTTAGTCACAATCGATGGGCCAACATCTTATTAATTAAATGAAGAATATTCCTTGTAATATTATTTGCATTAATATTAACTTATTATCTGGTTAGACAAACCATAAAAAAATTCCCTATTTTCGAAAATTATATTATTAAATATGGAAATTTTCTAGTACACTTTTGTGAGGAGATAATGTGAATAAGAAACATCCAACTATCATACAAATTGTATGAATTACGTCCAAATTCACTGATTAACTTGTCTGAGATGAATAAATCCAATTTTAAAATAAATGATTGATTATTTTCATCAATAGAAGGTTGTTGGTCTCACTAGGTCGAGCCTATTAAAATATCAAACTACAATATCTTGTTACAATATTTCTCAAGTTGGAAATTAAATTTACTTTCTTTCCAACTATAGAAGGTTGCTAATTTGTTCAGCCCAGAACCTTCTGTAACATAATATTCCTTGGAAAATCAATTAAATCAGAATCAAAATAATCTAATTTATTTTAACGGATAATTGCCTATGAATGACGCCACTTGTGCAGTTAGGAAACAAAATTTTTTTTCCAAGTAAAGTTTATGTCTCTTGTCTTCGGTATATTATTATGTTTTCTGTCATTGTAAAAAGTTTGGGTCGTGAATAGACAATACATAAGATCCGTTATAGCGAAATTCTAGTTTAATTTTGTGAGGATTGCCGTTAGTCACCCGCCGGGAAGAACGTGAGGTGGAGATTGTTGTATCGTTGGTGAAGCCTCTTAAAAAATGACCCGATGGGCTCGAGGGACTCTGGTTGGAGGCTGCAAAGATTTTGGTGGTGACGAGCAGCCAGTTGTTGGCGTGCTGACGTGTAGTGGGCCTACTCTTCATCAGGTGTTTTTATCTTCAATTCTTTCTAATATTTCTACAGTCGTACAAAAACATTGGCATTTGAAGAGTTTGAAGCTTGTTGATTTAACACCTGGACAGATTTAACAAGAAATCATGAGTGCATTAGCTGAACCCAACCTTCGAAAAATACTCATTCTGTTATTTCTTTACCCATTTCATTATATAATTGTCATCCTTTACAACTTCCACATCCTCTAAGATTACTTATATGAAATAAATCATTCAAGTGAATCACATCCAAATCAAATTTCAAATACTAAAATTTTACTACTTAATCCATATTCAACCTTTATAAAGCCATCACCTAGATCAATCAGAGAAATAAGTATACTAATAAAGAAACAAGTATCACATGTACTTAAGTATATTCACACCAACAACTTTAGCCAACATCAAATCTATGTCATTCAGACAGAACAATTTGTGACACTTCAATTGCCTGTCAATTCCCTATACAAGGACATAACAAAGCTATACGCATATGCACTTTAGTGCTACTAGACTTGCCCTAAGATATTGTTTAGCTCTTGTAAACTCGTGCAAAATCAAATCACTGAAAACTCTATGAGGGAAATCTATGTTCTTTTATTAAATGAAAGTGGAGAATAGACATCTAATTATTCAACATCATAAATAGAAATGAGAAATCTAAACTATGAAAGCCATAAAATTCTTCTTTAAATCCCTTCCTAATTTCTTAAGATAACATCCATTTATTTCAGGAAACAATCCGTCCCTAATTTTCTTTAATCAATCTTGATATTTCACATCAGCCTTGATACAATACCAACAAACTCCTCCTTAGATCAAATGATGACAGATATTCCAATCTTCTTCCGAATCAATCATTCTCAAAAATCTCTACCAATTTCTAGTTCCGCTTCTATATGAGCTTCTGATCATTTCCTGCAACCAAAAAATCATCTACACATAAGGAAATAATAATCACACTGAGATCAGCCTTGCTAACATCTAGAGTATGACCAATTCAACTTCTTTCAAAGGCTAACTAAATCAAATAATCATCAATTTGTTACACCAAGCTCTAGGAGGTTGTTTCAATCCATCTAGAGTCTCCTTCAACATGGACACCTATTCAGGTTTTACAACACAGAAACCTTCTGACTGTTCTACGTAAATCTCCTCTTGCATTGCAACTAGTCACTTTCTGTCATCATTTGCATCCTCCAAAACTAGCAGGTTCTAATACTACCACATTGCAGCTTTCATAAGTCTCAGTCGCAGTTGTTAAAAGTGCGTCTTGCGCGCTTAAAGCGACTAAGCACAGCAAGGCGCATCTAAGGCGCTTCGCTCTTTAGTGATAGAGCACATTGCAAGAAGCGCGCCTAGCCGCGCGCTTTGTGCTTCAGGCGTAAGGCGCATAAAAGCGCCGCGGTAAGGTGCAACGGTCAAAATTAAATCAGCCTTTCCCTTTACTAAAATTTCCTCCCCTTATTTTGACTTAAATCCACCCGATGTCCTCCCCTATCTTGCTGAAGTCTTACCCCCTTTTGCCGACGCCCTCCCCCTTTTCCTTGCCGACGGCTTCATCATTTTCCTTGTCGACGCCCTACCCCTTTTGCCGACGCCCTCCCCCTTTTCCTTGTCGACGCCCTACCCCTTTTGCCGACGCCTTCCCCATTTTGCCGGAGAACCCTCATCTGCTGGAAAAATATCAGGAAGTTCGTGTTCCTGATTCTTGTTTTCACTTTTTTAGAGTCTTCTCGGGCAACATTAGTGATTTTCATTGTATGTAGTATCAAAAGTTTTTGAATTTGGAATGTACAGTCTTATTCATTACTATAATATTATTGGTTCTACTTAAATGCAACAATGCACAGCTGCAAAAGCTCCAGTGGTTTGCTTGTCGATGTTTTGGTGAAGTAACTCTGGTGCTGTTTGAATGTCTTTGAATACGAATGTCTTCGTTTAACATCGGCGCCTACATGTCAAAAGCGCGCCTTGCGCTTTCTGCTTAAAGCGATTTGGGACGTTTGCGCTTTGCTCGTTAACAACTATGGTCTCGGTTAATGATCTCGTATCTCTTTTTGGTGGACCATCAATCTAGTGTTCAGAACCGAGTTGTTGCTTGACGTTCTTATTGAAGTGGTTTTGATGATTAACATTGACATTCTGCAAAACAGAACTCAACCCTCCACACGACAGAAGCTACTCTTGATGAGAACCTTCTATAAGGAAATATTTTTGTAATTAACAACTAATTACGAAATTAAATGTGAATATTTCAACGTAATTATCCAAATTGATCAGAATAATTATCTAATCGAAATCAAATTAATTCGTAGGAAATATATTATTCTTTTTATTTATGAAATAAATTATCTATTTATGAATGTTTCTACATGATTGATTATATATCATATGAATGCTATCTTCCATTAATAAGTTTTCTTTGGATAACAAAAACGTGTTATTTGTCCAGTTTCATCAAAATAAACTAATGAATCTGACAAAGTAACTTGTGGAAATTAATTGTCAATTGTTTCCTTTCATAATAGGTTAGTCGCAATCTGTAACCTTCTGCAAGTATCTCCGAAGGAATTTGATTAAATTAAATTATTTTTAATTAGATTTATCCCCAATGGATACTTAGCAACGAGAGATGTCATTTGCTTATAATGAAATTAATATCAATGATTTATTTGTTTTCCATTTCAGTGTAGAAGCTATATTAGTCAATTCTACCTTCTATGCTTAGCGTTTTGTAATTGTGTATAAACAGGGATTCATTTGTACTGTAAAGTGAGTAGAAAACATCAAATACATTTGTCAGATGTTGGAGGTTGTAATTTTTTGTTGGTTTGAGTCTTGTTGGTCACACCCGAGAGAGGTGAGCCGCAGAAGGCTGCATCGTTGGTGAAGTCTTCTCGGAAAGTGACTTGGGGGCCACGAGGGACTCTTGGTTGGAGGCAACAGGAGAAGTTGGTGCAGGCGTGCGGCTAGAGGTTGGCGTGGCCAACGTGCCGTGGGCCAGAGAGAAGGGCATATACCCTAGGAGTAGAGAAGGTGAGGGACTGACCCAGACAGAAGTTGTTGTCAGCTTGCGTGGGGCTTACTCCGTGCTTGGGTAGGGCTTGCTACGTGCTTGCGTGGGGTTCGCCACGTAGTCGCTATCTCCAGGAGGTCGCGCAGGTCATGTGGAGCCATCGGAGGGAAAATCCATCCTTAGACAGGGGTCGTTGTCTGCTTGTGAAGGGTTCGCTACGACCTCACGAGGGGTACACCATGAAGTCGTTGTCCTGAGATGATTGTGCTTGGTTACCTTTGTTAGTCACGTTAACTCGTGTACCAAATCAATGTGGTACAGAACCTTTTAGTCTGTGCTGTGAAACTCAGTCACCAGTGGTGCAGAATCTTCTGGTCTATGTTGTGCAATGAGTCACCTTTGTGCAGACCCTTTGGGTCTGTGCTGTAGAAAGTGGATCTCATATCACCTTCTGTAATCGCTACCGCGTTACGTATCACCTTCTGTAATCTCTACTATGTTACGTCTGAGTGATAACCATCTAAATTTTGGGTGAGGAGTGGACATAGGCAAGTTGCTGAATCACTATAAAAGTCTTGTGTCCATCAAACAAGTCGCAATCACATTCGTACATTCTGTCATATAGAAACCTGTTAGTAAAGTTCTATGTTACAGAAGCTTTCTTCCGCTGCGGGGTTTGTCGAAAAGGAGTTAAAAATCCTTAATTGGACTTTAACACTAATTAACACCCACTTTTAATGTAACAATTGGTATCAGAGCGGGTTTCAACAGAAGCTTAACCGCTTGTTCTAGATCCCACAGAAGCTTGTGCCAGCTACACGCTCTACGCTGCAGAAGCTTTCGTCTCTGCGACTATCATCTAAATAGATTATAAGTTTCTGTTTGGATTATTTTGATTGGTATTCTCGTTCTGGTTTATGTAATCTTAACTACCTTAAGGACTGAATTATCTTTCACAGAAGCTTTAAACTATGCGAAAATAAAACGACTACTCTTCTGTAGAAGCTTACGCTCTGTCATAATTATATTATTGTTCAACAAAAGCTTACGCTCTGTTAAAATACACAAATTGGTATAAGAGTTCTGTTCAACAGAGGCTGAATTGTCTTGTTGAGATCTTATTGAGGCTCTACCATCTATACACTTTTTTACGGTTTGCATCTCGGTTTTGTTCTGTAGAATCCTATAGCTCTACGAGAAGTCAACATCAGCTATCGGAAAATAAAATTCTGATTAGTCATATTGACACTCGTGTTCTAGTTAACAGAGGTTTGGCTGTTGGTTTGACAACTGATTTCTACCCAACAGAAGCTTGTAACTCGTTGAGGTTCTACGCTGTAATCGTCAAAGTTCTGCTCTATAGTACCTGACACTATATGGGAATAACTACAATGTACCAAAACCACATGTTGGAATCTTCCCATATTTGATGGTAAGAATTTTGCCTATTGGAAAATTCGAATAAGTGCATTTGTAGATGCTATCAATGATGACTTGTGGTCCTATATAGAAGATGGTCCACCCTCCATACCAGAGAACTAACAAAATGATTGAGATGGTCATCCCACACAGGAATACCTCAAGGGCAAACGACTCACTGAGGCAGCAAAGTACTTGATGTTAAGTGTTATGTCTGAAAGTGAATTTGTTAAAATTTCTACTTGCACTTCGGGTAAGGAAATCAAGGATAAGCTTATTACCATACATTAGGACAAACCAGATTAGAGAAACTAAGATGAATTTCTTAATTCATCAATAAAAAAATTGTACAATAAAAGGTGATGAATCTGTAGAACAGATGTTCCAAAGACTCAACCTCGTAGTTAATGCCTTAACACACTTAAGAAACGCTATACAAATTTTGAACTAGTACGAAAGGTTCTGCGTACTCTACCCAAATCTTAGGAAGCCAAAAAACGGCTATATAGGAAGCTAAAGATATTTCTACTCTTCGGCTAGATCAGTTAATGAGCTCTTTAATGTCATATGAGATGGAAAGAACCTCTCAATCTGATATAAAAAGGGCTCCAATAGCTTTCAGAGGAGAACCAATCGAAGGTTCTAATGATGAAGCAGAAGCTGATTCGGCTGACGAAATCGCTATGATAGCTAAGAGAAGCCATCTGCGGTTCGCCATGAAGAAACACTTCAATAAGAGAAGCCAAAATCATGATAAGCAATCTGAACCAAGATTGGTTATTTGCTATGGATGTCAAATGAAAGGGCATTTCAAAAGTGATTGGCCCCTACTCAAAGAGATGGAAGAACCTTCTATGACCAAGAAGGCAATGCTTGCCAGGGATGACTTTGTAGATTCTGATGATAAGAAAGAAGAAGCACTATTGTGTGTTATTTACTACTCACACAGAAACACAAAATCCCAGCAAAATGAGCATCAATGAAAGAAAGCATAAATGTTGATCCGAACAGGGTTCGATTACATATAATACGTCAAACACCAATTGGCTGATATCTTTACTAAGCTTCTCAGTAAAGAAAAGTTTTTCTTTTCAAAAGTAAATTAAGAATCTGCCCTCCCATATAATGTCTTGAAAAGACATCATGTAAGTACTTTATGCAACGTAGGAACTTACAACTGAAGGTATTTCCTTCTACATTACAGAATGCGCTACAAAAAGTATAACAAATTGTATACCTTAATAAACGAAAAATTGAATTAAATAATTTCCAAAAATAATTTTGGAAGTTCAAAACAGAGGATATATTGTAAAAATATATTTTCAAAATAATTCGAGCAAACATAATTGGCTTTTAAGAGTAGAAGGCATCAAAGGAAGGATACACTTCTTGAGAAATATTTTTAGGAAAATAAAATCCTAATAGATTATGTTTCAAAATTTAATTTCGAAAGAATCACGTTTGAAATTTAAGTCCAAAAGAAAATCATTAAAGAAGAGAAATAACGCTTCCTTTTATAATGCAGAACTCTCAAAATAGCAAACTTTCAACAGTTCATGTGAACAAAATCTTGGAGATTTAAACAAATTACGTGATAAAATCTCTAGAAGATTTCGATTCCGAAAAGTTAGATGGAAGAAAATATTCCAATCTAAACAAATCTTTCAAAACACATAAATTATAGGAAAGAAAATATTTTTTTTATAAGTAAAGAAAAAGGAAAATATTTTCTTTCTATCAATATGATTTTTAGGATAGAAAGTATTCTTTTCTTATTGTTTTGAAGTCCTCACTTCATTTAAATCAATCGAGGGCCCTTGTTTCGTCTTCACCAAAAAGAATCCTCGAAACTGTAAGCTCTCAACCTCCAATTCTACCAACTCCATGGCACCCAAGTCGAAATTTCTTCAGAAAAAGGATCTTGTTGCCGCCACTCCCTCTTCGTCGGAGAAACCTCCATCTTCTCCGAAGGAATCGTCCACCATTATCACTGAACACCAGCCGACGAGCAAACCATCTCCAAGGACCTAGGACTTCCCAAAGCTTTGATCCGAGAGGAATTGGAAGATACAGATGGGACTCCACTCGTCACGGCAGAGGTTACTCATGTCGCTCAACCCTCTGCTGAATATTCCCCTGTTGCTGGAGACGATGATAAATCGTTCAATGCGGATGATGTCGTTGTGGATACTGATTCTGACATGAAAAGCAACATTCTCTTGATTGAGGCTGATGATGAGGTCCTAGAGGTTGAACTCACTCCTCAGGTGCTTCCCTCGGGGGATAGGAAGTAAAAAGGCATAGCCTTTACATCCCAGACGTTTGTATTGCAACAATCACTCCTAAGACTAAACTTCTCCACGATGCTATGAAGCCATCGGCTGTTGCTTCCCGCACTAGGCTGAAAAGGAAAGTTCCTGATATCATTAGCTCATCAATAACAAAGATCGATGTGAAGAAACCCAAGTCAGTGACAAAGCTTTCCCTCATGGACGGCACCACCAATGAGACCATCATAGGTTTCATCCCATCGGTAACAACTCTTGTCTCATAAAAGGAGATAGATGAAGTTCTTGCTAATCGTAAGATATGGCTAGTTGTGATGATATGGGTAGATAAATTGCTGCTTTCAAGCGCATTGACTTCAATTGGTTTGCAGCTAATGATCTTGACATAGCACCTCTATTTGATATACTCGAATTGAAATCCTTCTGCAAAACATATGCTGAGTTGCCCGTAGTGAAACTGAGAGAGTTCTACACCAACATAACGATTCGTGAGGATGGTCCCCTTGTTAAGTTCTTCAAGACGGTTGTCGACGGGGTCACTCTTGTCTTCTCCGTCCATGATGTGAACCAAATGTTTGGATATGAGGAGCACGACCCGCTGTCTGAGCTTGGAAGGGCAGCTTCTTACAGCATCATCCTAGGAAAGAAGGCATAAGTGTCGAGGTATCTGGAGTTCACGAGGCTGGACATCAAAAGCAGAATCCTACATCGTGTTGCATTGTTCTGCCTTATGTCACGTAGTGGGAGCGTAGACACCATCACTTCAAAGATGCAAGGATTATGTCACACATTCTGAAAGGGATCCCCTTCAACCTTGGACTGCTGGTTTTTTAGCACATGAAAGGCTGCTGCAACACCACTGGGAATGCTCTCCCCTATGGTCAGGTAATCGTCGGACTCCTAAAACTTGCTGGAATTCGTTTTAATGCATCTGCTATGCGAGAGAAGTGGAGGGTTGGAACATTTGGGAACCAAATCATCACAAGCATGCACTATGTGAAGATGGCCACTACTTGGACGATCAAAGGGAAAACCGCATATCCATCCCCTATTGTTGAGGAGATGCCTCCAGCCCCCAAAGCTGCGAAGAAGGCTGCTGCTGCTACTGCACTATCTGCTGCCGCTACTGCACCATCTGCTGCCAAAGCGTCTGCTGCATAGAAAGCAGCTGGACCATATGAGGACGTCTTATTTCCCTGGGATCTCTATTCATCCTCCAAGATCTTAAGCAGTAAGCTGTGGAAAATGGGGAAGACATTCGCGTACTCCAGCGCATGGTGCTAAATCTGACTCGCATGGTGGAACGCCATGACAAACTTGTTGAGCCCCCTTCTGCGGATGGCGCATGATGCACTTGTTTGTTGTTTTGGATTATCAGTACCTTAGGCCAAAGACGACTTTACATGACCTCATGGTTTGATGTAATAAGTGCCATTTATGGACACACTTTCTACATTTCGGTTTGAATAACTCTTCTGCAGTATATGCTTCTCCTTTTGTAACGTTCCGTTCTCCTTGTTTTTAATATGACAAAACGGGGGAGAAATTGTGTTGAGGGGGAGTACTTCGCTCTGTGTTTTAGTTGTAGAAAAATATTTGATTTTCTATAACTTTATGGGTGTAGAAGGCTATGAGTATCAAAGCTCACATTCAACCTTCTTCTGGAAAGGCGAATAGTGATCTTGTATAGTCAACCTTTACTGGGAGTGCAAAAGTGAGAACTCACCTTTTTTGTCGGGCTAAAATATAGATGTTTCATGCTATGTACATCATAGAAGCATTGTGCTCTGTGAACAGCTTTTCTATAACAAAAGCTTCTATGCTCTGTTCGACAGAAACCATATGATTCTGTAAAATGCAAGACTCGTACTCGCATCTATTTAGGGGGAGTCAGGGGGAGTTACATGCAATAATATTTCACTCAACGATGAATGTTTTGTCATCATAAAAAAGGGGGAGATTATTGAAGTGGTTTTGATGATGAGCATTGACCTTCTGTGAAACAGAAGTAAACCCTCAACACGACAGAAGCTACTCTTGATTAGAACCTTCTATAAGGAAATATTTTTGTAATTAATAATTAATTACGAAAGTAAATGTGAATATTCCATGGGAATTATCCAAATTAATCAGGATAATTAGCTGATTCGAAGTCAAATGGTTTTGTTACCAAAGAAATAAAAAGAATAATATATTTTCAATTAAAGGAAATAAATTATCTATTTATGGAAGGTTATACATGATTTATTATATATCATACGAATGCTATCTTCCATTAATAATTTTTCTTTGGAAAACAAAAACGTGTTATTTGTCCAAATTCATCAAAATATACTAATAAATCTAACAAAGTTAACTTCTGGAAATTAATTTTCAGTTATTTGCATTCATAAAAGGTTGCGCTATCTGTAACATTCTAGCGTGGGGCTTGCTGCGTACTTACATAGGGCTTGCTACGTGCTTGTGTGGGGTTCGCCACATAGTCACTATTTCGAGGAGATCGCACAGGTCTTGTGGAGCCGCCGAAGGGAAAATCCATCCTTGGACAGGGGTTTACATGCGTATGTTATATCCTATATAAACCTTTTAGTAAGGTTCTGTTTTACTGAAGCTTTCTTCTACAGCGGAGTTTTGCCGAAAAGGAGTTAAAAATCCTTAATTGAACTTTAATACTAATTCAACCCCCTCTTAATGTAATGGTTTTGTTCCTTCACAATCAACTTCTGTGACACGTGCCAAGTCTGTTCGACTTTATTATCCTAAGCCTCTAAAGCTTGTTGACTCCGTGACGTAAAATCAAAAGAAATCCTTCATCTAAATCTTAAGTAATTTCTTTCTACAATAATATGTGTAAATACTCCAAATTTAACTACCATGTCTACAAAGTCGCGTCGTCCATCACCATTGATGTGTTGTAACTTCAATTCAAATTGTACAAGCCCTAATAACCGATCAATAAAATTAAATATCAATTTTCCTTTACCCACTTTAATGGGGAAAGTCATCCATGTTACAAAAAGGAAAACAAACTGTCAGTATGGTTTTGATGATGCCATACAGAAGGTAAGCTTTTGCAGTGTAGAAGGTAAGCTTCTACTACTCTGCAGAAGGTTAACCTACATGGACAGTCTGTTTCGTACCTTCTGTCATCTAATTATTACCACAGATTATTTAATTAATCATCTGATTATTTAAATATATTAATATGGTATATTATGTTAATTAAAATGTTTTGAAATCATTTTAACTACGATTTATTTCCATGGGAGTTGATCTACTCTCTTTAAGGGAAGAAATCACTTAATATGTGGAAAGCACTTATGCAAGATTCTACTGATTGATCTGAAACTATCCAACGGTCAATTAATCCTTCCTCTTGCATCTAAATACGTCCAAGTTCTTTATGTATCATTGCAAAGGACAACCCATCTGAATATGGTCGCACCCCGCACGTGTCTATATCCAGAAGGCCTGCTAACCAATCATGGAAACCAAGATTATCTGATTTCCATTTACAGAAGCCTGACTGATGTTATATGTCTGAATCTTCTACAAGCCCTATATCTTAGGATCGTGAACACAATCATGACCAGATGGCATGATTGATCCTTAAGTGATACGGAGCATCTCTTACAATATGGAAATGTTTTATTTGGCTGACATTTTGTTTCCTTGTTTTGCAGAGCATTCAGTCAGCTACTGTACCTTTTATAAATATTTATTTCTATTTTGTATAAGATATGATCATTTGTTAGAAAGAAAAAAGTGAAGGACTTACGTGTCGAGTGAGTGTACTATAGCCTCAGAGACTTGTGAGTTTTCATTCTCTTTGGGGTTGAGCATTCGGTTGAAGAAGGCTGGTGCCCAGGGTACAAGCTAATCTAGGCATGAGTGATCGCGAAGGATCTAGCTGCAGTGTGGCGTGGCGGACGTGCATCAGGCTTACGAAGAAGTCGGGGTGTATACGTGCTAGGGTAGTGAGGAGAAGAAGGGCCGCGTCTGGAGGAATCTGGTGAGGTACTGGTATCGGTTGTTTTGTAACTGGTTTGCTCGTGTGTGCAGAAAGTAGGTGTCTAGGGTGTAAGCTTTGCCGGGCGTGAGTGACGTCGCGAAGGATCTGAATGCATTGTGGCGTGGCAAACGTGCGTCAGGCTAAAGAAGAAGTCGGGGTTCATAGGTGCCAGGGTAATGAGGAGAAGAAGGGTCGCGTCTGAGAGATTCACGGTGAGGCACTGACATTTGTATTTCTACAAAAGGGAAGTACCTGTTACAGGCCTTGGAGAAGTCCCACGAGTGATGTCTGCTTCTGGAAGTTTTGGTGAGGAGCCAAGCATCGGGGAAGCCTTGGTGAGGAGCCAAGCAGGTCGTGGAACCGCCGGCGGGAAAATCCACCCTTGGACAAAGGGGTTGTTTGCCTGCGTAGGGCCACGACGTCCTTGCGTGGAGCTGCCTTGTTCTACAGAACCCTAACCAAGGGATTGTGGAATTAGTCAATGTTTTCAGTGCAAAACCTCAACCAGAGAGTTTCTGAAGTTAATCACAGATCTCTATACCCGACCCAAAGGGTTATTGATCACAGCCCATAGGGTTTCTATGAATAGAATAGCCGAAGGGCTATCTGCATCACCTTCTACACTACATAAGTGCCTTAGTACTTGCTGCTAGTACATCCTTTGTGGAAAAGAAGAAGGGCTATCTACAATACCCTACGTAGGAGTGTTTTATTTTTTCTATCAGTCTGTATTCGTTATAAGTGTTCAATAGTGAATTACATCCTATCAGGGTGAAGAGTGGAGTAAGCAATTGCCAAACCACTAAAAACCTTCTGTGTCTCATTTACTTTCTGCGCAAACGGTTATATCACTGAGCATTCAGCGAAAACCTAAACAGAAAAGCAAATTAACAGACACAAAGCGCACGTATGAGTAGAGACTCCAAGGGTCCCGCATCAGACATCTTACGCTATAGAAACAGGTTATGGAGTTGTTTCCTTCGATTTATTTCTCATGGATCATCTCTTAGTAGTACAAAAACCTACAAGGTTCTGTGACAACCTTCTGCTACTACAAGCATCTTTCAAATCTTGGAGTTGACCTTACTGATCATGCTTAAGGTGGTCGGATATGTAGAACCTTGATAGCAGAAGCATCAACCTTCTACAGCAACCTTTTGCTACTGTAAAACCTTCTCAAGACTGCATAGTCATATTCTATATCCGACTTTGGCTGGTCGTTCTCTCGTCACGCAGTTCACTTTGGGATCTGCTGTGTACAAGGGTTCTGTAACCTATAGAAACGTAACCATTCGCTGCTAGGTTCTTTTAGTTGTAAAAAAGCAAAAAAAGCCGTTACACTAATTCTTCACACCCCCCTTTTAGTGCCATTGTTACACTAACAATTGGTATAAGAGCCTAGCTCAACGTATGCCTAATAGCTAGTTGAGAACGGTCTTCACTCGACTGGTGGACGATCACAATTGGGTAATCTTCCCAAATTCGATGGCCAAAACTTCTCTTACTAGAAAACTTTAATGAGATCTTACACGGAAGCGATTGATGAGGATATGTGGAACATTGTTGAAAATGGTCTATCCTCTACTCCAATTGAAAATCGGCTAGACTCACAAAGACATCCTACTAGAGAATTTCATAGACTTATGAGACTCAACTCAATGTCAAAGTATCTGCTATTTAATGCGATGTCGCCGAGTGAGTTTGCAAAAGTTTCTACGTGCAATACTGCACAAGAAATCATAGAGAAGCTTGTCACCATGTATGTTGGGACGATTCAAATCCGTGAAACAAAGATGAACATTTTGGTTCATCAACATGAGAATTTCTCTATGAAAAGAGATGAGATTGTCTGACAGATGTATGAAAGGCTAACCCTTTTGGTAAATGCCCCGGAACATCTAGGAAAGTCATTCACAAATGGATAATAGGTGAGAAAGGTTATGCGCACCTTGCCCAGAATTGGGAAGCCAAGAAAACGGCTATAGAGGAAGCAATGGATCTCACTACTCTTCCTCTGGAACAACTTATGAGTTCCTTGACGTCTTATGAGATTGAGAAATCATCTCGTCCATACATCAAACCCATCTCTATGGATTTTAAAGCTATAAGAGAAACAACAGAAGTTTCTGATGATGATACAGAAGCTAAAGCTGAAACGAATGATGAACTTGCGATGATTGCAAAGCGACTTCTCAAGTTCATCTCCAAATGCTGGTTTAACAAGAACAAAGGCGAAAGAAAAAGACATTCTAAGCAACCAGAACTAAGGTGCTTTGAATGCAATAAGAAATGTCATATAAAGATCGATTGTCCTCTTCTTCAGGTGAAGGAACAACCTTCTGCTCCTAATAAGGGTAAGAGCTATGCTTGCCTGGGAAGAAAGTGATCAGTCTGATAATGAGCAAGAACAAGAGGTCATACCAACTTTCGGTTGCTATCCAAGCTTGCTTCAATGAATTTGGTGAAAGGACTTCCTAACATCAAAATTGAGCAGAAAAGCTTATGTGAAGCTCTCTTGGTAAGCAAACCAAAAACTCATTCTAGCCTAAGAATGAAGTTTCTACAACTAAACCTTTGGACCTTCTGCACATGGATCTTGTTTGTCCAACCAGAGTTCAAAGTGTTCGAGGAAACAGGTATTGCCTTGTAGTGGTTTATGACTACTTTAGGTTTACCTGGGTTAAATTCCTCGCCCACAAAAGCGATGCTTTCGAAACCTTAGCTAAACTTCTGCAGAATGAGTTCAACTCTTCTATAAAAGCTATAAGGACAGATCATTATACTGAGTTTGAAAACCATGATTTTGAAACCTTCTGTAGCAAATATGGTGTTGGTCACACTTTTTTTGTTCCCTATACTCCTCAATAAAATGGTGTTGCGGAAAGGAAAAACAGAACTCTAATGGATATGGCAAGGACCATGATATGTGAGAGTAAGGTTCCGCAGAACCTTTGGGCCGAAGCTGTGAATAACGCATGCTACATATCCAGTAGGGTACTTATTATACCCAAATTGGATAAAACTCCCTATGAACTTCTTAGGGGGTTGAAAACCAAACATTCTCTACTTTCATCCATTTTGAGTTTCTGTTATATATTAAGATCTTCTAAGGATAACTTAGGGAAGTTTAATGCTAATTCGGATTAGTGAATTTTTCTAGGATACTCTACGACTAGCAAAGCTTATCGAGTCCTTAATAGAAGGACATCTAAAATTGATGAGTCTATCAACGTTAAAATTGATGACTCATTCAACAAAACAGAAGATACTGCAGAGCATATAGTGTCTCTGAAACCCGTAGAAGATATAGTCTCTGCAGATAAACCTTCAGTAGAAGGTAGTAAGGACGAACATATTTTTGACCCAAATTTCACAAATGGATTTGAGGGGTTTAACGTTGATCCGTCTAAAGAGGCTTCTACCTCTAGTATGGACAATCAACATTCAGAATTAAATGCTCCACACCTATACAAACGACGTCATCCTATTGACCAAGTTATAGGAGACATCAACAGTTGCATTCAAACAAGATGTTCTGTTAATGACTTCTACCACCATTTTGCGTTCTTATCTCAAATTGAGCCAGATGGCATTGATGAAGCTCTTAGTGATTCAAATTGGATTCTTGCAATGCAAGAAGAACTAAATTAGCTTGAGATGAACAAAGTATGGACACTTGTCCGACATCCTGATGACCGTTCCGTGATCGGAACAAAATGGGTTTTCAGAAATAAACTAAATGAGTCAAGCGATGTTGTCTGAAACAAAGCAAGACTCGTTGCGGAAGGATATTCCCAAGAATAGGGAATAGACTTCAACGAGGCGTTTGCTCCTGTAGCACGTCTAGAGCCTATAAGGCGTTTGCTAGCCTATGCCTCCTACAACAACTTTAAGTTGTATCAAATGGATATGAAGAATGCCTTCCTTAATGGTAAAATTAAGGAGGAGGTATACGTTGAGCAACCTCCTGGATTCGATGATCCAAAGCATAGAAAACACGTCTATAAGCTCTCAAAGGCATTATATGGGCTTATACAAGCACCAAGAACCTGGTATGAGAATCTTAGCTCATTTCTGCTTGAAAAGGGCTACAGGAGAGGTCGAGTAGATACAAAACTCTTCTTCAGAAACAAAAACAATCATCTTATGGTGGTTCAGATCTATGTTGATGACACAATCTTCAAATCAACCGATGATAAGCTCTGCAACGAGTTTGCAGAACTCATGACAAGTGAGTTCGAAATGAGCATGATGGGAAAACTTACATTCTTGTTCAGATTACAAATTCAGCAAACTGCAGAAGGTACCTTTCTACATCAAGAAAAGTACACTAAGCAGCTTCTAAAACGATTTCGCCTAGATGGCACAAAACCCTTATCAACTCCTATGGACACAAGCACTAGGATAGATAAAGATGAAAATGGTTCTGAAGTGGCTCCCTTTTGTACCTTACAGCTTCTATATCCGAGATACAGTTTAGCGTATGTCTCTGTGCAAGATTTCAATCTACACCCAAAGAATCTCATATGACTGCGGTCAAGAGAATCTACAGATACTTGCAAGGTTCTGCTAACCTTGGATTGTGGTATCCCAAAGGATCAGATTTTGATCATATTGAATACTCGGATGCCGACTTTGCAGGCTGAAAAATGACAGAAAAAGTATCAATGGTTCTTGTCAACTCATGGGGAACATGCTTATATCATGGTTCTCAAAAAAGAAAACTCCGGTTGCTTTATCAACCGAAGAAGCTGAGTATGTAGCAGCTGGAAGTTGCTGTGTCAGGATCTATGGATGAAACAACAACTTAGGGATTACAATCTTGAGTTTGTTAAAATCCCGATCAAGTGTGATAATACGAGCGCAATTAATTTGGCTCATAACCCCATTTATCACTTTAGATCAAAACACATCGTACTCAGACATCGTTTTTTAAGGGACAATGTGTAGAAATGTTATGTATGTATTGAATGCATCAATACATAATGACAATTGGCGGACATCTTCACTAAGCCTCTAGATAAAGATCAATTTTACTTTATCATAAGGGATTTGGGAATTTATCACCCTATCTGAGCCCTTAAGCCAAAAGCTAAGACAATGTGTCATCATTGACACAACAGCACCCATGTGCACAAAATTGACCTTCTGCAACATAAAACTAAGTTTGAGAAATTAACTCAAACACCAACAGTCTAAGATGAGACGTCTTTGTCTATCACCTTAGAATAGATAGCTATGTACAGAAGCTTGGTGTAGAAGCTGACCTTCTACAACTCAGCATTCTGCTTAAGTGAAAGCTTGATGTTACGTTAATTAAGCAAAGGGACTTATGTTTCTGAACTTAATTAACAAAACAATCTGTGCATAAGCTTTGGCGTAGAAGTTGACCTTCTACGGTCTTGAATGGCTAATTTTGATTCAAAATTTATCTTGAGTCAAACGGTAACAAAATTCGGGACGATTTACCTTTTTCCCCCAACGGTTAGATTGATATAATCCCTAGAAGATCATTAGGATTTGAATAACTTCTGGTCTGCCTATATATTGGAGAATATTTTCTTATCAAATTTACCTTCTGTTATTTCCTTCTTAAATTCTCATCGTCATCTTCTCTCTCTTTCATCGTCTTACACTTCTCTTCTGCCTTCTGAAACCCTAAATTCTCCTTTTTCAATGGCACCAAAAACCAAGAATTTGGCGCCTCACCCCCTCCTGCACAGGTTCCCAAGCATACTGTTGTTGATCAATCTTTTGAGGAGGTTCCACCATCTGAGGTGCTCAATGCCACTGATCCACCTCCTCTTATGGTCAAGGAGGTCTCCGTTGAGTCTCCATAAGCCATTATGGAAAGGGTTCCAGATGCTGGCGAGTTGCCCACAGGAGGAGAATCATCTGCTGAAGAGACTCTCTCCAAATATGAAGGACCTAAAGACTCAGACGAGGAGGATCTTATTGAGATTGCATGGCCAATCACAGTCGTGCTTCCGCCAACGCAGATAATCTCTCCAGTTCTGAAGCAAAAAGGTGTGGTTTCTGCTTCCCTTAAAGTGCCTAAGATTGAAAAATCTGACGACCTTAAGTTATTTTCTGCAGCCATAGCGTCTGGTGTGTCATCCCGGAATTGGTTCAACCGAAAATATGTTGAAACGGTCTCCAAGTCCCTGAATAAACTACTCGTGAAGAGACCTAAGGGACATGTTACCTTCACCCCAATACCTTATGCTTTTGTTAGCTAGGAGAAAATTGATGAAGTGCCCTATACTCCACGACAAAATTGAGTCGCATAACGTCATCATCAATACTTAGAAAATTTGGCATGTACCATCCTCGCATGATATTTCAGTCCACCACTATTTTGGGTGGACGCACTCCCAAAGCCAATTACATAGTCAACTGGATGCCTTCATATGCCATTCAATTTGTGACTCCAAATGAGTTCCTCCATCGTCGGTCATTTTGACTACAATTCTCTCTCCGACCTTTTGGGTGTCTATGTTTTCCTTATCATGGACATATTGTCGCTAATAAGCTTGCGCCTCAATTTGCTCAGTGCCTTTTTCTTGATTTCTCTGATCGACATAAGGGATATCATTGCTTGCTTTGAGCCTACCTCCAGTCGCATCCATTACAATCGTCACATGCTTTTTGTCAAGGACAGTTTCTACAAAGCTTCTTGAGCAATCTTCCCCTCCCAATCCGAATTTCACGGATTCATAGCATACATTCATTTAGTTTTCGCCCCTAGAAGTTTTTCGTCTCCTCCCAATGCTAGCAACTCAATGTCCATCCCTATAGCTCATTGGGCCTCTACCGCCACATCAGTTTCTTGCTCACCAACACTCCAACAAGTGACTCCTCAATCGAGCCATATCCCATGATTGTCATGCAGATCACTGTACCTCCAAATGTGCACCCCAGACATCCTATGGCCACATGCCAACATGATAGGACACAACTTGTGCATGAAATTCTCGACCTCTTAACTCTGTCTTTGCTCGATCCGTTGACGTCGTTTCACCCCGCCCTTGCAGATCCATCGTGGAGACATGATATGAAGGATGAATTCAACTTACTTCTTCGCATTGAAACTTATTTGTTAGTTTCCTCTGCCACTTCGCGAAAGCTTGTCGGATGTCAATGGTTTTTCTAGGTCAAAGTTGTTCCTGACGGGACACTTAATCTTTGTAAAGTGCGTCTTGTCGTACAAGGATTCACTCAACACCCAGGTCTCACTTCAAGGAGACTTATAGTCCTGTTATAAAGCCAGTTACAATCTGACTCTTGCTTACGATTGTAATCTCCTGCGGTTGGTCACTGTGCCAAGTTGACGTCAGCAATGCATTCCTTCATGGAGCCCTCATAGAGATGATATATATGCGACAACCATCGGGATTCGAAGATCCCAAGTTCCGACACCATGTTTGCCTACTGTGAAGCCTCTCTACAGCCTTAGACAAGCCTCCCGAGCCTAGTTTGCTCACTTTGCCGTGGCAATTTATAATCTAGATTTTGTCCAATGCAAGTTAGGCACCTTTCTCTTCCTACGACACCAAGGTCTTCACATTCTCATTCTAATCGTTGACATCGATGATATACTCTTTAAAAAAATAGCAAGGAGTGGTCTTAGTGAAGTCCCCACAACTCTTTCATAGACATTTTTTATAAAGGAACTTGGCCTTCCTTCAACAATTCTAAATGTTAGCTTTCGGCATACTTCTATTGTTTGTTTTTATCGCAAGCTCACTACGTTTACAGGCTCCTACGACAATTCAATTTGCAGGAATGCTCCGTGGCCAAGACTCTTCTTTCTATGAAGTTTTAGTCCTCGGACAACGACGAAGCTGCCCCACATCCTCGACTCTACCGCGAGATCACTGGTAGCCTACAATACCTTAAATTGACGAGGCCAGATGTCACCTATGTGGTGAACATGTTAAGCCAGTTTCTTCAATCACCCATGATTACTCACGTTCAAGTCGGCGCATACTCTGTTACCTAAAAGGTATGGCCTCCTTTGGCCTTCCGATTCGCCCGACCAACCTCTTACCGCCTCCAACAATAATGATTGGGCCGGCTGCCCTGCACTCAGCGTTTGACAACCAGTTATGTTGTCTACCTTGGAGACAGTCTTCTATCTTGGTATACTAAAAAGCAACTCATGGTTGCTCGAAGCTCTATCGAAAATCGGGCACTCTCTTATCCGCTGGTAGGCTTATGTGTCTCTTATCTTCGACCTTATGTTATGTGTTTGCAATAACATTGAAGCCACGTACGTCGCTGCCAATCCCGTTCAACATGCTCGTACAAAGTACGTAGCTAGAGACGACCGCTTTGTCCACGAACGAGTGCAGTACCGTGATCTCGTCATTAAGTTTATTCCTACTACCAAACAACCTGTTAAAGACAGTTACAGTCCACGTTCTAGTCCTGCCTTTATGGTAATAAACCATGCCGAGCAAGTGCGAGGTAAAACATGAACGGTTATAGACTATCGTCAGCTTAACAAAGCTACCAAAGATGATGGCTATAAGATTCCTACTACCAAACAACCGGTTGACGTGTTCACAAAAAATCTCACCCTTTGCTCCTCCATCGCTCAACGATCCAACCTCATCTCCATGCCGAGCATGATTTTGTGGGGGAGTGACAATGTGGACATTGTTGTAGTTTCCTTCCCAAGGTTCATATGACTAAATCAACCCAACTCTTCGTTAGGAACAACTTTTATGGTGATTACATTAATCTTGTATGTGTGTATATATCTCTGGTTTTTTTTATAGGCAAAATATTGATTTATGGCCTCAACTTTGAGTTATCTTTCTGTTTTGTCATTAACGTCATTGGCTTTTAATTTTATTTTGATTTTGGCCAATCTTAAATTTTATCGCGCGTAAGTCAAACAAACCTTAATAGACAATTTTCATTTATCGACTAAAAAGATTTAAAAAATAGGAAATAATATTGAAAACTCTCGTATGTTTTTTTATTTTAAAATTTTGATGGACAAATAAGTGAATCGGAAGTCGAAGTTGGACGATAGTTGCTGATGATGTCCAAAAATACGCAAAATCGATGAAGTTCGGATGATGTTCTATTAGGGAGCTGCTACTACGGGTAAAGTGGATTATGAGGTGAATAAATGAGTAGTTGAAACTCCACTATTATAAGACACCTGTCAGACTATATTAAGGCATTGTTTAGCTTTCGTTAAAGAAAATTCAAGATTGGCTAAAATTACAATAAAAACAAAAATTGGTGACAAAATTATATAACATTTAAGTTAATAACAAAACAGAAATTTGCTCAAATTTAAGGTCATATTTTGCCTTTTTTATAAGACATTAGATTGAAATTGAACAATAGAAGGTCCGACACATTCATCACTTCTTACGTTTCAAATAAAAATCAGGTTTCTTTAACGCATGTTTCTTTTATAAGGTAGATATTGTGTTTCTCCATTGCAAATTTATTAATGGTATATGTTTCTCTCCCTCATCGTGTCTAGTAAACAGGAAGGGGGAAGTCCGGTTTACGAGACGTCCAGTAAATGTACGAAATATTATTTAATTTTTCGTACATTCATGAGACGTCACGCGAACGCGACTTTAGCCTCCTCGCTAGTAAACGCAATATAAATGTTTGGCAAATTATTGATATTTGGCCTCACAAATAAGCCAACTTCCTATTTTGGCATATCGTTTAAAAAGTTTTGGATTTGGCCTTATTTCGATTTTACTTTTGGATTTGACCTTATTCGTAACGGCCGTTACTATGGACCGACGTGCCAGTGATGGCTCTTTTGAAGGTCCGACGTGTCTTTAATTTTATCCATCGTGTCTGTGACGTGTCTAACGTGTATTCGGACGAAATAAATCACGAAAGGGGGTTTAGGGTTAGGGTTCTTCGAAAGGTTCTAATTTAGAAGAAATCGATTCTTCTGCGATTTCAGGCGGAGTGGGTTGTCATTACTCGATTCATTCCTTGTGCTTCCTCCAGGTAAGTTGATTGTGTTTGTTTTTTCCTTTGTTGTACTTCTTCCCGGCGTGCTTCTTACCTGGCTGTTCTGATTTGGGAGAAATCGATTCTTCTGCGATTCCAGGCGGATTGGGTTGTCATTCCTAGATTCATTCCTTGTGCTTCCTCCAGGTAAGTTGATTGTGTTTGTTTATTCCCTTATTGTGCTTCTTCTCGGCGTGGTTCTTACTTGGGTTTGTACGGGTTGATGTAAGGGATTGTTACGCATACCTAACTGTTGTTGATCGTGGACAGGTCAGAATGAAGCGGCTTTCGTTCGACATGCATATAGGTGGTGTAGTATCTCAGGGGAATAGATTTGAGTATGTTAGTGGTAGGGTGTTGAAATATAGTAACGTAGACTGCGATCTGATGGGCTATTTGACCTTGGTAGCCTTCGCTCAAGATTCTGGTTGCAGTGTGAGGAAGATGTAGTATGGTCTTGGACATGACAGTGTGAAGGAAATTTTAAGTGACAAGGAAGTTGTAGAGATGTGCGATTTATGACCAGATGGTTCAACTTTGAATGTTTATTGTGACGGGATTATGATAGAGAATAGATCCGACAATGAGGACACTAGTCTTGATATTTCTTTAAGTCTTTCTTACAGTGATGTGGGTAGTTCAGAGCCACAACAGGACTTAGATATGCATGATGTAGATGTCCAGGAGAGGGTGGGTGGAGTGTATCATGAAATTGCAGATGTTAGTGGTGCTGTTACTGTGGAAATAGAAGGGTTTGTTAATAATGTGGTTGAACCGGATGAAGTAGAAGAATCTGAATATGAGAAGTCAGATGAGGATATAATTCCAGACGATGATACATCCATAATACGATACAAGAGGAAGCACTTGAAATCTCAACTGAGATCTATGATCCACATTGTGATCATAAGCAGATAAAGTTCATACCTGGAATGTGTTTTGAGACCCCAAGCCAAATACATAATGCTATACAGAGGTATGCCATTGCTAATGGATTCAATTTACGGTGGATGCGAAGTTCCAAATTGAAGCTGGAAGCTGTATGCGAATCTGGCTGTCCTTGGAGAATTTATGGATCAAGGTCGAAGAAGGATGGGTCATTTGCTATAAAAAATGTGTTCAACAGTCACACATGTGCTCGTAGCATGCGAAATAGGCAAGCTACTACCAAATGGTTGGCTCAACAGTTGGTGGAAGGTAATATAAGAAGGGTCGGTGCCATGGCGAAAGAAATTCAAGAGGAGGTAATGAAGAAGTACACAACTGAAGTTGGATTGATGAAGTGTTACAAGGCATGCTGGATTGCAAATGGCATGATGGTTGGTTCAGTGGATGATCACTTCAAGAAGCTCCGACCATATTTAGTTGCTCTGAAGAACAGATAACCAGGGAGTTGTTTTGAGCTGTCTTGTGATTTGTCATTATCCACAGGACTACACATCACTTTTAGGAGATTATACATAGGATTTGAAGCTTTGATCAAATGGTTCCTTCTACGGTGCAGACGTGTTGTGGGATTCGATGGAACCTTCATAAAAACTAAAGTTGAAGGGATCTTATTGTCTGCTGTAGAACGTGACGAGAATGATGGCATGTACCCAATTGCATGGGCTGTGGTGGAGGGAGAAAATCAGAATTCATGGGTATGGTTCCTTGAAATACTTTTCAAACAATTGATTGTTGGAAGTGGGCATGGTTGGACTTTTATTAGCGACCTACAAAAGGTCTGTTTAGCACTCTATATTTATTCAACATTTGTAATAGCTGTTTCTAATGATGCGTTATTCTCTTTTAGGGTCTCTTGAATGCCATTAGCAATCTTGTACCTGATGCCGAGTCAAGGAACTGTTCAAGACACATCTACCAAAATTGGATAGTGAAGCACAAAGGTCTATTCCTCAAAAGTTGCATCTACAAAACCGTAAAATCTTCAAACGAAGTGGACTTCCAAATTGCCATGAGGGAAATGAAGTTTGGAAGGGATGGTGTCCCCGGGTCCCTTCTTGCTGCTGAAAATTTCAACAAACAAGGTCCCCACCATTTTTGTAAGGCTTTTTTCAACACTACTAGTAAGTGCGGTACACATAGTAACAATAAGTGTGAAACATTCAACTCTTTTATTGTTGCCGCTAGAAGACTACCTTTAATTGATATGCTGGAGCACATTACACGTCTATTAATGGTGAGGCAAGTAGATAAGAAGAATGCTGCTGCTAAGAGAACTGATTTAGTGACACAATATGTCAGGGAAGACATAGAGAGCATGAAAGAACTTGCAGCTAGACATGTCGTGAAATCATCCATCACTGAAAAATTTGAAGTGTCAACGCCTTTAGCCGAATCAGATAGGTTCTTAGTTGATCGAAGGGCTGGAACTTGTAGTTGTAGATTTTGGGAATTACATGGCATTCCGTGTACACATGCATTGTCTTGTATTTTGTACATAAAGAGAAAGGTAGAGGATTATGTTGATACCTTTTTCAAGATGGAAACATATCGCCAAGCATACATGCATGTTCTGGAGCTACTGGAAGGCAGTAAATTCTGGCCAGAGGTAGAGGGCGATCCAATTAGGCCACCTCCTTATAAGAAGTTGTCTGGAAGACCTAGGAAACAAAACAGAAAGAAAAGCAAAGAGGAGGACCCAAAGACAGGTTCAAGTCAGCTGAGTAGGAATGGCCTGGGCATGACATGTAAACTGTATGGCAACTTTGGACACAATAGGAGACCCTGTAGAAGACAACCATCATCATCTCAACCATCTTCACAGCCAGGCAATTCGCAAATCACAGAAGCAGTAGAACCTGCAGAAGCCACACAAGCTGCAGAAGAATCACAAAACTATCGGGATTATGGTATGAAATAACATCCCTTATTACATATTTTGAAATTCTTCAAACGAAAAAATTAAATATAGTATGTATTATAGGTTCTGGACATCACTGGAGAGTGAAGTGTAAGTTATGTGGCAAGGAAGGGCATAACAAGAGGACTTACAACAAGAGAAGGGGTGAAGGTGGTTCGGGTTCGAGTACAGCAGCTGAAACTGGAGACCCTGAGCTTGGACAAAGCTGAATGGATGAGATTGGGCCGAATGTATGAGATTGGACAGCCCTTATTTTGAAGGGATGAGAATGGGCTGAATGTATGAGATTGGACAATAACTATGTCTGGGCTAAATGTATGAGATTAAACAACACTGATTAAAATCAGTCATGGCGACATACACAATAACTATGTTTGGGCTACATATACAACAACACTTATTAAAACTAATACAATAACGGTCATCAACTTGAAATCTCTATCTAATTTTTTCATCATTGCTTGATTTGCACGTTGTTCCAGCTGATGGGATGACTGGAACATCTTATGCTTCATCACCTCAGCCTCGAGATGCTTGATTACATCTTCCATTGCAGATTCCCTCTTCTGCATCATCACGACCTTACTTTCTAACAACTTCTTAGTCTCAACAAGGTGCGATATTATTTCTTTTTCTCGAAGGGGTACCACTTCGTCATACCAGCGGAAAAAGCCACAATAATCATCCTGTTGAAAACAAACGCACGGACACATAAATCAGAACACAAAAAAATTCACAGACACAAAAAAGTCACAATCATCACCTTCCACACTGGACAACGAAAGAAACGTCTCCATGGATTATTTTTACTCCAAGAGATGTACAATACAGCTCGCATCCCATGTTTACACCTCCTTTCACTGGTAACAGAGCTGGAATTTGCAGATTTCGCACCCGTTTCGAAGCTCTCGCTACAACTCATAGTTATCAACCTGTACATTTAACAAAAAAATTGAAAAACAATTCGGAATCATAAACCTAATACCATACAAACATCCATTCAGAATACCCGACCCAGAAACTCGACCTAGAAACCCATACATGATCAAGAAACAGTCTAAGGAAGGAATTGAGGAACAGGAAGGAACAAACAACATTAAGAAACAAAACTAAAGAAGTGATCGATGAAGAGGGACGAAAACCCAAGGCAAGAAGGAACAACCTCTAAGAACCCAGGAAATGAGGAACAACTACACTGATTAAAATCACCTGCATACAACAACCCAAACCCTAACCCCCATTTTTATTTCTTCTTTTATTATAACCCACGTGCGCACAAAAAAAAGTAAGGTAGAAGACACGTTAGACACGTCACAGACACGATGGACAAAATTAAAGACACGTCGAACCTTCAAAAGAGCCGTCACCGACACATCGGTCCATCGTAACGGCCGTTACGAATAAGGCCAAATCCAAAAGTAAAATCGAAATAAGGCCAAATCAAAAATTGTTTAAACGTTATGTCAAAACAGGAAGTTGGCCTATTTGTGAGGCCAAATATCGATAATTTGCCAAAATGTTTTAAAAATAAACGACGAGTGCGTGATCAAATTTAAAAAACAATATTTTTTGTTTACTAAAAGCGATTTAGTACTGAAAAAAAGTAATCCATGTTTGAGAAAAGCGACTCCCTAATCCGAACATTGAAATTCAAAAAGTAGATAATGATTATGCCAAAAACTTTTTCACGTTTGCGATAATTTGAATCTTTTCTCAAATTGTTCAATACATAATATTGCAAAAAAATGGGCGTTATTAATTGTTGTAAGGAAATAAAAGAAGCAAGCAATGCAGAAAAACGATATAAATCAATAACCAGAAAACTTTTATTGGATAACATGAATATATATGACCTGGTCGCCGGTCAACTTTCTATGAATGGGAAAACATTGAAACAGCGGAATTCAACCAATGAATCAAACTCAGCTTAGAAACCTGACAAGTCCGCAAGCCCCCCGTCTTCCCTATAAGTAGCGAGCGACCGGCCCATTTTCCGAACCACAGCTCAGCCAATATCGGTAGTGTCCAACCCCAGCCGTCGGACTACAGAAGCAATGGCACCCGTGGCGGTCAACGACGTCATCCCCGACGGCACCCTCGCATACTTCGACGAGCAGGAACAGCTGCAGCAGGTATCCGTCCACTCCATCGCTGCTGGCAAGAAGGTCGTCATCTTCGCCGTCCCTGGGGCCTTCACTCCTACCTGCAGGTGAATCGGCGTCCCCGTCCTTGTTTGATCAGTCTAAATTCCTTCACCCTCAGTCGTTGTTGCGAAGCTTTGTTTATAACGACGTTTAGGTCTGACCGGTGACGCTGTTTGATGATGATGCGGTGACATCAATCGAGAGAGTATCGTGATTCATTCTTGCTCCGGATCGTTTCTGGAATTGAATTTTCTCAGTACTGATTGTGTGCCTTTGGCTGGTTCTGTCCGGCGTCAAAACCTAGGAAATGCTTCCGAGACAAATCCTTCGGTGGGATGAACGTTGGGTTCAATTGGGTAATTGGGGGACGATTGGGAATGATCTGGTGCTATTTTGTGATAGAAGTCAACTGGATAGTTGGTGTGTGTGTCTGTGTGTGTGGTTGTGAGTTCATTGCAGAGATAGATTCTCACTCTCCGCCCTGTGATTGATAAAATAATGGATGCTCATCGATTGGCAAAACCTTTATTTTACTTTCGCTATATATTGCGACAGCCTGAAGCATGTGCCCGGGTTTATTGAGCAGTCTGAGGAATTGAAGTCAAAGGGTGTGGACGAGATTCTCTGCCTCAGCGGTACTTCCCGTTTTCCCCTTCGATTGTGTTCCTTCTTTAATTTATTCTGGTGACGATGAATAAAGTGAGGGATTGTTGAAGGTTTTGACTTTGTTAAAATTAGATTAATAAAAACCCTGATAGATGAAGAGAGAAAGGATTTAAGTAGTGACAACAACAGCTTATTCAATCTGAAGCATCTTCCACAAATTTTCTTTCTTATCCAGGGATTTTCCAATAATCAACATCATTCTTTATCAAAACAGAATTTCCCAGGTCTTCTTGTGGCCTCCGTCCGAGACTCTTATTTGCTGTTTACCAGAACGAATTTTCTGATATTAAAGACAACCCCGCTGATAGTTGTTTGGCTATTTCCTCTGATCTTTGAAATTCAAGTTGTTATGTCATTGGGGGAATTGGCTTGTACGCAGTGAACGACCCCTTTGTTATGAAGGCATGGGCGAACACCTACCCAAACAACAAGCACATCAAGTTCTTGGCCGATGGTTCGGGCAAATACACTCAAGCGCTGGGCCTGGAGCTTGACCTGAGCGAGAAGGGGCTGGGGATCCGTTCGAGGAGGTACGCACTGTTGGTGGAGGACCTCAAGGTTAAGGTCGCAAACATCGAGTCCGGTGGGGAGTTCACAATCTCTGGTGCCGACGAAATCCTCAAGGCTCTCTGAATGGGACTCTAGTGCTTCCTTGCATTATCATTGTTGTATGACCTATATATCATCTTTGGCTGTGATGGAAGATGTTATGGTGGAGTGGTGAATGTTTTGGGAAAAAAAGAGGACTGATCCAAAATAAAAAGGAGTTGGTGCGTGTGACATCTTTGTGTTTTGCTCGATACAGCCGTGCATTTGAATAGCTAAAACTGATGGGAAGAGAAACGAAGTTCATGGTCAAAGTAAGCGGTTCTTGCATTTCGCATATTCACATGAGTTTGGAATCCCCTAATCTCCGGGTCAAATATGTAAGACGGAATTGTTCTTCTATTGCCGACTTGATTGAAATATTTCAAGACTCGAAATAAATTAAATAAATAAGTATTTCAAAAACAAAATCATTTAAAATTTATTGATTTTTTATGCTTGTCGATGATATTGGAAAAATGAGGCGGAAATGGAGTAAATTATGAGATAGTAAAATTCAAAAAAGTTTTGAATGTAATATATATTTGGATAGTTATTTTTTATGAAAATTATGACGAAAAGGCTTGAAATATTATGATATGTAAATTGTTTTGAAGTGTCCCAATAGTCTCTTTTCCTCCTTTTTAATTAATTTTAATTAAAAAAGCCGCTTATGACACAGTAATATTCCTCTAATAGCCAATCCCACCTTGTTCTCTGTTTCCAAACACAGCCAAGAGTTGTTCCCATGAAAAAATTGAATATATGCATTTAAAAAAGAAAAGGGTAGGGAGATATGACAAAAGAAGCAGGAAACTTTTGGATAAAGCATGGAACTCCCCAACTGAGGGAGTATTTGAGCTAAACGAACAATTCATATCCACCCTAAACGAATGCCCTATCGATCAAATCAACAGCTTAATACGTTTTGGTTTTGGCGACCCTGTATCTTTGGTCCTTAGAATCATCCTCATTGACATGCAGTTTAAGTTCATGGGCTGCATTTGTTTTCGGAGACTTGGTTGTGGTTATTGAGTTTTGTTTGAATCGACTTTAAAGTATTCTCACTAGAGAAACAACTGACGAATTCATCCATCGAGAAATACAACTTTTGGAAATGGTAGGAAGTACGTACGCTAAACCAAACCACTTCATCCATATGCTTTGGATGAACAAGTTGGTTGGCACAAGGGGCTATCGAAGAACTCCGTATCGGCAATGCTGCTATCTACATCTGTTGTGCTGCGACTTCAAAATGTCTCCTATCTTCTGATCGGAAGATCCTAAGTCTTAGTGCCTTTCCCCGTCCTTGGAGCAGACCACGTTAGAACCCCCTCTGTCATCAGTTTCTGGCTGTTGGACTCCTTAAGTTGCTCAGGTTCTCGAGCCGTTCCAGGTAACTCTTCTTAATCTTTGAAGATCTGGTTGTTTTAGAGAGTGAATCATCCGATTCATCCTCAGCAATCTTTCCTGTATTTTCTTCTGTATCTTTGCTTTTGGTGTCTGCGGCGCCATCTTGCCAGCCCATGAAGTCCAACAGGGTCATGGAGTTCTGCGCAGATAGCCCCGTCTCCAACTCGTCATCGGAGGTTTGGTTAGTTGGATCTCTCAGCGGTGAGGAATTCCTGGAGGATCCCGGGTCCGGCTTTTCCTGCTGAGGATTTCGGGCTACAGAGTCTGCAAATAGGACATCCTCAATTCTGGACAAGACAGTGTACGCCAAGCTCTCTATTACTCTCGAATAGCTCTCCAGAATCGATTGTCCAACGTCCTGTAGTTGTCATCATGTTCACATTCATTAAAATTGTTAGGCACTTAAAATTGGTGGAGATGGGGTAATTCCCGATTGATACCTTGTTATATTGTATCTTACTAATGTCGAGGGCAGATTGTGGGGCTCCTGGGAACCGCTGCTTGATGAGGAGAAGAATGGTCTCGGCTCTCTCTTCGAAAAGCTCCCTCTTCTCCAATCCTATGGCAGAACCCCACGGCGACTTTGCCTCCTTGCCAAGCATCTTCCTCGTCCATATTATGATCGAGGCTTCGATCCTGTCCTTTAGGTCTAGGACCTTGTGCTCGGTCGTCAAGTCGACGGACGACAGGAAGTCTTCGGGATCGAAGTACTCGACCGTTATGTACTTGTATATCAAGTCCCCCAGGCTTTCTCTTCCATTCTGCAACACTTGTAGAAGGAACATGAATCGGCCTGCAGTATTTTGTTCTTGTGACATCAATTGATTGTGCATCGTCTTAGTTACTTACCTTTGGGAGGGCTTCGATGTAGTCTTCAGGAATCTCGATTTCTGATAGTACCTGGGCATTTATAGCCATTGCTGCCTTGAGGACTTGGTTCACGCTCTCTTTCTGATGAAGCAACCATTTCCGAGAAGCTTCGGACAGACCACTTGGGGGTACTTTAACAGTCGGCAGCCACCACTTATCGTCATCCCTTTGGAGCGTCCCGTTTTCAGACTCTTCCGAGTTCCTGGACACGTACCAGAACTCATTCACGCCCCCAAAGTTATCCAGGCAGCCCTGCATGTCACACATTTGCCCATCTAAATCGTTTCTATCGTTTCTTCAGATTTCTCATTGTTCTCTGATGAATACAGGATCAGAGATGCTCACGATTAGCATGGCGTCGAGCTTCCGCAGCGCCGGGATATTCATTTGGATATCATTTCGCTGTCTCGTTACCATTATCTGAGAACTCAGAACAGCAGGAATTCGTTTGTGGTAAGTATTACCTTATCAAACGCTGTTCCATTTTACTTAGCAAGGGATCAATAGATCACCTCCATGTTTGTTCCGTCCTTGGATGTTTGCTGCGATGGTACGAGCTCGACGATATGATCTGTAACGGATAGTAGCCAGTCGATTTCTTTTCTCCATCTGGTTTTTCTTTCTGGCGGCATTGGCTCTAATTTCCTTTGCTCGCCGAATATGGACGCTGCATTCGTTTTCCAAAATATATTTAAATCATTCCTCGTCACGGCTTCCCCATTATGCCCGGAATCAGTTCGCGAAATTACCAGCCAGATTGGTTATGGCGTTGGACAAGGCCAGGGCGGACGAGACGCCTTTTCCTCCACCGGACATGTCCTCGCCCAACAACAACTTCCCGAATCTCTCCTTTATCATTTCCACCTCTGCAAAGATTCGACAGAAACAGATCTTAGGAAACAAGAGGGACGATGATAACACGGCACCCTCAAAGCGTCGGCACCTCAGTCGATCACCTGAAGGTGGCTGTCTTCGAGTACTCCCTCCGGCCATGTCGTCATCGCCATCCTTACTCCTATCGAAAACCCACCCGATATCCTCCTTCTCGACGGAGAGGTCCCCAGGGGTCCTCTTAGGACAGGGCCTATCCTCGTTGTCGTGGTTGAGGTGGTTCTGGATGTGCCTCCCTGCACTGTCCAATATACGTTTGAGGTGGAAGGACCTGGATTTCTGCATGGTGCCTTCTCTTTCGAGGGCTCGAACCATTGGTAGGTACGTAGAGATTGCCCCTGTTCCTTTCTCCTCCTCTGAAAACGTTCCTCGGCTGCCTTAGTGAACGGATTTGCAATCTTAATCGTGTGTGTGGTTCAGATGGATATGTTCATGAGCAGGAGTGGTGATTAGTGCAGAGCATTTACCATGTTCTTGGAGAAGGAGATGGGGATGATGAAGGTGGGTTGCATGTTTCTTTGTTAGGACAAAAGGTGTGGGTTTGTCCGAGGATGTCCCGTTTTTTTGTTTTTCGTTGGGGATGTGGGTGGGGGGAGGGATTTGATGAATGGTCAGGAGGTCAACATTCGGGCCTAAAATTTGGGAGGGGAAAAAGGAGGGGAACACAGCCATCTCCTAAAAAAGATTAATAAATTTTGGTAGTTTTTTACCCCTATTTACGATGGTAGTTAATATTGGTGTGACGGTGAAATGTCATGTTTTCTTGTTTTCTGGTTTCATTCATGTTTATCAGATTGATGTTGCCTCATTATCAACTCTTCTCATGGCCCCGTTCTGATGACTTCCACGCGAAATAGCCGTTGCTGAAACCCCGGCCACCCATTGGAAAGGAATGTAAAGATGGCAGATGCGTCGGTAACTCAAAGGCAGCAAAGAACGGCGTGGAGTTTGCAGTTTGCATAAGGCTTCTCCAACATAATGAATCAATCGATGACCAGTGATTTGTTCAAAAGATGGAAAAGGTTGATCCACGATTGACCTCGAGGAGGCAAAAAAAAATAGAGTAAAAGAAAGACCGGCTCGCTGTTCTAGTATGCAAAAAAGCCTGGGTTTTTGTCACGAAGGAGAAGCATCAGGCTGAATCTTCTGTTCTGACGGGGAGCTGCTGTCTGGCTTGTCCAAAGCACACCCCATTTCGAGAACCGTCCTGCCGATCCTATTCGGTGGCCAGTACCGAAAAACTGATCTTCCTATTATGTTCTTGGCAGGAAGTGGTCCCCTAGAGAGCAAGAAAGTTTTAATGACTACTTTTGGTGAAGTTAAAAATGCCAACGGGACTAAACCTGTGCTTACCAGACATGCGAATCGTAACTATTGTTCCGATTATCGCCCATGACAAACACCGAGTTCTCAGGTACCCGCTGCAACAAAAGACAGAAGATAGTACCATAACCATCAATCTGTCCCAACAAATTGAACCTTCGATTGGCTGCGGATACGAAAGCAATCAACCAGAGAAGCACTTACAATTGGAGTCATGTTGTATGTTGGCGGTTCAAGTATGAACTTTTCATTCCTCTCGATGCCATTTATGAAAAGCTTGCCCCCACGAACCTGCATTAGCTCGCAATTCAGTGGTGACATTTAGTTCACAGTAATGTACAAACAATAAAATCGGACAATCCATCAGACTCAACAGAGAAACCCCACTGCCTCATTCAATAAACAAGAAAGAATGGGGATGAGCTTGAAATCACACACAAAAAATCTCACAGAACTTCGAACTTTGCCAGAAATAATATCCCATATGGAAGAATTGTAGGTCTAAAACCAAGGGACAAGTAGAGAAATAGCCACACGATTCCAATGAAAAGGCATCACACCTCAACAGTATCCCCTCCTTTGGCGACAATTCTTTTGATGAAGACATCTTCGTCGGTATATCCCACTTCCTGAAGAACTGGTGGGCTTTTGAAGATCACTATGTCATTGGCACATGGCTTTCTGAAGTAATATGTTACCTGGCGAACAAAATAACTGTTTTTAAAGAATGATCACGCTACAGCTTTCGTCACAGCAATCCGGTATATTTGTAGCCCCTTCCAAGAATTGCAGACACTCCTCGAGCTCCAGATGAGCAGAACCTCTCCATCACTTAACCAAAAAGAACTCCACATAGCATTAACTTCCAGTGCACCAAAACATCTCACAAACCAAAAAACAGACTTCTACACCATTCAATTCGACCTCAAAGAGCAACATAAATATCCCATATGGGATATTCCCAAGAGTTCCACAGCCGAGAAGCACATCAAGCTCCCTCCCACAAATAAGAACCAAACCAAGCATAGCCTAACTTTCCCCCCACGAATCAGCTCACAAACACAATTCAATCTCAACAAGCAACAGGAACATCCCTGATTTTCCCCGACTGATGAGTAAATCGAGCTTCTTCCAACCTTGTAATGCTCCATACCAAACACCAAATCGATGGTCAGAAACCATTTTGTGCTCACAACAGACAGTGCCGCGTACAATTTGTACCAAACAGGTTAACAAAATTAGTCATTCTTCACTGCAAGCATTTTATCGTAAGAATCTAAAGCAGAAACTCCTATTGGGTTTTAGAACAGGCAGTAATCAATCACCTTCTCCGCCACGATTCGATCCCCGACGTCGAAGGTAGGGTACATCGACAGCGAGGGGATGTACCTCGGCTCCGCGATGAACGATCTAAACGCCAGCGATATCGCAATAGCTGCGAACACAGTACGTGCGTCCTCGGCCGTAACGTTGGTCCACTCAGGCAAAATCCCCCCTCCTTCCTTCCTCTCGACTTCGCCACCCCCACCATCCCCTCCCCCTCCCCCTCCCCCGCCACCTCCATCTTCCTTCTGGGAAGCAGCAGAATTGACCGGCTCGTTCGAGGGTTTAAGCGAATCGCAGGCCAAGACGAGTGCCCGTAATCGAGAATTTGCAGCTACAGTCGTCGGCTTGAGGGGCAAAGAGAGGGAGTGCCGATGGTAGGGAGAGGTGGGAGTTTGTGACGGCGTTATCGGGGGGAAGATGTTGAGGGAAATCATCTTATCCTTCGTAATAGTCTGCAGAGTCCACGGCTTCCAAGCGGTTCTATTGTTGGGTTTTGTTCCTTAACGAAGTCATTAAGCGAAATATTTTGTCAAATTACGTATTAAGAAAAATAATTCATGAACTAATTCATTTAAGTCGGCTTTACAAAGGCCAACTTCGATCCTCGAGTAAGTCGGCCTTACAGGCCGACTTCGGTCTTGGCAAATGGAAGTCGGCTTTGTGTGAATTTTTTTTTTGCCTTCGAATTAAAAAAAAAGAAAAGAAAAAGTCTAAGTGAGGAAAGTCGGCCTTTGTAAGGCCGACTTTCCATTAAATATTTTTTTTTTGCCTTCGAATTAAAAAAAAAAATTCTAAGTGAAGGAAGTCCGCCTTACAAAGGCCGACTTCCCTCGTATGAATGGCCATTAAATTTTTACTAAGTGAATTTCCTTGATGACGGAAGTCGGCCATACAAAGGCCGACTTTGGTGGGTCATTAGAGAAATATTGAAAATTAAGGCGTTATTTGGCGAAATATTTTGTCAAATGACGTCATTAAGGAACAAAACTCTTCTTTTCTTAAAGCCGTTGGGATAAATGTAAACGAAGCCAGTCGGGTCGCCATTATAACTGTGTCGATCGTTAGTGTTCTGCGGCCACGACAGCATGGTGTGCTTTTCGTTGCGGTCTGCGCCACAACTCGTCCGTCTAGTTCAGTTGTGATATCACTGGAACTACTCGTGAATGCAGCAGCTGACTCGGGATACAGCGTCGAATGACCACATTTGCCGAAATGTGTCGAACAGTGTAAATCATTTGTATACTGCTTGAACAGAAACAAAAACCCAAACAAGTAGCGAGTGATTATCGAGGTATGGGGACAATGGGTAATTTACATTTTACATGGTGACAGAAGCGCCCAGTCCACTAAGGAGATGATGGAAAGAATCTAGTTCGGGCAACCTTGTGGCCGTCTGGTGTTGTCCGCGGTACTGGTACTTTTCATTATACGCGCGAGGCGGTTCGGACGACCCGAGGATCCGATCCCGCTCTCCAAGGCTCAACCGGTCGACGTCACGACTCGAGCGTCGGATACTGTGGAAGGGAATTGGGTGATCCCTCCTTGGGTTCCTAACTGGGTCTGCTCGGGCCCTCGCCACCGGTCTCTATTTTCCTAAGAGGCGGCGGGCGAAAGGCGGAGCTTGTTCCGAAGCAGGAACTTTCGAGAGAAATCGAGAGCAGCTCGTGTCGCCAGTCCCTCATCCAAAATGGCTTTGTAAAAATGTTGTTTAACCTAGGTAAACGATTACGGAGTCGCCACCGACTTATTTTTGAAAATTGGTCTAAGTCGGAAAACCAGAGTAGGATTCGGGGATCCCTAATTACTAACTCTTACATTTAAACATGCAAAAAGGTGGCGTTTACTCCAAAAGTTTGCTTTTGGTTAACGGGTGTTGGACTCGATCCGGGCATGACTCCGGGCTCATGTCAATGTTTTACGGGCGTTGAACCCGATTCGAGCCTTTTGGGCCCGAACTCATGTGTGTTGGTTTAGCAAACAACATGCGACGATAAAATCCTAAAAGCCTAACAGCATGCACCGCAACCATAGATCAAGTATTTAGATCAAAGAGAGCCGGGAATGGTGGTGATCGTGGGCCTATGAACTTGGGCCCACGACCCGTTACATGTGGAAATAACAAAACGTCGAGAAGCCCACACCTCCCTCATGTACCTGAAATGACGGTTGAGGCCGCTTTATTATCTTGACGTCGCGGTTTTTACACACGCAGAGAGATCCACCCGGTCTAATACACGCAGCTTCGAGTAAATCTTCAAAATTTTGGTGTCGATCCCTCCGAATGGCGTGCTCATTGTACATGCAAAATATGATACAAACATAAGGTAGTAAAATTGCGCACAATCTGTAAAATAATTCGTAACTTGAGCTAGGTTCCTTCGATTTGAATGAGACATGAACCTGTAGATCCGAAACTTAATGAAGAACCTGCACGTAAAATTTCATGAGAATCCAATGATACAATCTCTCGAGATCAAGGACGAAATTGGCTGTCCGCAAAATCGGAGCAGTTTATATTTGCGGATTCATTCCCATCATATCGCAACCATCGAAAGCTTATGAAACGAAGAGTATTTCTGCGAAATTTCAGCTGAATCCAACGGTTGAATAATGAGATATGCTCGTGCAAACATCGGAAGTAATCTACATAGCCAGTCCAGCCTGGCTGACTGGAGTCGTGGGAACAAACATTGATATCTTTTCATCCACTTGGTAAAAAAAATGCGTATGATATGTCAAAATAAAGATGATTAAGCAAGAAGATATACAAAAAGTTTGAGAAACATCCAACGGTGGGATCATCAGGCACATGAACGCAAAGGTAAGATAGTTCTGTGAGCTCGATCTGATTTTGGCCGAGAAGAATTCCGGAACAAAAATGGGAAAACTTGCATCCGGATGATGAAAAAAATGCATATGATATGTCCAAATTACCATAGAAAAGTGAAGAACATATCTACAAAAGTTGAGAACACTCCAATGGTTTGATCTGCCGGCATTGCGCAAAGAGTGAAGTAGTGACGCTCGGCAGACCTCACTTGGTGTATGGCCGACTCACGAGGTCGTATCTTATTATTACAGAATATTCAACTGTTGATTAATACATGTAAACAACCGGCTTGAAGTCTAGTTTCTTCCTAAAAAATTTGAACAAGATCCAACAGTCAGATCACCCAAAATACCCTCGGAAGTAACGATGCGACAGACTATTCTGTCGCGGCCAGCGAAGGTAAACTTTCCTTTGGAGACATTATTGTAGAAAACGGCCAAAACAAAAGGGTGGGAGATGTCCCAACACCTGCATGCCGAAAATGAATACAAGATTGACCTCCAAAGCTATCAGGTAAGCTTTGAGGTCTGAGGAAAGGGCAAATATATATTTCGAGAGGAGTTTAGGTAGTTAGGACTTGTTTCCGTTGTGGTTAAGTGTCGGCGGAGGATGGCGCACCGGCTGTCCTTTGCTTGCGTTTCCAGTAGCGACAAGCTCATCTAGGGGGCGCAATGTCCCTCATCCCATGATATATGTGGCAGGCCAAGGATGAAGAGGCGATGGTGTTAAGCCACGTTCAAAGCAAGAAACATGGGTAGTGGTTTTGGAGAAGAAAGGAGGGGAACTCACCGAGGAAGTGGCCTCGCCCCGGGATGGCCTGAGGAAGGTTCAAGGAAGCCACATGAGCACTTGAAAGAGCTAGTTGCTGATGGAGCGGTTGTCTCCAGTCGTGTTTGACGGTCGTCGGGTTTGAGTTAGCAAGGGGAGTTTCCATGCCTTTTTTTCTTTGATCCTGTGGGAAGAAGAAATGTTTTCCCTCCAGGGGATCATGTCTTGGTGAGATCTCCCAAAAATCTCGGGGAAGATCATGGGTGTGACAGTAAGTAGGGAGGATCTCATTAGAACTATTACTGATTGACTATTATTTGCTGATTTGCAGGATCTCTAACGTGATGGTGCTCAGGTTAGTATCTGTTAGAGGAAAATCCGTGAAGAGGTTAGTGCAAAAGGTCCTTTAGGATAATTGTTAGTGTTGGGGAAACATAAGTAACGGGTATTCGTGGGATTAACGTGGGTTTGATTACATAAATAAAATAAAATAAATAAAAATTTGAAAATTTGGGGTATTTACAGTTGCCCCTCTTTACGAGAGAATCAAAGGAGGTTTTCTCGCAAAGATATTATAAATACCCCAAATTGATTAATTCTGATCTTGATGGACTTCGCACCCTGGAATCTTATCATGAAAATAGTTAGAAATGAAATCCCGTGAAGTAGCGTATGAGCAAATGACACTCATGCTTGTCGTTTCAACTAAAATTGCTCCTGAGCGAGAACATGACAAGGGATTTTGACTTCTCTCAAGGTTCGCTCTTGTTTCTAGAAGCTATCTCGGTCGAATTTCAGAATTCCTTTGACTTGAATGCTCGTGTACTAGTCGAAGGAGACTTGATCTTGGTTGTAAGATAGTTCTGGCGTAAGGCCTTTTTTGGTAGAAGCTGAATTTGTCATTTAGAAGGAATGATTCTAAGGACCTCATCGGAAGCTGTTGTACCATAGAGGTTTCACCGTCCAAACGAATTCTCCATCTACCAGACAACAGGCCCGTTGAGAAGCGCCGTTAGGGACGGATGGCCGATCCACTAGAACTTTGGAAATCTGCTTTGGGGAGTATCTTCTCCTCGTTTTGTTCGGGAGATAGCACTTTTGCTTTTGCGACCGTTCATGTCAGCCCTGGTGCTTTAATTTGCTCTTTTGTTTCTTTTTACGGTTTGCGCTGATTCTGTTTTTCTTTCCTGGAACATAGGGATTTGCCCCACTTTCCTTTCTGATAATCTTTTTGGAGATGCTTTGGACTCCTTGAGAATTTGTATTTCTGGTAATATTGTTGTAGAAATTCCATCATTGGGGACGACTTAATTGGCAAGCTCGATGTTGATGGTGCATCTTCGCTTGAACCTTAAGGAAGTGTTGCCTCTATGGTTCGTTGCTTCCGGTTTCTAGCTATAGGATCTCCTTTTAACCTCGATGAGAGGTGACCCTTGGACTCGTTGGGAGTAGTGTATGTAGAAACATCAAATTTGGCTCAGAGGGGGTTAGCATTGGTCAATGTTTTGTATTTGGGGTAGAGAAGAATTGTTCGATCTCATCTCGGTTTGAGCATCTTTTGTCAAAGGATTCATTGTCCGCCCGTATGTCTATATGTAAACCCTCATGGTGTTTGCACTCATCTCTCTGGATAAGTGTTTAGGAATTGGCTTGCCGTCTCTATTCTCACTCAGAAGCATTCTTATTATCAAAAATCCTCTCGATTGTATGCAAATGGGCACATGAATGCTTAAGAAATTATTAGGTTTAGGTACGCAAACCTCTTTTGAGACGTCGTACTGTGGTAGTGCTCTTGTGCAAGCTTCGCTGGGAAAGTGTTTGCACTTTCATGCCCTAGTCACATTCTTTAAGATTAAACTCGGAATGGCTTCCAACTCTCGCTTGGAGAGATTATATAAGGTTCAGTATCTGCTGGGGATATGAGATGCATAAGCCCATATCGATGGTCGTTCTGGAAGAATGTGCTTGTATATACCACCCTTGTTGAGGAATGCGGTGTTTGTAACCGACTCCAGCTGGGGAAATGGAGATATGTCTCCGTCTGGAGAATGATAAGAAATTTTGTTAGAGAGAAGTGTAAATGATACTCCCGAAGGTCTCTAAGAAATTTTGTTAGAGAAAGGGTCATCCTTGGTAACAACAAAGGCAATCTCGAAGTCTTGGTTCGAAATTTTTCCACCCGACCGCCCACGCCTTTGTTCGTAATGCAGGGTGTTCATGTAGCCGATGTCTATTGTGTAAGGATGCTCATGTACCTATCAAACAGATGGCGAGAAACAAGTAAGTTCTTGTGACTTGTTTCTGTTAGAGTAAGAATGAATTTTGTTCATGTAACTTCATTTGAAAGAAAAGTGAAGCAGAGTTTTGGTACTTCCCTTTTACATGGCTTCGTCATTACGTCTTTGTCCGATGGAATCGAAGGTTTGACGAAATGTCTACTGTGGTTTTGTATCCGTTGTATAAGGTTGCTCATGTACCTATCAAACAGATAATAAGAAAACAAGTGTATTCGTGCGACTTGATTCTTTTATAGTGGAAATAAAATTTGCTCATATAATTTCATTTATAAGAAAGGTGAACTAGAGTTATGGTACTTCCCCTTTGTGTTTGTTTCGTCAATGCGTCTTTGTCCAATAGTATCAAAGGGTTGACGAAATGATGCTCTAGTCTAGCATCTGTTGTATAAGGGTGCTCGTCTACTCCCTCTCATGTTGCTACGTCAGTGCGTCTTCATCCGATGGAATCGAAGGATTGGCGATGCCCTACTCATGCCTTTGTTTGTTGTGTAAGGTTGCTCTTGTACCTTGACACCATCTAGGTGTAATAGCGTCGGAGAGCATCTGCATTGATTGGTTGCGGCAGTTCTCCTCTGTCCATCTTTGTTAGGATGGTTGCTCCTCCTTAGAACGCGTGTTTGACTACAAATGGTCCTTCGTAGTTTGGAGCGAATTTTCCCCTAGGATCTTTGGCATTTGGTAGAATGTGCTTGAGAACGAGGACCCCAGGTCTGTATCTGATTGGTTTGACCTTCTTGTTGAAAGCTCTGGACATGCGTTGTTGATAACATTACATATAATGAGCTGCAGTGAGTCGTTTCTCGTCGACGAAGTCGAGATGAGCAAGCTGATGTGTAGCCTTCTCTTCTCCCGTCATGTTTATTTGAGACGAGATCCTGAGAGTTGGTAGTTTAACCTCTACTGGAATGACTGCTTGGGTGCCGTAGAATAGTTCAAAGGGAGTTGCCCCAGTTGAGGTGCGCATCGTCGTTCGGTAGGCAAGTAATGCGAAATGGAGCTTCTCATGCCAATCGCGATATGTCGTTGCCATTGTTTGAAGCATCTTCTTCAAGTTTTTGTTAGCGGCTTCGACCGCGCCGTTCATTTGTGGACGGTACGGGGAAGAATGGAGATGCTTGATTCGAAACTCCGTGCAGAGAGAATCAATTTGTTTGCCGTTGAAGTTTGTACCGTTGTCGGTGACCAACAGCTCTGGAACCCCGTATCTGGTAATAATGTTTGTGCGCATGAATCGTATAACATTGTTTGCAGTGACTTCTTTGAAGGACTGTGCTTCGATCCACTTGGTGAAATAATCAATGGCGACCAGGATGAATCGGTGTCCGTTGGATGCCTTAGGATTGATTGGTTCAATGACGTCCATGCGCCACTTTGAGAATGGCCATGGTTCGAAAAGTGGGTAAAGCCTTGTTGGAGGAACATGTGCCTTATCGTTGTAGATCTGACATTTGTGGCAGATTTTAACGTGTTTGATGCAATCGGCTTCCATCGTGAGCCAGTAATATCTCTGACGCATTATCTTCTGGGCGAGGGCGTACTCGTTCATGTGCGGTCCGCAAATGCCTTCATGGATTTCGAAGATGATCTCCTGAGCTTCCTGTTGGGTGAGCACCGCATGAGGGTTGTCGTGAAGGATTTCTTGTAGAGGATGTCGCCATCGAGAAAGTAACTCTTTGCGATCATCCGGATGAATTTGTGCTCTTTTCCCGTGCTGCCTTCGGGAAAATTGCCTGTCTCCAAGTAAACTCTGATGTCCGCAAACCATGGCTTTGATTCCTCAGACTGACACTACTCAATGTGCATGCAGCTTGGGTATTCGGCGATGTTAATGCGCAGGGGTTCTATGTCCATCTCTCCGGCTAATGGGATCATTGATGCGAGGGTTGCGAGCGCATCAGCGAAATGGTTGTTTGTCCTCGGGAGATAGTTGAACTCAATGTCAGTGAATCGACGGATGAGCGTCTGCAAGTAGTCTTGATATGGGATGAGTTTTGGGTCCCGTGTGCGCTAGGCTCCATTTGTCTGGGAGATAATAAGTGCTGAATCTCCGTGGACGTCAAGAAATTGCACTAGCATGTCAAGTGCGCGTAGTAGGCCTAGAATGCATGCTTCGTATTCGGCAATGTTATTTGTACAAGGGAATGTAACTTTGGCTGCCGTTGGGAAGTATTGTCCGTCTGGGGATATCACCACTGCTCCTATGTCTGAATCTGTTGAGTTGACAGCGCCGTCGAAATACATTGTCCATCTTTTTTCTGTTTCCGCCAGCAAGATGTTTTCATCTGGCAGTTTAACCTCAAGTGGTGAGTTGTCTGTTCCCGGATATTCTGCTATGTGATCAGCAATTGTTCTACCTTTGACTGATTTTGTTGAGTAAAATCGGATGTCAAACTCTGCTAGTTGCAACTGCCACTTGCAGACTCTTCCCATGAGCGGTCGACTTGTCAAAAAGGTAATTAAGAGGATCGCTCTCGGATACCGGGAGAATTTCATAATGCAGAGTGTATTGTCGAAGTCGGTGTAGAACCCAAATGAGTTCTCAACAAGTACGCTCTGAAGTCGTGTATCGGGACTTGCAATCAGTGAACTTTTTACTCAATTAGTAAACGGCATGCTCCTTGGCGCCTGGTAACTGTTGGGCGAGCATTGCTCCGAATGACTCATCCCTGACTGTAAGGTAGAGTGTAAGTGAATGCCCCAGCTTTGGCGGGATGAGTACTGGCGGTTCTGTGAGATAACTTTTGATTTGTTCAAATGCGGCCTTACAATCTTCGTCCCACTCAAATCTGACATCTTTCCTCAATTTCTTAAACAGAGGTTTGCACGTATCCGCCAGGTTGGAGATGAACCTTCCAATGTAGTTGACGCGGCCCATGAAGCCTCGAATCTCCTTAACTGACTTTGGTGCTGGGAGATCGCGAATTGCTTTGATTTTATCGGGGTCGATCTCGATGCCTTTACTGCTGACAACAAAACCGAGAAGTTTGCCTGATGTTGCCCCAAAGATGCACTTGGCCGGATTGAGCCGAAGCTTATACTTGCGTAATCGCTCAAACAACTTGCGTAGAACAATCGTGTGATCCTCCTCTGCTTTGGATTTGGCAATCATGTCGTCGACGTAGACTTCGATTTCCCGGTGTATCATGTCATGGAATAAGACTATCATTGCGCGTTGATAAGTTGCCCCAGCTTTCTTAAGTCCGAAAGGCATGACTCGGTAACAGAATGTGCCCCAGGGTGTTGAGAATGTAGTTTTCTCCTTGTCTTCTTCGGCCATACGTATTTGGTTGTACCCGGAGAATCCATCCATGAAAGAGAATCTACTGAAGCCAGCGGTATGGTCCACTAGTAGGTCGATGTGCGGCAAGGAAAGTCATCTTTGGGACTTGCTTTGTTAAGGTCACGATAGTCGATGCAGACTCGAACCTTTCCATTCTTTTTGATCGCCGGGACGATGTTGGCCACCCATTGTGGATAATTGGCCACCTCGATGAAGTTGACTTTGAGGAGCTTGTCGACCTCCTCCTTAATTGCGAGAGCAAGTTCAGGCTTGTATCAGCATTGCTTTTGCTTTATGGGATGAATAAGAGGATCGGTGGGGATTTTATGTTTTACTATCTCCGAATCTAATCCTGGCATGTCTGCATAGGACCAGGCAAAGACATTCGAGAACTCCTTGAGTAAGTTGACGATCTTCTCGGCTTCATCCGTTGGAAAATCTGTGCCAATGAATAACGCCTTAGGGTCCTCTTCCGTTCCTATGTTAATTGAGACTGGTTCTTGCAATGTAATCTCTTTTGGTTCTTCATGTCGTTGGAGACCTTGCTCTAGACCATGACAGCCGTCAAGCAACTTTGGATCGTCTATCATGTCTTCATTTTGTTCTGGGGTGGATATCGGTTCAGTTTTGCCTTGTTTTGCTGTGTTTTCGGGTAGATCCGAAGCGTCGTTCCTACATGAAAGAAGTAAATCAACGTTGTAGCTGTAATTGAATTATTTGAAATTGAAGTATTATACGACCGACAACTATCACAAGTCAAGCGCTCTAAAACGATAAATAAGTAAATAAATAAATAAAAAACGTTGTGGGATCAGGCCTCAGTGGGGCCCTTTTCGTTTCCTTATATTCGCCCTTTGTCATCAGTGGCTCGATCCCACAGACACTACGATATTAACTAAGGTTGCGTTATATATAGACATAATTGCTAGACCGCAACCTGAATGTAGCAAGGCAACCTATCCTAGACTCGATTTATTTACATGCAGAAAAGTAAAGCTGGAAAGTTTCACCCTTCGAGTGGCATGTCTGACTCGGTCGGGTTCGACACTTCCATTAGGTTGACTTCTTCTTCAGGCTCTTGTGCCTTGATCTTGAGCTTCTCGGCTTGTTCGGAAACGATCTCACCCTCCATTGTGGTTGCAGATGAACGAAAAAACAGACGGATGATCGACCACCGGAGCGCAGGTCTTGGATAGTCCACATTGGTCTTCTGGGTTCGGTACCCTTAGCCCGAGACCGCGTGTCCCTGGTTGAATAGGGATGTCGATCAAATGGCAAATGCCTCTCCCCTGTGCTCCAAGTCATTGGCCAAGCTGGTATCCAAATCTAATGAACTGCTTTGCCGCGCAAATGTTGCCCCAGCTCATCAGAGGATCCGATTTGAAGTCCCTCCTGACCATGTTAACCATCTCGAATGCTTGAGTGGTTGACGATTCGCCAGTCGGTTCGCCAACATATGGCATGTCAATCTCGTGGCAAAGCTCCATGGTATGCTCTCCCTTGACCGTAACGAGTTTGCTGTCTGAGGGGATCGAACCAATTGATGCAACGTTGAAGGGATTGCCCCAGCTTGATGGATCCAAGGACATCCTAGTAGCATGTTGAAGGAACCCGCGGTGTCGAGGACCTGAAAAGTAGAAGAGAAGAGGGAAGGCCCTACCTTGATCTCCAGGGTCACTTCATCGTGGGCCTGACGTTTTGCGCCATCAAAAGCCCGAATGGTGAGGCTGGAAGGTGGAAGCTTCTCAACGTTAACACCGAGCTTTTGTGCTACAGTGAGGGGGATGATATTGACTCCTGACCAACCGTCTATGAGTACATTGGAGACTGTGGTGTCGCGACACCTGAGTGTGATAAATAAAGCTTTGCTGTGGTCGCACCCTTCTTCTAGCAGGTCATCTTCCGAGAAGGTGATGGCGTTATTTACAAGCATGCCGTTCATGTATGAGTCCAGTGCATTGACCTCGACTTGTTCTGGCACGTGCACCTCGGCTAAAAATTTCTCCAACATTTCCCTGTATTTGTCGGAGGAATGGATGATATCCAACAAGGAGATTTGAGCAGGTTGCTTCCTCAATTGTTCGATGATGTTGTAATCACTCCCTATGACTGCATGGATCACCCTGCGAATTTCTTCATTTGAAGGCACTTTGGACTTCGACGACTCAGCTTGCGGCGGGGCTTCTGGAGCTGGTATTATCCTCCCTGAGCGAGTGATGAGTTTGACCTCAGGACCAGATGCCGAGTTGCTAGGGCCAATAACTATAGGACTATTTGGTTCCACTGGGGGTGATGCTTCAATCGTAATAGGCATCTCGCTTTGTTCGGCCCCCACTGGGACATAGACATATGGTGTCTTGGGTCGTCGAGGAAGTACTAGGGTGAAACCATCGGGTCGAGAGGTGGGTGTTGGTACAAAGTGTGCACCTCTACGTCCACGTCCTCTCCCCGGCCTCTGTTACCTTGAATGATGTACATGTGCACCTCTTCATCTTGATCAGTCAATGGTGCGAAGGGGTTGGCCCCAATGTAATTGACATGCTCCGGCAAGGGATTGCTTCTCACATTGGGAGTCGTAGTTGGTGCAGCAAACGTGATGACGCAATCATCTAGCAAATTCTGAATCTTAAAACGAAGGGCAATGCAGTCCTTGGTGTCATGCCCTAATGCTCCGGAATGATATTGACAAGCCGCCTTGGGGTTGTAGCCAATCGAAGAAGGGTTTGTTGCTTTAGCTTCCACGGGTTTGATGAAACCTATGTCTCTCAGTCGAACGAACATCACGTCCAATGGGTCAGGAGCAGGAGTCAGATTCTCCAATCTGCGTTTTGGACGCTCTTGTTGAGCTTGCTTTGGCTGGGAGCAAGTCGTCACAGGAGAAGGAGGCCTGAAGCGAGAAGTAATGGGTACTGGGGGCCTGACTGCTGCCGTGACATACGACCTTGGCACATAAGAAGTCGGTGGTGGCGCCGCTTTCATGAACTGCTTACTGTGCTCTGCAGCCGCTATGAGCTCCTTGGGCTTAGGCTTACCAGCTGGTTTCGTCGAAGGGGAGGGAATCAGTCCTTCTCGACTTACCCCATCGAGTTTGTCGGCGTTGATGACCGCCTGGGAGAGAGTCGAGATGGTCTGCCCGATCATGTAGGGCAAGTATTCGCGAGGCAGGAGTTGGAGAAACTCATCAATCAGTTCTTTTTCTTTGAGAGCCGGCTTGATCTGTGAGGCTATCTGCCTGAACCAGTAGGCAAACTATTTAATGTCCTCGGTACGGTATCTCTTCAATTTTCGCATATATGATATTGTCGGAGCCATCTCCACATTGAAGCTGTGGTAATTCAAGAAATCGAGGGCCAACTCCCTGAACGTCATATACTGGTTCAAATCCTTGGTATAGTACCAGTGTAGTGCGAACTCCGCCAAACTCTCTTGAAACATCGACATGCGAAACTTATCATATGCTGGGTACAGTGCCATCTTGTGGTAGAAATGTTTCAGGTGTAATTTCGGGCACCCCGGTCCACGGAATTTCTCGAACTCAGGCATCTTGAACTTTGGCGGGATCTGAACCCGACGGACCTGGTAGTCACTGTACTCCCAGGTGTGGGTCTTGTACCCTTGGATCGCGTTGAGACGTTCTTCTAGTCTCGCGAGGCGGCGTGACTCTCCCTCATGCATGGAAGAGATCATAGCTTCAAGCTTTGTCTCATAGGCATTATTTTGGCTTTGCTCCCCGAGGAGCTCATCAATGATAGCCGTGTTACGCGTTCTGGGGTTAGGCGCAGATGACTCCGTATGTGGAGCTGAGGTTGTCATTGTTGGCGTAGGAATCCCAAAGTTGGAGGAAGTAGCGACTGGAGGGTAAGGAGTTGGCCTTTCTATCCGCATGTAGGGAGTTGGCCCAAACATTACTGGCATGTAAGGTGTTTGCCCCAGTGTTGATGGTTGAGGGAAGTATGATGGCGCAAATGGTCGTGTTACGGTGGACGATCCGGCCATGTCCGAAGGCAGGTATGGGTAAGGGTTGAATGCAGGTGGTGCATTAGTTGGCACCGAGGACCCAGGCAAGTAGGGCGGTAGGTGCGGGTTTTGGGAGACAATAGAAACGGCAGGTGTAGCTGTTGGTTGCCACTGGAGGAACTCAGCCATCATCATTTTTAGAGATGATAGCACGGTTGTGAGGGTTTTCACCTTGAATCCCAGGGAAGTATTGGCCGCGCTTTGGGCCGCCTCAGACGTGTTTAGGTTGAGTGGTGATACCACTGGTGGAGCAGTTGATGATTCAATTGCCGGTGTTGTGAAAGCCATCAGAGGTGGGATAAAGATTGGAGCATTGACCCCGGCTGTGGACGACCCGATGGTGAAGATCGGGGCTCTAGGGAATAGCTCGGCGAGAACGGGTGACCTAGCAAGAAGCGATGCCGGTGCTGATGTTTGAACTGATCCCGCGGTAGTAACAGTCGAGACAGCAGCACGAGTAGTTGGGATAGCCTCAGCGGTCACGAGAGAGCTACTAGCAGCGGAAGTAGGTGAAGAAGTGGAGGAGCGGCTTGGAGAGGTGTCAGCCATAGCTTCTCGGGTGGAGCGGGTTCTTGGACATTTTCTTTGCGGGTCAATCATGGCTGTTCGATACCTTGGCTTGATAAAAGAGTTGAATCAGTATTGAGCAATGTGATACTTTGGATGCATGATATGTAATGATGCATGATCATGTCTAATGCGAGGATTGAATTGCAATTACAATGAACTCAATCCAAGAGAGAGAAAGCAAGTCAGCGAAACGTCATCTAAACTGAAGTTTATTACAAAGAGTACTAAAAAGTTTAACGAATAGAAGATGATCAAGCCAGTTTTCAAATGCGGTCCCAAGGAGTGATGCGCTTCCTCTGGAAACGCGCTGACTGGACATCAATATCCTTTTGATGTTTTTGGGAAGGTTCAAACTCTTTTTCAGTGAGACTCATCCACACGCGTGCGAAGTGTGCTGCTGCTCGCCGAATTACACCCCTTGGTGGTGGGTTGTCCAGGTCAATCGGATCAAATGGTTTAGCTGGTGCTGTTCTGATCCGCGGAGTTCCCTCGAATTGGTGCATGACCCGTGCCGGGCAGTAGCAGGATGTCCCGGTGATCCTGACGATAGGGATATAATCTCCATCCGGGCAGCTTATGATGGCCTAGTCAACGACGAAGCATTTGGCCATCTGGTAGAAGTCTTCTGGTTCTAGAGAGCGGAAGAGAGCTCGAACTCCCACGAAGGTACTGGTTGGAAGCCGAGCGCGCTCCGATATGCGGTCGAGCAAATCTGGAAACTGTTCCCGTCGGAACGATTCTCCAGTGATGCCGATGTGGATGTAGAACCATGCTTGGAGCAGTGTCGGGTTGAACGTAAACTTGTGATTTCGCACACCCTCTCTAGCTCTACGCGCGGTTCGGGTAAGGATATAATTTGTTTCGCTGACCAGGTTGGAAAGAAAAGGCCTTCCTTCGAGGATTGCTTTTGTCAGATAGACTGTTCGCTTGTTGAGTAATGCTTCGCTGTATGGGTAGAGTATGGTCCCCGTGAATAAGAGGATAAATGCCATCGCTGATCCTTAACCGTCTCCCATACGTGGCTCGAAGAGCCTGTTGACGTTGCTGTGTCCTTCTGCGGTAATCAAGCTGGGTACAACTGCTGGAGATATTTGAAGAAGATGAGCTATATAGTTCCTCGGCTTGTTATCGTAGGGCAGAGGAAGGATTCCCGAAGGAGGAGGGAGTGCAGAGAGATCCCCATATTCTTCATAAGTCGGTACCAATTCTAAAGCGCCAAATATGAAGGTATAGCTCTCGGGATCCCAGCGAGCGATGAGATGCTGAAGCAGGAACCAATCAACTTCCATGCGGATAAGGTGAAAGAGACCTCCAAGCTTCCATTGCACGAACTCCTGTTCTGAGGGTCTAAGCACATCGAGCCATCGTCGAAGTGATTCAGTAGATGGAATCTCCTTGCGTAGCGCTATTGTCTCCATGAGGTCAACCTGCATGCTTGGACGTCATTCAATTGTAAAAACAATCCAATCCAAATCCTAATATGAGGTGTATTTGCACACGAGTTCTTTATGTTTGAAGAATGATGACATTGAACAAATATATTGATGCATCAACTATTGATCAACAGGCACTCATACAGAATGAATGCGAATGAATGTAGTAATGTAAATAGGGAAGATAGGGAAGGGAGAAAAGGAATCGAGGAAACCCCTGCAACCAACCCGAGGATCCGGTCTCGCTCCCTAAGGCCCAACTGGTCGACGTCACCACTCGAGCGTCGGATGCTGCGGAAGGGAATTGGGTGATCCCTCCCTGGGTTCCTAACTGGGCCTGCTCGGGCCCTCGCCAACCGTCTCTGTTTCCTAAGAGGCGGCGGGCAACATGCGGAGTATGATCCGAAGCAGGAACTTTCGGGAGAAATCGGGAGCAGCACATGTCGCCAGTCCCTCGTCCAAAATGGCTTCGTAAAAATGTTGTTTAACCTAGGTAATCGATTACAGAGTCGCTACCGACTTATTTTTGAAAATTGGTCAAAGTCGGAAAACCAGAGTAAGATTCGGGGATCCCTAATTACTAACTCTTACATTTAAACATGCGAAAAGGTGGCGTTTGCTCCAAAAGTTTGCTTTTGGTTAACGGGTGTTGGACCCAATCCGGGCATGACTTAGGACTCATGTCAATGTTTTATGGGCGTTGGACCCGATTCGGGCCTTTCGGGCCCGAACTCATGTGTGTTGGTTTAGCAAACAACATGCGACGATAAAATCCTAAAAGCCTAACAGCATACACCGCAACCACAGATCAAGTATTTAGATTAAAGGGAGCGGGGAAGGGTGGTGATCGTGGGCCGATGCACTTGGGCCCACGACCCGTTACATGTGGAAATAACAAAACATCGAGAGACCCGCACCTCCCTCATGTACCTGAAATGATGGTTGGGGCCGCTTTATTATCTTAACGTCGCGGTTTTTACACACGCGAAGAGATCAACGCGGTCTATTACACGCAGCTTCGAGTAAATCTTCGAAACTTTGGTGTCGATCCCTCCGAATGGCGTGCTCATTGTACATGCAAAATAAGATGCAAACATAAGGTAGTAAAATTGCGCACAATCTACAAAATAATTCGTAACTTGAGCTAGGTTCCTTCGATTCGAATGAGACATGAACCCATAGATCTAAAACTTAATGAAGAACCTGCACGTAAAATTTCATGAGAATCCAACGATACAATCTCTCGAGATCAAGGAACGAAGTTGGCTGTCCGCAAAATTGGAGCAGTTTATATTCGCAGATTCATTCCCATCATATCGCAATCATCGAATGTCCAATCGAGATGCAAAATGATTCTACGGAAAGCTTATGAAACGAAGAGTATTTCTGTGAAATTTTAGCTGAATCCAACGGTTGAATAATGAGATATGCTCGTGCAAAAATCGGAAGTAATCTAGATAGCCGGTCCAGCCTGGCTGACTGGAGTCGTGGGAACAAAAATTGATATCTTTTCATCCACATGGTTAAAAAATGCGTATGATATGTCAAAATAAAGATATTAAGCAAGGAAGATATATAAAAAAGTTTGAGAAACATCGAACGGGGGGATCATCGGGCATCTGGACGCAAAAATAAGATGGTTCTGTGAGCTCGATATGATTTTGGCCGAGAAGAATTCCGGAAACAAAAATGGGAAACCTTACATCTAGATGATGAAAAAATGCAAATGATATGTCCAAGTCACTATAGAAAAGTAAAGAACATATCTACAAAAGTTGAGTACACTCCAACAGTTTGATCTGCCGGCATTGCGCAAAGAGTGAAGTAGCGACGCTCGGCAGACCTCACTTGGTGTATGGCTGTTCACGAGGTTGTATCTTATTATTACAGAAAATTCAACTGTTGATTATTATATGTATCCCGAAGAGGAACTAGGATCCTCGTACATGGTGAATAACCAACCGCCTTGAAGTCTGGTTTCTTCCTAAAAAATTTAAACAAGATCCAACGGTTAGATCTCCCAAAATGCCCCCGGAAGTAACGATGCGACAGACTGTTCTGTCACGGCCAGCGAAGGTAAACTTTCCTTTGGAGACGTTATTGTAGAAAACGGCCAAAACAAAAGGGTGGGAGATGTCCCAACAACTCCATGCCGAAAATGAATGCAAGATCGACCTCCAAAGCTATCAGGTAAGCTTTGAGGTCTGAGGAATGAGCAAATATATTTTTCGATAGGAGTTTAGGTAATTACGACTTGTTTCCATTGTGGTTAAGTGTCGGTGGAGGATGGCGCACTGGCTGTCCGTTGCTTGCGTTTCCAGTAGCGACGAGCTCATCCAGAGGGCACAATGTCCCTCATCCCATGATATATGCGGCAAGGCCAAGGATGAAGAGGCGATGGTGTTAAGCCACGTTCAAAGCAAGAAACATGGTAGTTGTTTTGGAGAAGAAAGGAGGGGAACTCACCGAGGAAGTGTCCTCACCCCGGGATGGCCCGAGGAAGGTTCAAGGAAGCCGCAGGAGCACTTGAAAGAGCTAGTTACTGATGGAGCGGTTGTCTCCAGTCGTGTTTGACGGCCGTCGGGTTTGAGTTAGCAAGGGGAGTTTCCATGTCTTTGGCATGGACCTACCTTGGCTGGAAGATGACCGGGATTGGGTGAGTTGCAGGAGAATCTCTGATCAAGCCCCGTCTGTCTACTTCTTTTTTTCTTCGATCCTATGGGAAGAAGAAAAGATTTCCCTCCAGGGGATCGTGTCTTGGTGAGATCTCCCAAAAATCTCGGGAAATATCATGGGTGTGAGAGTAAGTGGGGAGGATCTCGTTGGAACTATTATTGATTGACTATTGTTTGCTGAATTGCAGGATCTCTAACGTGATGGTGCTCAGGTTAGTATCTGGTAGAGGAAAATCCGTGAAGAGGTTAGTGGAAAGGTCCTTTGGGATAATTGTTAGTGTTGGGGAGACATAAGTAATGGGTATTCATGGGATTAACGTGGGTTTGATTACATAAATAAAATAAATAAAAAATTGAAAATTTGGGGTATTTACACTCATCATGTCGGAAGTGTTTTGGTCAGCAAACCGTGGTGGTTATACATAAGGTAGCATGCTGTAGTGGACAGATACGACCCGATTTTGGTGCTGATCCTTGGGCAGTGCTGACTTAGTGATGCCTCTCGTGTCCTTGGTTTGGAAACTGGAACGTTTCCAGAACATATTACCGGTGAGGGAGGAAACGGACAGCTTAGTCACACCGGTTTCCGAGCGCGAAGCCATGAGATTGTTCTTCTTGTATATCCTCTCAGGGTTCTGTTCTGAAACTACATGGGTGGGGATTCGGTCGACCCTCCAGCTTGCTACTGTAATCGCTCATCACCCTCTTTGCCTCGGTGACTAAACCGATCGAACGCCACGGATCTGCAAGCAACCGAATTGTGCTCATCTCAGATACCACGCCTTTCTCTTCCATCACTTCAAGCAAGTTCTCCGCCTGCCATGGCTGCTTGGACTCCCCGTATCCCCAGATGAGTGTCTCAAAGGTCTTCCGGTTCGGAGATATCCCACGTCGGCACATTTCCTCGAATACTCTTATGGCTTGGTCCATTTCCCCCACTGAGCACCACCCACTAATGATGGTCGTGAATATCACCACGTTGGGGTAAACTCCATATTTCGCCATTGAGGTCAGGACGAGCTTTGCCTTCTCCGATTCCCCGGTTCTAGCATAACCCTTCGCCAGGATGCTAAACGTGTGGACATCCGGCTCAATCCGAGCCTACACCATGTCATCAAAGATTTCCTGGCATTTGTCCATGAGCCCAGCCGATCTCCATGCATTCATTATTGTGCTGAAAGTCACGACATCAGGTTTCACCCCAAAGTCTTGCATCATTGTTATAGCCTCCTCGACGCCTCCGGTATCAGTAACGTCGAGGAATCCCTATATTAGGGAGTTGAATATCACAAGATTAGGAGCCATGCCGAGATCCTTCATCCTGTACACAAATCTCATTGCCTCTGACATATTACCTTCCTGACAATAACCGCTCACAATAATCCCGCATGTCCGCTCATTTGGCGGAACCTTATTGTTCTGCATCTCGAGGATCATCCCCTCGGCCTTGGCGATCTCCCCACTCAACATGTAAGCCCTCGCCAACGTGTTGAAGGTGACAGCATCGGGATGCATGCCCGATGTGGCCATCTTGCGGACAACACTCCACGCCTCGTCAATGTTCTTCCTGTTACACAAGGCTTGAATAAGAATGTTGTAAGTTCGATCATTCGGCTTGAGACCTTCTTCATCCTTCATTATCTCAAGCAGCTTCAAGGACTCTTCAGTTTTGCCAATGATCCCGTATCCTTTCATCAGAGTATTGAAAGTACTGATAGTCGGTTTGCATCCCTTGTCCTTCATCTTCCTTAAGACTTGCATGGCCTCCCCAACCTTGCCGGATTCAGACAACATGTTGATCACTGCATTGAAGAATATAGCATCCGGTTCCAAACCGTTCTCTTCAACCTCAATAACGAGGGATGAGATCGAATAATAGCGCTACTGGAGGGAGAGTGCGGCGAGGAGTGTGGTGTAGGTTATGAGGGTGGGTCGGTGGCCTTCCTCTTTCAGGGCATCGAACAAGGAGACCTCCTCCTGAGGTTTCTTCTTCTCAATCAGGCTTTTCATTAGCTTGGTCCGGGAACGAACTGTCCGGCACCCGCCTTTCCTCCAGCAAACAAGGCAGCAGTAGTCGTTCGGCATAGGAACCGACTGGAAGTGGTTTTCTTCATTGAGGTATTTCTCCTGGAAAGGGAATTACAAAATCCGAGACTCAGACAGGAGGACTGTTTGACAGCAGCAATAAGAAGACGTCAATGATGATGAACGTTAGACAAGACATACAGAAGCCAGCATTACCATGATTGGCGACGCTCCAAATCTGCTAACACTTTAGACCTGTTCGCGTAGGAAACGGACCACGTCGGAAATATTTGGCAATTGGACTCACAGGGAATGATATGTGGTCGCCAGAAAGATGAATTTCAATGATAAAGACACGGCTGATTACAAATTCAAAGTCTTAAATGAAGAAACGAATGCTTACAGCCATAAAAATGAAGTAAAAAAGTGGTGGTACGGATGGCGGGGGCGACGTAGACTCGCTGCTTGAGGTGCGACTGGAGCTGACGTCACTGCTGACGCTGTAGACTCGTTGTCGCGAGACGCAGGGCTGGCGCTGACGTCACTGCTGACGTTGTAGACTCGGTACAGTACGCTGTAGACTTGCGCCCCGTGAAGCAGAATCTGGCGAATGTAGGATGTGGATGCTAAGGCTTCGGGTGAACACCTTGGCGGCGGAGATGCAGGCGGAGGATGATCGCTGGGACTACGGTTGCTCGACTCGACGGTGGAGGCGATGGCGGAAGCTGGGTGTCGAGACTACGGTTGCTCGTCTCGACGATGGAAGCGCTGGCGGAAGGTTGATCAACGGAGCTACGGTTGCTCACTCCGCTGTTGGAAAGATGACCAAATAACCCAGGCCGAGGTATCTACTAAACTAAGGGTGACGAGCAATGCAAAGCTTTGTGTTTGGCTGATTGATCGTGAAAATTTCCTAAGGGAAGGGTGTTCCCCTTTTATACTGATTCTTGTAAGTTTTTTGCACGCTCCACACGTTCCCGAAAATCCCTTAAGTCATGGCACGATCTCAACTTCTCTCCAGGGATCTCGGAGTTTGTTTTTTCCTCAGAGATTCTCCTAACCTCCACTTAATGAGATCATGCGTGGGGTGTGTCCAGGTGGGTTGTAGACTTAGGCCGTTGATGACTGAGAATTTGGCTCAGTCGACGGGCTGTACACTTAGCTAAGGCCCGTGTTCCAAGATGGGCTGTAGACTCACCACATGCCCAGAATATATCCTATTGTGTCAACATAAGCCTCCCTTTTTTGCTAAGGCGATTTTTCGTCGCCTGAGCATAGTGACCAATTTTTAGTTTAAAAGAAACGCTTCGTTTTCCCTCCTTTCACTTACGTCCCACGCTTCAATTTCCTTCACTCCAAGAAACCTCGATTTCCCTTGAAACCCTAACTTCTTTCTAAAGAAAACTCCGATGTCGACTCTTGGTTCCTTTCAGTGGCATCAACAGCGTGCCGGTTCCGCTGGCGTCGTTACTACTGTGGACGACGAGGGTTTAACCCTTGGTCCTGTCCTTGGCACTCATCTCTTTCCGGACTCCGTCCCTTATGAGTATCTGATGACGGCGTTTCAGATTCCCATCTGCGGGTAGACTTCGTCGACCCCCTCAACTGGGAAGACAAGAGTGGCTTCCTCTGCTTTCCTTCCGTAGAGAAAGCCCTATTCCGCCAGTGGTTCACTTGTTGGCTGGAAAAACTACAGAGCAAACTCAAGACCTGCGGACTTTGGTCTTTCATGAAGATCACTATGCTGGGGAAGCATTGCGACCCAAGGGTATGTGCTAGTCTGCTTCCTTTTTGGAATAGCGAGGTGAACTGCTTCTATCTGCCGGAGGGTCCCATGACTATTACTCTAGAAGATATTTATTTCTTGACTGAGAGTAGCGTAGCTGGAGCCCCCGTTCGCCTATATTCTTTGGATGGTGATTATCACCCTAAAGAGATGCTGTAGATTCAGAACATTGCATAGAAGCACCTTAAGATGATTGAAGGCAAATCTACCACTGTCTGGGGCAAGGCTGAGGAGGTTGAATTCCTCAGCATCTGGTTGAGCAAGTATGTTTTCTGCTTCGCTGGCAAGAGGGTGCCGAAACTTGTATACGGAATCGCCAATTTCTTGAGCGCGGCGAAGAGCAGGGTGGCTTGGGCACCGTTCTTGCTGGGTATTATCTACCAGAGCCTCTACAAGAACAGTATGTCTGCCAATCCCTTCCCAAAATACCCAGCTGGTGGCCTTCTCTGGATGGTGCATCTTTGGTCATGCATATGGCTTCCAGGACTCTCTGGGTACCAGATGCCCTCCAGCATTGCTAAGGACAGCTGTTATGGGATCCACATGCTCAGGTCCTGCTGTCAATCAAAGGACCAATGGCTATGGGCCTCTGTGACGGGGCACCTGAAACACCTGGTCGATATTGACCGGGGCGAACGCCGCAACTGGCAGCCATTCCCAGCTGATCACGCCATCAACAAGCGCCGGAAGAGGCTGGAGCCAAGTGTTTACTGGGACTCTGTTCTTACAAGCAGAGTCTTACCCTGCGCAACAGAATCGGGCTTCAGCTTCGAGGTCTGCAACCCTCAGCTATGCGCAAGGAAGTTGGGTTTCGTCCAGAGCTCTGCAGTCCCATACTTTGATGATTCCAACGTGATCTCTAGGAATAGCTATGTCCTTTCCAAGGACTCCCTCCAGGCAGCGGTGGATCTCCTATCAAGGAAGACGGAGCTTCGGCGAATGGAGTTCCCTCTTGGGAGCACCATAGTCTTCGTCACTGAAGCTTTTTCCTATCAGTGGTCGTTGACCTTTAAAACTCTTCGCATCTTTATCCACTTTAATAGGAACAAGATAATGTTGTACGCCAATATTATTTAACGCCAGAACGGGATACCTATGCGCTATCTGCAATGAAATTGCCGATTGCAAACCGATAGCTTCGCATATCAACCGTTCAAAATTCTCGTAATTGACAAATTTCGGAATTTCTGTTCTTGATATTGAACCATTTTCATAACCAACTCCGTCAGCTCCATTGACGGTATTTCCGTTATAAAATATCAATAGTTCAATCGACGACATTGGAATACAACACCTAAATCAATTGAACGGTCAATTAAACACTTTAGCCACATTGGAATACAACACCTAAATCAATTGAACGGTCAATTAAACACTTTACTAGGTAATTAGATTCGAAAATGTCAATTAAACACTTTCCTATTATCCTTTATAAACCAAATCTTACCATAATTTTCATACGATAACATTAACACTAATTAATTATACTTAATCATAAATAACAATTAATACCGCTAATTATACGATAATTAACTATAAAAAACATAAAATTACGCTATTACCTTCAGGGGAACGGAAGGCGACGGTCGGGGACGGAATGGCTCCAAAGAGGACCGTGGGGAACGGGGACGGACGCATGGACTCGGTAACGGAAGCACGGTCGGGGACGGAAGCACGCGCTCGGGGACGGGGACAGAAGCACGGGCTCGGAGACGGAAAACCAGGACGAGGGGGCTGCAATCGGCTTGGAGGCGGCGGGGGGCAGAGGGGCTGGCGGCACCTTCTAACTCGGGGAGTTCTGTCATTTTTTTAGGTTAGTGAAAGTCGGCCTTTGTAAGGCCGACTTTGCTCAGACCGCACTGAAGTCGGCCTTGCAAATTTTTTTTTTTTTTAGTTAGTGGAAGGCCGACTTCAGTGCGATCTGAGCAAAGTCGGCCTTGCAAAGGCCGACTTCCACTAACTAAAAAAAAAATTAATTGGCAGAGGAAGTCGGCCTTAGAACCAAAGTCGGCCTTACAAAGGCCGACTTTGGTGGGTTACTTGCCCAATTATTTCCAAAGATGCGTCATTTGGCGAAATAATTCGCCAAATGACGTCATCATGGAACAAAACTCCCACAAGTGAACCCGCAACGAGTTCACCTGTGAATTCATTGTCACGTAAACTCCATTTTTGCACTGTAAGTGTTCGAAAATCTTCTTCACAAATACGTGAGAGAGCTTTAAATTTGAATGAAAGGAGCGAATATGATCCGCAAAAATAAGTTAGCAAATATTTTTATCGTGTAATTGTACTCTCTTTAAGGAATTATTCACCCTTACTATGAAGTTGTAACTGTGAAAGTAACACGATATTCCTCCGACTGATAATATATTTCTCCACAAGTTTATGTCTTAAATCAATATGGCGACATTAGGAGATGTGTCATTTCACGAATATTCCACTATCTAAACAAGAGAACATGTTTATGTGAGAAATTCACACAATCACAGAAACCACAAACAAAGAAAACGTGGAAGACTGGATCAATTACGCGCGTTTACGGTCACCAAGAAAGACCAAGGGAAAAGAAAATATACACATATTCGCCATGTTCATCATGTCGTATAACCTGAGGAAAGAAAGCCTGAGCGACGTAGATCTTCTTCCCATTTTCCTTCCCGTACGGCTGCTCTCGATGGAGGAAGCAAAATTAGCGAAACCGAATGTCTGTGAGCGTAACCCTCAGAAAAACTTACTGGAAACCTAATAAAGGATTCCTTTTATGAAATATCGGTTTCGCCCCTTAGTTAAATAATAGTTTGAAGGACAGGAGAATGGACATAGCCGTAATGTACCGTAGCTTATGTTATATCCATCAATGGACCATACAGGAGAATGGACATAGCCTACACCGAACCATAAGCCACATTAAACAAACGAGATGCGCATATCCTATCAACTTTAGTGATCACAATATTTTAATGGGATTTCATGCATTGTCTTATGCGATAGCCTGTTTCATAAAATATACTTTAATAAAGTAAAATAAATAAAAATAAACAATTAATGGAAGCCCAAATCAAAGATTTCTAATATTCTCCCACTTGTACAACATTAATTGTACCCAAAAAAATATTTTAAAAAATGACTCTCAGGCTATATCATCTGTATGACCAATATAAAAACAACATCTCAAACAACCCCTACCAACTAAATTACCTAGCATCGAACTATGACCGTTAGAGCATCGCTCAATAATACAAGACAACCATAATCACAACACTAAGCAATCAAGCCGTCACGGGTTAATGTGGCGATGAAGTCGAAATAGTATCCCTTATGTGATCAATTTGATGCTAATTCAGTTGGTCCTAATCTTTCTGTAACTTTACGCCCATAACGAGCCAGATAGACCTTTGAGCAAATGATACTCCTTTATATGTCTCATAAACTTGAATGCACGCAAACTTTACTGTGCTTTATCAGAGACAAACTTTAGTTACAATACTGTCCTACTCGAGACTAAGCATCAAGTCTCAAGATTTTCTTTAATAACTGTCATATGCACACGATATAAAAGTAACTGCATGCATGAAAAAATATATAATGTCGACAATAAGATACTCAATATCCAACAAAACACTAAAAGGTAACAAAATAAAAATGTCGGATATAACCAAAGAGTATCATAAGCTCCCACTAACCGAAATAATCAAAGGACTCTCAGACACCCATGTTTATAACATGTTTCTTAAAAGCTAAAGGTCTGTCGAACACTTTTCCATGAAATAGCTCCTCCTGCCAACATGAATATGTAACCCGAGGTAGACTTCATGTCAAAACATATTGACTAGTGATTGTGAGGCCCCACCCAATTCTTGCCTGGAGGGGACACCAAAGGCCTTTGCCCTTCCATCCCTTGATAGATATAGTGGATAGATAGAGAGGAATGGTAAGATTTTGGCGCAAGAAGAGGGGGTGGGTAACGTAGGAGATATCTCTATTTTTCGCCAGTGAATCTTTTGAAGAACCTGCAAAATCGGAATCTGTCGACCACCTCAAGGTTATCCACTCTCTTATAGACCAACGTGTTAGCCTTAGTTCGTTGTAAATATCTCATTACCTTCTTAACAGCAGTCCAATGCTCCCTTCCCGGATTAGACAAATATCTACCAAGAACACTGATAGGAAAGGCAAGATCCGGTCTAGTACAGACCTAAGCATACATCAAGCTACCAACTGCACCGCACCTCAAGCTACCCGAGGACTCTTTCTCAATATCATTCTTGGGATATTAATCTTTACCGAAGTTATCTCCTTTCACTATTGGTACGTCTCTAGGTTTGTAAGACTGCATAGTGAATCGCTCAAGTACCTTATCGATATAACATCTTTGGCTCAAACCAGCACATTTCGAGATCTGTCTCGTCAAATTTCAATTCCAAGCATATAAACAGCCTCATCCAAGTCCTTCATATCAAAGGATCTAGATAACATCTCCTTAGTTTCGTGTAACAGTGCTAAATCATTACTTGCCAGAAGGATATCATCCACATATAGGACAAGAGAAATGAAACTAGTCCCACTAGTCCTCATATAAACACACTGATCAAACAAATTCTCAAAGAATTCAAAGGACGATACCACCTCATCAAACTTTAAATACCATTGTCGGGAAGCCTGCTTTAGTCTATAAATGGACTTCTTTAATTTGCAAACCATGTGCTCAGATCTTCCACCACAAAACCCTCTGGTTGTTCCAAGAGGTTTCCATTCAGAAAAGTTGTTTTCACATCTATCTGATGTAACTCTAGATAAAAGTGTGCAACTACTATCATCATAATTCTGAATGCATTTTTAGAGGAAATTGGAGAGTAAGTCTCCGTGTAGTCAATACCAACTCGTTGAGTGAATCCCTTGGCCACTAGCCTTGCCTTATGACGTTCAATGTTACCTTTGGCGTCTTTCTTGGTCTTGAAGACCCATTTACAACCAACTGCCTTTTGTCTTTCTTGGTCTTGAAAACCCACACGATTTCTATTTCTTATTCTCGATGCCATGTATTGGCTCATGTAAGTTTAAAACATACAAACATTGTTTATAGATCCATTTCCATAGAAAACATCATCCAAATAAAAGGAACACATTTTGTCTTTAAATTTCAAAAACAAAACCCTTAGTGTCTAAACTGGACACCGAGATGATGTTATTAGAAAACATAACAACATATTTCTAGTTTCAAAATGAGTCCATTGGGCAAACTTATTTTATAAGTCCCTATAGCTAATACAACTAATCTTGCTCCATTAGCCACTCATAGGTCCATCTCACCCTTTGACGGTCTACATTCACTTAGTCCTTGTAGGTCCATATAGATATAAGAACTACATCTTGAATCTATAACCCATGAGGATGAAATGGAAAAGTAGCATTCAATCATGAAAATACTTGAAGCACCTGCCCCGCTGGTATTTTTCTTTTAAAAGATATAACAATCCTTCTTCTAGTGGCCTTTTTTGCCATAGTGAAAGCATATAGCTTCTTTCTCATCAGATTGGGGAATCTGTTAGCCCTTTTTCAATTTGGGCTTTTGGCCTAGGTGTGCAGACACCTTCGGCTTCTTGACCTTGGTGTTGAACTTCTCCATGTTCATTCTTTTGTTGGTATTTCTCACCAACATTGCACTTGAAACAGACTTATGTTTCATGTCTCTCTCTGCAGTCTTGAGTATGGTCAACAGATCGGCAAGACTCTTCTCCATGTTGTTCATGTTGAAGTTCATCACAAATGGAGCAAACGATGGAGGCATGGAACACATAACGGCATCAACAGCAAAATGAGTGTCCATCTTGGAGCCCAAACTTGCGAGCTTCTCAATGTACTTGATCATCTTGAGTAGATGAGTCCCGACAGGATTCCCTTCCTGCAACTTCATCCCGAAAAATGCTTGAGAGATTTCAAATCACTCCATCCGGGCACTTTCTTGGAAGAGCTCGCGCAAATGAATATTGATCTCCCTAGCGCTCATAGTTTCATGTTGCTTCTGCAATTCTGGAAACATTGCACACAACATTAGACATTGCACATCTATAGCATCTTCCACATAATGATCATAAATGATTCGATCTGTTTCAGAAGTGTCTGCAGTGGGCACAGCCGGTGGCTCAGAATCTAGTACATAAAACTTTCTTTCTTGTTTCTATACAATCTTGAGCTTTCGATACGAGTTCAGGTGGTTAGGCCCTTGGAGGATATTTTCTTTCTCCAAAATACTGAGCAGCAAAAGGTTTATTGACATCTACATCAAATAAAATATAGATTATTATTTGTGAATAATTTATAAAAGACTTTTATAAACTCTCACTGTTTTACTCAAAACCTAATAACCCCCACCATTAGGTTCGGGAATTAGTTGGTAATAATTCCTAGCGGGACCGAATATTAAAGTTATATAGTATGTACACAACTGAGATGTACCTACACACCATATTCATCAAGTAGGCACTACTCGCTGGTCACGAATCCATGTGACCCTCGGTATACTTAACTTGGGTTAATATTTTCTTAAACCGCTTGTCCATCAAATCAATTGACCTTAATTGAGTTAACAAATCAATTAATCTAAGTTAAGTCGACCCATTAATAAATTATGAAAAATTACAATTGTACTAACGCGAGCCCACAACTGAGTTGTACCGACTCATGAAGTACGTCGACTATTTTCATTAATATTAATGAAGGGCCGATAAAACTTGAATTAATATTTAGGGAATTTTATTTTAATTGTCTCACCAATATATATTATTAATAGGCTTGAACTGTTTCACTTTATTTCGAGCCCATTTTATAGCCCAAATTACTTGTTTCATTTTCGGCCATATATTATATTGGGCTACGAATTGGTCTAAACTTACGGGCCAATATTTTATCACTCTCGGCCTTTTAATTTCAAACTTGGCCTAATTAAATTCGAACATGAAAATCATGTTTGGACATCATCCCGGGTTGACCCAACCCATGTGTACTTTGGATCCTTGTATAATAATAGTTTCGTGTGCAAAAAGACTTTGGGAATTATTAAAATAATCCTGGACTCTAAAATATTCACTACTCGTTGGATTGAATTAATTACGGTTCAATTCAGCCTTATCGTGGAACACTTTTATTTCTCGTAACCTTTTAAACAACCGCTTTAATACTTGGCTGAATTGAATTTCGACACCACTTCAATGTAGCTTGGGTCCATTAAATTTATCAACCCACGTGATTTTTTTTTTCTTTTAAGGATTCCTTGCAGAGAAACAACTATCAATACTTCTGTAATTGGTGTCACAATTAGTGACAGAAATCAAATAGTGTGGGTGGATCGTAATTCTATAAGTTAATAGTATTTCAATTAATTTTACCATCAATCCCAAATAGTAAAATTGATTTAGTATATTCGTTCGTCAAGACTCTTGCGGTTAAATGAAATAACTATTAAGTAACGCAATGAAATACGAACGAAAGCACAGTTAGTAGAAAACGTTTTAAATTTTAGTTAAAGTAAAAATTGATTTATAAGATACGAGCATGAAATAATTCGGATACCACTGTTGGATTTCTACTGGGCACAGCGGAAGCTAATTTCGGAAAAAATTGTCAAAAGCATGATCTTAGATTTGTGTGATACGTATAAATCGATAATAAAATATGATAAAAAATTCATACCTCTTATTGTGAATATGTTCGTCTTCGAAAATTCTAAAAATGACTCCTCTAAAAGTATTAACGTGCACGGCGTAACACGGATGTCTCAAGCTCCCTCGGGTGCTAGCCCTTGAAGCTCGTTACTAAATTCTCTTTCGGAAGCGTGGTTGCCTTTTTCTCTTTCGGCCGATTGTATGTTTTTCTTGGCCAAAAGTCTGATTTTCTTTTCCAATTCTATATAATACTTATAGAACAATTTAACTCATGAGGTACCGTCTCAATTTGTTTATTACACTTAAATGGCTCAATCCCACACGTAGCAAAGCTACATTTCTCCGACACATAAATCAAACACATTCTACCGACTTAAATCCAACAATATGATTTTTGTGCTTTTGATATTTCAAAATAAATTTGTAATCCAACAAATTTTAATTCTGAAAATTTATATATTTTAATTCTAATATTCATTAGAATTAAACAAAGAATGCCCGTATTGACGTACTTTTGCATGCGACACCCTAGGTTCTATATACGAAGGCGGTATACATCTATACACAGACCAAGATAACCTTATAGCAACAGTTTTTAGACACCCAACGTAATAGAATATTAGTCATGAACCAAAACCACTGTGAACCGATTTCTGTGTAATTCAACATCCTCATCTCATCGACATCCCAATTAATTCAATACATTATACGTCATCACTGAATTAATCATTTTACTTGATTTCTCATATATAATATATCTTAACTTGAACGAGAAACATTCCTCCACGATCGTGTATTTAAAATAATTAATATCTCAATCAAGTGACCAAGATGTCTACTCTTTAATCCAAGAGAGCGATAAATCATATATTGATTCAGCACTATCCTCTCTACGCTTCGCTCTACACCCAATAACCGTATTACTCATAGTCCGATCAAAAACTGCTTTTAATGGCATCAAAGTACATAACTCCACACATAGAATAAATGAAGGTCTCAAGTCAAGAGATAAGTTGCACTCGTTTAACAAGAAAAGCGACCAATGACGTTAAACATGTGGTATTCTCTATAAATGGGTCATGTCCAGGGTATCCTAACTTGGGCACCCCCAAGTATAACTTGGATATTCATTCATCCCTCGGTCTAACTCGACCTGAGTACTCAGCATTGATCTAAATGTTCATGTCCCCTCTAAACATCTATCTAATCAAGGACAATTTTAGATTGACAAAAATCAATATATTTGACTTTATCATAAATTAATTACGAGCAGAAAAGTAATTAATGTACAGTAAATACTTGTCTTTATTAATAATTATTCACATACATAAGAAATCGCGAAGCCAACCATTAATAGTAAAGGAACTTTGCGCTCTTCTTTGGTGTCAAAGTAAAAGCTATGAATAGCCATCGTACTACCCTTGTGCACACACTAACATGAAGTTCACACCTTTCGACGAACACCTATGACTCTTTGTGTTTGAGGAGTTGCTTCGTGAAGAAACTTGTCCACTTGCTTAAACATGAATCTTCGTGAAATGATGTGCCTTCTCTTTATCTTTCCATGTTTATTTAAGACAACATTTGTGGGAAGTAAGATTAAATTTTACGTCTAAAACTCAAAAAGTTCTAACCACTATCTTTCTTTGGAGATTTCTTGTTGAAACACTTAGTTTTGCAGAAACGAAGTGGTAGTCATCTTCATAACTCCTCGAGGAATATTCGTGTTACTTCCCGACTGCAATTTCGTATGGGGGCGAATAATTCCTTGATGAGAGTGCATTTGCGTGGTGAAGATCATTTTGCTAACATTGTTTGTCTAGGTTGTGTCCGCTCTAGTCGTTCGGATTTGAAGCTTTTCTGCCGGTTCGTGCGGAAGTTTTCCCATCATTCTCGTCCCTTCCCACCACTACACCGACCCTAAGCTACTCCCCGACCCCGACTAATGAAGAATAGGAAGAGATGAGTACAATAAGAACATGAACAAATGAAGAATTGGGTTAGGGAGAGACTTAGGGTCGGGGCTGGGGTTGGAGAGGGGCTTAGGGTCGGGGTTGGGGTGCGAAGGAACGTGGATGAGCTATGATTTGTTGATTTTTTTTTGTGCATAGTCAAGGGAATAAGTGATTGTAACTTTTTCGCCCTTTCTTAGTGTTAGCGAAAGCGTACTATATCACAATAGAACGTCGCTCAGATTATGAGATCTGCTTCGTTTAAGCGTTATGATTTGGTCGAGTAGGTTTTCGTATGAGTATTTGCGCGATCGTAATGACACCGTAGTTTATAGTGGTTCGGCCTTAATCGACTTACGTCCACTTTCCACCAATGAGGTGATTCCACTATATAATATAATGGGTGTAAAATGCCCTTACACTAGGCTTTCAGTTCTCACAGGAATCCTTAAATAAATTAGAGATCCCTCATGGGTAACGATCAGCTCCTCACACAATGGACACCTTCTCGTTTCCAGGAGATTGATGCTCATGCTCAACAGTTGATAGCTCAATGGATTTTCACACAGCACGTTGTCGCTTTAGCATAGACTTGTCTAAGAAAGCACAAAGACAACATTGTAACATAAATCCTCACAAAATTATTCCTTATAGTGACATAACAACTTCTCAGGGAGCAGCCCGTTTCGGATTCATAGAAGAGGAATGCTTCAACACTTAATCACACAGCAGAGGATTTCTACACAGCTCTTGTCTCCTTTTGATGAGAACCTGTCAATAAACACAAAAGAGACAACCACAAAGACATTCATATAAAACAGAAAAAAATAGAAGAAATGGTTGGTTCCTCACACAGCGGAACCTAACTTCTCATACAGCGAAGTCGAGGTATCCATCCTACACACAGGTCGGATGTGCTCAGTTACCACAACCGTGACTCACTGCACACCCGGTGCCTTGGGTGAAATTTTCAGCTCTAGCGGCTCCCATGCAACCTGCTCTACTGTCCCTCTGTACCAGGATGTCGAGACTTCTGCACAACACCCCTGTGCTCGGGAGGACCTCTTTCCGCTCTGGCGGCGTTCCCAACACCTGCTCTACCATTTAGGCTCGAGACTTCTGGTGCGCACTCGCAAGTGCGTGCCTAAGTGCTCAAAATCCGTAGGTTCGAGACTTCCCTGCGAAAAGACACGACAAGAACGGCTTCTTGCCGATGGGTCAGTAACCGGTTACTGCAATCAGAACAGGTATTCACTTAGCTTCCCTCGGACGAATCGCCAGCCGCATGTTGAACGCACCGAGGAAACGGCCCCTCTCACGACAACCAAGGTAACACACAGACCTTGGCATTCCCGCACGCAGTTGCAAAAGGTAAAAGCTACGTTCTCCGCCGATCACACAGCTCACACAGATCCTCAAAGCTTCACACAGATCACACATCCTTTGGACAACCGCACAGACCACACAAACACACACAAGCACTTTGGGGAAAAGTTCGTGGCAGGTGTCCAGGTTCATTAGGACGATTCCCTTAATTTGTTTCCAAAATTACAGACAGATTTGAGCGGATGTATGCTCAACGGTCGCTGCGCCCGAGAAGGAAAATCCTCAAACGGTAACTTTCCTTGATTAATTTATCTCATCCGAATGAGATTATTTATTTCCATGTCTTATAAGGTAACTGGCCTAATGATAAGTCAAAACATAATCAAGATTATTTGATTTGACGATTGATCTCTTTGCAGCGTAATGTTGTAGTAGATGATCAGAAATTTCCATAATAAAATATTTTGTTTCCATATCTTAACTTGGAAAGCTAATATCATTATTTTGAGTTGCCTAACCAGATGATTTGAAAATTCCAAACCAAGTTTAATGTATCAAGACATCTCGAGATATATTCTGAATATAAGAAAGATTTATTTCCAAATATTTCATAATCAAGCGTAACAACATAGTAGCAACCTACTGTTCACGCTAACTGTGGCTCAGCAACACTTTGCTCAAGCTCATCACTAGCGATAAGCTTGCCTCTTATGAATGAAATTAAGCAAAAGGATTTTGATTAACTTCCACTATTAGAGGCTTTATAACCATAATTATGGTAAGATATATTCTTAATTAAATTACAATATTTAGCGCATCCATATAATGATTGAACAATGGATTAATCTTAACAATTTAAAATACCAATTAATTTCAATAGTTTATTCTGAAAAATTATTTATTTCCACGTTTACAAAGGACAGACACAGTATTACATTGACATCTTACTGTAACGCAGCATCACATTTCTCAAGCTCATCATCAAAGACAAGCGAAGTGTTACAGCAACACAGTGCTATGATTTTATAGCATAACTTGTCAACCTCATCATCAAAACTAAGATTAACATGATCCAAACGGCGTTAAACGGCAGCTAAGATACACATTAGAGCCAAGTCGGACGTTGTTAGGATCGAGGTTGGGGTGCGAAGGGACGGGGTGAGTTATGGCTTGTTGATTGATTTTAATCTGGGTGTGATCTAGGGAAATGTAATTGACATTTGGATCTAAACGGCGTTAAACGACAGCTAAGTTACAAACAAGTGCCAAGTCGGATGTCGTTAGGATCTTGTAACGGTAGGCTAAAAAACGAAAATATTTTTCAAATATTAGAATAAATCGAAAAGTAAGTGAAAAAGTTTAGTATATATTTGATAATTTTACCAATTCAAAAATATGAAACCGAGTAACACCTTCGTGAGACACTAATACGAATCATTAGCCCAATTAGGGCCATCATTCCTACATTTTAATTATATGTTTCAATAAGAATTTTGTTCAATAAATTGGACTTCTTAAATATTTTTATTTGATGAGACTCGATTCATCCATAGCAAATTTTGAATGAAAGTATCAGACTATTGCCTTCTAGTCTTTTTAACATAGATATAAATAGCCTAAGAGTTATTCGGTTCGAACCGTAACAAATAGTTTCGTAAATTTGTCTTATCCTTGAGAAATGTTCGTCTTAGATTTAAAATTCTTTATTTTACGAATTTATTATAGACGGATAAAGGTTGAATTATTTTTATGACAAAATATTTTTTATAACTAAATAATTATTTTTCTCAGGGTCACCTTATTTTCCAAGCTCTACTTTTGTAAAAACACGACGCTGACGTATGCATTTTATTTCCCGATTCTTCCTTTCTTGGCTGGAGCTCGACCGACCCTCTTTGTTTTTCATGCTAAACTAATTTTGCAAATGGTTCGCCGAAGAATGCTTCTGTTTGCAATTAAATTTTTAAATTGCCTGCAGACACTTGGTCATGGGTTGAGCTAAGTCTGATGAGCCCTGCCCGAAAACTTAGAGAAATTTTCAATCCTTTTATATTAAAAAAAGAAAAAGAGAATACAACAGAACAGAAATGGCATTTTTTTGGGGAATTTGGGAAAATTTTCGGTCCAACCAAGCATGCCGTACAAAACATATGATGAATAAAAAATATGGGCAGGTTGCAAGGTCTTCCAAAACGAGTCACAAATGAATAAATTATTTTCTGCCTTACTAAACTGTCCACGTTTGTTTTTTTGTGGCGATAAAGGATTAAGTTGGATTGCCGGCAGAACCCGATATCGATCGAAATGAATTTGTTAACCTGATGAGCTTGAGAAGCTATGTTATAAATCATAATACTGTGTTGTTGGAACACTTCCCTTGTCTTTGATGATGAACTTGAAGAATGTGATGCAGCGTTGCAATAATGTGTCGCTCTAATACTGCGTCTGTCCCTTTATAAATTTGGAAACAATAAATTTTCTAGAATAAACTACTGAAATTAATTTATATTTCGAATTGTTCAGATTAATTCGATGATCAATCATTATCTGGATGTTCTAAATATTTTAATTTAATTTAGAATATATCTTACCATAATTATGGAAGTTAATCAAAATACTTTTGATTAATTTCATTCATAAGAGGCAAGCTTATTATTAGTGATGAGCTTGAGCAAAGTATTGCAGAACCACAGCTGTCATGAACAGTATGTTGCTACTGTCTTGTTACGCTTGTTCAATAAATATATGGAAATAAATATTTCCTATTTATTTTATATTTTGAATTAATTCAAAATACATGTCTAGATATCTAAATACATTGAATTTGATTTGGACATTCCAAATTATACGTTTAGGCAAGTCAATATTATAATATTAGCTTCTAAGTTAATATTTTGAAACAAAATATTTTATTCTGATCAACGGCAGCAACGTAATGCTGTAAAGGGACAAATTGTCAAATAAAATAATCTTGATTATTATTTGATTTTGATAACTGATCTAATAATATTATCATTAGATCAGTTAATTTATAAAACATGAAAATAAATCTTCGCATTCGGATGAGATAGATTAATCTAGGAAAGTTAGCGTTTGAGGATTTTCCTTCTCGGGCGTAGTGACCGTTGAGTAAGCATCTGCTCAGATCTGTCTGTAATTTGGAAACAAATCAAGGGAATCGTCCTAATGAACCTGAACAACTCCCACGATTCTTTCCCTATAAAAATCAGACAAGGCTATCAGATCAAAGTGCCTTTGCGCGTCTGTGTGGTTGTCCAAAGCATGTGTGATCTGTGTGAAGCTTTGAGGATTTGTGTGAGCTGTGTGATCGGCAGAGAACGAAAGTTGCTAAGTGATCGTCTGGTTCTTACCTTTTGCAACTGCGTGCGGGAGTGCCAAGAGTTGTGTGCTACCTTGGTTGTTGTGAGAGGGACTGTGTTTCCTCGGTGCGTTCAACGAGCGACTAGCAAATCGTCTGAGATAAGCTAAGGGAATAGCTGTTCTGATTGCAGTAACCCGTTGCTGACCCATCGGCAAGAAGGCGTTCTTGTTGTGTCCTTTTGCATGGAAGTCTCGAACCTACGGAGTTTGAGCAGTTAGACACGCACTTGCGGGTGCGCGCTAAAAGTTTCATGCCTGCAGGGTAGAGCAGGAGTTGGGAATGCCGCCGGAGTGGAAAGAAGTCTTCCCGAGCACAGGGGTGCTGTGCAGAATCTCGACCTCCTAATACAGACGGACAGTAGAGCAGGTCACGTGGGAGCCGCTGGAGCCAAAAATTCCACCCTAGGCACTGGGTATGCAATGCAGTGAGTCACAATTATGGTAATCGTACACGTCCGAACTGAGTGTAAGACGGATACCCCGACTTCGCTGTGTGAGAAGTCAGGTTCCGTTGTGTGAGGAACCAACATCTTTTATCTTTGTTGTTCTCTGACTCTTTGTGGTTGTCTCTTGAGCTCTTATAGGCTCATCTTGAGAAGAGACAAAAGGTGTATGGAAATCCTTTGAACAATCAACTGCTGAGTGTGAGAATCATTCTGCTGGAAACGAGAAGACTTCCACCGTGTGAGGAGCTGGTCGTTGCCCAGGAGTGATCTTCTCTTGTAAATAATTTTAAATCTCACTTGGTGAGATACCGAAAACTTAGTGCAAAAGGTTCATTTGCACCCATTACATTTATATAGTGGAATTACCTCTACAGTGGAAAGTGGACATAGGTCAATTAAGGCTGAACCACTGTAAACCAATTGTGTCTCTTACGATCGTGCTTACATCCATACTGGTAACTATCCGACCTCACTTCTGAGTAACGTTGTTCTGTGGCACAATACGCTTCCGCATACGCTAACAAATGGTGAAAATGTAATTACATTAATTCACCCTTCTTAGTGTACATAAACGATCAAAAGTTTTCAAATACCCTACGACTACGACATGGAAAAGGGATCGTGGGATTAATTCATTGGAACATCTTTATCTTTCCGAATGCAATAATGACTAGTAGGAAAATATCCATTCGGTTTGAGTAAGCCAAAATAATTCGGATAAAATCAAACTCTAGATTTGTTTTTAAGCTTTACAACTACTTTGGAAGAAAGGTAAAACGATGTTATCAACTACTTTTCTAACGAAAATATGGAACGATTCAAAAATTTACAAATGTGTTTTTTCTTCTAGCTTTCCACATTAAAAGAAAAAAGGAACAATGATTATGTTTTGCACGAGTAAATTACAATACGATCATATTGCGTATTTTGGTATTTTTGTACCAGAGATTATCAAGTACGAAATTATTCTAGTTTCGAAAGATTGCCCCAATATTATTCAATAGCCCCCCCCCCCCCCCCAAGAGACAAAAGGAAATAAATTTTGTCTTATTTATGAGATACTTTATTTGTATAAAAAAAGTTTTTTTACTAAACAAAAATTAAAAATGATCTTCAAAATATTTTGAAACGAAAAATAACAGTCAAATTAATTAAATATGCCTAGCTTTTCAATTCCATCAAATCAACATGGAGGAGATTTTCAAATGTTGCGGGATTATCGTCCCAGTCCCGAATAAACTCAAAGCAAATACAAAGTTTCTTATTCATATAACCTTCACTAATCTCCGACTCTCGAGTTTTGGTTCTCATAATTTGATAGAGTCCAGATTTTGCGAGAATTTGATTCAAATCAGATAAACTTATTATCAGCAGTACTATTTGGTTTGTAGATTATAGATATATTACAACGTTTTTATCGTTTGAGCGAGAGAGAGAATTTAGAGACATTATGCAATACATATCATACATAACACCCCAATTACGAAAATATGATATCATAACTAAATGAATAAATTATTCTTACGAATCTCTACTTTATTTTATTACCTTACACTACATTGGGAGTGTGTATATTTCATTATGCAGGAGATATAATAAAGTTAATCATACGAATGATTTGCAAAATGTAATGGAATAAAGGCGATGCACTACCAGCCGCGGAAACGGGAAAACACTGTAACAACGACGAAACGCACAAACGAACACACCACACGGGATAAGACTTGGATCGCCGCTGGATACAATCGAAGCACTACCAGGACTGCCAAGAGTGTTGAACGCCACACAACCGGATACAGAAACACCACCGATTATGGGAACGCTCGGATAATATCTCGCCACGCTTGGAATCCACCAAACGATAAGAGCAGTCGCGCAAAGTTTATGCAAGAATTTGATGGCCTGCCAAATTTCGGTAAAAAGTTCAAAAGGTTCCTTTTTAAACCTAAACACAATAGCCATATTTATAAAAGGTCTAAAGTGGGCTAACCCTAAATCCCAATTAGGCCCAAAATGGAAAAAACCAAAAGCAAATTAAAATAAGTCCAAAAGCAAAAATTAAGGAAACTGGATCTGACGTCGGCTGAGTCATCCGTCAACGAATCGCGGCCTTACACGCTGTCGAGTTCCCGGGTCTCGAGTTGGAGCTGATCTCGAAACGACTCATGTCTTCTCGAGTTGACGAATCAACTCGACCGTTTCAGCACCGTGCAGTACTTCTCATCTCGAGTGCTCCTCTCGAGTTGGTCCCAAGTTGGTCCCGACTTGGCCTTGCTTGATCCAATTCGCATCATCCTCCCTTTGCTGAAGAAAATTTGTCCTAAAATTAAGGGACTCTTCATCATCCTCATATAATGCGAGATCCTGGACATTAAATGTGCCGACACTCCATACTCCCCCGGCAAGTTGATCTTATACGCATTGTTATTGATCCTCTCGATAACTCGAAAAGGACCATCAGCCATGGGCATGAGCTTATTCTTCCTCCTTGCTGAAAACCTCTCCTTCCGCAAGTGAACCCAGACAAGATCCCCTAGTTGGAATATTCGCTCCCTCGTGCACGATTCGCCTTAGACTGGTACTTCTCATTCTGTTAGTCAATAAGGGTTCGAATCTTCGTGTGAAGCTTTAACACATCTTCAGCTCGTCGAACCGCATCCTTTTCGAGAATACCCTGACTAGGCATTTGTAGCAATTCGACTGGGATCTTCGAGTTGACACCATACACCACTTCGAATGGTGTAGCTCGATTAGTCGAATAATGAGCTCGATTATAGGCGAACTCAGTATGAGCAAGTTTGATGTTCCAATCTTTCTTATTCTTGGACACCATAGCTCGAAGTACTCCCTTGTTTGCGACTTCAATTTGCCCATCTATCTAGGCATGGGAAGTGGTGCAGAACAATAGCTTTGTCTCTAGTTTGTGCCAAAGTGTCTTCCAGTAGCAGCTCAAGAACTTGGCATATCGGTTCGACACTATCGATGATGGGACTCCATGCAGACGAACAATCTCTCGAAAATAAAATGTGAGAAGCATCATTCGTCTTCCTGCAAGTGATAAAGTGAGCCATCTTCGAGAAGCGTTCCGACAACAACCATGATCGAGTCCTCTCGTCGTTGTGTTCAAGCCAGTCCAAGGATGAAATCCAAGCTCACATGCCCTCATGGACATTCAACAATAGGTAATGGTGTGTAGAGACCTTGGGGTTGGACGTGACTCTTTGCGCGTTGACATGTTGCTCAATGTCGAACCAACTTGTAAACGTCCTTAGCCATTCGAGGCCAGTAGAAATGCTCCTGAAGCATCTCGAGAATTTTTACAATTCCTAAGTGTCCAGCGAGTCCTCTTCCATGTATCTTTCTAATAAGATGCTCTTGAATGGAACTTCGAGGAATGCATAACTTAACATCTCGAAATAGAAATCAATTGGACAGGTGATAATGTTCACAAGGCTTCTCGAGACATCCCTTATATACCTCTCCAAAGTTTGCATCAGTCGAGTACAACTCTTTCACATCTAGAACTCGATTAACTTCGATTCCATTCTGGACATAAGAGCTGATTTTTTCGACACTCTGCTACGACATTCTTCACTCCTGACTTATACTTTAAGACGAAAGTGAATGATTGGAGAAGTTCCATCCACTTTGCATGTCGTCAATTAAGCTTTGTCTGCCCATTAATATGCTTCAAGGACTCGTGATCTGTATGAAGAACAAACTCCTCGGGCATCAGATAGTGACTCCTTATCATAGGTCGAGAAATTCAGTCGAGACCCATTTAACTTCTCGTTGAAATACGATGCCGATCGACCCATGAAAGCTCCGAACATCATGAGCTGTCTTGGGAATAGGTTAATTTCGAATAGCAGCAACTTTACTCTGATCCACATGAATTCCTCTTCTCGAGGTGACATATCCCAGAAAGATAAGTTTGGAAGTCGAGAACTCGCACTTCTTGTTGTCCCCGAATAAACGTTGCTCCCTCATCTTCTCGAAAAATTGTCTAAGGTGGTCAATGTGTTCCTCCTCACTGTGGCTATATACAAGAATATCATCAAAATAAGCAACCACGAATTTTTCGATAAAAGGATGAAACACCTGGTTCATCAGTCGCATGAAGGTGCTCGGCGCATTCGAGAGACCAAACGGCATAACCATCCACTCTTACAACCCGAATTTGGTTTTGAACGCCGTCTTCCACTCATCTCATTCCTTCATCTGAATCTGGTGATATCCACTCCGTAGGTCCACCTTCAAGAAAACTATCGACCCATGCAACTCATCGAGCATATCATCAAGTCGAGGAATGGGAAATCGATACTTGACGATGATCTTATTGATTGCTCGACTGTCGACACGCATCCGCCATGAACCATCCTTCTTGGGAACCAAGATGGCGCGAAGGGAACACAGGTTGAGGCTCTCTCGAACAAAGCCTCGTTCAATGAGTTCATCGATCTGTCACTGTAGCTCTCTCGCCTCGTCGGGATTACATCGATATGCAAGTCGATTAGGCAGCGTCAGTCCAGGAATGAGGTCGATTTGATGTTGTAATTCCGTCAGCGGAGGAAGTCCTCCTAGCATCTCATCAGGAAACACATCCTCAAATTGTTGTAAAAGTGCTCGAACTCGAGGGGACATAGTCGAGGCCTGCTCCTTTCCTTCCTCAAATAACATCAACATGTATACGTACTTCTCCTCTCGAATAGCTCGAGTCAACTAAAAAAACTTTGAACCGTCTTCTCGAGTTTGATCTCGAGACGGTTTGGCTAGTACTTGGGTGGTCAAGGAAAGGAATATGTATGGAATATGTATTCTTGTACCCATAGATAATCTTCTTTTGATCGAGAGTAATGGAATATGTATTCTTGTACCAATCATAAATTGCTCGCCGATCATAGTGCCAAGGCATTGCCGACAACAAATGACACGCATCTATGGGTACGACATTACAAGTCACCGTGTCCTTGTAGCTCTGACCAATCCTCAACGAGACCAACACCTGCTTATTCACTCTTAGATCATTCTCTTTGCTCAACGATTGAAGTTTGTTTGGTCGAGGATGGGGCTTAGTAGATAACTTCAGCTTCTCGACCATGGTAGTAAAGGCCACATTGGTGCAGCTCCCACTGTCAAAAATCATGTGACACACCTTTCCCTGCACAGTGCATCGGGTCTGAAAGATCCTCTTCCGCTAGTCGACTTCATCGGGCACCACATTTGCATTAAGGGCATTTCGAATGACTAACAGTTCGCCCTCATCCGGTTCCTCCACTACTTCTTCCTCGATATTCCAGATGGGTTCTCCATCTCAATCAAGCACCTTATCATCCTCCGAAAGCTCCTTAAGAGTGACAGTTCGTCGATTTGGGCACTCAGAAGCTATATGCCCAACTCCTTGACATTTAAAACACTTTCTCGAGACACCAGTGTTTGGGAGCGGCCGAAATTCTACCTTGGCCTGATCATTGGTATTACTCGAGATTGGACTTCTCGAGGACGAACTCGAGATGGTTCTCGTGGACGAACTCCCTTTGCTGAAAGGAGTGCTTCTCATAGCTGGCCTCACAAGCGTTCTCCTGGCTTGTTACTTCTCAACTTTGTGGGCTAAATTGCATACATCCTCGAAACTCCAATAAGGCCGCAATTCGACAGCATCCACCACATGGGTTTTCAGCCCTTTAATATACCTTGTAATGGTTCTCGAGTTTCCCTCCCAGGACTCTCCTCGTCCCCATATCTGTCCACAAATGGATTTTCTTCCGCATCCTCAAAATATAGAGGAGACTGTGGTTCAGGTTGTCTCCTTTCTTCCAGGAGCTACTGCATCTGATGACGTAACTTTCTAACCGCCTGTTCTAAACGAGCCGAACGGGCCTCCTCCAACGCCATCCCACGTCGGAACCAATTCGCCATCACTTCCACCATACGCTCAACAACATATTTGCACTCTACGACAACTTGCACTCACCGATAACCCAGTGCTCAATACAACCTTGCGCTCTCCAACAACCCAGCACTCAACACAACTGTGCACTCTCAAACAATCCAACGCTCAACACAACCAGCTTGAGCTCTCAAACAACCCAGTGCTCAACACAACAACCGTGCGCTTTCAAACAACACAGTGCTTAACAGATCAACCGTGCGCTATGATACCAACTGATGCGCTACCAGATGTGGAAATGGGAAAATAATACAACGACGACGAAACGCACGAAAGAACAAACCGAACGGGACAAGACCTAGACCGCCACTGGATACAGCCGAAGCAGCACCAGAACTGCCACGAGGGTTGAACGTCACACAACCGGATACAGAAACACCATTGATTATGGGAACGCTCGGATAAAATCTCGCTGCGCTTGGAATCCACCAAACGATAAGAGAAGCTATGTAAAGTTCATGCAAGAACATGACGGCCGTCAAATATGGGTAAAAATTGAAAATGTTCTTTTTGAAACCTAAACACAAGAATCCTATTTATCCTATAATGGACTAACCCTAAATCCCAATTAGGCCCAAAATGGATAAAATCAAAAGCAGTCCAAAAGTAAAAACTAAGAAAACTAGACCTGACGTTGGTTGGGCCATCCGTCAACAAATCCCGGCCTTGTGTGCTCCTGAGTTCCCGAGTCTCGAGTTGGAGCTGATCTCGAGATGACTACTGTCTTCTCGAGTTGACAAATTAACTCGACCGCTTCAGTACCAAGAAGGTACTTCCTATCTCGAGTGCTCCTCTCAAGTTACTCTATCCAAGCATAAAAGGAAATTTACATAAAGAGAACCAAATTGATACCATAAAGCAATAAACTAATCCAGAATTGAAAGTGTCAAAAATTTTAAAAAGGAAAAAACGAAAAGTGAGTATCAAAAAGAATATTTTGTTGGGGGATCGGAAGCTTGTTCTAAAACGAACCCAACCACCAACAAAAGAGGCGGTGGGGGGTGAAGACCTTCATTCGTCCACCCATCCCAAAATCCCTCCTCTGAAACCCCAACTTTAGCATCATAATTCAATCCCCCCACCCACGTCTCGCTCTTTCTTCTTCCCCGATTGGTAATTGGGAATTCGTAAGGAAGAAACGTTTGGTCCGCAGACCCGGATTGAGAGCTGTGATCATCTGTCGTAAGGACCTGTTTGGTGTGATTAGAGGAGTGCCCTAAAGTTTGGATTTTTATTTATTTGTCTCATCTGAGTTTGGTTTGGTTTTTAAGGGGAGATTATCGATTACCCAAGAAGAAGGATTCGGGATGTTGAGGGTTTGGAGGTGGTACCAGAGCTGCCTTGCCAATCACCCGGTTAAGACCCAGGTGATTAGTTCTGGGGTCCTTTGGGGAGTCGGCGATGTTGCCGCCCAGTACATCACCCATTCCACCACTGTTAGGCGGCTTCAGATCTCGGTGAGCTTTGTCCTTTGGTTAGTTGTTGTTGTTGTGCTTGGGATTTTTTTTTTTTGGGGGGGGGGGAGGGGAATGATTCGATTTGGGTATTGCTGGTTGTTTAAGATTAGGTTACGAGGCTGTTGTTTTGTGGGCCGTTTGATGGTGACTTGGTTGGGGAAATCAGAGGTTGACGATGCTAGATTTGGTTGGATTCTTGTTCCATTGTTAATTGGCTATTGTAGTCATGAACTCGATCCCACACATGGGTTCGTTCATCGCAGGTTACGCTTCACCAATTTTATATCCGAGACAATCACTCTGCATGCAATTATAAGCATTTGATTCAAACGTAATCCCAATAAAATTATGCATGTTATTTCATGCCTTTATATTCTTGTACCTACAGGAAGTGATCGTTCAAGGTTCAGTACTTTTGATCCACTTGCTTTCAATCCCTAGAGCCATTTCTGTGTGGAACTGGATGTAGTTCCTATGAATTGATTGTTGTGAGGACTTGGTTGAGTTAGTTATGCGATATCTCTTTGGCTAGCGATTGACCGGCTGGACCCATTGGTAGAAATGTTTGGATCATTAATAGAGACAAATAAATGAAGCAATCTGACCAATCTTCGGAATTTATGAGTTGAAAGTTTTGCCACTGGGGAAAGAGAAGTTTAAGAACATTATAGATTAACATTGGGTCTTCTGTTCTGTTTCGATGAATTTTAGCGATATTGGATTGCTTGGGTTCCACTCATTTTGCACCGGGGATAGAATGATGTTTTGATTCCTTTGCATTCTTGTGTAATCTTTTCATCTTGAGGATTTCCTTGAGACCCTGCTGATGATTTTAGCACGACAGGAAGAGGATCCAAAATTCAAATTTAAAGTGGATACGAAGCGTGTGGCCATCACTAGTACGTTTGGATTCGGCTTTGTTGGCCCACTTGGCCATTTCTGGTTGGTCCATCTCCTTACTCTCTTCAAATTTGCATCTTTCTGTCTAGCACATTTTTCTTTTCATGTTAGTCTATCAATGCACTGTGCTACTAATCAGTTTTTCCACTCATGTCAATCCTCATGGTTAATGTGCTAGGGCAAATGGACTGAGTTTGCTTTTTTGTGTAGAACCTAGGTGAAATATCATAGTGTGGCTATATTGCGAGTAGCGTTTAACAAAATGGGTATAGTTTTTCTAATGGAACTGACTAGAAACTTTTGGGCCAATTATATTGGCTCATCTGACAATAGAATGAGTTATTCTTTTTGCCTTCATGAAAATGTCTTGTATTGTAATCATAGTAACACAGTGCCAAAATATTCAGTAGTTGAAGACTCAGATTTCACTCACTCCCAATATTATTCATAGTGGACGACTATGACAATTATTGATGGAGTAGCGTACCGGAAATAGTAGAAATCACTGAAAAATTAGGAGAAAACGAATAGGATGAAGGGAACGATAGAGAATTCTAGGGTTTGTAAGAAAACCTCAAGATACTCTTAAAATCAGATATTTGAGTAAAAATAACAATTGTCCTCCTTAGAAACCTTAAGGCTTTATTTATACTAAAAAAGAAATATAATGTGATATTCCTAAAAAACTCCTAATATTATAAAATCTAAAAATATATTATGCTCATGCATCAATCTCCCAGGGTTGAAAAAGTTCGCGATTCCGGTGCAAAAACTTCGACGATCTCGGTATCAATATCAGGATCATCTTCTTCAACTCTTTCTCATCCTCATAAAGCTGGCGTTGTATGCATGTTAGCTTGAGATCCCCTACTGTCTGGATATATAACTGACCACCGCCAAAGACATTCGTCATCCCCACATTAAGCACTTCCTTATGTCTATTCTTGACAGACGATCCGTTTGTCTGTTCCTGTCCCTCTACATAGTTCATCCATATCTTCAGCTTCTTCCTCTTGGCAGCTTGCTCAGCCGGCTCCAGAAGCCCAGCATCCATGACTCTGTCAGAACTGAAAGAAGCTTGAAGTTCGGTAGCCTTCAGATTTCTCTGGGCTTCTTCTTCCAACATGTTAGCGCTCCATTCAACATATTTAGCGAATCCGCATTCAACGAGCTCCAAAGCCAGTTCCTTTGTTTATTCCATGTCAGAGTAGTAAACGGAACCTATTAAGTTGTTGAACTTGTCAATACCTTCCAAGAAAATGCTAACATCTCTATGAAGCACCCGCATTTCCGTAAAGTACTCGGCTTCCAAACCAAACGAGTTCGGAGTACCTTCATTAGATGTGGTTGTCGAAACCGCAAGCCACTGAGCAGATAATAAAGAAGAAGCAACTTCATTAGCTTCTTCTGAAGCCGCTTCTGCTTCAGGGGCATTATTGGTGATTGTCTTCCTGCCCACTGGAGGATCTTGTACTCCTAGGAGGAAAACTTGAACAACCTGAAACTCTAGAAGCAAATACACCCGAGCGTGCTGCCATAGCGGACCTGCTTCACAATTCCTTGCATGAGCCTGCCTTTACTTGCAGGCAGCAAACCCATGGAATCCAAGTTGTTGGAATTACCAATACCATATGGAGGAATATTTATGATGGAAGCCTCAGCAGCACCAAAAGTTTTGCTCCAACGACCGAGACCTTGTTTAGCTTGTTCCTTGAGACGAATGAGCTCTGTTAGGAAGGGACCTGCATTTCCTTTTTGATGACAATATTCTCCGACCTTTGCCCAACCTTCGGATTCGACCAATAAAGCAATATTTTTGTCATCTAGAAAGACAAAGCTCAACCCTCGACCAATGGATGGCACCACATAATCTACTTTGAAAGTGACCTCTTTTCTAATGCATATCTTTCTTAAATATTCTCTGCTATCCCAAGCGAAAGGCATATCCACACCACCTTTACGGGCATTTCCTCCAGATGCCATCACACGTACATCCTTTGTCATCTGAGTGACAAGTGATGGTCGATCTAACGCAGCTTCATCATTCAAGTCAGAACGCAAAGAAAATTGTACAAAGCAACGGGATGTCACTGGTATCTCAATACCACCCATATCACTCTCCCCGCGTTGGAAAAGTAAACTCCGTTCTGGTGGCTTAGCAATTCTTGTGTAGTTATCAAATCCTTCTTTGTTCTCGTCCATGAATTCGTTGTCACCAAAAGACCTTCTAATTCTTCCCCTAATTGTAGCCAACTCTTTGATGTCTTTGCTCATTGGATGGAATGTGTACATTTTTTCTTCATAAGGGTTGAGATAAGTCTCCACCGCATATGTGAAAATAACAATATGTGAGCATTCACTATGTGTTATAACATCAGAAACCTCACTTTCACGAATGTCGATTATAATATCCCTGTGCCAATCTTTGACTTCCACTTGAGCAATTGACATGGCCCTTTCAATGACGATCGACTCTCCTTCGATCGGATACACATCGATATTTTCATCCTCATCAGGATATTCATCATAAATAGGCTTTATTTCTTCACCAAACTCTTCTTTTGCGTTCCAGTCTCGATATTCATCAGCGTGCACTTTCTCCTCAAAGTCTACAACTCCAATTTCGATCCCACCACCGTTGAGATCTAGGGCGCATCTCTCTTCCAATCCACCTCCTCCTGTGTTGTTTACAGGTCCGGCTTCACGGTAAGAATTGACTTCAGTTTCATCATATTCATCCTCCTTCCGGTATGTCTGAGGGGTTGTGGTTGCCTTCTGGAATCTCCATTCGAGCTCCCACGCGTTCCTGTCACAATAACAGCAACTCTTGGACTGCTTGCGATATATCTTCAAGCATACTTCGCATCTCTGCAAGTTCCGTCTGTTGGTGTTGAACCCCCTTCTCACGACCTTTACCATGATTAGCCATCGTAAAATCCTAAACTCTAACCCTAAGGTAGAACTCAGGCTCTGACTCCAATTGATGGAGTAGCGTAGCGAAAATAGGAGAAATCACAGAAAAACTTGGAGAAAACGAATAGGATGAATGGAACGATAGAGAATTCTAGGGTTTGTAAGAAAACTTCAAGAAATTTTTAGGGTAAAAATAACAAATGTCGGCCTTATTTATACTAAAAAAGAAATATAATGTGATATTCGTGAAAATAAAATCTAAAAATAATATTATGCTCCTGCATCAATCAATGGTTTCCCTGTGGGATTAGTTTCTCATATTTTAAGAAATTGGTTTTTTGATAAGTACTGGTTGAAACTTTGATTTATAGTGCAAATACAGCCAGCGGTTTTTTTATTCTATGAAGCTGTGCTGTTGCTTCATCTTGTGAATTCCAGTGGCCCACAATGCTGAGGCTTTTAAGGATAGGAGCTGGTGTATAAATCCATGAATTTAGGTTGTAGGTGAGTTGCCATCTTAATTGATAGTGTTTTGGGTGTTTTTTTCCCTAGGTATCAAGGATTGGACCGTTTTATCAGACTAAAGTTAAAAATGCAACCGAGATCCGCGAGGTTTGTTGCTACTAAATTGGCAATCGATGGAGTCATCGTACCACTCGATTTGCTTATTTTCTTCTCTTACATGGGGTTTTCTGCTGGGAAGAATGCTGAGCAAGTGAAGAAGGATTTGAAGAGGGATTTCCTTCCGGCCTTGGTCATGGAAGGCGGCATCTGGCCTCTGTTTCAAGTTGTCAACTTCCAATACGTGCCAGTGAGATACCAGCTCCTTTACGTCAACATGTTGTGCTTATTAGACAGTGCATTCCTGTCTTGGTTAGAACAACAGAAGGACGCATCGTGGAAGCAGTGGTTCTCATCCTTTCACTCTTTGAAGGAAGGAGGCCAGGGTAGATGATGCAGGCAATCTCTCTGCATTGTCTGTTTGCTTGGCAAGTTGAACAAATAAATATTTTGAATTGTAGCTTTAGAGGAAACCCAAAATGATGTGAAATTTTGTTTTCCTTTTCTGTTGCAATTGATATCTCAGCTGGGAATGATTCTGATCGTACCCGGGCTGCAAGTCACAAACTACCATTTAGGTTAAACGAAAATTTGTAATCCGCTCTGCGGGATCTGATTACTCAGAGATTCAAAGATTTGCATTACACTGAAAAGATGGCCTTTGTCAGCCTTTCATGTCGTGCATTACACAGGGAATGTATAATGGCAGGATTCTGCAGAAGTTACACAGGGATTGTGGCCAGTTTGTGTTGCAAGAGTTGGAAAGAAGAGAAGCAAAATTGCTCTAAGCGACATTCCTAGGCAGGTACAACCAATTTAGGGTTTGACTTCTTAATTCATCAATCATTCTAGAAAAGATAACTCCTCATGGCTACCAGATAAAAATATACATATGCATCAACCAATAATCAAATGAGCAAATAAATATGCAAAATATGCAAAACATGGGAAATCAGATCCTGAGGTCAGTATAATTAACACCTATCCAGAACGTGTCACGACCACAAACAACAAATGTTTTTACCTGCTATATGACTTCATGAGGATGCCACAACAATCTCTGTTTCTACATTCCATTAGATTCAAGATAACTGTCGAGATTATGGGGTCCCCACGCGTTAACATTCACATCCGGCAGATCTTTGCTGTTGTCCAGCCCCGACATCAATGGTATCAGGAAGATAGCTGCATTGAGTAGAAAAGGGAAGAGGTTACCATCCCGTTACCGGCTAATGTATCAGAAAAACATGCAGTTCTATCACTTCTGTAACACGTACAAAAGCAACAGCATCTAAAGGTGCTGCCAAATAAATCAAATGAGGACTCATGCGACGGTAAAAGTGCAATAGTGCTGTTCTGATGTTTTAACACAATGAGAAGTGCAAAGGGCGCCCCAAAGTATGTTTCACATATACAACAATAAATGGATGCATGATGTCAGCAACATTTACCCAAACCAGCAATTTCCAGTCACCGGGATGAAAACCCCTTCACTAACAAATAACAACAGCTTGAACCATTGGTGTTCTTCCCAATAAGCAAAACACCAAAATAACTAACTATGATGCCCGATTGCGTTATATATTCTTTGAAACGCAAAACTGCGCATATGATATGTAACAAATTGATAATGGAAAAACTTACATGTCTTCTTCAGGTTCATTCTTAAGAGCGTTCTTGGCTATACACTGGAAAGCTGCTTCGACATTCAAGCCTTCCTTGGCAGAAGTCTCAAAGTAAGGAATATTTCCCTTGGAGGCACACCACGCTTTCGCTTTTTTCTCAGATACCTGACAAATAAGAAAGTGAAGTTCTGAAATAAGAAAAGTAGTCACCAGAGTAGAGAAGCCAAATTAAAGTATCTCCTACATAGAACAGGAGAGTTGCAATGTATCCAACACCAACATTTCAACATAGCTGTCTTTGGCCAGTAGAAAACTATAGCATAGAGGAGAGGGACAGCTCACCACTCTGCTGTTGCCACCGTCGATGTCAACCTTGTTACCCAATACAACGAATGGGAAATTTTCTGGATCAGATGGACTGGCCTGAGCAGAGTAGAATGGTCAAATATATATACAACACTGTAGCATATAGATAGTTGGTAAGGAACAAATAAGATTACCTGCAGGAGAAATTCCTCCCTCCAGTGGTTAAGATTGTCAAAGGACTTCATTACATTCACATCATAGACAAGAACACAACAGTCAGCTCCACGGTAAAATGCAACACCAAGGCTTTGGAATCGCTCCTGCCCAGCTGTATCCCAAATCTGAGAGAATCCACAAGTTTACAGGGAAATGTTAATCAGATGGCTTCCCATGTTGACAATATTATAACTTTAAAATCTACAATCAGCAAGAAGCTTGTCATCTCGAAGATGGATGCGTATTAGTATCACCACTTCACATTCTAAGTCATGAAGAATTACAGAAAGGTAAACAAGTATATAATGTTCAAATTCTGAAATCCCCAGTGATAAGCCAAGCTGCACATAGATTTACTGAGGACACCCAATTTTACACCACTAGCTACAAAAAAAGAAAGGTAGAGTAAAACAAGCCCATGAAGACAAATTATGTTAAAGTGATGCTCGATGCGTAGTTGAGCCCTCTCCAAGAACCAATGCAAGCAAATCATGGAAACATCAGAAAATCCCTTGAAGCAAGAAAGTGTCATCCAAAAGCAACTACACAAAATTCCATCAAATTATAAATGGAAGGCCTAATTGTGAAGTTTGGATATCAAAGCCAATGTACCCAACGCCTGCAGTCTCTGGTGGCTATGCACAATGACCTCCCATTCCAGAATCCCATCCTTTAATTATTCAACATGGGCCGAACTTCTTTCAAGAACAAACTAAAAATGGTTCACTCTATCCTAAATGCTAAGGCTAGAACACACTTCCTTGTCAAACACAACCGGAAAATATTTAATTCGACCAAGGGAACCAGCAATCTCTAATGACCCGAACCTGCAATGTGAAGAGCCTATCCTCAAACTGAACTTCCTTGGTCAAGAAGTCAGCCCCGATCGTGGCCTTGTACTGGTTGCTGAATTTCCGATTAACGTACCTGCCGAAAGACAAATCAAACCCCAAAAAAGCAACAATCGATCCCCTTACGCCACCATCGCATTACGAACCAGGAATCCAAAATTGCTTTTGTTTTAAAGAAGAAAAGGAATCGAAGGAGGAACTCACTGATTCATCAACGACGTCTTCCCGACCCTGCAACAAAAAAACCCCAAACAGATGAAGAAAACCCAGAAGAAAATATAAAAACAAAAACAAAATTTAGCCAAATGTTGACAATCCCTGATCGGAAGGCCAAGAATTCCCACTTCAAAATTTGAAAGATCCTCCCCAGGGGAAAAAAGACGGAAGAATTCACCCGCTGTCGCCTAGTATGATGACCTTGAGGAGCATCCGCCTTCGCGAAGCCATTCGTTGCGGGGGGAGAAAAGATTCGGACAAGACAAACGATTCGATACAAGGGATTGAAAGCAGAAAATTTCTTTTCTTTTCTCGGGAGAAAAAGACGGAGGGAAAACAGAACGATGCAATGCAAATGGAATGATTTTACTACAATCGGTCGATTAAAATAGAAATAATAAAAATATATTATTATCGTTTTGCCTTTGAATAAATCGTATTAGTTGGGTCAAAAATTGATTTCGTTTCATAAATTATTTATTTAAAAAACAAATTATTGGGAGATAATATTCCCAATCCAAGGCTTCATTAAGAATGAAAAAGACGAACCAAAAAAAAAAATACGTGCCATGATTTTGAGTTTTTAAATCTCCAGATCTGGCCTAGTTTTGGATCAATTCACATGCGGAACATGTTTAAATATGATTAATCTTTTAAAGATTGATTTGTGCTTCATTTTGTGACAAGAAGACAATAGCAAGTCGTTAGATGAGTCAGGGGGAGATGTAATTTCCCCACAGGTCAATTTAGAAGCTATTTTATTTTATTTATTCTTTAAAATGAAACCATAAATGAATTAGGGGAAAAATAATCCAGGCCAGTTATAGTTAAAAAACATATCATCCACTGAAATATTCAGTTCGTTAAAATATGGATGTCGACTTTCATTTCTGTCATTATACGCATATGGTGAAGTTTATTTTCAATTTAATATTTCTTAAAAGTGAAAAATGAATTAAACTGTTTGTTATTAATAATTATTTTCATTTCAGGCATTTCGAGAATTGGATTATTTATCAATTTTGGACAAAACTTTTGTGTTTTGTCTTTGACTTAGTTTGTTATACGATTTTATTATTAGCTTTTATTTTTATATTAATTTTGACCAATCTTGCATTTTGTCTAGCGAAAGCAAGCCAAACTTGGTTGTAATATAGTCTACATTTGTCCTATAATAATAGTAGCATCTCCCGTAATAGAGCATCATCATTCGATCTTTCAGTAACTACAGTTCAACTTCAATTTTCAATTTACTTTATCGAGCCATTTAAATCATAAAATAAAAAATACGAGGGATTTCTAGTAACTACTGTTCAACTTCAGTTTTCAATTTACTTTATCAGCCATTTAAATCATAAAATACAAAACACGAGGGGTTTCGATATTATTTTTTATTTTTTTTTCTTTTTCAGTTAATAAATGAAAACGGTTCGCATAGGCTTGTTTCACACAATAAAATCTAAAATTGGCCAAAATCAATATGAGTCAATAAATAAAAACCGTCGATTTATATTTATTTTGCACGATAAAATCTAAGATTAGAAAAAATTAATATAAAAATAAAATTTGATGACAAAAATATATAACAAACTAAATTAATAATAAGAAAAAAAATTTGGTTCAATCGATATTATCATATAATTTATAATTTCCTTAAAAAATGACACCATATTGCCTTTTTTTTATCATTTCTATCGTATTATATTACGTGGCGTAACAATGCATTAGAGTAAAATCAGGGACCGTAAGGGGAAGGCCCGGTTTGTTTTTTTTTTTAAAGATTTACCTTTATTGTCACTTAAAAGTTGTTTTTTGCAAATGTATTATAAAATTCGTTTTTTCATAAATAATAAAAAATTTTTTTAAAATAACTTATCTGACTTAAACTCCATTATATTTTCTTAGACCTCCCAATCAATTCAGGGAAGGGCTAATTTCAACACGCTAGGCCCACGTACGGCCCGATATCGGAAGTCAAAAGAAGGGGAATATTTACCCAAGGCAGCAGCCATGTTATAGTGCATTTAATTTATTTTGTTATTGCCTTTATTGGAGGTTCAAAAATTCCAGTGTCTCTTCTTTCCACATAGAAAAGTCGTCGGGGTGGGAAATTTCATTACGCCGCTATTTTGCTTTTTAAGCTTTTCTTGTATAAAGGTTAACTCCAACTCAACCCCTTGCTATAATTTTAGACTAAAATCTGGGAAATGTGAAAGTCGTGCGTGTGGGGTGTCAATCTCGCACGTGCCTCGGAAGGAAAAAGTGGGTTGGGGGGGTACCTAACGTGGATGATGAGATACAATGATGCGGTGGTCTTAGCTGAGCTGGCAAACATTGTCCCCTGTCCTGTCCACAAAATACACCTGTTAAATTTTACGTCTGGACAACTAGTTACCGAAAAAAAAATATATATTTCAAAATTGAAATGATATTATGAAGTTGTTACCAAGAAAAACCCTGGTAAGAGTGACTCGTACCTTTTGACTAAATTCCAAATGCACGTTCTGACCAAATTGACAATTGGCAACCTTCATTCAGACCACCCCCGTCCCCATTCCCAAAGAACAAAAAAAAAATTATTTTACCCAAATTCAAAACTTAGTTGAATGAACAACAAAATGACGGGAACAATCGATACAAAAACAAAACGATCATCGCAATTTGAAATTGTTTTGGAATGAGGAGGAAAAAAAAACAAAGAATATGAATAGTTTGGCTGGTTATACAAATCTCATCAGTCTCTATGTTAAAGAAACGGAGTCTCCCTCTTCATCTTCTTTTCACCTATTATCTTCTCAAACAATGAATAATTACAAATGGTGATCCTGATAATGGCAATGGCCAAACCGAGTGTCATGCGGGTTCAGCTGCCGTGCGGAGAGCCAAGGCGATCATCCTTCTCACCCGGTGAAGCCTTGGCTGCTGGCTCCTCCTTTTTTCATCCTGCCTGCCCCCATCTCCATCTCCCTGGTCGTCATCTCCCTCGTGGTCATCTCACTGCTCGACCCAGATGGGAGCACGCTGTACTCACTCGTGGCCTCGCTGTATTCGCTGCTTCCGTACTCCTGGCTCGCTAGCGCCATCTTCCGGAACTTCTTGAGGTCCTCGTTGTACTGGCTGTTGTCATAGTCGGAGCTCCCGTACGAGCTGTAGAGCCCGCTCTGTCCCGGCCTCATCCCTTCATTGAGGTCAGATAGAGATACGTCTCCTTCCAGAGCTCGCACGATCTACATTGCCATAAATTGTTTTAGCCCGAAATCTTAGCAGATGGTCGAGATAAACTGCAGGAGGGGCCATCACGAGAAATGTACCTGACTCATCCTTGGCCTCCGGCGTGATGAATGACGGACACAAGCAGCAGCACAAGCGACCATACGAGCCATCTCCCCGTGGTTGTAGTTATTCTGCAGCTTGGGGTCAACAAGGGAATCAAAGTTCCCATCCTCAAGTGCTCTTGTGAGCTGAGGCCTTGCCTGAAATCGGGGCATGACACATCAGTAAGTCAGTCGTCGATTAATGTCATGTCATGGACACATCAAATCCATCGCTACTCACCCAGTCAACCAAACTGTCATCCATGTAAGTATTCATCGTGTCCACCGGCCGACGACCGGTGATCAACTCCAACAACATCACCCCAAATGAGAAAACATCAGACTTTTCTGTGAGCTTCCCACTCGCTGCATATTCTGGAGCGAGATAACTGGACAATGGAAAGATCATCAAGCCCCCCACAGACAACGAGCATCGCGGACAAACCGAACAACACACTTGTCCGAGATCAAGAACAAATATAACCCAATTCTTACCCGAAGGTACCCATCACTCGAGTAGAAACATGAGTATTCACGTCAGAGGTAAGCTTCGCAAGTCCAAAGTCCGCAACCTGAAACAAATAAGCCCCCAAAACTACTTCAGCTCAATTAACTCGATTGGATACCAAGGGAACATAAGGAAATTAACTCGATTCAAATCTATTACCTTTGCCTCGAACTTAAAATCCAAGAGTATGTTGGCCGCCTTGATGTCCCGATGGATAATCTTGGGATGGCCTATAATTTTAAATCTTTTCAGACCCGATTTGCGTAAGAATATCAACGATCAACGAGATGTTTTACAAGGGGAAAAACATATAGCAAAGACGACTTACAATCCTCATGGAGATAGGCCAGTCCTTTCGCCGACCCTAATGCAATTTTCAGTCGGGTTGGCCATTCCATAGTTGGTCTTCCCTTCCCTGTGAAGAAATTTCTCGGTTAGACCCGGACCGAGCGAATTGAAAGTACAGGAGCACCCATATGATTGCAAAAGCAATTGTAATTTAATTACCATGCAAGTGAAACTCCATGGTGTTGTTTGGCACAAACTCGTACACTAGCATGCGCTGAGACCCGGTAATGGAATACCCGACTAGGGAGACCAGATGCTTGTGGTGCACACGACTAATTATCTCAACTTCGGCCTGGAATTCCCGCTCTCCCTGCCCGCTCCCAGCTTTCAATTGTTTAACTGCCACTTCCTTGCCGTTAGGAAGGACTCCTCTGTGCACATACCCGAAACCGCCCTGGCCCAGCAGATTTGCATCCGAGAAGCCGTCAGTTGCCAACATCAGTTCTTCGTAAGTGAACGTACTCTTTGAAAATCCTAAGGCGATGCTGGGCGAGGGAGGGGCAAACGGCTGTTCAGAACCCGAGTAGTTAGAGCCAGAACCCCCACTACTGTTCATGAAGGGAGGGGGCGGAGGAGGAGGAGGAGTAGGAGTTGGCTTGGGCGCCACATTTGGAGGAGGAGGTGCATTGTGCTGCCATTGCTGCGGTGGACCGCCGTAATAGTTATCTAGATCATCAGATCAGCATAAAGACACCCTTTTTCCATCATTTCGATCTCAACACAAAAAATACCAGAGATTCAACAGGCATAAACAGTGAATGGGAGCAGGATTCATCCACATAAGGCGAGTCCACTAAAAACCACGATTCCAAGACAAAAAAAAATCAGCATCAAGACTCAGATCTGGCCCAGGATCGCCCTAGAGATCCCTGTAGCAGATGAACAACAAAAACATTGCGCATGCAAATAAATCCAGTCAAATGTTATCATCATCGGAGTGACCTTACCTTTCTGACCATAAGGTATGGGAGGAGGCCTCGGCGGTCCTTGACCGTAGTATTCATCATCATATCTTCTCCTCTTCTTTCTACAGCAGAAGAACAGCAGCGTAATAACCGCAAGCACAACCCCTGCTCCTACTGCCACCCCGACCACCAACCCCGTCGACACCCCGCCCCCAGAGGAGGATGACGACGAAGAAGGCGTGGACGGCGTGGTTCCACTGCTCGAGGGAGGTGGGGGAGGACTTTTGGTGGTCGAAGGCGGCGGGGGCGGCGACGCGGTCGAGGAGGACGGCGGGGGCGGGGGCGGGGATGGAGTGGAAGATGGAGGGGGCGATGTGGAAGTCGCGGGAGGAGGAGGGGAAGGAGTGGTGGTGGACGGGGGAGGGGCGGTGGCGGTGGGGGGAGGTGGAGAGGGCGTGGCGGGGGGAGGAGCGGTGGCGGTGGGGGGAGGTGGAGAGGGCGTGGCCGGGGGAGGGGCGGAGGGGGTGGCGGGGGGAGTGGCCGAGGGGGTGGCGGGGGGAGGGGCGGAGGGAGGAGAAGGGGTGGCGGAGGGGGAAGACATGGCGGGTCCCCTGGTCAAAAGCTTTTCTCCGGGGGGAAATAAGGGTGAGAAAGAAGAAAGCACAGGTTGTTGGGAAAGGCAAGCAAGGGAAGGGAAGAGGAGAGGGGGGTTTTACTGGGATTGGGGAGGAGGAGGGGGAGGCATAGGCATTGCCATGGGCTTTGTGTGGGACTCTGCTCTGCTTCTTTTCCTCTTCCCCTCTTTCTCTCCCTCTCTCTATCCCATAAAAGGTGGATATAGAGAGGGGGATTGATAAAAGGGTTGTCAAAACGACCGCGTGTAATAAAATAAAAATATGCTTTCCCAGAACAAAAGGGGGGGAGGGGGAAGTGGTCTGCGTCTGGACCGCGTACGAATATATTTTAATGTTATTAAAATTTTGGGAGAAGTGAGCTGGTGAAAATAAAAATAAAAATTCTTCCTCCCGTGGAGGATGTCAACATGGTTGGTCATTTACATCGCAATCCCCAACTAATGAAGCAAACACAATTTTCAGCATTTTTCTTAATAATAGCGATGAATTTCTATCTGCGTTTTTTTAATACAAATCTTAATGGAATGACAATTATCTATTTCCATAGTTCTTCCTGTTCATTGTATACAACTTTTCTAATAATATTCAATTACAATATTATGTGACAAAGTCGGTGTCATGAGTGATGTGCTTGCTGGCTGCTGCATTCTTTTTAAGGAAAAAAAATTGACAAAAAGTCTTGATTTTTGAAAAAAAAGTCATTCTATTCATGACGTGGGAAAAAATTTTTCATGAAAAATTAAATGAGAAGGGAAGATAATAAAAGGTAAAGTAAAAAAAAATAGTATGAGAGAAGCACCCATCCCAAGCACAAACGTACGGTATGTTTGCTTTGGCTACAGGGGGGGGGGGGGGGGGGGGGAAATTATATAAACAATAGGCGTTTCAGAGAAATACATTTGTTGAGGAGTTTTGTGATTCGGCTCTTCGTTGAGATTCAAATTGGGACTGACCTTTTATATGTGGGTGCGACTATACTTCGAGACTCAAACTTAGATTACTTAAATGAAGAAGAATTCTCAGGTAGTAAGTATATAACTAAGCATCTAAATGTGAATGTTATATGAATTTGGTTATAACTAAGTGTTTTTCATCCAATAGGCTTAGAATTAACCAATACCGACGCGCGGCTGATCAAATTGACCAATAAAACTAAAAGAAAAAACAAAATTATTGCTTGAAGCATTAATTTGTTTTAATCGTTTTGGGGTTGAAAAAAATGTCTTTATCAGGAGGTTGGGGGGGAGCATGATAAGAAGGTTATTTTGTCCTTTACATCCCAAGCAACAAATATGCAAATTCACATTTTCCTTTATAATAATATTTCAAGGTGGGAATTTGCTCAAACGACCATCTTTTCTTTTAACTTACGCTTTAATGATGGATGGATGGATGGATGGGGTCCATACCATTAATTTACAAGTGGGGTCAGGACTTAATTTAATCATGTTCTTCTTTACAAAATTACTCAATCACCTTACAACCTCTCAACGGTTTTGCACATGTAGAAGTAGTATCTTCTTATCCATCATCGGTGGACATCATGAAATGTCCATCTCTCCCACGACTATATATTTTTGCCCTTTTTAATTATATATATATATTTATTTATTTAATTCCAATAAGTTCGTTATTTCACGAATAAACACATCACGAATAAGTACTCTACTTTTGGATACCGACAGTGGAAAATGAACAAAGATGCATCTATTGAAAATTAGACCAACTTACAAAGAGACAAAAAAACGCTAACACTAGGAGCACAGATTACCAGAGTTGTCTGGGATAAATGTTTGTCCCTCCCCTTACACAGAAAAAAACAAAGTTACATTTATAAATGAAATCGTCGGCGGAAAGCCTGAGAACCGTTGTAAGAGATCTCGAAAGACCACATGGCAACTTAAACTCGATGTGCTTTGAATTATTAGAAACAATGTAATCCTATAAGATCTCTTGAGCAATTGTCTCACATTCAACCCTAATTTTTGTCACACTAATAATTTTTGTCTAAAATTTCCATGTGCCATCGCCTTCGTATAATTTGATATTTAGGCTTTGTTTGGAAATTTAAAAAAAAAAAAGAAAGGAAAACTCTCAAATGGATTCCGTGTTTTCCTTCCTTATCTCTTACACTCGTTTCTCCCAAACATAGTCTTAACTTATCTAAATAAAATTATCGGGTTTTGTCCATAAGTTTTCATAATATTTACACCTTTATTTTTTATTTTATTTTGGCTGGCACAATCATTCCGTAAGAAATCAGTTCTTTGTTTTTTTTAGAAAATATGGTAAAATTAAAGAGCGCCTCTTCTTAATAATTCCATCCCTATAGCTCTTTAGTTTCGGGAATGGAATTTCGAATGAAATGGATTAAAAATGAAGAAAAATTATAGTGATTAGAAAGAAAGTTGTTTTAAAAAAATGGTAAGTTTAGTCGAGGGAGAAGATGAAAAGAAGAAGAGAATGAAATGTGCAAATAAATGTTCATTCCTTCCGTTTCTCCTTAAAATTTAGAAAATAAAATAAAATGAAAAAGAAATAGATAGAATAAAAAATAAGAAAATTGAAATAAATAATATCATTTTTTATTTCATTCCATCACCAAATTATTAAACCAAATTCACATATAAAAAAAAATGACAAAATAAGAACAAATGGAATGTTCCCGTTGACTGGACCAAAATCGACATAATCTGGTAAAATAATTATCGGCTTTAATCACGGGCAATCAATCTGCCGTCCTCTCCGGACATTTGAAGACAAACCCAACCCCTCCGAGTGAATATGTTATATGAACATGAGAGTCGACCTCGGCGTAATATTCCACAGCCTGAGACTTGGTAACATCCGTTGATTGAAAATGATTGGTTCGGGGTTGATGTGAAATGCTTGGATGATGGGATGGAATGGGGTGGTATTTGGGAGAATAATGTCACATGGAGCGAAACCCCCCAACCACCACCACACCACATGCCACGAACTTTTTTACCCCCGTAATTTTAGCCACATAAACTTGTACCACCGCCAAGGAAAGGTCTCTTTTAGTTACACCAAACCCACGTTCGACAACAAATCAAATGGGACAAGAAAAAAACAGTTGATCCAAAGAATCAAAATGGGAGTGAGTGTTGTAACCCTCTTCATCGAGGAAGACCCTATAATAATTTAGCTCGGTGTTTTTTTTTTTTTACTATTTTATTACTTTTTACATTCACCTTAGTTTTGATGATGAGAAATGCATTATTGTACCGCTTGAGAAGTGTATTGCTATGCTTAAGAAGTGTGTGGCTACATTACAGTAAAGTTGTACTACATTATTGTGCTACAATTACCAAAATGAAGAAACACTTATTATTCCAACTTGATTGTTGTTATTTTATCATATTTAATGATTAATTATATTATCTTATTCAGATAATTACGTGTGGGGTCAAATAGCGATGCTTGAGAGAGATTTGGAAATAGAATATCTAATTATAGCAACATGTTATTTCCTATCTTATCTCAACGGTCATTAAGGAATATAGTTATTCTAGTTATGTCGTGGCTAATGATTGAAACAACAATAAGGTAGCATTCTGATAATGATTGGATTAAATTATACGAATTAGGAAAGCTGACAAAGATTTTCTTCCTTCTTGGTCGTTGTGACCGTTGAGCAGCTATCCGCTTATCCTGATTACAGCTTGCGGAAGCCTGGTATTTGAAAAACGAATTATCTGATTCATTCCCTATTAAAACTAGACGGCATTCATACACTCAACAAAAAATCTGTGTGGTCTGTGTAGTTGTGAAAAGCTTGTGTGATCTGTGTGAAGCTTTAAGGAGCTGTGTGAGTTGTGTGATCGGCGGAGAACGGAACGTGCTAAGTGATCGCCTGGTTCTTACCTCTTGCAATCTGCGTGTGGGAATGCCAAGGGCTGTGTGCCACCTTGGTCGTCGTGAGAGGGACTGTGTCCTCAGTGCGTTCAACGAGCGGCTGGCGAATCATCTAAGGGAAGCTAAGTGAATACTTGTGCTGATCGCAGTAACGAGTTGCTGACCCATCTGCAAGAAGTCGTTTTTGTCGTGTCTTTTCGCAGGGAAGTCTCGAGCCTACGGAGTTTGAGCAGTTAGACACACACTTGCGGGTACGCGCCAGAAGTCTCGTGCCTGCAGGGTAGAGCAGGAGTTTGGAACGCCGCCGGAGTGAAAAGAGGTCTTCCCTAGCATAGGGGTGTTGTGCAGAAGTCTCGACCACTTGATACAAAGGGACAGTAGAGCAGGTTGCGTGGGAGCCGCCGGAGCTGAAAGTTCCACCCTAGGCACTGGGTGTGCAGTGCTGTGCGTCACGGCTGTGGTAACCATGCACGTCCGAACTGAGTGTAGGACGGATACCTCGACTTCGTTGTGCGAGAAGTCGGGTTCTGCTGTGTGAGGAACCAATTCCTGTTTTATCTCTTTTGTTTTGAGACTCTTTGTGGTTGTCTCTCTTGTCTTCATACACATAATCTATTTGAGAAGAGACAAAAGATGTGTGGAAATACTTTGAGCAATTAACTTCTGAGCATGAGCATCATTCTGCTGGAAACGAGACGACGTCCACTGTGTGAGGAGTTAATCGTTGCCCAAGAGTGATTTTTTTTTGTAAAGGATATTAAATATCTCATGTTGAGATACCCAAAGCCTAATGCAAAAGGTTCATTTGCACCCATTATATTTATATAGTGGAATCACCTCTATGATGGAAAGTGGACATAGGTCAATTAAGGCCGAACCATTATAAACTACTATGCCCATTACGATCGCGCAAACACTGTACGAAAACCTACTCGATCAAATTGTAACGGTTACAATGAAGCTGATCTCATTCTGTGAAATGCTCTGCTATGATACAGTATGCTTCTGCTTATACTGAGAAAGGGCGAAAAAGTTACAATCACTAATTCACCCCCCTCTTAGTGCACCTGAACGATCCAATAATTGGTATCAGAGTGGGTTTGTTGAAAAGCATTCTGTGTGATTATAGAACTTTGTTGCTGTACCTAAGGATCATAACACCATGTTGCTGAAAGTTTTACATTAAGCACAGTAAGGTGCTACTGAGTTACAAGAACACATAACTGAGCAAAAATGTCGATGCTCTTATTTGATGGTCATACGACCGAACGTCCCTCGCTCTTTGTAGGACAACACTTCTCATATTGGAAAATGAGAATGAAGATTTTTATTGGAGCGAAAGAAGCCGATTATTGGCAGATTATTATGGAAGGAGACCTTAAGGTTCCTCCACCTAATCCCAACGATACTCGGCATGAATTTGAAGGAAAGAGAATCATTTCTCTCAACACTAAAGCAAGGCACTACTTAGTGCGCTCTCTTACTAGAAATGAATTTAATCGCGTCTCTACTTGTAAGACTACGAAAGAAATGTGGGATAGACTTGCTTTGATCTATGATGGAACAGAACAAGTCAAAGAATCCAAGATGAATGCATTAGTAACTCAATACGAGGCATTCAAAATGAAAAAGGATGAGTCGATAAAACAAATGTTTGATATACTCACCGAAATCACTAATGCCATGAAATCTCTTGGCAAAACTATTTCTAATTCTGAGTTGGTCAGAAAAATACTTCGCTCTTTGCCTAAATCTTGGGAAGCCAAGAAAACGGCAATTAAAGAAGCAAAGGACATGACGAGCTTAAGTCTTCAATAGCTTCTTGGTTCTCTTGTCGCTCACGAGAATGAGAATAAGTTTGCTGAAGAAAAGAAATCTAATATTATTGCATTTAAAGGAAGTGTTGGCACTTCTGATGAATCTAAGGATGAGTCTACATTTGATTGAGATAATAAAATCTCCTTGATGGCAAGGAAATTCAAAAAGTATCTTTGCAAAAACCAGTTCAAGGGAAAGCGATATGCTAAAAAGAAAAATCCAAAACCATACGAAGGTATAGGTAGTGTGTGTTTTGAATGCAATAAACCTGGTCATATGATGCCAGATTGCCCTCTCTTAAATGAGAAAGGCAAATCTTCAAAATATAAGAAAAACGCCATATTGGCGTCTTGGAGTGATAGTGATGAGGAATCAGATTAGGATGACGAAAGAGCAAATCTCTGCTATATGGCGCAAACTGATTCTAACACTGAGAAGGTAGATGATTTCTCTCCCTCTGCTCTATCATCTGATGAAATTGAAAATCTCTCTACGGAGTTATATGATAAACTCGAGTCACTGACTTCGAGCAACAAAGTTCTCAAGAAAGAGAATAAATTCTTAAATATTGAGAATGCTGCTCTTAAGAAGGAGTTATCAGCAAAGGCTAAGGAAGCAGAAATGCAACTCTTTCAATCTAAATCTAAGATTGATGATTTGCAAAAGCAACTAAAAACTGGTCAATCATCTTGCGTGCATGGATTGCATAAAACGAGAAATTCACAGCATGAGAAACATGGACCTTATGCTGAAAATGACAATTCTCATTTTATTGTTAGAAAATTACCGAGGCTTTGCTACTATTGTAGAAGACCAGGTCATTTCATCAATACTTGTCATGTTAGACGAAATGATATGCATGACATCTCTTCTAAAGTTGATGGTTCTATTGTTAAATGGAATCAACGACTAACTTGAGCATGCTCTTTCATTTCAGGGATGCTTCAAAACCATTACTAATGATCATGAATGGTATTTGGATAGTGGTTGCTCGAGGCATATGACAGGAAACATCTCCTTATTTACCACTCTGACTTTTCAGGATGGTGGTTCTGTTACTTTTGGTGACAACGAAAGATGAATTAAAAAAGGGATATGATCCATTTGCTGTTCTGATTCCCTATTGATTGAAGGAGTCCTTTATGTCAAAGGCCTTCGGCACAATTTGATTAGTATTAGTCAGCTGTGTGACAAAGGCTATCACGTTGCCTTCAATGAGAAAACATGTACTGTTTCACGGGATGATGTTACGTGTTTCATTGGTAAATGCAAGAAAAACATCTATATCATGTCTTTTAAGAACATCTCCGCTGGATAAAACTGTCTTATGTCCGTTAAGGACGAAGCTACTCTATGGCACAGAAGGTTGGGATATGCAAACTATGACTTGCTGACCAAACTAGCTAGAAAAGATGCTATTAAGAGATTACCTAAAATCAAGTTTGACAATGACAAGATATGTAAAGCTTGTGCAATTGGCAAACAAACAAAGGTGTCCTTTAAAATAAAAAATATGATTTCAAGTAAGGAGCCACTTGAAGTACTTCATATGGACTTGTTTGGTCCTACAAGGACTCAGAGTCTAGGAGGTAAACGATATGAATTAGTTGTTATTGATGACTTCTACAGATTCACTTGGGTCAAGTTCTTAGCCCATAAAAGTGATACGTTTACAACCTTCGAAACTCTAGTTAAACAACTTCAAAATGAGAAAGGTGATTTTATACGAAGTATTAGAACATATCATGGTACTAAATTCGAGAACCATGACTTTACTTACTTTCTGTAAAGAGTATGGTATTAGTCATAATTTCTCAGCTCTATATACTCCACAACAAAATGGAGTCGTAATGCGAAAGAATAGAACTTTACAGGACATGGCGAGAACCATGATGCTAGAAAATGAGGTAGCTAAGAACCTCTGGACTGAAGCTATAAGCACAGCCTGTTACATCTCAAACCGAGTGCACTTAAGGCATTCTTTAGGCAAAACTCCTTATGAACAATATAATGGGAGAAAAAGCCTAACATTTCATACTTCCAACTATTTGGAAGTAAATGCTACATTCTAAGACCCATAAGAGATGGTGTCGGAAAATTTGATGCTCTTCTGATGAGGGTATCTTCTTAGGATATTCTCTCACCAGCAAAGCGTATCGAGTTTTCAATAAGAGAACTTTTGTTGTTGAAGAATCAATCAATGTTAAAATTGATGATTCTCAAACTAAGGAGGAAGATGCTGCTGCAAAAGCATCAGGATCCTCAAACATAAAACTAACTGGAGAATTATAACAGACACTTGCTGAAAGTAATCCAAATAAAAACTCTGTGGCAGAAGGACAAGATATGAAATCAGGCAACTAATGGTGTGGTGCATGATCCAGTTACTCCCATCGTGTTGGGACTCGTCGGACTCCGTCAAGATGGGACTTAACGAAGGATAACGTCGAAGTAACGTCTTAAGTTGGGGTTACTGTACGATACGTTTCAAACGACGTGATATATTGGAAAAATGGGGTATAGTACATGATATATTTGCTAATTTGGCCGTTATATTTTAACGGCGTCAGAGCCACGTGTGCGATACGTCGGACTCCGTCAAGATGGGACCTAACGGAGGATAACGTCGAAGTAACGTCTTAAGTTGGGGTTACTGTACGATACGTTTCAAACGACGGGATAGAACGGAAAAATATGATATAATACATGATATATTTGCTAATTTGGCCTAAAATAAAATATGTCATATTTATATTTATATTTTATCTACACTTCCATTTTAGTACTTGGCGACAACGATATTCAATATTTGATTTGATTTTATACATTTGAACGTAATAGTTAATTTTGTTTTATATGTGAAAATATAAGAAGACATGTCTAAAAATCATGTAACGAAATGCCATACCTGCAAAGCAAAGGCGCTGAAGAGATAAAATGAAAAACATGCATAAAAGAAACAACTCATTAATGATTGTTGATTTCTGTCCGGTCGAAAAGTACAAGTATATATTTGATAAGATTAATTGGCTGTTCGGTCGTAGAAAAATATTTGTTTTTTATTTTGTCTAAATAATCAAATATACGTTAAATTTTGTCATTTTTTTTCCGATTTAGTCTAAAATGTGAAAAATATCGTCTTCCGTACCAAACGTTGAGACATTATCTCAATTATACCATTCATTAGTCGTTCCCACTAACGAAGACCTACGTGATGTTGACATGGCAACTAGTGTCGTGAGCGTCATGTTTAACCTAAGTTAAATTATCAAATATATCATAAACGCTATATCAAAATTATCCTCCGTTAGACCCGACCCCTAATGGCGTCGGACTTGGCGTTAATGTATACCTTAGCTGTTGTTTAATGTCATTTAGATCTATATGCCAATTAGGTTTATCCAAATCGCAGCCACTAATATCAATCAACAAACCCTAACTCACCCCACCCCAACTCGGACCCTAAGCTGCTCCCCAACCCCAACCCTCATCCTTTCCCTTAGGCCTCGACCCCAACCCTCTCATCAACCCCAACCCACCCCGAGCCCCAATCCCAATCCACCTCGTCCCTTCCCTACCTAGCTGCCTTGGAGGGTTGTATTGAAATCCTGCTAATTATGACTATTATGATATTATAAGGAGACTCGAAGTTGTGATGAACATAGTTATTAATGTAACACTGTACTCATGGAAACAACATCCATAAAGTCACACGATTTCATTATCGGACAAGTAAGATTACAGCTCCTAACAAAGGGTCGAGACTGACATGCAACATACTTACACTACCACCAATGGTTAACTGTGCAATGCAACCTGTTTCAGGTTGTGTTAGGGGTTTTACAACATCTCTCGTTATGGCCATAGAGTTTGCAACGACTATACCTGATCTCTTATCCTTTTTGAAAGTTTTGTTATATTCTTTTGCTTTTATTCTACTCATCTCTTCCTGGTCTTCTTTGGTTGGGGTCGGGGTCGGGGTCGGTTTCGGGAAGGAGCTTAGGGCGGGGTTGGGGTGGGAAGGGATGAGGGCGGGTTAAGGTTTGTTGATTGATTTTAGTTTGAGTGCGATTTGGGGGAAACCTAATTGGCCTTTGGATCAAAATGGCGTTAAACGACAGCAAAGGTAAACATCAATGCAAATTCGAACGTCGTTAGGGGTCGAGTTTGACGTAGGTTACATGAAGGCGTTGACGGCGTTGGTTGCCATGTTATAGCCACTTATGTCTCCATTATCAGGGATAGCTAATAAATGATGTAATTGAGACAAAGTCGTATCGTTGGATGTAATACAATATTTTTTCAAATTTTAAGCTAAATCGAAAAGGATGTTAAAATTTAAAATATATTTGATACAATGAGAGATATTCATGTAAAAATTAACAGTATTACTTACACGATAAATTAATTTTTAAAAATTATTTCAGTTTTTTTTTATATTCTTGTTTTAAAGAAAGCATGAACACAATTTACATTACTTATATTATTTCAATTTCTTTTCTGAAAACGATTTTCGTATATTAATTTATAAATTAATATACGAAAATCGTTTTCAGAAAAGAAATTGAAATAATTAACCCCGAACATTTAAAAAAAAGGAAACGTTTTTTTAAAAGTGAAAACAGCTGAAAATCTTCATTTAAAAAAAAAAGTAGAAAGCCTTCTCGTACCAAACCGGCATGTGGTGTTTGGATGCTTTTGACTGGGGTAGGGCAAATGAGTGGAAAAATGGTAAAAACTAGGGTGAAATAGAAAATTATTTTAAAAAAGGGGAATGGCAACGTCACTTTTTCCAATGAACCAAACAGGAGCAGCAATGCTCGGGGATGGAATGCGATTGACATGTTGTAACTTGTAAAATCAAAAAACGGGAGTCCGAAAGTTAGTCGGGAAAAGTTTGGCGTCTACTCCAAGTTTATATGACCAAAAATGGAAACACACTATCATTATTACGTCTCCGTCCTTCTTATTACTTCATTACCCACACAAACCACTCGGTTAGAAGGCAAAATTACCAATTAAACAAAGGAATGTTTAAAATTTCCCATCACATATATTCTTTCCTTTTTTTTATAAAATAAAAATATATTTATTTAATTCACTTTCAACATATTTAGAAATTTTCTTTTAAGCAAAATATCAATTTATGGCCTCAACTTTCAGTTAACTTTTTGTTTTGTCATTAATTTATTTTGTTATATAATTTTGTCATCAACTTTTATTTATATTTTGATTTTAGTCAATCTTGATTTTGTCGCATCGAAAGCCAAACAGGCCTTAAGACACAATTTTCATTTATTGGCTAAAAAAATTAAAAAAATGATAAATAATATTGAAACCTCTCGTACGTTATTTTATTTTAAAATTTTGATAGCCAGATCAAGTGAGTTCGAAGCCGGAGTTGGACGATGGTTACTGATGCAGTAAAAAATACACAAAATTGATGAAGATCGGATGATTGCTCTATTGGGTGGTCATTGCTACGGGTAAAGTGAATTATGAGGCGAATGAATGAGAGGTTGAAACTCCACTATTACAAGACACACGTCAGACTATATTAAGACCTAGTTTGACTTTCGCTAAAAGAAATTCAAGATTAGGCAAAATTAATATGAAAGCGAAAGTTTATGACAAATTTATATAACAACCTAAAATAATGACAAAACAAAAAGTTGGCTCAAAATTGAGGCCATAAACAAATATTTTGCCTTTGTTTTAAAAAGAGTAGCTTCTTCTCCAAAATTTGTAACTTTTAAAAGCAAAATATACTTTTGTAGTCCTAAGTATTCACAAACTTTCTTTTCTGTCAATATTTTAGTTTGCTATATAAAATTGTTAGTACGTTTGCCTTATACCTTTTTTCTAATCAAATTTGAACGGCGTTAGGCGGGTGTCTGACCTGGACTTAACAGAGTCCTACATGGGCGTTGACAACGACAGACATAGAATAGAAAGCAAATACACATGGACAAAAAGGGTTTGAGGAATCGCGAGGTTAAATTTCACTACCCCAAATTAGATGAAACACTAACTAGAGACGATTTGGGTTTGAGGAACTGGAGATCAAGGAATTAGACGGCCACTATTGATGTCGCCTCTTTGGAATCTTTGAGAAGGTCCCCAAGTCGAAGAGAAAGAAATGAATGAAGGTGGATGCAACGAGATCTCCAGTGGGTCTATTGTTTCGAGCTCGAGCGTGTGTGGACGAGTTTGCAATCATGGTAGGAGGGTCGCGTTGTACACATCCTGAACTAAGAGAAACTCAAGCCGCCGTTTCTGTAGGTATTCATCCTGGAAGGTAGTGATTATGATGTGTTTCGATTATTATCTGGTTTGACATTCCTGGATTTTGTGTTTGTTTTTAACATCAGAAAGATGATTGTGGTTTCTTTGAGTGGATCGACGAGGATTTTCCAATTAGGCAGAAGGTAGTAATGGTTCAACTTTTGGAGTCAAAGAAAATTTTGGAGGAGAAGATAGATTTGTTGCACAAGAAATGTCAAGCGATAGAAAAGCATATAGCTAAATTGGAAGGGAAAATGAAGATGAAGACAACGACTCTTGATAAAATGAAGGCTGAAATTAAAGTGATGCAATTGTTGGTAGTTTGCTTACTGGCATTTGTTTTGGTTATTTTTTTTTCTCTTTGTTAGTTGGAAGAACTAGCTAAATTGGAAAGGAAAATGAAGATGAAGACTTAATTTCATCATTCATTTTATCGTCAAAAAAATGAAGACTTAAATTATCATTTAATAAATCTACAAAAAAATAACCAAAACAAATGCCAGTGAAATGTCTTGTTAGTGGGGAGTTGGATCTTCTGCAGGTGAAATGTCTTGTAATGAGTTATTTGGCAATTACGGTGGCTAGGAATCTCGGAAGCTTCTTTACCTGAGTCTGTAGTCATATGCACGTCCATTTGCAAAGATGAATCTGGTTGCAAAGATGGAGGTTGCTACGAAGAACTTTCCCCTTTGCAGGTCCTTTCATTGTGTCCGTTAATTAAGCTACGACTACACTTATGCTCATTCAAAACGTACCTAATAGCAAACTTGTTTTCTTTCTTCATTCATGAACCATATATCTTCTACGGACACCCTTTAACACAAACTATTTCTTACCTAGATTTTTCACTTCGTTTTCAAAACAGATTATATCCATTGGCAAAAGCATATCGCTGGACAACTTCATGCATATGACTAGGTGTTTCTAAACACAATCCAATTTTCCATTCCATAGATTTATGATCACAGTGGGATTATGTTCAATCAATTCATGCAATAAAGTTTTGAGTCTTTCCCCTATGGTTGAAACACCACCATCATCTAAAATTTCATCTTCAAATCTCTCATACTCCGACTCCCCCTCAACTCTAGTAATGATCGCATCGGGCAGGAGATCGTCTTGCACCTCAACTCCTATCAAATGAAACTCCTCCTCATTATTCTGTTCATTCTCCTCCTCCTCCTCCTCTTCCTGCTCATTCTCCTCCTCCTCTTCCTCTTCTAACTCATCAACCCCACTCCCTTCCTCACCTTCACAGAATACCTAAACTCTCCCATTGTCATCACATTCCTCTAACATTTTCGATACTTATGCATCTCCTATGATTTCCCTCACCCTTGACAAATTGTGATCAGAAAACCCATACCACATTGTATGCACCCTCGACAATCCTGAGTCCTTGGCAAGAGCCATTAAAAATAGCCTAAAAGGTCGACATGAACATCACCATATTTAATTACCCTTCCTCCGTTGTAAGAACATAAGCCAGAGAAAGACATCCTACCCTCTACATGCAATTAATGTTAACCCGCATCATAATATCTGTGGATCGAACAAACAACATAAAAAAATCCATATCTAAAACTCACAAATACATACAATGCCTCAAAGGTGTTTGTGGAACATACCTTCAGCTGTTCAAAGAAGGTTGTCTGAGTTGCTTCCAAGGAGGGGACAGCGTGGTCTCCTGATTTCTTCGCCTTTTCTCTTCGGGTGTGGTTGTCTTGGTTCTTCCAACACTGTTCAAAGAAGGCTGACCGAGTTGCATCCAAGGAGGAAACGACGTGGTTGCTAGATTTCTTCGCCTTTTCTCTGTAGGTGATGGTCGTCTTGGATCTTCCAACACTGTGTACATTAACGTTGTGGAGATCAACACTGTAGAGATCAACGATTCCTCAAACCCAAGTCATCTCCAGTTAGGGTTTGCTTTAATTTGGGGAGTGAAATTTTACCCCACCATTCCTCAAAATTTGCTTTCTGTCCGTTGTTTGTCGTTGTCAATGCCCACGTAGGACTCTGTTAAGTCTAGGTCAGACGCCCACCTAACGCCATTCGAATTTGGTCAGAGAAAAGGTACAAGGCAAACGTACAAATAATTTTATATAGCAAACTAAAATGTTGACATAAAAGAAAGTTTGGGAAACTTAGAGCTATATACGTATATTTTACCTTTATAAAATAATATATTTGAATCTGTCATCATGGGTAAAGATTATAATCATAAATACACGTGGCTCTATATCTGACGGTGGTTTTTATCTGTTTTATCTTTATGCTTTTAACATCTCTGTAAATTTTTTATACAATTATTAACGGATTCCTCAAAAATCCCATCCTTAAAAATAAGCAATACAACTTAAATATTTAGCAAATGTCGGAAACTTTTAATTAAGTATATACAACTTGGTATGTCCGGTGCTGGTGGTTAATTATCATTTTTTGTACCTAAATCATTATTATACAAATTGAGTTTCCAACATCTTAGCATTCAAAAGAAAAGGAAAACAAGAGTATTTTATAAAAATACGAGCCAAAGCAAGGAGAACTCCCCGAGAGAAAATGTCTGTTTTCCCAGTATTCCCTATATGTTTGCTAGTCAACACGTTTTTGGATATCACAGTGGGAGTAGCATGGCGTAGAAAGGCTTTCGACTTGGGACATCTTGATATGGATGATGTATCTATCAATTTCCAAAATGTGGAGATCCAGGGGAAATAAGGGGCTCATGCAAGAGAGATCCTCTTAGGCCTAGTTGGAGACTAACCTCACCGTCGTACGACAAATGCTTCAGTTTATGTTGGAAAACTCAAAGAAAAGTGGGCGAGAAAGTTGGAACCTTCAAATAGATGTTGAATGCCTTGCGGAGGAAACCACACACATTTTCTTCTTTTCCTTTTTCGTCCTGTAGAAAGATTAGCTGACCTAGCACAATTTTCCCCGAATGAATTAGTAGGTTCTGTGAGGCTCCTTCTATCTTTATGAACATGAGTTATGACATATGGCAATCCTGGTGCAGTTGTACATCGCCTTTTTCTTTCTACTTCTTGAAGTGATTGCCACAACAACTGCATTTACTAGCAATATGAAAACCACTCGGTTGGCAAGAGCCATTTTAAGCACAAATTTTGGCCCATTTTTAGGGTCATATGCCTTTCTTCCCGATCTTGCAAGAGTATACTTTGAATTAATCACGAGAAGTAGCTGAAACTGCTAGTCGATCTACTTGATCAACTTCTCGGTAATTTGTTGGAGCCTCTGAAATGAACCTTTTCCTAAATTGAAATTATCGAGCGAAACCTAAAATTCATAAGAAAGATTTTTGAATGCAGTTAAGTTTCTAGGCATGTATATGAGTCGCCTGAATAAATTGCTTTGAGCCAACAAGCTCGAAGAATTGCGGTGGCAGAAGGAAAAAGAAAAATGGATGCTCAATCGAGGACGTATGAACCCCAAATAATCCAGATATGCAAGTCCCTTTGAGGAATCATATGCTTGTTGGGGCTACAATACACCCCTCGTGGTTTGTTGACGAAAGAGAGCCTATTGAGTAATGGGAGAATAGACATACATGAGTGTGTTTACTCTATGCCTATTGAATTTGAAGAGAATGTTTAATAAAGAAGAACCTATGGAGCATTCTCCCGGAGGTAACATAAGGCAATTTGGTGGCATTACTGGCCTAGGAGAATACATCGATCGAGTGGTAGAACAAACAATCCCCGGGATGAATAAACTAAGGTTGAACTATACCAAACTTCTAGACCCTACAACCCCGGCTATTGCAAGACCCTACAATCCACAACGACTGATTAAGTGATGCCCACCAAGGTTAGGGTTTGATAGATATCCCAGGACACAACTAATAAGATTCGAACATGAAATCTCCCATGAAAATCCTCGTTGTTAATTATCACTAGGGCGTCCCTTCGAGAACCATTTACCATACATAGATTTAAAATCCTAGAAATGTTCAATTCCTCATTAGAAATGTTGTCATCCTTGAATTATTTTCATTAGTATTGAGATTTCATGCCACAAAGAATTAACTAGAATGAACAACTAACTCTGCTTTCAAGAAACAGAGTTCTAACATCTACTGCGTTGTTCAAGAGAGTGAACATGAAGGATGAGTTTTTTCACGTGCTTCATCATATAGCTTCTAAACTATAGAATAAATCTACATAACCGTATTTGAATTTGATACAGGGATGGCCCGATGCTATCACTTAAGCATAAAATAGATTTATGTACACTAATAATACTCGGATGCTTTTATAGGCTGAATTATCAAATATATCCTAAATTTTGTCACTTTTTCTGATTTAGGCTGACATTTGGAAAATATCACCTTACATTCTAACGTTAGGAGGTTATCTCAATTATATCCTCGGTTAGTCGTCCTTGCGAACGAAAGCCTACATAGCGCTGACATGGTAACTAACGCCCTCAGCGCCACGTTTAATCTAGGCAAAACTATCAAATATATCCTAAATAATTCCCACCTTTTTTCGATTTATCTTAAATTTCGAAAATATCTTCGTACAACCTAATGTTAAGATTTATTTCAAAATTGTTCACCATTAGACCCGACCTCTAATGACGACCAAGGATAAGGAGTTATTTCAAAAGTGTCCATCATTAAGACATGTCATTTTGCATTGCACAATTAACAATTGACTAATTATATTTTAACTTGACATGTAAAAGGACAAGGAGTTGTTTTCGGCGCCACACCCTAGTGGAAGAGAGAACTTTCAACCATGCTCAAATCAGCTACAATATAGAGACATCGTAACCTAAGAAAGTTATGTTGTTGGACCTAGCATGACAGTCTCAACAATATAAAAAGAATGATTAGGAGTGTTGTTTATGGATGCCTGTATGTCTCAGTTGTTTCCGTGGGTGCCCTATATGTCTTGGTATGTCATCACAACTTCAAATCTCGTTACAAGATAATATAATACTCATAACTAGCACTGGCAAGAGTTAATCCAATCCTCTTGGGTAGCTGGACAGGGTAGGAAAGGGACGGGGTGGGTTGGGGTCGAGGCTGGGCTTAGGATTTAGGGGAACACATCAATGCCAAATCGGACGCCGTTTTGGGTCGGGTCTAATGGTAGACAATTTTGAAATAATGTCTTAACATTATGTTACACCAAGATATTTTTGAAATTTTTGAATAAATCGGAAAAAAGAAAGTGAAAAAATTTAGGATATATTTGATAATTTCGCCTAGATTAAACGGGACGCTAACGACGTTGATTGTCATGTCAGTGCCACGTAGGCCTTAGTTAGCAATGACGACTAACGAAGGATATAATTGAAATAACGTCCTGACATTAAGATGCAAGGTGATATTTTTTAAATGTTAGGCTAAATCGAATAACAAGTGTCAAAGTTTATGATATATTTTATCATTTCTCTTTTTTTACCTAAAATTTCGTACCCGATAGCCTTCTATGCTTATCTGATACACTAAATACGTATCATTTTAAATAGAATTACAATGAAAAAGAAACACATATTTAAACATTTTAAAATTATTTTCTATCCACGTCTTCATCTCCTCTTGTGCTATCCCTTTTTATCAATGCCATCACATCTTATTAAAATAAAAGAAAATTAGATAAAAAGTAAATCCTTATCCCTTTTACTTCTTGCTCTAAAATTATTGTATCAAATTCTTTTTTTTTTTTCCTTTCTCGTGTAAAACTAAAAAGAAAGAAGGAAAACCAGAGAATATAGAGAGAAAATGAGGAGAATTTCATATTAATTTATGATATTATATCCCTTTTATTTATAGAGATTTTACCACATAAAGAATCTAAAGAATTATAACTGAATGAATAATAAATTATTACAATAAATGAACATTCACATTATTTTTACAATAAATCTTAATATTTTCATACATGCAAGCAGCATCCGTATCCTAAAATTTATAAAATTAACGTATCTCGTGCCCATATTGTATCGTATTCACATCGCCATAGCCGTATTCGGGCATCACAGATATACACTCAACATATTAAATACAATAGCAAGAACATTCTACAATAATCAAAGTCGGGGTTAGTAGCAACACTAAACGAGTAAAATCAAATAAGTACGAATTAGTGGATAGAAGAAGAAGAGTCAAGTTTGGCTGTTGGTCAATGAATTTTAAGGCAACGGAAAAGCCGGAGATGCACGTGTTTATATTATGTTATTGAAATATCCACCAGCCAAGCCAAGACTATCTTATATATTCAAACTCTCTCTCTCTCTCTCTCTCTCTCACATGCATCCATGAAATCGTCGATTAGCTTTGGTTGGAGCGACCCACCATTTGTAATACAACACAAGTTGGCATAATATTACTATTATTATTTATAAAAATTAATATTAAATTGTGCCGGGCAGAAATAGTCCAAGGAGCAACGAGACAAAAGGTGTGTCAGGATTAAACTAAACATATGAGCAGGTAACGGTCGACTCCTTTTGATGTGACGACTGAGTATTTAACTATGTTTAAAACAGTGTTGTAAGAAGTTTTATCGAAGATTGTTTTGAAGGTCCAATTTACGAAAGCATGGATTTCTCTGCAAATAAACTACTATTAGTATTTAAATACGGACATTAATCTTTAAATGATATCATGGATCATCAATTTTCCACGTTTATTTTTATTATACAACAGTGGAGAAATACCGAATTACTTCTCCTGATTAATCATAAATAATAAATACGTTAAATTACATTAGTTTTACATGCAAAAATAATGAATATATTTAAATTCTTGAAGCTTGTACATCATCAAATGCTAATTGTCCTAAAAGCTCGAATTTATAGGTGAAATCATAACATATTATGTATTTTCATTTTCAACAATTATTGATCCAAAAAATGCTCGGAATATCAAACAATCTTAGGAGGCATGTGAGTTACAATTAGGGCATCGTGTAGTAACCATATCGCCATCGTTTTGAAATTTCAAATGTGAAATTTAATTTATTTATTTATATATCAAAATATGAATTTTGAGAGCGCTAACTCGCTTAAAATATAAATGTTTAAGGAGGTAATTAGTAAGGAGATTTGTCTTTTAGGTACATTTCGTTCTACACAATTGTGGATGGTGCAACTTGATTTATGATGGTAACTGTTGGGTCGCCCATGTTAGCCAAAAGCCAGAATACATTTCTTTTCTTTTTCTTTACAATTTAGACTTTGATATAAACGTTTATATTGTTATTATTATTAGTCCTTACAATCCAAGCCTACACCATCTAAGACTGGAAGGGGAGGATGGTCCAAAAGCGGCGTTTAATTAAAGCTGCACAACTATTTTTGAAAAGTCGAGATTCATGTATTTCCCCATTGTTCTGGTGGTCCAAAGGATTTAGATGGAGCTCAATTCCCATTCAAACTTATTGTCTCCTCCCCCGAATGAAACCCAAATATGAATATCATTTTTTAAAAAATGGAAGTTTTCAGTGCCATGATAAATGAAAACTAATTACTTCTTGTATAGCTTTTTTATGTTTAGGTCTGAATCAAATTTATCCTAAAATTTGGTATTTTTTTCGATTTAGCCTAACATTTAGTCACGTAAGCTTCCGTTAGCAAGGATTACTAACTGATGACATAATTGAAATAACGTCATAACATTAAGATGTAAGGTGATATTTTACAAATGTTAGGATAAATCGAAAAAAATGTGTCAAAGTTTAGGATATATTTAGCGTTATGTTTATATATGTACACAACATTTGGTAAGTGTCGTTCCTTATTGATTCATGATGCGTGAGTGGTTTATGTAGCAAACAATTCTTGTCCTCGAAAGCAAGTATTTTGAAATATCATAACATGGGGTGGTTGTATCTCAATGAGCAAACTACACGGTTTAATTACCGTGTAATGAATTCCAATTAGCTCTTATGATATTATTTGACCGTGGCAGGGAGGCTGCTGCACATGGGGGGCCTCATTTCTTTACTATTCAATTATTACAAATGAGAGAGAGACAGAGAGAATAAAGATTATTGTCTTCCTCATAATTGGTTGGCTGGACAAGTTGACGATTCTCTCCGCCCTCTCGTTTTGATATTTTTCTTTCTCATTGCATGCCGTCCAGCTAAGAAACAACCCCAACCCCACAAATATTTATTCTCGTTTTATGTTATTCATCGTATCCGGCATATATGGTCCGAAAGTTGACTCGCCATGAAATGTTAATAATCAAACCTTACGCCTCACATCTTCTCTTGCTCGAAAACATGCAAATGATACCAAAATCTGTTCCCAAATAGGAGTCATAAAATTAATTACGCGCCGATGGATTGTATATATGCCCAGAAAAGGTTCGTGACTTGTATGACTTACATAAATATTTGGAAGGGCAGGCAAGAAGGCGGACAGCCGAATATGCTGTCCCGACTGATAGAGCGAGATTCGGCCCATAAACATCAATTCAGCCCAATTCAACTGAGGGAGCTGGGCGGGCTTCTTTTAGTCAAAAATGGGCCGAAAGACCTGATTCACCCAGGCCCATCGACTGTTAGTTAATAGATTCGGCCGGGATGCAAGTTGGTGGAAATGGGCCTGCGCTTGGGCGGCGACACTTAACCAGCAGGAAGTATTTTACCCACTTATAATAAAATTAATAATAACATGCAAAGAATGACAATTACAAATAATAGAGAAAATATAATGGATATTTTAGCTTTATTAAAGAGCCGTGTTCTCCAGGTCAAATTGCCCCCCCCCCCCCACCCAATTATTTGGCAAAGAAAAAAGAACAATACGTTCACAAACTTTATTACAAGTTGACATGACATCTTCCACGAATTTGAATTATGATTATCTAATTCACACGCTAGCTCGGAACTTTATTTCTCTTATTAATTTAATTTCCAAAAAAAAAAAATTGTCGAACTTATTAATTTGTGGAGAAAAATATAAAAAAAAAGTAGTGAAAAGGGAAGGCCTCTTTTAATAGGAATTGTTTTGGGGAGATCCAAAGTAATAAAATCAATTTTTTTTTTTTTTTGGTCAATGGAAGTTCGATCAATCGATTTCGCTTTATTTCTTTTCCATTCCACGCGGCATTTATTTATATATTTTATAAAAAATGGGGAGATGGGGGATACCGATGCAAAAGTCACTCCCCCCCTTTTTTGTTTTTGTTTTTGTTTTTTGTTTTTGTGTTCAATTCCCAACAAGAAGTCGATTCGCATCTTATCGTTTTTCCCGAGAGACATTCGTTTCCATTCATCATCTATTCACATGAAATGAAAGTACACAAGAGAAACAAATAAGATTCTTTTTTATTATTACTACATAAAACTTAATAATATCAGTCTCTATAACTCTTTTTTGATAAAACTTAGCCCTCTCGATGGACCACGTGGCGACAGCATCTTATCACATCCCACGTTATGTGTCCGTCGATATTACACCTTTTGCTTTTCGTTGCATCTCTTTTCTTTTTCTTTCTTTCTTCCTTCCTTCATCATCTTCCTGGGTTCAATTAGGTTCGAATCTATTATTTGTTTGGACATCAGATCAGATGTATGGCTGTCCTTGGCTTTTGGCTACTCCTCACTGCCTTTTTGGTAACTATTTTGGCTTGGTACTTGTGTAATAATGAATAGCCATTCATTGTTAAATTGGGGTTGCTATTTGTTTCTTAATTATTCATCCTATGCATTGAATACTATCTAGAGTTGGTAGTTCTCGTGATGTGCTTGCTATTGTTACGGGGATAAGGGAATGCAGTATACTTTCATTCCTTTTAATATAATAATACAACATAGAAACAGAAAGTACGGTTTCCTTTTTAAGGAACTGAGGATGTCCATTTTAGGGTTAACAATTAATCCATTGTGCTAATTCTTACATTTTTTTTTTTATTTCCTTGGATGAAATTGACATTTTACTAATTTTTAGTGCGTTTCTCTATTATTTCAACCAAGTTTAGATTTTATTAAAGGACGTTACTTTCATTATATAGTTAAAATTCTTCAATATTTTTATATTTGAGATCAAATTTATTTTGTTCAATTAATAATTTAATAAAAATAACAAGCTAAACCATGCTCAATAAATCATTAAACTATAAAACCTAAAAAATCTACACAGTAAATCACAAACCATGAATCCTAAAATTAAATTATTATTACACTATAAATTTTAAATCCTAAATGTTATATTCATAAACACTAAACATTAAACTATAAATCATAAATCATGGGTATATTCAAAATGTATAAACTGAATCCTAAATGTTAAACAACAAATACGAAAGGTTAAACCATAAATTTAAAATCTTAATAAGTTAATTGCTGGATGAGACTAAACAAAGAATCCCTACCAAACGATAAAGTAACGATTTTTTAAAAATATATTCCATAAATTAATTTTTGCCGCGATGGAAAAACTTAATATGTCCTCCTATATCACGTCCATATCTAAAAGTGAATCCTCCTCTTCTTTTTTTTTTCAAACTATATAATTTATTTATAATAATTATCTTTTAATAAATGTAATTTTCGTGTTTACATCATGTCTAGTCATTTAATAATGTCCCAATTACCAAAAATACTTAAATAATTCGAATTCTAGGAGGAGATAAATAACCTCTAAGTAATTCAAAGCTACTTTTGACAAAAGAAAATTTTGCACCCAATTACATACCAGTGGCCGTATACCGGGGATAATTCATAGCGAGCCTATGAGATACAACGTACGCTATGTCTACCAGGGTGGACTCCACGGTAAGTCTACTGGGGATAACCCACAGCGATGCTACGACATACAAATGTGCTGTAATTTTACGAGAGATAAATCCGTAGTGTATCTGTGAAAAATAAGCTCACAACAAATCTTCTAGAGACTAATTCACAACAAGTATACGAGGAATGAACGTACATAAGTCTACGACAACCCATGTTAATTCTACAAGGTAAAGTCGCCTACGATGATAGTGAACCCGACTCAAGTTTATAAAGACCAGTTTTTGCCCAGAAAGATCATGATCCCGTTTTTGGAAGTTGTTAAAGATGTTTGATCCCAAGATATTCAGTTAGAGAAAAATCTGGAGAAAATTAGCCTACGTTCTCAAATAGATTTTATCTTTATAAAAGCAGAAATGTCCTCTCAAGTGAACACGACATTCAACGAAGATCAAATTGGCGTTGTTGTCTCCGTCTTCTTTGTGTTTACGGCCTTGGATCCTAATTCTAGGCTTTGTGTTTTCAATTTTCATGATAACTCTATGACCGTAGAGATATTTTATATTCTAAACAATACTTTATGTGGTTAGTCCCGCGAGTTGTAGTAGGATTCTAATAGGTTTTCTGTCATTATTAGTTTAGTTTAGTTTTGAGTTAGTAGTTGATATCTTTGTCGTGGGTGAAAAATGTGTTCTTGTTGATGCCTCTTGGTTTTGTGTTAATTTGGTGTAGGAGAATGAAGAAAAACTCGAAGTTTGGGCAAAAAGAAGCAAAATGGGCGATTAAGGACAAAGAGCAGAAGGACGTGGCCTTGGGGAATCTGCTGAGCGAGGGACGCGTCCAGCTGTAGGGAGGACGTGACCTTTGGCAATCTGTGTAAATCAGTGTCCAAGCACTTCAAATCTCCTCCAAATTTTATTCTAAGCCAAAAAAAAAAGCATCAATTAGTTACTCATTTTAATCCTTTTAGGCTATTTTACTTTGTTTTGATTTATTTTATTATTTAAGATCTCATTAGATTTGGAAAATATTAGAAAATCGTTTTAGAGGAAATGATCTATCTTCAAAGTGTAACCCTAAAGGGGAGACAATTCTTTTCTAAAGGAGACAGTCGATCAGAAGACGGAGTAGGAGGTAACAGTAAGAGTTCAAGCCATGATCCATACAAGGCTACTACTTTCCAGATCGGAAGATTAGAAGGGCGCTTCTCTCTCTTTTTTGTCCCTTGATTTCTATATCATTGTCGTTTTCCCTTGAACTCGCTTTGATTGTTATTTTCTTATAAACTAATTTTATTTTCTAAGACTTCAACGAAACCTAGCGATTTTATTTAACGAGTGAATTGCCTGATCTTAATGCAGTTAATTGCGTGATCACCAACTAATTTGATATGGAAACCTATTCGGGTTTGGAAAAGTTATTTAGGTTGAGCCGTGGATTGGATAGCCTAAGTTAGCGTCACATTGGAAAATGGAGCTAATCCGTGAGGGATGATACATAATTGGTTCCCACTAGTTAATACATCTAGGGTTGATACATAATTGGTTCCCACTAGTTAATTGCCTAGTAATATAATGGTTAGCTCGATATAGGGAATATGTCCTTAGAGCAATAGGGAGAGGCGTGAGGAGAAAATTGAACCCTAGGTTAATAACTCGAGAATTCGACAACTAGAGAAGGGAATGAATGAGTCGAATAATTCGTTAGCGGAAGGTGATAGTTCTAGGCTTTTCTTTAATTGAATTATCAGTTTATCTTGCGTTTTATTTTCGATTTCATTCTTATTCCATCTTTGTTGACTTGACCACGCTTTAGTTAATCGTGTGACCATTTAGGAAAATTTCTCTATTGATTCACCGCGGGAACGATCTCTACTTGCCCTATCTACTAGTTAGTTAGGTTTGCTAGAGTATTTTAAATTATCCCCTCCGACAAGTGTTATTACCTTCGCATTCTCAATTCCACCACACTATCACCAACACATAGATCTCTTTAGCCAACCCTACAAGTCGAGGAGCAGCAAGGAGGTCTTGGACGTCTGCACCTTTTCTGTATAGTCCGTGCCAAATATTTTTGACGTATTGCAATTTCATTGCCGACACATTTTTGGTGACCACAATGGGAGCAATAACGAATTAGAAATTTCACATGTCACGAATAAGAAGTTCAAATCAACCTGACGACACTTCCAACCCCAAAGATGATGGGGCCAATCTGGGTTTGACTACAAACCAACCTGAAAACTACCCGGCTCAAGGTAGCGAAATTTTGTCCGACCAATCCCTTGCGATTCTGCATGCTCCACCAGAGTCTATATCACGACTAGAATTCCTCAAAGAAATTGGGGATGTAAGTGTTAGAGAATTCACAGACTGTGGGAAGGCTTCAAAGATGAACGACATCGAACAAAACTTAAAGAGTACAAGTAAAGTTAGATCTCAATCTTCACCGTACAAAGTGCTCTCTTTAAGAAATTATTTGCCCCCACTATCAAGTTACATAAGGGAAAGATATGCAAATATTGTTGGGAAAATTCTTTATAGACGGTGAGAAAGCTTCAAAGACGAACGATAACGATCAAAACTTCAAGAACACAAGCACAGTTAGATCTCAATCTTCACCACATAAAGTGCACTCTCTTTAAGGACTTATTTTCCCCACTATCAAGTTGCAGAAAAGAAAAGATATGCAAATATCCTTCCAAGAGTAATGAAGAAAGACAAACACATCGACCCTATAAAGCCGAGTGTTTCGATAAGAAATTTCAAGGAGAAATGATTCTCAGACACTTTAGAGTTATATGTGTAGATTCAGAATGTTCTACAATACTTATACACAACAATCAATTATGCATTAATAGTTTTCCGGTCTTTGAAGACCATTACATGACTGCTGGAAATAAGGAGGCATGACCATTCATGATATGATATCAAGAAACCGCTATATAACCTTTGAAGCCAAAGGGTTACAACACTTCATGAATCGGCCCGAATAAACCTTCTCATAGCCATTAGAAATAAGGGATTACAACCCTTCATCTCAATTCTCAAGTTAAATAACCAAATAACATATCTTTTCATGCCAACGATTCAAAGGACACATCTCTTTATTCCTAAAGACACGTCTTTTTTAATTTTGTAACTTAATACGCAACAAAGGACGTGTCCTCCATATTAAAGGAAGCGTCTTTCCTGATTCTATCATCAACAGAATGCTCACCGATGCGTCTTTTTATTTCGAAGGACGTGTCCCTCTCGGTTATGTGATTACAGAACACCCAAGGACGCGTCCTTATGTTTTGGAGGAACGTCCTTCTCAGTTTGTGCAAGAATACCATCACACCAATAGCGCCCATCCAAAACTCTCGGATATACCATTTCCAACTCTGAACGCTTCTTTAATGTTCGTTTTAACAACTCAAAATCATTCAACGATGTGATATATCCTTTATAATTACATCAGTAAGGATGAACATGTACAACTAGCGAGAAATGATCAACAACTTGATCAAAGATGAGCCCTTTGTAAAAAAAAAAAAACTCATTCATGGGAGATGAAAAAAATATATGATTTTGCCCCTAGTTTCTCTTTGTCTCGGGTGCCCAATTTCGTTAGCCAGAGCCCGATGCACGTAGAGAATCCAGTAGACGAGGACAATGGAGTACATGGAGACTTAAGTCGATATCCAACTTATGCTCCTCCACACCGTAATAGGGAGAGTTTTTATGTAAGACCCCTTGTCAACTAGTGTGTCCCTGGGACAAATGCATTACTAGAAATCGGTAGAGTTGAACAAATTGGGTCACCTGCCCTTAGGGACATCGTGGCTCAAGTAATAGAGCTGATGGTGCCTAATGTACATAGGGAGGATATGTACCTTCATAGAAACACATACCCTGAGCACACGGATAAGAAATTCCAACTTCCACTATGATATAAAGTCACATATATTACCCGTTTCTCCGAAGATGACGTAATGATGCCCATGGATAATATAACTCATTTCAGACATCAAGATGGAGATGCTTCGACAAATGGCTTCTAGAAGATTATTTTCCCCAATTCACTGATTGGGGACGCTTTCACTTCGTAAGTGAGCATACTTCCGAATTTGGTGGCTACATGGGCATAAGTACATGCATTGTTTATGAAAGCCTTTGTTCATTTGGATACATTGAGGTGCTTCGCTTAAAACAATTTGCTAGGAGCTCCGGCCAGTTTTGGACGTGACTCTGGAATGTCCTTCTCAGGTGCAGACCGACCATCCCAGAAAGGGACTAATTGACATTTGCACAAAACTTTAATCTTTTCCCACAGTAAGAAGCTTCAGGGCGAAAAGTTCAAGGATTTCTGTCATCTGACAAAAATATCATCCTCATGGATGAGGTGTAAACGGCTAGAGCTTATCAGGTGGAACTCTACCAAGTCGAAATCGGCATGGGAGAGTTTGTCGAAGGAGAGACCATTGTATGTGACCCGTTGGCAAAAAACCCAAAGCTAAAGCATCATCACATAAGTCGAATGATGAGAAGAAATACTATATTGATATAGAAAAGCTGACATTATTGTATTAGTTGTACCATGAAATCAAATTAAGTTAAAACTTGGTCATATAAACCGTCAAACTAAAAAGGAGAAAGGAAGAAACTCCTACATGTGGTAGGGGTCCTTTACCCACACTACCAAAGATTGTTTGTCATTCAAAATCCTAATACATGACTTGATCGACTTATGCTATCCTGAAGTCGATGAAGTGACTGTGGTTGATGACCATCCGTTTGAAAACGAAATTACAATTCATATTTTTGACACTCTTGAGGCAGAGATTAATGTCCGAGAAACAAATTGTGAACCTTTTTTACTTGAATCAAGGACTCTTGGAGAGACAATTGTGATCAATTTGTTGTTCCAACATTTGGCTGGCAAGGGAGTTGTCACTTGCTCATTGAGAGGCATCACAAATGGTGTTTGTTGGTTGCATATAAATGAAACACACACGACTGACAAATGTTGTACCTTTTGCATGTACATGCAAAACAATAGAAAGGGTGATTGGAACGACCTTAGCCCATTTGAAGAAGTAGCCTTGGGGATGGTATCGCCACGGTCGCGTTTCACTCCCAGAAAGCCACGACATTCAACTACTACTAAATTGACAATCTTTCTCTCCAGCTTTTTTGCATTCCCAACCCTAGATCCTGTTGGGGTTGTTTGAAAAGCAGTGCTGTGTTGTATCACATGAAGGGTTTACGGAACTATTACGACATAACGAAGTTTTTCTGAAAATAAGGAACAAGGAAATTTGGAGAGGATAATTTGGCTAACTGTGGAGCCTTCTTTCTTCTCTTACGACCATATTATTTTCTTGGTCTTTCTCTCACTCTCTTCTCTCTCCTTACATAGATTCCTAGGAAAAATCTAGAGCAAGCATTTACTATACCATAATTTCTATGACATTAACTCTCTTCTAGTTCCTAGGCCATTAACATTACCCAACTTCCAAGACCACTAACATACATAATGAGATTACAAATTACTATGACATTTAACACCCCCTCTTAATTTGTAATCTTCAAAAACTTCTTGAACAACTCGAGCTTCTCGAAATTCATAGCTTTTGTTAGAACATCAGCGGGCTGGTCCTGGGTATGAATAAACTCCATAACTATCTCTTTCTTCATCACCATTTCTCTGATAAAGTGATGGCGTAATCAATATGGTTTGACCTTGCATGAAACACATGGTTCTTCGTCATAGCAATGGCTGACTGATTATCACATAACACTGTTGTTGGACGAGCAACCTTTTGCTGTAACTCCAGCAATAACCTTCTTAACCATTCTGCTTCACGAATTGCTTCATTTGTTGCAATGTATTCTGCTTCAGCTGATGATAACGCTACAGCAGCTTCCTTCTTCGAACTCCAGGGGATGGGTTTTGTTCCAAGACAAAAAAGATATCTTGACGTGCTTCTTCGATTACCAACACTTCCTGCCATTCCAATACTTCGCATACTTGAACGAGCTTTAGCGATTAGGCAATCTTTACATATCAATTTTGCTTCATTAACTCTTGCTACATGAGTGAACTTCTCAGTGAAATCAACTCTGGGTTATTTTGAGTAACCCTTTGCTACAAGACGAGCTTTGTGCTTCTGTACACTTCCATCTTCATTAAACTTTGTTTTGAACACCCATTTCAAACCAAATGCTTCCTTTCCTTTGGGAATGTCTACTAGGGACCAAGTATCATTCTTCTTGATACTAAACATCTATTCTTTCATTGCATTTTTTGCACTTTTTCTTTTACGGCCTCTTCGAAATTATGCGGCTCAAATGTAGCAAGTGCAAAGTTAGCTTGCTCGTAAACTTCAGTTAATGAACGAAACCTCCTTGGTTGCATGTTATCGTCATAATCTTCATTCTCTGAATTTACTCGTGAGGAACTAGTTGTTGTATGAGTGAGATTTGAGGAAGCTACTACTGCTGGTGCTTCTGGATAAGACAACGTTGGTTGAGTCTGAGAAGACTCGTTCTCCCATTTCCACACTACATTCTCATCGAAAATAACATCTTTTGAAATCACAAGATTGTTAGTCTTTGGGTCAAACAAACGGCAACCCTTAGATTCCTCGTTCTAACCAATAAAGAGTAGCTTCTCACTCTTCTCATCAAACTTCTCCTTCTTCTTCGTCAAAAGATCGTATGCTATACATCCAAATACCTTCAAGTGATCAACCACAGGTTTCCTCTTATGCCATGCTTCGTAAGACGTCCTGTTTTGAACCGCTTTCGTCGGTGATCGATTGAGAATGTAAGCCGTTGTATTCACAGCTTCGGCCCGCAATGAATTCGGAAGACCCTTGCCTTTGAGCAGACTTCGAGCCATGTAAAAAATAGTCACGTTCTTCCTCTCAGCAACGCCATTTTGCTGAGGTGAGTATTTCACAGTAAGTTGTCATTGTATTCCTTGCTACTTGTAATAATCTAGAAATGACTTGTAAATGAATTCTCCTCCACGATCTATTCTCAAAGTCTTTATTTGATATCCACATTACTTCTCTACATTGGCTTTGAAACTCAGAAAAGTAGTAAAAGCCTCCGATTTCTTTTCAAGAAAGTATACCCATATCATACGAGTGTAATCATCAACAAATAAGAAAAAGTATCTCCTGTTACCGATCATAGGAGTTTGGGTTGGACCACAGATGTCAGCATGCACCAACTCATGAGGGGCTTTAGCTCTCCAAGACGTATTGGGAAAAGGAAGACGGTCTTGCTTCCCATACACATAACCTTCAGAGATGCATGATGATGTTGATTGGATTTTTGGAAGACCTATATCATATTCCCCTTTCTCGACAACGTCCTTGTGATTCAAATTCCTATATCGTAGATGTCATAACTAAGCTTCATCAACATCTTTACTCTTCAATGCAACATTCAAGAACGAATTCATCTTCAGTAGAAATAAGATCCTCTTCTCATTTTTGCCAACGATCTCACATTGACCATCAGCAAAGGTAACCTTATAACTTCTCTTCATCATTTGTCCCACGCTGAAGAGATTCTCAGCAATGCCCGGAGAATGAAATACGTCATTAATCCGCTTTTCTTCACCATTTGCAGCTCTCACAGCAACTATTCCCTTTCCTTCAATCTTTATCTGTTTGTTATCTCCAAGCTCTAACAGCGAGTTGTAGCTGTTGTTGATCTCCATAAAGTTTTTCTTATTTCCTGTCACATGATTGCTACAGCCACTGTCCAAAAACCACATTTTATTCATATCTTGCATTGCATTGAAACAAGAATAGAATACTTGCTTCGATTCTTCTTCTTTTGAAAAATTTACCGAATTTTGAAAAACATGTGGTTGTGGCGGTTGTGGCTGCTGCTGTTGCTTGTCTTTAAAATAACAATCTCGTTCTGAATGATTTGGAAATTGGCATACTTGCACCTGAAATAACAATCATTTGATTCATGTCCAGCTTTTCTACAAATATAACAACTACCTTCTGCACTTCCAGATCTACTCCAAGAATGTTTTTCTCTACTACAGAACTAGCTTACTGTTCATCCTCTGCCTCTTTCTCGAGAACGGCCTCTACATCCATGACCATAAAACTCTCTACTGTTGTTCACAATACGCTCCTTCTACTTCGACTTCTTTTCTGAAACATTTAACTTCATTTGAAAAGCTTGTTCAACGGGAGTTGAGTACTTACTTACTCTTCTTTTGCGGGTTTCAAGAGAACCCATTAGTACATCACCGCAACACTTAATTTGATTCATGATTTCAACAACTCTCGGGAAGAAATCTTTCACCGTTTTGGACTCCTTCATAGCCAAGTTGTCGAAATCCCTCCACAAGCCTTGAAGCTTGATGTAAATCACTTTCTCTGAGTCTTGAAATCTTTCTTTAGTACGCTCCAGGCTTCTTTCGCCTTCTTGAGACCATAAAGCCTCGGATAAATTGTCTTACTTATAGATTGTTGCAAGATCTGCAACGCCACCACATTCTTCATCATGTTTTCTTTTGCTTTATTTTCTTGTTCTCCAGCACCTTCTTCCTCGCTTGACAAGTCGTCATTTTCTTCAAAGCCTTCATCAACAATTCTCCACAAATCTTCTGAGAGAAGGATAATCTCCATTTGCGAACTCCAATAATCATAGTGCTCTCCATAAAAAATCAGGATTCGGTTGGGCGAATAAGAAAAGAACATGCTGTTGGAAGACATAGCCATGATATGATGCGCTGTGATACCAAAATTTGTTGGGGTTGTTTGGAAAGCGGTGCTTTGCTGTATCACATGAAGGGCTTGCAGAACTACTACGGCACATCGAAGTGTTTCTGGAAATAACGAATAAGAAAATTTAGAGAGGATAATTTGGCTAACTGCAGAACCTTCTTTCTTTTCTTACGACCATAATGCTCTCTTGGTCTTTCTTTCACTCTCTCCTCTCTTTTTTCTCTCTTACATCATTTGGAAATTGCTACTCCTTACATAGAGTCCTATGAAAGATCTAGAGCTAGCATTTACTCTACCCTAATTCCTATGACATTAACTCCCTTATAGTTCTTAGGCCATTAACATCACTCAACTTTCAAGACTACTAACACACTTAATGAGATTACAAATTACTATGACATTTAACAGAACTAAGTTTCAGTCCTTCTATTTTTAATTTCAAGCCTATCCACTCCCAATTCCACCACACCGACACCTAGATCTCGTCAATCAACCCTACAAGTCGAGGAACAGTGAGGAGGTCATGGACTGCACCATTCCGACTTTAGCTTTGTTGTTCGTTATTTTCATGACAGTAAGTTTTTATTCTTAATTTTCATCATTATTTTGTGAATACAATATTTTTTTCTTCAATTACTGGTAATCACATTCCGAATCTTTGTTTTGTTTGGTTAAACATTTTCGACGTGACGTGTCGACGCACAAGTTTCAAGATTGCTTTTATGGAAAGAGGTGATGTTAATAAAAAAATAAAAACATTTGAGATTATTTTCATAAAAAATAGATCTCCCTCAAATTTATTTTATTTTATTTGATCTATTATGACATTTTCATATAAATTAAAACATAAATAAATATAAATATTAGTACATTTTCTCTCAATTTCGTTCAATTTATTTATTTACCTTTAGCACTAAATTCTTTTTAACACCAACTGTACTCTCACCTAAGGAACGGTGGGGAGCATGAAAGGAAATGAAATATTCCTGCCGGGGAAGTATGAGATGAGAGATTTTCGGACGTGATTCCAGTAGAAAGAAAGAAAAGAAAAGCAAAGAAAATACACTAACCACAAACAAGCGAATGGGGATTACGAATTTTAAGGTTGATATTTATTCAATAATATTTGACTTGTCTACCTAATCTCCAAACACCAACATCATCCATCTTTAACTCCGCCACCACAATCACCCACCTCCCCCCAACCCCCCCACACCACACCCCCACACACGCACACACTCTCTCTCAACGTTCACTACTACTACTCAGTCACACATGCAAGCTATCGGCGGCCAAGTCATGGCTGCTTCTAACAAGAACGACGCCGTCCAGCCCCAAGACAACCTCCCTAACGTCCCCTCCCGGAGGATCCACAAATACGTTCTCTTCTCCGCTATGTTGGCCTCCACCAACTCCATCCTCCTCGGCTACGGTCAGTTCCTGTTTTATCTCAATGGGCTCTGTTTCTGGTTTCAGCTTTTTCGATGACTGTTTTTTTTTTCTTTTCTTTTTTGTTGTGGTCTGGTGTTGATCAGACATTGGAGTGATGAGCGGTGCCAAGATATTCATTCGGGATGAATTGAAGATCACGGGGGTACAAATCGAAGTCCTTGTCGGGATACTCAACCTTATGTCCCTCATCGGCTCACTCTTGTCCGGGAAGACCTCTGACTACATTGGGAGGAGGTACACCGTCGTCCTGGCCGCCGCCACGTTTCTGGTCGGTGCTCTCCTCATGGGTCTCGCTCCTTCCTACCCCGTCCTCATGGCCGGGAGGATGATTGCCGGGATTGGGGTCGGGTATTCCCTCATGATCGCCCCCGTGTACACCTCCGAGATCTCCCCAGCAAACTCCAGGGGACTGCTCGCCTCCCTCCCTGAGTTCTTCATTGTCGGTGGAATACTCCTGGGATACGTCTCCAACTTTGTGCTAGCAGGGCTCCCGAGCTGGATTAATTGGAGGCTGATGCTTGGGTTAGCGGCGATCCCTGCGGTCGTCGTTGGGGGAGGTGTCATGTTCATGCCGGAATCCCCTAGGTGGTTGGTCATGAAGGGGAGGATTGATGAGGCGAATGATGTCCTCCGGAAGACTTCTATCGATGAGGCTGAGGCTAAGTTCCGGCTCGATGAGATCAGGGATGCGGCTAATACGGGTATATTGACCCAGCTTTCTTCAGAACAAATGATTTTTGGAAATCGAGTTAATTGATGGTCGAAGCTCTCCCTGTAATCGTTCAATCATTGTTTTAGGCATGCTGTCGAGCAATTGGACCGGGCAGGGCGTTTGGAGGGAACTCCTGAGGCCATCCCCAACAATCCGGAGGATCCTGATAGCCGCTATAGGGATAAACTTCTTCATGCAGGCATCTGGCAACGATGCTGTCATATACTACACCCCAGAGGTATTCCATGACGCTGGGATCCATAACAAGAAGAAGCTGTTCGGTGTGAACGTCTTGATGGGCCTTTCCAAGACTACCTTTGTTTTGGTATCTGCCTTTTATCTCGACAAGTTCGGCAGGCGGCCGCTCCTTTTGCTGGGCACGATTGGGATGGCGGTCGCTCTCGCGGCACTGGGCCTCGGCTCCAAGTTCCTGGAGGGAGCGACGGGGAGCAAGCCTGAGTGGGCGATCATTGTGAGTCTGATAGCGGTATGCTCGTTCGTGTCCTTTTTCTCGATCGGGCTTGGGCCGATCACGTGGGTGTACTCATCGGAGGTATTCCCATTGAGGTTACGGGCACAGGGTGCAGCTCTGGCAATATCTGTTAACAGGCTGGTGAGTGGTGGCGTGGCAATGTCGTTCCTAAGTGTGAGCCACAAGATAACGTTCGCCGGCACGTTCTTCGTGTTGTGCGGGATAATGGTGGTCGCGAGCGTGTTCTTCTACTTCTACCTGCCGGAGACGAAGGGCAAGACATTGGAAGAGATGGAGGAACTGTTTGAGGTTAGGGAGAAGGATCGTCATCCCACTAGAGTCATGGAAATGGCAAACCCATAAAGCGCACCCTTAGTCGGTAATTTTACTGACATGTTTGGTTCCAAGAACCATCGGGAGAAAGGAACGAAATAAATTTGTGAAGGTCTCCATCCGCTGTATTTGGCAGTCCAAACATGTCATTATTAGTGTTTAGGACGATGTAACTGAAATATGTTTTGTTGTACGAGGTGATGATGGTTAAATGTGTAAGAACAGTTCCTTGGAGAAAATCCGGTTCGTTTTCGTAACGTTAGTGATGAACACATTACATTATTTATTTTAGTCGTGGGTAGTTTTATCTTGGATTAAATAAGTATTAAACGGACAAAACTCGAATCGACTCAAGTTAAATAGGATTAAGAGGCGTCGTTAATCACATTGAAAATTATCTTAACATAAGTGATGACATGTACTTTCCAGGTAAAACGGTTGATTTTGTACTAAAGGTTTAAGATTAATTTCCGATTCCTTTCTAAATAATTAATTATAAACAAAATTATGTTTATTTTATTTTAAGATTATAAGTTATAAATTTGAATATGGCTAGAAAAAATGAAAGCTAGAAGAGAAGTAAGATAAGAGTAAAAGTGAAACTACACTGTATAAGAAGAAGTTGAAAATTAGTTATTCTCGTTATAACAAGAAGATATAATAAAGGAAATAATAACATAAACATTTCGATGAGTGATTCCATATGGACGTTAGCTGACCAATGGGGACGACCTCAGGTCAACGACGACTTTCCAACTCCCACCAGTTTCCCCGTGTTGTTAACATCTATTCAACCACTAATCAATATTATACTTTAAATATTATTTTTAAAATTGATGCTTCAGCCTTAGTCTGGCTCGAAGAATTCACCAAAAGGATTGGCTCGTAGACTTACTCGAAGGCATTGCTAGTTTACTTACTCGAAATTCAAGTCTATTATTGTTCAGCTCCCTGGACTCTTTATCTTCTACTGTTTTACTTTTCCTAGGCATTTTAAGTGTAATTTACCTTTTCTAAGCACCTTAAGTGTTGTTGTTAGCCGTGCTGTTAAGGCGTCAAGGCGACAAGGTCTCCCATCGCCCGAGGCTCTAAAAAAGCGATCAAGGCGCCAGCACTTCAAATGAATAAACCAATTCTTTGATAATAGAATTAAGTAACAACTTATTAACATTTTGCATAAGCTTATCTCTCTCCGTATGACTATTACTTGGTGAAAACTCATGAAGTTTAAAAGAACCCAGCTCCATTCTTCTGAAGGAGAGAAACAAGCTCATTCATCCTCTCTTATTGCTAAAGGGGGAAGGAAGACGAAACATCCTCACTTGTTTCTAAAGGGTGAAGGAAGACAAAACGTCTCTCTTCAGATTAAGTCATCTAATGCTTTTCAATTAAAAATTATCACTCTTCATGATGGAGGAAGATGAAACGACGCCTCATCAATGTGTCTCTCTTTGGGGGGGGGGGGGGGGCTTGGCGCCTTAACGCCTTTTCAGCGCCCCGTCGCCTAGGTGGCCCGGGCCCCCGGCCAAAGGCGCTCGCCCGGCAGCGTTTCCTTGACAGCGCTCGCTCGGGCCGGGCTTAGGCGCCGAGGCCTCGCCTCCCGCCGCCTGGGAGCCTTAGGCAGGCGCCTGGGCGCCTTTTAATAACACGGGTTGTTAGTGGTTGTTGGTCAATGTTAATTTTTAATTAGGACTGACCTATTTAAGACGTTGTAATGTTCTTTATCAGATTAAGCGAGACAAGATTAGATTAGTGTACGCTGCAAATTTCTTCCAATCTTTCTTGAATATTTATTAACTACACGGTGTCTATAGTTGTTGTCGTTTCTCTACACTTTTTAACTTAATATCCCTATCCGGACCTTTCTAGAATGAAAAAGTCTGTTTACACTAATTTCGTAAGTTTATTTTGAAGCTTATAATTCTCTATTTCATCCAATTTACGATTAGAAAAATGTAAATTTTTATTATTCACGATTCGAACCACGATTGGGAGACGCGGTACATCTTTCGTGTTTGAGCAATGTCCTGGAAGCATTCCCACATTTCTCAGGCCCATTTCCTGAAGCCCAGACTCATCAGTAGGACCTCCCCCCAGTATTCTGATTCACAAAGATAAGAAAGAAGCAACAAGTTCCAGATCCAAATTCTAAACATGCCATTGCCTTTAGCATCTTATCCATCGTCAGTTGAGAAGTTTGACTCTTTTACCACTTTACTGATACCATGAATTCAATTTTATTTGGTATCATCATTGTAAATCCCGAAAGCTGTTCTGAAATCCACGCACGCTGCCTGGACCCCCCCTGCAAATTCTATCCACATTCACCGAACCGGGTCTTATTTCACATCTCAAACACACAAAGAAACCCCAACAGACTTCCAATGCTGAGGAAGAAGAACTTGCTGTTCAGTTTGTGTGTTTCTGGACACTGGTAGTGTCGAGGCCACTTCGCCCGCGACTGTTCAACTGCAGTGCCATCTACCCCTCCACTTTTCTCCCCATCTTTCTTTTCGTGTGAGAAAAAGTTTCCTGATTCGGCATCGCGGGATGCTTGATATGTCTCAGCTGCTGTTCATCGGTTCCCTTGGAGCCGGTCTCGGCATGCAAACCAGCACACTTACTGTTAGAAAACTGAACAAATTAAGCATTAGCCAAATCTTTTCCCATAAGTAGGATCTCCCAGAGATGGGACCTTGTTAATCTTCTTGTGGGCGGACATGGGGCTCCTCATTATCTAAACAGCCACCTTAAAAAGCGACTACTTATAATAATTTCTTTCAGTGTTAGTGATCTTGGGTTTGAGTTATTATAACTTGTGATTCTAACCAGTTCCCAAAGTCGAATCCAATGCTCCTTTTTTTGGGCTTTAATTTTTGCAATGGATTTTTTTCTAAAAGAATGAATCATTGTGGAGCTCCTGTGATTGATCTTTTAAGAATAATAAACTAAAGAGAATAACATTACAATAGAAAAAGGTAACACAAAATGGTACAGAAAGCAATGAGAATCTATTTATCCGTCTCCTAGGAGCGAGAACGGATAAGGCGGAGGCGGTGGCCGCCTTCCCTCCTCCCCGGCTGATGCCGCCACCACCATAATCTCCCCGAAGTAACCCAATTGTATCCAGCTGTTACTTCCCCCACCTCCGTTGGGTACAGCAACATAAGCCCCAGCCTCGGGATGTTGCGGCAAACTTCTACTCACGTTTCCACCTCCCTCTGCTGGCGGAGATGGCAAGACTGTTGTATAAGTACTGCCCGTAAGAGCTTCTATTGCTGGGCTGCAGTTCCTCCACATGGGTACGATCCTCTTGACCTCAAGGGACTGGGAGCTTGGAGGAGAGTCCGAAGAGGTCGGGGCTCCGATGCTTGTCGCGGACGAAGAAGACGACGAGGAGGAAGGAGAGGAAGAAGAAGGAGAAGGCATCTCCAACCTCTTCTTCTTCTCGGTCAACTGCCTGGCCATTGCCTTCTCCTTCTCGAGGAATATTCGGGAAACCAAACCCGGGTCATCGATGACCCTGTTGAGGAATGACATCACCTGATGCGGCCTCCTCTCTGTGGCCTCCAACCTCTTGCTCATGCTCCGAATCACCTCGTCCAAGCTCCTCTGCTCGCACTTGAGCCTTGTTATCTCCTGCGCCATCTCCTCGGCCTCCTCGAGAACCGGCTCGGGATTCGTCCCGCTCTTCCCCTGCTGCCTTCTTCTGACTATGTTGTTCAGCAGGTGGTTTTGCCCACGGAGGAAATTCCCGTTCGCAAACTCCCACTTGTCGGGATCCACCTTTTTAAAGCCCTGCAATGGTCGCACCGGAAAACATTTCATTTGAACACATGACAAACACTTCCTCTCAAAAACCCTCCTTCCTCAATCCGGACACCTCCGTGAAACCATCCGAATCAACAGCCATAATAGACATAACGGGCCCACTCATCGAAGTGAGTATATCGCAAAGGTGCAAAGATGGATAACGAAAACTACATACTACTACTACTACTATAACTTCAACGCCGGACTTGACGTACGTAGGTATTGAGCTGGCGGACGAAGCTGGAGAAGTTGTTGTGCTTGAAGTAAGCGGGGAGGATACGGATGGAGAAATCCAAAGGGTCGAGGACGACGAAGCTGTTGTCGGCCCTCCCCCAGTGGATAAGGTCGTCGGTGGCGGGGTCGCTGACCATGAGGTAAGTCTTCATGACGAAGGGTGCCACGACGAAATCCTCGATCTCCATAACCTGGGTAAGCTGAGGCCACCCGCGTCGAAGGAACAAAAGAAAAAAGAGAGACCTCAGAGGGGGAAAGAGCTCGGTTCTACTCAAACAAAACAAGAAAAGAAGGAGAAGGAATGGATGGGAGGAGAAGAAAGAGAAGGAAGGAAAAGAAAGGAGAAGATAAGGGAGAGGAAGAGAATGGACAGGGTGGATTTTAATAACAAGGATTGGGGGGGTGGGGAGGGAAAAGGATTCGATCGATGCTCCCCCCTCCTTCCTTCCTTCAACCCCTCTTCTTCCCCTTTGTCGGTCCCCCACTCTCCTCTCCTCTCCTCTCCTCCCACAGGAACCCCCTTCTTCGACTCCGTTCTCAATTATATTTTGTGAGGAATCACTGGGGGGGTTTTATATAAACAAATCCCCCTCCCCCAATGACAAGAGGCGGTCCCACTCCTATCAAATTAACCCCTCCCCATGTGACCTTAATATATTATGTCCCACCCCCCCCCCCCCCCCCCTCCCCCCCTCACCACTCTCCTCTGTGTCATATTATTTATTATGAGTACCCTGACCCCCCATCCCCATCCCCATCCCCGCACAGACGGTTATGTTTTGTATGCTCTATATTCATATTTCTATCTTCTTTATTCTTTTTAATTTCATTCTGCGCTTTTTCTTATTTAAAGTAATAATAATTAATATATCATCTTAAGAATGAACATAAATTACCTTTTGATTAAAATTTTATAAAGCCCTTAATATTTCTGTCCGTCCAGGTGACATGAAAATTTCTATTTTCGTTTTTGGAACCGAATCAATAGAAAAATGTAGAATGGTAAGTTTGACATTTCGGTCGATTGAGATCATGATTTAGATTTTTTTTTTTTTTTTTTTTTTTTTTTGGGATATGTCCCTGTTTGTGGGAAGAAAAGTGGAATCCACTGGACATCAAATGGGGGGAAGGCAGGGAATGCCAACATATTTAATGAGGCCGGGACGCCTAGATATTTTCCTTCTATTTATATAATGCCAAATGATACAAACCAACCCAACAATGCTTTTTGTGTTAGATTACAACTCCTACCACTTGCCCAAGTTTTAGTAAAATATTTTCCAACTGAAGTGGGACTTGAACCCCTAAAATGATCATACCAAATATAACATGTCAATCTTTTAACACGGGACATTTTGTTTAGGAACCCTCGATAGTGTACAATCACACTGTGTGTGTGTCAAATTCGCACAACGACTATCGTTGCAATGGATCCATCGAATCATATTTTTCTTTGGAAGCGGCTAACGGTATGTGCACGTAACGCTTATGTAGTTTACTAATTATTACTAACCTTTTTAGTAAATTTTACTAATAGTTGACCATTACTAACAAAGTCAACGCAAAATTAGTAATAAAAGTAGTAAAATTGACTAAAAACTGGTCTTCTTTTAGTAAAGTCAACACAAAATTAGTAAAAAAATATGGAAATTTTACTACTTTTCTACTGTTCATGGCAGTGCAAGTTTACTAATTTTGCGCTGACTTTACTAAAACATTTCCATTAGTAAAGTCAACTCAAAAGTAGTAAAATTTACTACTTTTTTTTACTAAATTTACGTTGACTTTACTTAAATTGTGCTTTTTTTTAGTAAAATTAACGTAAAATTAGTAAAAAATGTAGTAAAATTTACTATTTTTTTTACTAATTTTGAGTTGACTTTACTAACGGAAATGTTTTAGTAAAGTTAGCGCAAAAACAGTAAAAAAAAAAGTAGTAAATTTTACTACTTTTTACTGTACGAATTAAGGCGATAATTAGTAATTGTTTACTAAATTTGGTGTGATTTTTAGTAAAAAACTCTTCCAGTTAGTAAAACTGTTAGTAAAGTTTTACGGTTTTCGTAAATGTTTACTAATTTTGACTTGTTTTTACTAAAAAAGTTAGTAAACTGTTACTAAAAAATGAAGTAGTTTACTAATGAATTTACTAATTTGAACAGTGTTTCCGAACCTAACTCCGAACCTATTTTTGATGTGAAATTACCGGTTTACCCCCGTTACAAGGGAGAAATTAGGTTCGTAAATAGGTTCGGATTTCATTGATTAGTAACGGGGGTAAAACGGTAATTTCACATCGAAATTAGGTTCGTAATAGGTTCGAAAACACTGTTCGAATTAGTAAATTCATTAGTAAACTACTTCATTTTTTAGTAACAGTTTACTAACTTTTCTAGTAAAAACATGTCAAAATTAGTAAACATTTACGAAAACCGTAAAACTTTACTAACAGTTTTACTAACTGGAAGAGTTTTTTACTAAAAATCACACCAAATTTAGTAAACAATTACTAATTATCGCCTTAATTCTTATAGTAAAAAGTAGTAAATTTTACTACTTTTTTTACTAATTTTGAGTTGACTTTACTAACGGAAATGTTTTAGTAAAGTTAGCACAAAATTAGTAAACTTGCAATGCCATGAATAGTAGAAAATTAGTAAAATTTCCATACTTTTTTACTAATTTTGCGTTGACTTTACTAAAAGAATACTAGTTTTTAGTAATTTTTCTACTTTTTTTTACTAATTTTGCGTTGATTTTGTTAGTAATGGTCAACTATTAGTAAAATTTACTAAAAAAGTTAGTAGTAATTTGTAAACTACGTAAGCGTTACGTACATGTACCGTTAGCCGCTTCCTATTTTTCTTGTTTCATCCTTGCTCAAGATCTATTAGCTTGCTTTATTTCATTCCATTTCCCTTTTATTTCGTGTTACGTTTTAATCGTGTCTGGGCTCCCATTTGTCATCCTTAATATTTGGCAGCCTTTCTTCTGATCCTACTTTACTCGGATCCTAAGAAACAATGTAAATTTCTACCTATCAATGTCTCTTTATCATAGTACTTTAATTTTGATGAGCAAAGATATTGAAATTTATCCCAACAAACTGGTAGTTATATGCTGGATTTCTTTCTATATCATTAATTAAATTCATAACTTTCTTTGCACTCACTAAGTCGAACTCAAAGCCATAACTCTCGTTTGTGCAAAATACAATGTGAAATGTACAAATTTCATTTGTTTTATTTAGACATATCTATGTATACAAATTATTCTTTCTTTTCCATCTGTTTTGGCTTTCTTGGGAAGTGATGCAGTATTATATGGATACACAAACATAAAAAGCCGTGATTATCATTTACCATAAACTACACAATAGTCTGATTGATATTAAGTATATCCACGTCGTTCACTCACGTGTTTGTCGGCCGCCTGACTGCGGTATTGCGGTTTTATCGTTGGCCGATATTTGGCCAATGGGCTTCGGTCGGCTCCGGCTATGGAAATCCCCCCGGAATGGAAATTGTATCGTCATCTTTTTAGCTTTTCTAGTCAAGGTTGGCCGACGCTAATTTTCTTTATAAGTCAGACTCGTGACTAGAACATTATTTAAGGAGACGCAATTTCGTCCAAAACATTTCATACAGAACATTATTTAAGGCCTAGAACTTTATAGATATTTGAGTAGTGTTTGCTCTTTAAAACTCTTCTAACTTGTCATTTTGATTGTCAGATATGATGACGAAACTTATACTCGATTTCCCCCATTTAGTTATTAATTTTCAGAGTTTGAGTATGTCAAAACAAAAATAAATGCGGACTCTAAAATCTCTATTAAATAAAATTTACAATCCAAATAAATGTTTAGCCGTTGGAAAATGGCTTGTGGTAAATGTATTTAATTTTGTGGGTGTTCTCTAATCTCGTGTTGGAACACACGTCACGATCCACGTTCAGACTCAATTTAGTTTGGGGAAAAAATATTTTGTAAAAAGTTTTTTTCTTCACATTTCCAACTACTTTCTTCTTTCCAAAAAAAATAAAAAAATAAAAAGGAGAAAAATTGCTCTGTAAAGAGTGCAATAAATAGGCAGAGGGTGGACTTATCGAGGAACGAATTAGATCAAACCCAAAGGGATGTCTAAGACTTGTTCTTACCGGTCGTGAGTAGCACGATCTTATAACGGCACGGCCCTACGAAGATATACTAAACTTTAAGTCGGATAAAAAATCTTTTAAGTCGGTTCTAAGAACCTCTTGAATATTTACAAACTAAAAAAGAAATAATAAAACAAACTCTGGAATCATGTCTGTTTTGTGATTATTTAAGTTGAAGAATGCATTGAAGCCGTACCTGCGAGTCCCCAAGTTAAATATTTTAGTTTCTTGCGTAATAATGACTTTTTTAGTAGGAGTTTCAACTGAACTATGCTTGTACCAGCAAAAACGTCGGAACTAACGGTGGTAAGCAACAAAAATAAGCAAGTCAAAGCGATTAGTTGAGAAGGATTGGCATGCTTATTTAATTAAGGAAGCAAATCTCGATCAAATCTCTTTCCCCACCTCATGGATCGAATTAAGATGATGTCGATTGCCATCGTCGTCTTCCCCATCTACACACTGTACATGACGTTTGCCATTTTCTTCCCAAACCTTCCACTCTAAATTCTAACCGATCTCACAGTGTCTATATACGTGACACAAGTGATGTAGATTTACGTACGTGTTAAACTGATTTTGATGTGTGTTAAAAGGAATAACAATTACTTATGTGTCAATTTCTTGGAAGCGGCTAACGGTACGTGCACGTAACCGTTACGTAGTTTACTAAAATCGACTTTTTTTTAGTAATCTTTACTAAAAATCGACGTTTTTTAGTAAAATGGTTAGTAAACTCCTTTAAAAATTTGTAAACCGTTACTAATTTTTTACTGTTTCAAAATTCGGAAAGTTACTAAAATTACGTTTAGTAAATCGGACGCGAAGTTTACTAAAAAGTTTAGTAACCGGTTACTAAAAATATCGGTAATTTTTTGTTTTTTTAGGAAACCGTTACTAAAGTTTCACTGTTCAAGTTTAGTAATCGGTTACTAAACTTTTTAGTAAATTTCACCTCCGATTTACTAAACCTAGTTTGGTAACTTTCCGGATTTTCAAACAGTAATAAATTAGTAATGGGTTCTCAATTTTTTTAGTAAAATTTCCATTTTTAGTAATTTTCTCGATTCGCCGTCTTAAGATTTTAGTAATGCTTTACTAATTTTGAAAGCGAATTTAGTAAATTACTATGTAACATTGTAACTTCGTTAGTAAATTACTAAATTCGTCATTTTTTTTTTGTAATCGTTTACTAATTTTTGAGAAAATTTACAGAATATTTAGTAATCGATTACTAAATTTTTTAGTAATTTACTAATCAGAACAGTGCAAAACAGTACATTTCGAACCTAAAATAGAACCTATTTTCAGTGTGAAATTACCATTTTACCCCTGTGGTAAAATTACAAATAGGTTCGGTTTTAGGTTCGGACTAGAAATGCGTAAACTTTTTTGTAATTTAGTGCAGGGGTAAAACGGTAATTTTACAATAAAAATAGGTTCGTTTTTAGGTTCGGAATATACTGTTCTGTTTAGTAAATTATTAAAAAGTTTAGTAATCGATTACTAAATATTCAGGAACTTTTCTCAAAAAATAGTAAGCGATTACGAAAAAAAATGACGACTTTAGTAATTTACTAACGAAGTTACAATGTGACACAGTAATTTACCAATTTCGCTTATAAAATTAGTAAAGCATTACTAAAATCTTTCGACGGGGAATCGAAAAAATTACTAAAAATGAAAATTTTACTAAAAAAATTGGGAACCCATTACTAGTTTTTTACTGTTTGAAAATCCGGAAAGTTACTAAACTACGTTTAGTAAATCAGAGGTGAAATTTACTAAAAAGTTTAGTAACCGATTACTAAACTTGAACAGTAAAACTTTAGTAACGGTTTCCTAAAAAAACCAAAAATCGCCCATATTTTTAGTAACCGGTTACTAAACTTTTTAGTAAATTTCCCGTCCGATTTACTAAAAATAATTTTAGTAACTTTCCGGATTTTGAAACAGTAAAAAATTAGTAACGGTTTACAAATTTTTAAAGGAGTTTACTAACCATTTTACTAAAAAACGTCGATTTTTAGTAAAGATTACTAAAAAAAAGTCGATTTTAGTAAACTACGTAACGGTTACGTGCACGTACCGTTAGCCGCTTCCCAATTTCTTTTAAGGCAAAAATAACAATTTCTCGTGTACCTTTGACAAACATTAAAATATTTTTTTTTATAACCTTAAGGCAATACCGTGAATTCTACGTAACATTGTTATAAGAACTAGTCACTTTTCTAACTTGCGGCCAATATTATCTTACTTGAGTAGGATAATATAAGTTTCTTACTTAGTTTATAATAATTTTTAACGTGAGTAAATATGATATAAATTTATGACCCCACGAAAGAAAGTCGATGGCTCAGAAATCGCATTTTACCATTTTTTTATTTATTACAGGCGAATTAATAGGATATTCAGGATCACTATTCACTTTATGGATACGAATTTCGAGGCCCTCACCTGTTAACTTCTCTCTGTTTTTTTTTTTAAAAAAAATTTGAGACCGAAATGGCATTTAAAGCAACTTAATTTCCTGCCATTTGAGAACCCGGGGCTAATCACTGTTCCAATTTGAAAAACAAAAACCCAAATCATCAATCACAGAGCGTATTAGATGGAATTAGTCTTGTTCGTCCAAATCCTAATCCAAGAAGAGCCAGCCGGAAACTCAGATCATCGTCAACCGCATGAAAGTAATTCGAGAATGTAATCGTGTATTAAATATTTAATTCAATTCATCGTGCTCGTCCTGTTCAACCGGAATGGTGGAGGGAAATATGACCCCGCATAATCGATGTATAAACCCCCGGGACCCCCCGACGGGACACCTACAAAAAAAAAAAAAAAAAACTTATCTGTCAACTGATCCATCATCCAAGCACCGCTCTCCTTCCGACCATCATCGAAAAATTGTCCCCCCTCCCCCCAAAAAAAGAAAAAGCACCCAATTAATGGCAGCAAACGTTGTTTCAATCCCCCCTTGCGTTGTCGGCATATGATTGGTCATTTACAGTGTCATTGTTTTGGTTTCTTGTTCCCCCGTCAAATCTTGTCTTCTTATTTATCTAGAGATTTTGATTTGGACTTACCATGCAAAATGTAGACGAATAAGATGCAAAATTATCTCCGGGCTCGACTAGTGTGCGTGGAAGAAGTATTGATGGGTATGTACGCAATCCTTCCCTTAAAATTAATGTATAAAAACCCTTGTCTTCATGTCTCAAAACTAAAGACCATTTGTCCTAAGGGACACCCTAATGGTATTAGGAGCTGCTGTATACGGACTTATCAGGCATTATCCTTGATGAGCCAAATTCACCCGCTCATCGTGAATTGCTAAGTATTGCGACTGCTGCCCCCAAGGACCAAGCCGAGGTGCTGCCCTTAACCCGTTCTAGAAATTTCACCATTACAAAAAAAAAAAAAAAAAAAAAGAATAAATCCTATTCATTGTTGATACGATCTTCATGAATATAGGAAGTCTTTTGAAGTTATTGGATGAAATTAACTACAATAAATCATAGACCACCAAACCTTTAAATAATGAAAATAATTAGGGAAAGCAAAAATTTTTGGGCTTAGAGATTGGGGTCTACTTTTGGGAATAAAAAGATGTTGGCCTAGGATCGATGATTATAGAAAGACTCGAACCGTACGTGTCGTTTCCCAATTGAACCCCTCTCGTCATCTTTTCTCAACAATTATTTGTTCGTAGCCGGATATAAAATATATTTTAAACATGCTTCGGACCAATAGATTTCATTGGGTCGGCAGATTTGATTTCCCCCCATTTAATATCATCATCAAATTATATGCGCACGTAGGTTTTTAATAAGATCATCGGGGAGCCCCTCGCGGAAAGAAATGAAAAGAGGATGTGTGTAGCTGTCTGAAAGTCAACTGACCAGCTTCCTCATAAATCGCGAAGTCAAGCTCGATGTCCGATCCTGTTTCCGGATTCGATATCTGTTCCCAAGGTTAACCGCTCGACCTGATAGAACATCGATCTAGTGAGTGTCCGCTCAATCGTGATATAGTTAGGAGCCCTTTCAGGTGGAGGGAGGGTCGTAAACTTCTATGGATGATTGTGGCGAGTCTGGGCCTAAGTATGTCTTATCCAAGCTTTTCGAATTTTCAATTTAGAAAATATATTATTGCTTTCTAGCTTTATGTAATGAAGTAGTGGAACAATCCCGAGGTACTAAAATACTGTATCCACTCCCCCCCCCCCCCCAAATTAAATCTTAGATTAATACCATTCTCCCTTCTTTTGATAGAATGATTTATCGATTCGGATAGTTTATATAAATCTTAGAATGATTTTACGTCTATTCGCTCAAAATAAAATATTTATGTGTCGCGAATATATATATAACATATCTCAAATTTTAGGAGCCTTTTCTAAGTTATAATCAAGAAGAGTAAAAATTTAAAACTTATCAAATCGATGATTAGGCTTTGTTTTGAATAAGTTAGGGCATTCCGCTCATATTCGAATATGAGTTATGGAGTGTCTTTTTGTGGACTCATGGAACGAAGTGAGAACTTCATTGCTTAAGTATTGACCTAGTAAAAGCTTAATTAGTAAGATATTATAATTATGGGGATAATAATTAGTGAGAGGAGTTGGATTTGATGACCAACTTTTTCTGGAAGCGGCTAATGTGCCGTGAACGGCATCTTACGTGACGTATACTAATTTTGACCCCGATTTAGTACAATGTACTAATTCGGTTAGTACATTTTGAAATTACTAATGATGTACTAACACTGTAGTTAGTACATTGTACTAAATGGTATTGTTCTTGTACTAGTAATGATTAGTACAGTGTACTAATGGGAACTGTTCTTGTACTAGTAATGTACAAGTGTATTAGTTGGTACGAAACAGGAACAGTAATCGTTAGTACAATGTACATATGTACACTGTACTAGTGTACTAGTTGGTACGAAACAGGAACAGTAATCGTTAGTACAGTGTACATATGTACAGTGTACTAGTGTACTAGTTGGTACGAAACAGGAACAGTAATCGTTAGTACAGTGTACATATGTAAACTGTACTAGTGTACTAGTTGGTACGAAACAGGAACAGTGACTGTTAGTACAGTGTACATATGTACACTGTACAAGTGTACTAGTTGGTACGAAACAGGAACAGTGACGGTTAGTACACTGTACATATGTACAGTGTACTAGTTGGTACGAAACAGGAACAGTAATCGTTAGTACAGTGTACATATGTACAGTGTACTAGTGTACTAGTTGGTACGAAACAGGAACAGTAATCGTTAGTACAATGTACATATGTACACTGTACTAGTGTACTAGTTGGTACGAAACATGAACAGTAACGAGTAGTACACTGTACATATGTACACTGTACTAGTGTACTAGTTGGTACTAAACAGGAACAGTACTAGTTAGTACAATGTACATATGTACACTGTACTAGTGTACTTGTTGGTACGAAACAGGAACAGTACTAGTTAGTACAGTGTACATATGTACACTGTACTAGTGTAATATTGGAAAACAGTTATTTATCGTACGATGTACTAACTACAGTGTTAGTACATTAGTAGTAATTGCGAAATGTACTAACAGGTACTGTTTACTCCTTCCGAGATGGCTAAATCAGATGTACGAATGCAGACAAATGTGGTGGTTGACCTATTGCCAAGGTCATTTTTGGGCCGAGCTGCGTAGCACCCAGCGTTGCGAGCGGATGCACACCTTCATGAAGGGATACCTGAAGACCACGCACAAAGTGCACGAATTCTTGCATCACTATGAACGAGCAGTGACAGATTTACGACATAAGGAAAGCATGGAGGATTACAATTCGGCCGTAAAAGCGTACGAGTTGCGAACGTACGTGTTAGTACCTGTTAGTACATTTCGCAATTACTACTAATGTACTAACATTGTAGTTAGTACATCGTACGATAAATAACTGTTTTCCAATAGTACACTAGTACAGTGTACATATGTACACTGTACTAACTAGTACTGTTCCTATTTCGTACCAACTAGTACACTAGTACAGTGTACATGTGTACAGTGTACTACTCGTTACTGTTCCTGTTTCGTACCAACTAGTACACTAGTATAGTGTACATTTGTACAGTGTACTAACGATTACTGTTCCTGTTTCGTACCAACTAGTACACTAGTACACTGTACATATGTACACTGTACTAACGATTACTGTTCCTGTTTCGTACCAACTAGTACACTTGTACAGTGTACATATGTACACTGTACTAACCGTCACTGTTCCTGTTTCGTATCAACTAGTACACTAGTACAGTGTACATATGTACACTGTACTAACGATGACTGTTCCTATTTCGTACCAACTAGTACACTAGTACACTGTATATATGTACACTGTACTAACGATTACTGTTCCTGTTTCGTACCAACTAGTACACTAGTACAATGTACATATGTACACTGTACTAACGATTACTGTTCCTGTTTCGTACCAACTAGTACACTTGTACATTACTAGTACAAGAACAGTTCCCATTAGTACACTGTACTAATCATTACTAGTACAAGAATAGTACCATTTAGTATAATGTACTAACTACAGTGTTATTACATCATTAGTAATTTCAAAATGTATTAACCGAGTTAGTACATTATACTAAATCGGGGTCAAAATTAGTACACGTCACGTAAGATGCCGTTCACGGCACATTAGGCGCTTCCACTTTTTCTGGGTCTAACCCAAATCCACCAATAAGATCTTGTCTGTTTTCTGATTGGACCATAGTTTGAGAATTTCGTAACTTATATTGTTTCCCTCTGATTAGGGTAAGTAACTAAATCTAACCTGACAAAGAGCCTCTGGCAGAAATTTCTGCCAAAAAAAAGTCAAGCACAAGTGCATTAAAGTCGATGGTTTCTGGAGCCTTTTAGTTTTGAATAAGATGTCCATTTTGAGAGGATTTTCTTTTCTCGCACGTTCGATCACCAAGAAGATGAAACACAAGTACGGACGATGGCATTTTTTACAAATTTATTTGAAAAAAAAAGTTTATTTTGGTTATCATTTTATTTTATTTTTCTTTTTTTTTGCCAGTTGATGGATTCACTTAATGCTCTTTTTTCCGAGTGATTGGTATGTTGTCCATGTCATTTCTATGCAATGGTGATGAATTTGCATCCTTGGTCGAAACGAGAGAACTATCGATGGTCTCTTTAGAGCTGTTTTGCATTAACGTTTTTCGCTGTTGGAAGTATTCCCCCGAATATCATCAAAAAAGACTAGCTTTTGGATATCAAAGTATTCGATTCCGCTACCAAAGCTTTTAAGAGTCAACAGTGGCCATAGGCATCCATCCACTCGATTGGAACAATCATGGACGATAATAACCCCACGAAAACAACCGTGCTATTGTTTTTATTTCTTTCGGGATAGCTAACATCTATCCAAGATTTTCTAAAATATTCATTTTCCTAATCTATGTTTGCCACTCGAATCATATATTAAGTCTCGATTTTAACATCAAAAGTGACCTTACACTGCTCCGATCCCTCGCACTGAAGGATCGTTCACGTTGTTGCACCAAAATATACGGAGGATGAATTTTGTGAACTGGGAGAGATAGAGATTCAAAAACGACATAAGCTACTTACAAAACTATGAAAAATTCTTACACGTACGTCATTCGGTCACTGATCGTGGTTAATTGCGGAAGGTACTGCTGCGATGCGACTAATGCTAGACATTTTCGGAGGCTCTCCCAGGCCCAACAATCGCATGTTACTTTAAATAGAAAGGGAAACCACATACTACGATACAACCATGCGTTTGTACTCGCTATACGACAATTACATTTTCTTAAAAGAAACTATATTAGGAATGAAAATGTTGAAATTTTTAGAACACTATTTTATCATATAAATTAATTTTTCTTAAAATTTTGTGAAAGAATTAAACTCATAAGAATTTATTAATTGGGCTTGAAAGGTATTCGGTTTTTTTTTAATGAATACGGGTTATCAGTTTGTTATGAGAACTGCATTTTGGCTTTAGGATGGTATACACACAGCCCGTGATGGAGATTATAGAGAATTGAAGCTCCCCTTTCTTTACAAAACTTCCGTCCGTTTATATGAAAATGATTACATAATCCCTCTTCTAGTAGGAGTATATCATCGAGCTTCTACGACTGATATCAACGAGTCGTTGACGGAATTCAACGCGGGCCTCCAATTCGACTTACGACCCTCTGGACTTGCTCTTGCCGATGCAGACCGTGTTGTAGTGATCTTAGCAATGACATTCGACATGGGTGGCCTGTCGGCTGGGTTCTCTTGTACGTAGAGCAGGCCGACGTACTTGATTCTGAAAAGTTCGTTGCCCGGACATGAGGACCCTAGTGTCGGGTACACCAGCTCAAGAATGTTGCTTTTGCTTCAAAGATCTAGTGATAAAAATAGACTAAGACTTACTTGCTCGATGAGGCTGATCATGGAGGATAATGTAAGCATGCAGGACCAAGTGGGCTAGACCATAGGCCTGATGGTTGAGAGAAAACATGCCAAGAGTGAAGCTTGGAGGCGTGTGTACTAGCAAAGGGCAGAGTTGTAAACCACTAGGAAAGTTGTTAGTTTGTTGGGTTGTTATAAACAGTTAGGGGTGGCAAAATGGGTAAATGAATCGGGTTAGTGTTCAAATACGATAAGACACGACACAAAATACGTCTGTTTAGCAACAGAAATTATGGGCCACAGATCTTGACTTTATTTGTGGATCAACGATCCAGAACACGGGCCCAAGGAACGGAAAACCAGTAAGGAGGTGACAATGGAAACACACCAGGCGAAGGCCTGCTGGACAAAACGGTCACCAAGCGACAGAGTTACTAGGCGACGGGCGACATGGACAGCGAAGCGACAAGCGACAGTCAGCTGGGCGAGCGAGGAAATTCTACGGCGATGGCCAATGGGCAATCCAGTCGATTAGCTTAGCTGTTAAGGAAGGCTCCTAACAATCTCATGATTTGGAAGGAGATTGTTGCCAAGATTGCTCATGTAAAGGAGATATTCCATGGAGACTGGCAGCAAAAGAAGCGTAATATATGTGCAATATTACATTATCGTATATACGTAGGTCTAGCTTAGTTAAATACTTGTTCTTAGGTATTGTATAAGAGACCTCTCCACAGATGGACATATTGTCATTACTATTATCAAGCATTCCAGCGTTCAAGCTCTCTTTGTGCTCCTACGTTCTTGCTTCCCTCCGAATGCATCGTTAATGGCATCCGTGTGCTTCCGCTTAGGGGTGTTCGTCCGCTGTCTTCTCCCTCTATTCTTTTATTTCATATAGCGACCACACACATTCAACGAATCTCCGAGCACCAGTTGCTCGTAGTGCCAGAGATTTCCGACGTGTTTGGATCTGGCTTGTCCGCGGTCACTTTAGAAGCACGACGCTTTCAAATAGAAGATTGACTCCAAAATGGAGGCCGTCTTTCAAAATCTAGGAACTATGACAGGGGTACCGATGAGTAACCCTAGTGACAGGAAGGATGAGTCAGCCACCAGGCGTCAATCTTATTACGACCCTCACAGGGCCTCAATCACTGAGGGAAAGAAAAAGGTTGACAAGGACGATGTCCTAATCATCCCAGCGGGTCCCAAGAGGGTCATACATAATAATCCGCCATTTGTGATAAACGAGCATAGAACGGCTGCACAACAGAGTCATCATGTAACGTATCAACCCTCCTGAGGAGAGAGAATGTCAATTGGCCGGTGGATAACGAATTCGTTCCGACTGAAACCATGAACGATATGAGTACTCTCCTCAACCCGTACATGGAAGGGGAGCACTGACTCAGAAGGCAATGGCGCCACCAGATCTCGCACCCGAAATCAGAGATTATATCACCCGTTAAGTGGAACAAGCGATCCCTGGGGCGGGCGATGCTAATGAGGTGCAACTCTATCTAGCTCCTTACCCTGATAACATTGATCGGGATTACCCTTTTCCAAGGAGATATCGCGTTCCTGAATTCACCCGTTTTTCGGGCGAAGAAGGCATTTCGCCTGCGGAACATGTCGCCCGTAGTACCAACCAGGCTGGGGAGGTTGCCACGAACAGTTTCTGGAAACTTCGTTTGTTTCGAAGCTTTCTCACAGGAGCGGCTTTTACGTGGTATGTAAACCTGCCTCCTAATTCAGTAAGAAACTGGGATGACATGCAGGTCCAGTTCACGCTGGCGTGCTCAGACTGACCCAGCAACGACCTTACAAGATCTCACTCACATGAAACAACAAGCTGGTGAGCAAGTGGCTGTCTTTTTAAACAAGCTTCAAAAGGCACAACTCAGGTATAAAAACTCTGCATCCGAGGCCGATCTCATTGCCATCGCTCATGACTCCCTTCTCCTTCGACTCAGAAAGAAATTCGAAGGAGAAGTGTTCAGAGATTGGAACGAATTGGCCAAGAGAGCTATCCAATATGAGAATCTCCTTAGAGAGAAAACATAAGTAAAAGGGAGTTTGGTCACAAGACCCTTGATGACCTATCAACCGGAACCGGTCGTAGATGTCGACATCGTAGAATATGTAAGGGCAACCTTTAACATGCAACGAGTTGACAAAGAAAAACTTCCGGGCCAAAGCACCTCGAAAATTCAGGAGAAAAGGAAATACTCCTTCGATGAGGCAAAAGTTGACAAAATCTTCGAGTTCATGCTCCAAAATGGGCGAATTCGACTGAAATCGGGACATAGAATTCCTCGTACCTATAGAGAAAAGTCGAGGAATTTCTGTAAATGGCATGGGTTATTCACCCATACTACCAAAGACTACATCATGTTTAGGAACTTGGTGTAGGACCTTATAGAGTCTAAGGAACTACGTTTCCCAGACTCGCAAGATCAGGCGTTAAAGGAATCGCATCCATTCGGGGATTTAGTTGACATAAATGCCTTTAATGTCAATTGCCTGACTATACTTCCTTCGCTAATGTAGGGAGACAAAGATTAGTCACCTGAAACTTGTGAGACACTCATTGCCAACATGTTATTCAAGTGGCTCGTGAGCAAAGGGATACTTCAGTGCCTCGCTGATCTCAATGGAATGCAGCACAACCGTTGTCGCTGGCATATGGATCCGTTGCATACTTACCGATCATTGCCACACGTTCAGGAAGTACCTTCTTAACGAAAGAAGGGCAGAATGGTATGACCTCAATCGTCTTGAAGAAATGGCGATGGAGTTCAACAATGGCTCGAGGGCATACTAACGCATAGAGAAACGCCTAGAGCAAAAGGATTTCCCACCGAGTGGAAATAAAGGGCTCTGTAGCCCTGAAAAACTCATGAGGCAAGGACTTGCTGGCGAAAGCAAATCAAGTCAAAGAGGGGTTCACACCAAAAGGCTTTCCAGGTGACGTGCTGTAGATCGCCTCTGACCAAACCAAGCGAAAGAAAACACAAAGCAACAAGTCCACCCTCGAAGCGACGAGGACGCAAAGGAAAAGGGCACATCTATAGCCCAATTTCTAACAGTTGATATGCTTTGTTATAGGTGCAAACTAATAGCAACCCACAAGGTGCTCATTAATCAGATGTGCCAGCTTTGCTGTAACCAATACTTCTTACTCTTAGCGGGATTGGCATATGAAGGAAAAATCAAACTGGAAAAGATCGACCCTCCATCAGGTAAACCATCTGACTCCGGATTCACTCGTTTCTCAGAAACTTCGCCTGAAAGGAGACTCAAAAAGGGTTATGACCCCCATCAAATGGAGTTTGTTCAGGTTGATAATTGCCTGCAACCTCTCGAAACTCACGCTTTGTTCATGTACCCGTCGTTCCAAGTGTAGGGCCATGGAAGAAAGTGGGCATGGGAACACAACCCCAAATACCCACCGAAAAAACCAAGAAATGAAGAGAAATGAGGGCACGACGCGCTACGGAGAAACGTGCCAGGATGGCAATATCCGATGATAAAAAGGGTAAGGAGTCAACCGAAAGTGACCTTGCATCTAACTCGCTAAGCGACTACAACCTAGTCCAATCCGGGACTCTACCCGAGACGAACGAAGCTGCTACAATGTCCTCATGCTACCGGCTGAATTCGCTAAAAAGGAAGACAGCGAAAGGTAGACTAGCACTACCATTTAATCTTAATACTGCCATCGAAATACCTCGAAACTTTCCGAGTATGTGGTTAAAAGAACCTCCTATATCATTACGGAAACACATGTTTCCCCTTCATATCCAAGCGACAATCAACAACGTAGCGACACGCCGTGTCCTTGTAGATAATGGAGCGACTATCAATCTGCTCCCCCTCGAAGCTTACAAGAGCTTAGGGGATGTCATAGCCGAACTTGGAGAAACTGACGTAAGAGTCAGCGGGTTCAACGGAGTCACTTCTTCTTGTTTAGGCATGGTTTCTGCGAAGCTCCCAGTGGGTACGCATGAAAAGAAGACGACTTTCTTCGTCATACATAAAGTCTTCTTTTAATGCTTTACTCGGAAGGAATTGGCTCCACAAGGCTGGAACCATACTTTCTACTCTCCACCAAGAACTCCTGCTATGGGAAAAGCATGGTTTAGAAGTTGTTACAGGATAGGCAAATGAAAATGCTAATCTGCCTTATGTCTGCGCAGGGGCAGTCAAGCAAGTCAAAGATATTACATTAAAACAGAGGTATGCCATGGGACATCCAAATGTGAGTCCTCTAGGCGAAACAGGCTATGAGTTCCTGGATTCATATGACGGACCACTTCTGGCGCCGCCTCAAAACCCAATCATCCTGACAGGATGGGGAGATGGGCTGCAGTTTGAAGTCAATGAAGATCTAACCCCACTAGAAAAGGACATGCATGAGGCCGGGATACGAGATGACAACGACACACATCAGACGGAGACGGATTTGGAGCCCGATAGACTCCTCAACCTGTCCTCGTCTAATGGAGAGTGAAAAGCTTGATCCAATATCAGATATCCTAGAGAGACTAGATAGTTATAGGGCATCCAGAATAAGTAGGGCACAATGTAATATGTTCCCTCAAGCATGCCAGGACATGCTAAATATTCATTCAAGAATAAAGAAGTTCGTAATACTTCTTTCAGTCCATGTGATCCTTTAAAGGAAATAAACCTAAGGACTGCAAAAATGCCACGTGTAACCTATCTTAGTTCACGCATGAGTGAAACTGATGCATATGACATAAGCAAGGTTCTACATACCTATAAAGACTGCTTCATGTGGGACTACACCGAGATGCCTGGACTAAACCGGAATTTGGTTGAACACCGACTCCCGACATACAGCAACTTCAAACCCGTAAAACAGACTCCAAGGAGGATGTCGCGGGAAGTAGCTCTAACGGTCTACGACGAAATCAAGAAGTTATTCAAGACCGGATACATGACTGCTAAGTACGTAGATTGGATTTCTAATATAGTACCTGTCGTCAAGAAAAATGGGAAGATCAAGGTGTGCATAGACTTCCGCGATCTAAATAAAGCAACACCGAAAGATGAGTACCTCATGCCCGTGGCTGAAGACCTTATAGATAAATCAGCAGGGCACGAGCTAATGTCCTTTATGGATGAATACTATGGGTATAACCAAATCTTCATCGCTGAGGAAGACGTGCATAAGACAACATTCAGATGCCCAATAGGGATATTCAAATGGGTAGTTATGCCTTTCGGATTAAAGAATGCTGGAGCCACGTATCAAAGAGCAATGAATCTAATCTTTGCTACTTTGATAGGAAAGACAATTGAGGTATACATTGATCATGTGGTGGTAAAATCCAAAAAGAAACAAGATAATCGTGTTCATCTAAGCAATGCGCCTTCGGAGTACAAAAGTGCACCTCAAACTCAATGCATTAAAGTGCGCCTTCGGAGTATAAAAGGGGCAATTTCTCGGATTCCTTGTGTACCAAAGAAGGATTGGAGTAGATCCCTTGAAAACTCGTGCTATCCAAAATCTCTCAGCTCCTCGAAACAAGAAGGAACTCCAAGCCTTCCTCGAGAGAGTAAATTATATTCGTCGCATCATAGGCAACGTGGCGTCTAAAACAAATGTCTTCTCGACGATCCTAAAAGGGAAATAGAAAGTACAAATAGATTGGACATCGCAACACGACCGAGCATCCCAAGAATTAAAAGAATATCTCACCAACCCTCCTGTACTAGCACCATCAAACATAAATGCGCCATACATCCTCTATGTGGCTGCATCCTGGCTCACCATTAGATCTATGATGGCGCAAGAACATGACGAAGTAGAAAGAGCGATTTATTACCTGTCACGGTTACTTACAGAAATCGAATAGTGATATACCTCAACTGAGAATATCTGCCTAGTAGTATACTACTCGTTGATGAAACTTAGACACTACATCGGGTCTAATGATGTTAATGTCGTCTCTAAAACCCCTGTGACCAAGAAATTCTTCGACAACCCCATGCTCACGGGAAGAATAAGCTAGTGGAGCTTAGTGCTCTCAACATACAATATTTACTACAAGCCACAAACCTCAGTTAAAGGCCATGCTTTATCTGAATTCATAACCCATTATGAGGAAGGCAATCTTGATTCTGTACACGAGGAAGCTCACCCAAACGAAAGATGGACCATTTGGTTTGGTGGGCTTTCCAACAATTTTGGAGCTGGCGTGGGTGTCTTTATCGAGACACCATGGAAAGCGGAAACCAGGATAGCTTGTCGCATTAACGGAAAATTGACTAACAACGACGCAGAGTACAAGGCCTTAATTTTAGCCTTGCAACTCGCACTAGATTGGAAATTGGGAAATCCAAAATATGCGGCGATTCCCAGCTTGTGATCCAACAACTTCTTAACCAGAATGATGCCACGCACCTCGCCTCGGTCAGTACTTGCATAAAGCGAAAGGGCTCTTCGCAAAACTGGGCAAGGATGAGATCGTTTACGTGAGGCGGGATGACATTCAGGAGGCACAGTTAGCCTCTGGGTTGATAAATGACTCGAAAATGCCCAAAAACAGTACGACTTTGTTCGTAAGCAAGCGACCAGAGTTTTACAACTAGATAAGGAACGAGGAGGTTCGTACTGCTAACCTATTTGAACGGAAAGAGAATTGGCGAGAACCAATACCATAGTTCCTCAAGGATACCAGCACAAGAGTCGAAAGGAGGATCCGAGTGATCGCCAGACACTACGTATTCCTTGATGGCGTTATCTACAGAAAAACCAACGAGGATGTCCTTTTAAGATGCGTCGATTTAGAAAGCTATCCCAATCATGATGGAAACACATGAGGGGTTGTGCGGAGCGCATCAGGTTAGGATCAAGATGAGCTGGTCGATCAAACGACATGGTTTCTACTGGACATCAATGGTCAAGAATTGTATCGAAATGGCTCGAGCCTACTTGGCTTGCCAGCGATGCAGACCAGTAAAGCAGACCACTGCGGCTGACATGAACATCATAGTCAAACCATAGCCTTTCAGGACGTGGACATTAGATATCATGGGGGAAATCCATCCTCACTCAAACAGAGGATATGCTTATATACTTGTCGCCACTCACTACTTTGCCAAATGGGTAGAGGCAGCGGCGTATAAGTCCATTAGTCAGAAGGACGTAATTGAGTTAATAAAAAACTTCATTGTTTACCGATACAGAGTTCCCCAAAGTATCGTTGTAGACAATGCAAAAGTGTTCAATGGCGAACTTATGGACGAATTCGCCGAAATTGTGGGTTTAAAGTGCTCAACTCAATCCCGTACTATGCCCAGTCAAATGGGCAAGCGGAAGCCTCCAACAAACTCATTAAACGAGTAATACAGAGGATGATTGGTAATAACCCACGCACATGGCATACCATTCTTCGGGAAACGTTATGGGCACTCCGGGTCACAAAAAGAGAAAGCATAGGCGTCGCCCTGTTCAACCTTGTTTATGGTCACGACGCGATGCTTCCGATAGAAGTGTGACATCAATCGCTTAGACTCCTCAAGCACCTCGAGGAACATGAGGGGTATGATGAGGACATGCACGATGAGCTAGAAGACCTGGAGACCACCAGGATCAATGTGCTAAACCATCTAGAAGCCCATAAGAGGAACGCCCCCGTTATTACAACAAGAAAGTGTCCCTCGATCATTCAACAAAGGCGACTTGGTTTGGAAACTCAGGTTGCCCGAGGGAGTTCGTGATTACTTTCACGGAAAATGAACATCGAACTGGGAAGGCCCCTTTCAAGTGGTTGAATCCCATCTTGGGAATTCATATCGCCTAGGGGGCTTGATGGATCAGTGCATCACCTCAAAATCAATGAAAAATACTTGAAATGGTATAAGCTAACGATGTGGGAGATGTACAAAAATATTATCGCACAGCGTTTCCCTACCCTGTGGGGGCGAATACAAACGTAGTGTTTTATGAAGGAGGTAAGGAGTACAATAGGCGTTTCGCCCGGGCCACCAACCCGGCGGCTATCACCTCCTTTGCCTCGACATCCGCAGCCTTGTCCCATTCCCTCTCCAAGGTCTCACGCTCACGCTCGGCGGCCTCGTGCTCAATCGCCTCTTCGGCACGAGCGGCACTCAAGCTCATACTCGTAGCATCGAACTTTTTCTGGAGACGTTGGAGAGCAGCCAACATCTCCTCTATCTCCTTGAAAAGGTTCGCCTCCTCAAGAGACAGCTCATGCACCTGAGCAGAGGATGAGAGCGGCTAGGACAGTGTCGACTTTCTCTTCTCCAGCCTCGCCCAAATTGCGAGGTCTTTCTGGCGCTCACCCCACGAACGCCAAAGAGACCTCCGAAGAAGTGAAAGCATAACTTTTAGCTCAGGCGGAGCGGCACCCACTCGCCCCAAATCATCTGTCACGGATGTCGGGGCAATGAAACTGTCTTCAGTCTCGACCCCGCGCTCAAGGATGACGATGAATGAGGTGAGTAGAGAATGCAAGGGCTGCCACAAACATACCCAATTTATATAATGATCTGAGAAGGCGCATGTGTTTTTAAGCCTTGGGGGGCTTCTGTTGCTCGGACTTAGGGGGCTTCTATCGCCTCACCCCGACACGCTTCCCTCACCTCGCCAGGGGGAGCCCTTGTTGCTCGTCCCAGGGGGGCTTCTGTCGCCTGACCTTAGAAGACCCTTGTCGCTTCGCCTGATGTTTCTTGGGCGACAGCGACACCATCTGCTGAGGAGGCTCCGGCCCAATAACTCGAGGATAGGAGCGAAATGTCATATGCCACTCCACTAAGGGGCTCCTCCAACTCTTGCTGGCTTGGGCAGGCTTGACCATCCAGCCAGAAGGAAAGCGGAACGTCATTAGGGATGCCATCAACATCAATGGGAAAAACATCAGCACCACCATATCAAAGGAATTGGTGTCATTCTAAAAACCCTATCAAAAGATAAGAGGTATAGCACATTAATACCTGACACCTTCCCGGAGGACGTGCTTGGGGATGGCATGATCAGATGACACTCTCGGCAATATAGGGGGAACAGACCCATGGGGAACCTTCCTCTTTAACTAGGCTCCTTGTGTTGACGAGCCCGCGGAGGAAGGCTTCGTTCTCTTGATGCCTGTAGCACACGAAATATTAGTATACCATCAGAATCCACAGCCACTAGATCTCTGACAAAGAAGGCCGGACGAAGGCTTTCAACCATCTTCAGACATAGCCCCTCCCAGTCCCAAGGGAATGGGCACCAGGAGAACACTGTGCCCGCACTATCGTCCGCATGACCGTCTGCCAGGGCTTGGATGCATCCGACGACGCTAGTGGGAGCCCAATACTTAGACGAACCCGCCATGATGACCTGACTACGAGCATGCATTGTGTCATAATAATGGGTGAATCCTGGAAAATACAGAACAATCCACAGGTACACGATCCATAAAGGGCCATCCGTTTGACACCTTGGAAAGTTGGCCGGGTCGATTGTCGCCTGGTAAAGCCTGCAGTAAATCAGGCTCAACAAAAACAGGGCAAAGGCCACAGGCTCTGACTTGTCTGCATTGGCAGCCTCAACGAGGCTGGCAGCCACTCTAACCATATAGCGAGTGGAAGTCTCCCTCTGTTGCAGAAAACATACTTGGACAACCACTCTAAGTAGAACTGAAACTCCTCCTGAAGCCCCCACTTGTCATTAGAGAGGTACCGCTTAGAGACTTCGCTGACACACTCTGAAAGGCTGAACCTTAAGTCAGCCCGTTTGAGGTCGAAGCGAAGGGGGACTCAAGAAAGACTGCAACCAGTCAAGAAGCCAATGTCTTCCAAGGTGATCGACATCGGTTCCTTCGAGAGGTAGAAGCAATTGACGATGGGGTTCCAAAACGAAAGGAACCCAGCATAAACAGATAGATTGGGCTCAATGGGGGAGTGACACAAGTCAATCAACACCTTGATCCCCATCGTTTCCCACGCAGCACCTTTCTTCTCCATCCATTTGGGGACCCAATCTTGGCAGGCCTTGCTCCTGGGAGAAGGGAAGCAACGGAGGTGTGCCCGTGCGGACGGTCCCCTTCCGAATGGCTTAAATTCACCGGAGGAGAACAAAGCGGGCAACTTGCTGGTGTAAAGGAATGACCTTTCCGCATCGGAGAGGACGTAACGCTTGCCATCAAGGATGTACGGACCCGGGGTCTGTTGGTCCGGTATCGGGATACCATACTCTGACTCCACCTCATTATAAAAGAAAACGTGAAACTGCTGAGACTCGGCAAAGGCTCGTTGAAACTTGGCCGCATCACCCTCCTCACGGAACAGAGAGGCTGAGGATGACGGGGATGAAGCATCAGAGTCCATGGAATCAGAAAGAACGAGGGTTTAAGAGAATACGAAACCGGGAGAAGGGTTTCTAAGTGCGTGAGTGGGATATCCTGGCCTCTAAAATACTTTATGCTCCTAGAAACCGACAAGAGGGTTGAAGCCCAAAAGGGACGTCGCCTGACGACCAAGGTCCAACAATGACGTCGCCTCACTTGTAAAAGGTAACATCGCTTCGCTTGGAAATTGATGACGATTCAAAAGTCATAAGTGGGTAAGTGAAAAGACTTAAGAAACACATTTGTTCTCATTCAGATCTATTCATTATATGGGTTTGATTGATGATGAATGTACAAGGAATGAAACGTAAATTACTCATAGACGACGTTTCCGCTTCCTAGGAAACACTCTTTTGAAATTCCTCTGAGTATTTCTAAATATTCGAAGGGTTTATCCACAGAAACCGGATATACACTTAGTTCTTCCCTTTGATGGAGAAGATCCTTAGCTGTAAATGGAAACTTCATCGCACTGTGGAGTTGCCTATACAGCAGCATGAGGAAACTCTTGTCTTCAAGGGGTACTAGGTAGCATCACCCGAAAACTCGCGATGCCGTGGAGTTGAAGACCTGAGGCCTGGTCGGATTTCTCGGAAGACTGTGAGGATGGAGTCGCACCTCTTTCCCATGTTTCCGTGCACTCCTCATGGGTGCGGAGACGTTGAGAAACGGCAAAGGCGGGCTTAAACGAACGCTACCCAGGATGCCGCGCCGAGGATTTATACAGGGCCTCTCCTCTTCCAGAAGAAGCAAGGTGGAGAACACGAAAACCACCCTCATATGGTGATGGACATAAGCTCTCAAGCAAGCTGAGGTGATGAGTATAGGCTCTGGGTGAAGTGTTGAAGGGTGAAAAGCCTCATGGCTTCGCTATTTTCGGGGGCGATGGTTTGTGGTTTGGAAGATGAACCGGGCATCGCTATATATAGCGAGGTTATGGGAAGAATTAATACTTTGACAGAAGATATCATAGCAGAGATCTCAGGGATTTCAATAGTTACCTTGAGGAATCTCAACCGATACACTTCGGGGATATCGACAGTCAAGGATTTATGCTCGCCTGCACACGTTACTTAATTGCAGGGGAATAATTACTTGGTCTTTTTCAAGGTGCGATAGATAACTCAGTCTGCCTTGAGAGGGGCTTATATGTTTAGCAATATAAATTTTGGGCCACAGATCTTGGCTTCATCTGTGGATCAACAGTCCAGAACACGGACCCAAGGATCGGAAAACCAGTAAGGAGGTGACCATAGAAACACACCAGGCGAAGGCCTACTCTACAAAACGGTCACCAAGCGATAGGGTCAACTGGCGACGGGCGACATGGACAGCGAAGCGACAAGCGATAGTCAGTTGGGCGAGTGAGGAAACTTTATGGCGAAGGCCAATGGGCAATGCGGTCGATCAGCTTAAATGTTAAGGAAGGCTCCAGACAATCTCGGGATTTGGAAGGGGATTGTTGCCAAGATTGCTCATATGGAAAGGAGATATTCCATGGAGATCGGCAGCAAATGAAGCGTAATATATGTGCAATATTACGTTACCGTATATACGTAGGTCTAGCTTAGTATAAATACTTGTTCTTAGGAATTGTATGGGAGACCTCTCCACAGACGGACATATTGTCATTACTATTATCAAGCATTCCAGCGTTCAAGCTCTCTTTATGCTCCTGCGTTCCTGCTTCCCTCTGAAGGCATCGTCAATGGCATCCGTAAGTGCTTCCTCTTAGGGGTGTTTGTTCGCTGCCTTCTCCCTCTCTTCTTATATTTCATACGGCGACCACACACATTCAACGAATCTCCGGGCACCAGTTGCTCATAGTGCCACAGGTTTCCGACGTGTTTGGATTCAGCTTGTCCGTCATCACTTCCGAAGCGAACAACGTCGATCCAAACACGACCAGTTAAGGTTTTCGTGTTATCAGAGTAGAACCTAATACGAACCATTTTATAACGGGTAGACACAAAACGACTCGTTAGACATGAAATCATTTAGTGTAAATTACTATAATATCTGAATTACACCATAATTTAGCGAGCAAAAACTAAAACAAATCAATAAATATCCCACGATAAAATTATGAAAATAAATAATTTAGTGTTCAAATTAATATAACGAAAGTAAATTTGAATGTATATTATGATCGTGACAGATTTCCACTTCCTGCAAAAAAATTATGCTCGTATATTACAAAATGAAAATACAAAAATAATAATGACATAAAGAACTTAACTAACCAAATTTGTTGAACTTTTAGATTGAGGGAAGTCTTCATTATCTACTTATAACCTATCAATATTTTTTGTAAGTTCATCAAGTTGTTGATGTTATTCACTCTCGACACGAGCAATTTCCAAATTAAGATATAAGCGTACAATTGAAACAAATTATGGTGTTTGTGTTCCATTTGAGTGAAAGTTTACATTTCGTGTTCTATTAATTAGAAATTAAATATTTCGACCAAAATCAATGTTACCTTTCAAGTTTAGAATATAACTTTTAATACATAAAAGGGAATGACTTTGGATTTCAGAAGAAGAAAACCTAGCATTTGGGAAAGAAAAAACCTAACGTATTGAGATATATTTTGATTGGCTTATGTTAAAACAATTAATATATTATTACCTTTTATTAAAAATAGTCTAACGAGTTGTAACGGGTAAGGGGCACACAATCGAAAACCAGCCCTTATCATATTGGATACAACGGGTTGACACAATAACGACAAGAACCCATTAAGGCTAGATCCATACCCTAAAATTGCGGTTCGTGTTCATGCCGTCTTAATGTGTCGTGTCCAAAATTACCACCCCTATAAACAGTGCTTGAGTGGTGCATTGTTATACGACTGTATAAAATAGAAACTTCATCTCTCCCAAAATGAATATGGAGATTTTTTCTGAGGTTTATTTTTCCCCTTCTTACAACTTTTGTGGTATTGGAGCGCCATTGAAGGTCAGTAAAGAAGGAAGATGGAAATCGAGGTAAGTGGAAATCTAGATAGTCCTTAATCGCTGTATTTTATGAATGCAACAGATTTGCAAATTGCAGCGATTCTCTCGCCCGAACTTGGCGATGGGAATTGTGCTTCCTGGAAACGGTCCTTTGAGCAGGCTTTGTCAGTAAAATAGAAATTGGATTCGTTGATAGTTCTATTGTGAAGCCACCAGTGGAAAGTAACTTGTATCAAGCTTGGAGACGATGCGACAATCTTGTGAAATCTTTGGTCCGGAGGTCAGTATCTATCCGATTGTGTCTACCATATTCTATATAGAAAATGCAAGAGATATGAGAAGAGTTGTAAGAACAATTGGGGAGCCTGATGATTCAAGGGTCTGTCAACTTCAACAAAAGTATCATAACCTTGTGCAGTGTAGTAAGACAATTTCTGCATTCTATTTTGAGTTGTTGTTAGTTTTGATGGAGTTGAGGGTATACTGGCCTCCACCTCACCGTGATTGTAGAAAGTGTGATTGTGGTTAACAAAGGGTGTATGTAGAACAACACCAAAAAAACACGAGGACTCAAATATTGTTAAGGAAAGCATTCCTTAGCTTGGGAGAGGCTTATAACATAATTTAAGGGGAAAAAATGCAAATAAAAGCCAAGAATGAAACAAAACGGTTATTTACAAATCCCATTGATGCAACAAAAATGATAGATAAATGGGATAGAGTGGTAGGGAAGGAAGATGGAGATAAACTAGTGGCATATGCTGAAAGGCGGAAGTTCAACCCATAGTTGGTACGTCATGATTGTGGTCAGAAGGGTCAAATTAAGAGCAAGTATTATCATCTAATAGGCTTTCCTTAAAGCCACAAAGTTGGAAGGGGAAGATCACAGGCTATGTTTAGACAACCAAGTCCATAAAGGAGAATGGTGAGGCTTACATCAACTATAGGCGATGATGACAAAAAACATCAGTCTCCCAGCTCAATCTGATAGAGCCTCAAGTGAAGAAGTTATTGGCCTTGCTTAGTGTTGATAATCCAAGCCAACCTTACACAATAGTTACCCAATGACCAGACACAAAGACACCCTTCATTTTTCACTCCATCACAAAACTTTACATGTATATTGTCTTTTAATTCCAAATATACCCAACCAGAAATTAATTCTTAGATTCTTGACATAGAAGTAATATATCATGTTGCCTCAAATTTTAGCCTTTTATACTACCTACTGTGAACTAACACCTTCCATACAAATACAATTACCAAATAATACCACAGTCTTGGCTACACACATAGGAACTGTTAAACTCAATGCAGACTTGGTCTTGGAGAACACCTTATTTGTCATGTCCTTTCGGTTCAACCTTATTTCAGTCCAACAAACATATTTATCTCATTTTTCACAAAACTGGTGTTTCGTCCTGGACTTGCACAATTGGATGACGATTGCACTTGCTGAAAGGAATGATAGTCTTTATTGCTTCAAGTGGCAGCCGGGGCAGTGATAAGATGAGTTCCTTCTCAAATTGAAAATGGTTCACTGCATCTTATAAATTCAATGAAACATTCTAAGATTTTAGATTGCTTTAACCTTTGGCATCTTCGACTGGGACATGTCCCAGTAGACAAAATCTCTTTTCTACACACTATAGATCCATCAATTACCATTCGTTCTTAAAGTGCCTGTATGGTTCGTCATGAGGCAAAGGAAAAATGTTTAGCATTTCCTACAAGTTAGTTCTATAAACTGAAACCATTTGAGTTATTGTATTGTGATATTTGCGGACCATGTTTTGAACTGGCAGTAGGAGGATGTCGTTTCTTTTTAATAATTGTAATGAGTTACATGGGTATTTTTAATGCAGCATAAGTTTGAGGTAAAAGAGTTCCTTCCACAGTTTCATTGCTTTATAAACGCACAAGTCGGTGTTAAGCTGAAAACAGTTAGGAGTGATAATGGCAGTGAAAACACATGGTATTATTAATCAAACCTCTTGTATTGATACTCCACAACAAAACGGTGTCTTAGAGCACGAACGCCAACACCTTTTACAAAAGACTAGAGCATTACTCTTTACTGCCAAATTGCTTGTCACTTTCTGGAGATATGCATTGCTTACTGCTACATATCTAATTAATAGATTACCAAGTAAAGTTCTGCAATATAAAACCCCATATAAATTGCTTTTCTTAAAAAAACCTTCCTACAAGAATTTGCGTGTCTTTGGCTATTTATGCTATGCTTGTACACTTTCACATGGTAGGAAGAAATTAGATAAGCGAGCCACAAAATGCATATTCATTAGATATCCATTTGTAGTCAAAGGTTTTTACCTCTTTGATCTGCACACACAAAAAGTGCTCATATCTCGTGATATGCTTTTCTATGAATCCATTTTTCCTATGTCTACCAAGTCAACGGCAACACCTCTAAAAAACTCATTCGTATTACCAACTCTAGAAAATGACTTGCTAGATTACCCTACATTGCATTCCCACCATCTGCCAGAGCATTCACCTAGTCCTGGCAGATCTGATGAGTCTCTTCCTAATTCAACTCCAGTAGAACCTGTTTCTGATTTGAAAAGGAGCACAATACAACGTCACTTGCCTAGCTATCTTCAAGAATACAATATTGGACTATTTATCCAACAAGTGATTCCTAATTCATCTAACTTGAGCAAAAGATTGGTTAATCTTTCTCAATACAATGTTCAGTTTCTTATAAACCCTTACATTTCATTTAACCGACCTTTCAATCCCTACAAAACATTTATATTTTCTTTGGAAAACAGTTATGAACCCCAACATTATAATGAGCCAGGATATACCACACTGGCAAGAAGCAATGGCGAATGAACTTAAGGCTCTGTCAAACAATCATACAAGGTTCTGATTTTACTTCCACGAGTAAACGTCTCATACTTTGTAAATGGGTCTATAAAACAAAACTTCATGTAGATAGTACAATTGAGAGGCACAATGCCAGGTTAGTGGCCAAGGGATATACACAAAGAGAGGGGTTTGACTATCATGAAACCTTCAGCCAAGCAGCAAAGCATACTTCTATTTGTATCCTTCTTGCTTTGGCAGCCATGCGAGGATGGTTGTTACGGTAGTATGACATCCATAACACCTTCCTTATTGGTGATCTATCTGAAGAAGTCTATATGCAAGTTTCTCAAGGATTTGGCATTCAAGGGGAGGCAACAGGTCCATCGGAACTAGTTCGCAGGCTAAAGAAGTCTATTTACGGTCTGAAGCAAGCATCGCATCATTGGAATATTAAGCTGATTGCCTGCTTGTTCAATAATGGATTCACGCAATCCAAAGTAGACTATTCATTGTCCACTAAACATAAGCCACAAGGATTCTTAACAATTCTGCTTTATAGGGATGACATAATGGTTATAGACTCGAATGATCAGGTTATTACTAATCTCAAGTTTTTGTTTGCAAGAGCATTTCAAGGTGCGAGACCTAGTTACTTTAAGATTCTTTCTCGGTCTCGAGATTGCAAGGAGCAATGATGGGATATTTGTCTCCCAAAGGAGTTATTCGTTACACCTGCTAGAGGAGATGGGAAAGTTATCAGTAAGGCCGAGCTCTGTGCCAATTACTCCTAATCACAGATTGTCACATGACGAGAGAGCAGAGACCATAGATGCAAGTGCATACAAGAGGTTGGTAGGGAGGCTCATATATCTGGGTATCACGCGTCCTGACTTGACTAAACCAACAAAACAACATCGAGATGCAGCTTGCCATGTATTGAGCCACTTGAAGAGTACTCCTGGAAAGGTACTTTTCTTCCCAAGCACTTCAGAACCTACTCTGCAGGCATACTCAGACAGTGATTGGGGAGGTTGCGTGGAAACGTGGGGCTTTAGTGTTTTTCCTTGGAGATTTAGTAGTGACCTGTAAAATGAATAAGTAGTCCACGGTGTCAAGAAGTTCCACGGAGGCTGAGTACTGGGCAATAGTTACAACTACAATGGAGGTGATATAGTTGATTACTTTATTGGAGGATTTTGGAGTAAAATCAAGTCTACAGTGCCCTTATCCCGAATTCTTAGAAATCCTCTTCATAGTGAGTTTTTGGCCGCCTATAAACTACATTAAGTGTGTTAGGTGGTCAAAACATTAAAGAGGCAGGTTGTCAAAGAAGTAAAGTTAGTTAATGACATAGGAACTAGAGTAGAGTAAATGGTTGCTCTACAATCATCTCGAGACTTTTTATAAGGAGTAATAATCTCCAAATCATATAAGGCATTGAAAATAGACTAAGAAAGCATTTTGGCCATAAGAGTAGAGAATGCTCCACAATTAGTCAAAATTATCCTATCTAAAATTGTTGTTCCTTATTTTCATAAACACTTCATTTTGTCGCAGCGATTCCACAAACCTTTTCCATGATATATCAAAGCACCGCCTTTCAAAACAATCTCAACAAATTTTGGTATCTGAGCACATCAGATCATGATTATGTCTTCCATTAACATGTTCCTTTCCTACTCGCATAGCCAAATCCCGATCTTTGATGAAGAACACTACGATTTTTGGGAGTTCACAAAATGGAGATGATCTTTCTCTCGTAGGTTTTGTGGAAAATCATTGATGAGGCTTTGAAGAAAATGCCCGAGTATATTACGACTCTTCAAGTGAGGAAGAAAATATCACGGCAATCGAAGCACAAGAAAAGAAGGCGAAAGAAAATGTGATGGAGAATGTAATTGGCTTTGCGGATCTTGCAACAATCCTAAGCAAGACGATGTGGCCAAGGCTTTATGGTCTCAAAAAGGTGAAAGAAGCATAAAACTTAAATAAAGAGTTTTAAGGCTTGGAGAAAGTTATTTCCATCAAGCTTCAAAGCTTTTGAAGGGATTTCAACAACTTGGCCATAAAAGAGTCCAAAATGGTGAAAGATTTCTTCTCGGGAGTTGTGGAAATCATGAATCAAATCAAGTGTTGCGGTGGTGAAATTCTCGACAAGAATGTTAGGAGAAGGTGTTGAGAAGCCTACCGTAGATGTTTAAGCACATTGTTGCTCGGATACAAGAAACAAAGAATTTGGAAGAAATTTCTATATATGAGCCGTTGAGTTCTCTTGAGTCCTAGGAAAGGAGAGTAAGCACTCGACTCTTGTTAAACAAGCATTTCAAATGAAGTTGAATATTTTAGAAATGAAATGGAAGTAGAAGAAAAGTATTGTGATCAACAACTGAGAGTTTTATGGTCATGGATGTGGGAGCAATTCTCGAAGTTGAGGTAAATGACTTACAACAAGTCCGCTTCACAACAGAGAAAATCGTTCTTAGAGTAGATTTGAAAGTTCAAACGATAGATACTACATTTGTACAAAAGTTGGACATGAGTCAAATGGTTGTTATTGTTGGTGCAAGAGATGTAGATTTCCAGATCATTTAAAACCAGCCGCAACGACATGATTCTAAAAATTCAACAATTTTTTTAAAGGAAGAATAAATGAATCAAGTATTTATTGTTTTTTTAATGCAGTGTAAAATATGAATGAAGTGCGATTTTTGCATAGAGGTTGTAGGAATCATATGACATGAACTAAAGAAAACTTTGTGAAGATTGACAATAGCTAAAACTCACTATTGGAGCTTGGAGACAATCAAAAGATAAAGATTGAAGAAAAGGAAATGATTGTTGAGATAAGAATTCATCTACAAGCCATTTTTAAAATTCATTGCAAGTAGGAAGGCATATAACGACAACTTATTGTGAAGTACTCATCTTACTAGAATAGCATTGCCGTGAGGAAGAACATGACTATTATTGAGTTGGCTCGAAGTATGCATGGGTAAAGGGACAATACCAAGCTGAAATAAAACATCTAACACATGGGGGTACCGAGAAAGATACCCTTAGACCACATGAAGCTACCCCAAGGAACAACTTGATAATCACAACAAAGATATTTCCACGCAAGGAAATAGCAAAATCTCCAATAGAGCATTGCGACCGGACTACTCGATTGGAATACAAGCGGGTAAGAAGTCTCTAGCACGATCTCTCATATCTTGTCAAAGAGCACTCACCAATGACAATGGATCCATCACTCCTCTTTCCCCATATTTCTTCTCCATGTCAAGTATGAAAAGAAGCATGCTACATATGTCGTCCTATAAATCCTACATCTTGCAAAAGCTATGTTATTGAAAACCTCTTCTAATAGTCATCATGAGGACCACGAGTCAAAAAAAAAAAAAAATGCGGCTACCATTCTTCATATGCTATGAAATAAGTTGTCCAATTAGATGTCGTAGTTTTAAGGAGTCATCACCAGATCCATAAGCATCTGTTAGGTTGTTTCACCTCTCTAAAAGGACTTGCCACTCAAAAGAACTGTTCGTATCCATTGTGCGCATAGGACCACCTCAGTATTTGATAAGAGATGCCAAATTTGCTTCAGTATTGCCCCCCGATTCCAGTAGGAGACCTTCTTCAGCCTCAGTCCTCCTTGCTCCTTAACCTTGCAAGCATCTCCCATGCTACCTTCGCCTTGTGGAATCCAAGGATGGATCAAACCACAAGAATCTATACATGATATGTTATAGCCTGGATCACATCATCTCCGTGAGCGAAAACAAAGACCGGCACGTCTGAGTCGAAGACAATACTGAGGTATCGACTATTGTCTCCTCTTATACAACAAGTGTTGACTCGTCTGTTGCCCAATACGACTAGCAATAACATTCATCATAAGCGTAACGTTTTTCTATTTTAAGTACACGCTTAATGCATGATATTGGATTTAACATACAAATTTCATTGACAAGAATGCTACTATAAGATATGCCCACAAGCTTTTACAATAGAAGTAAGAAGTAATTAAGTACTTTCAAATTTACGCTACAACAAATTTCACTTATTTGGACGAAACTTATTTTGAAAAAATCATTTTTCTATCAATATATATATACCATGGAGTCAAAAGTTAATATTTGTCACAATTTACCACGCAAGATGAATAATTGAGACAAATTTTAAATTGTCGTCTTTTTTCGTCACGATACAAATTAAAATTATGTCAAACTTGTATCTATCAATATAATTGGTCATAATTTATCTTGAAAGATGAATAATTGAGACAAATATTTAATTGTCTTCTTTTTTATTCATCATGATACAAATTAGAATTATGACAAACTAGTATTTATCAATATAATTTGTCACAATTAACGTAAAGGCAAACTTCTCTCGTGTATATCATGATAAACTGTTAATATCGTTAAATTTTTTTCTCGAAAGCTTCGTTATTATCACGAAAGTAATCTTAACAATAATTTTTTATAACCAAAATAAATAACCCCACATAAAGTGAAAAGGGGAAGATTAAGTGATTGATTGAAATATCCAATTGTAACAATATATATTCATTAATTATTATAAGTTCGTAACCATTGACAAAATTAAAAAAAAAAATCGCTTATATATAATTATTTTCATCATAAACCTGATATTTTTTATTTTAATCATATGAAAAGTGTTATTCAATTGTTTTTATATGGTAATTAGTATTTCAATAATTTAGTACGATAAATATTACAATTATTTATGAAAAAAATAATAAAACTTAATTTTGAGTATAATTAGCTAAAAATAATTAATTTTTTAAAGGTATAATTATTTTAATCTCTTAATTGAAATAAATATCTAAAATGACTTTCAATTTTAAAAATAATATTTACAAAAAGAACACGATTTTAGAAAGATATAATTATTTTACTCACTTAATTCAAGGAAATATCTATATTTTCGTTCAAATTTTAAAAGTAATGAAATACTAGGTCAAAGAATCATTAAAACGGTAATAAATAAATATTTTATTATAAAAAAATAGAAATTGTGATTGCCTTTTATCATCAATAATTTTGTAAAGAATTTCTACTCCATTCAGTCTCGTGGGTTGGTGAGTGTGGATATCGTCAATTGTCTCGTGTGGTGCTCTAATTGGGTAGCCAACTTTCTAATTCCACCTATTAATTTTCCGATGCATTTTTCCCTAAAGATAGCTCTTTCTGCTACCATGGATTTTGTTTTTGTTTACATATCAAATTAATTTGAAATCTATCTTATTATTAGGAACAAGAACTTTTGGAGGAAGCAGACCATAAGGAGGAAACAGACAAGGGAAATGAAGATGAAATTGATGTTGATAATGACCCAAATAAGCCCCATAGAGATAAAACTATTTTATGAAACACACAGGAAGAAGGGCGGTATTTGGATCCATCCGAAGGCACAAGATAACTACGTAAGTAAAATATATTCTTAAATTTTAAATGCTTATCGTTTGTCTAACATCGTTTACGTAGGAAGCAACAATTACCCATTGGAAACAATTTTGTGAAGACGGTAACACTACTCTCACCGGAAAAGATGTTGTGGATAAAATTTTAGGACAAGGCCTGGAAAATTTAGAAAGTCGAGTTCATCGATGCCATATGTTCAAGTACGAGAAGATATTTAGACAATAGAGTCAGAGCGGCACGCTCGGAAGTTGTTGAAAGATAAAATCGCGAGTCAACAAGTGACAATCGGTGAACTACGGAAATCACATGGGGAGCTCACTCGTATTATCAAGTCGTTAGTTTCTCCGTTTGGTGTTGGAATTTTTATAATTATTTTTTATTTTATTTCGATTTGTTTAAAAAAAACGGGTTGTATGTTAACTACGAGACACTGCATGATAGCCCATTTCTGTTTGGGTGATCTATGGGCTTTTGCGGCATCTCGATTTTGTTATTGATGTGGGCAGGACGACAACTCGGTGTAGGCCGAATGTCGACGGAAGCCCGTAATGGAAGGACCCGTCACATTTAGAATAGTGCTAGGTCCCCTCTCCCAGTGATGAATCAATTAGACAGTTCCATCGGCCGTCTCTTCAGGAGGGAGGGGAACACCTAGGACACCTTGTTGGTGTTTCTTGCAGAACGTACTGGATCTCGGCTTCTGCATATTTGGGAACATGATGCAAACATGTATGCTTCTATTTTCTCTCTATTTTGTGTCCCAAATCGATTGCGGCGATCTTGGTTTGCGACTAATTAGCTGACATGTGGTATCAGTGCAACCACACGTTGATTTGAAATATTGTTTGTTTATCAATTCTTAAAATTGATCGAGGGTTCCGATTTAGGGTATAAGAAATCCCATATTAGATTTACAATTTCAATTATTAAGAAAAAAAGGTTGTTCTCGAACACTTTGCTTTATCAAAGTCGAAACTAGGTTTAAATTGAATTTGTTTTCAATTGATTTGTTTTTGTTTTTTTATTTATGAAACCACTTTTAGGAGATTATGTATTTAAGTTATTAAATAGTAATTAAAAGAATCCCACATATTGAGGAATCATGGGTTTACAAGTTAAAATAATAATAATAATAATAATGGACCGTGGGTTCACAAGATTGAAATAATTCAATTTAAACAAAATAATGTCAAAATATTTTACAAAATTTAAACAAAATAATAATAATAATAATTCAGATTATCTTGATACTTTTGATTAATTTATTTTTTGATGGCACAAATAATTTTCTGAATATATGTGTATAAAGGACTAGGTGGCGATATTACTATCGGCCATTTGTGGATAAATTATGCTGGGTTGTTTTCTAATTCATGTGAGTGAGCAACACATTATTTTGTGTGAGTGAATATGTGGGGTGACTTCAAATTTGTGTTGTAAGTGTTTGGTTGCCAAAGTGGCTCGTTTGTTGTGACTGGTGAGTTGTCCCATAGGCATGTGCATTTAGGATAAGTGAATTTCGGATTTGTGCTTCGGTTGTTTTATTGCCAAAGCGACTCCACTCGTGTTTCTTACAATCGCACATGTTCACTGTAAATGAGGTGTCTCATATTTGTGCTTTGAGTGCTTGGCTGCCAAAGTGGCTCATTCATAGTGGCATGTGGGATTTTCTCGGACTTGTTGAGAGTTACTATAGTATCTTGACTTTGCTGGTGTGGGGTCGCTCTGCCCAAAAGTGTTGGATTTTTACATTTGGCTTTGTTTGAGATTCTTTAGTTGATAGTCTGATTCATTGACTATTACAATTCTTTTGTTCACTCATATGTTGTTGCCTTTTATTTTCAATCACTCTTGCTTTGAACATACTAGTGTTGGTGTTGTTGAGATCCTGAATGGATTGAATTATAATAAGTGGAACGACTAACTTCTGTATGCCCTGGGATTTGTCAATCTGGATCTTGCTTTGTTGTGGATCGCCTTGCTCCACTTTCAGAGGCTAGTACTCCAACGGAAAGGGAGTATTTTAACAAGTGAGAGCATTCAAATTATATGAGCCTTCTAGCCTTGAGGAGATCAATCTCAGAACATCTGTTGAGTGGGCTACATGAGACTGCTACTGCTAGGGAGTTGCTCACTGCTATTGGAGAAAGGTATCGTGTTCCCGATATGGCTGAATCTAGCGTCCTTCTGAAAAAGTTGACGAGTATATCCTATGATAATGTGGGACGAGTGAGAGACTACATCCTGAAAAGCCTTAAAATTCCTCTACTAGATAAGTTCATTATTCTTCATGCTCTCAATTCCTTGCATCCGAATTTCTCTCAAATCAAGACTGCTTTTATCTCCTAAAATAAGAGTTGGACTGTTAATGATTTGATTAGTAAGTGTATAGCGGAGGAGGAGAAACTTAAGAGGGAGAAGATGGAGAGTGCTTCCCTTGTGTATTCCTCTAGACCTTCTTTTGTGAAGGGTAATGAGCATTCTAAGCGTTTTCATCTCAGTGCTTCTACGAATAAGGCTTTAAGAGCCATGGCTACGATCAAGGTGAGGAAGGTCTTAAGGCTGTATTTAAGAAAGATGTCAAATGCTTCTATTGTCAAAAGATGGGACAGTTAAAGAAAGATTGTTTTTAAGCTAGAGGCTCGACTTGAGCAAAATTAGTCCAGAGGTAACGCATTTGTTTTTGTCTGTTTTGAGTCAAATCCAGTTGATGTCTCACCTAGCTCTTGGTGGATTGATAGTGGTGCTTTTGAGTGGTTCAAGAGCATAAGGAAACCAAGTGAGACGGAGTCAAAGCTTAAAGTGGGAAACGATGTTGAAGTTAAAGTCGAGTCCATAGGAGTTGTCTATCTTGTTCTAGAGTCAAATCATGTTCTCATGTTAAGAAATGTCTTTTATGTTCCCACTATTAGATGAAATTTGATTTTCTATTTCAGCTTTGAACTCCAGCGGTTACTCTTTTCTTTTCAAACGAGGTTCAGTTCAATTGTCTTTGAATTCTCATATTGTTGGTTCTGGAATTTTAAATAATGGATTATTTAACTTGATTTTGATTCTTGTTCCTTTGTAAACTTTTCTGTTGAGTCGAGTTACTCCAAAAGATCCTTGTCTATTAAACATTCATGTTTGACATAAACGTTTAGGTCACATATTGAGAGAAAGGACTCAAAGGCTAGTCAATGGTGAAATTCTACCTTCTCTTGGTTTAGTGTTTTAGAAACTTGTGTTAATTGTATTAGAGGTAAATTCACAAAGTCTAAGAAGAAAGGATCTATTCGTACTTTAGAGCTTTTAGAAATCATTCATACTGATATCTCTAGACCTTATCTTACTACCTTGTGTGGAAACAAATATTTTATAACATTCGTCGATGATTTTTCTCGATATGGGTATCTCTATTTCATTAAAGAGAAGTAAGAAGTTTTAGAAAAATTCAATATTTTTAAACCTGAGGTCGAGAAGCATTTAGGAGAAGTCATTAAGGAAGTACGGTCTGATGATGGTGGTGTGTACTATGGTAGACAGGATGGTTCTGGACAACAAATAGGACAGTTCACCAAGTACTTACAGGAATGTGGGATTATCCCACAGTATACCATGCCTTATATGCCCGAACAAAATGGTGTGGCCAAAAGGCGGAATGGCACCCTTATGGATATGATGAGAAGCATGATGAGTAGTAGGTCTAACCTACCGAGTTTTTTCTAGGGTGAAGCGCCTAGATCTGCTTTATACATTCTTAACCGTGTTCCTTCAAAATCTGTTCCTAAAATACCTTTAGAAATTTGGACTGGTCATAAACCTAACCTTAATCATCTTCGTGTGTGGGGGTGTCCTGCTGGGGTGAAAATTTTCAATCTCAATATGAGTAAAATTGATCCAAAGAATACTTGTTGCTTTTTCATTGGATATCCTAATTGGTCTAAAGGGGGTTCTATTGTCTTAATCATGGGAGGACATTGATTAACTCTATGAATGCTAAGTTTCGGGAGTTTGATGTCGCTGATGATGTTAGTAACGTTGTGTTGATGGTGCTGATACTTTTGAGCATAATGAGAGAGTATTTTTTCCTTTCCCTATCCCACGTAAGGATGTATCTATTGTGCCCAGTGACGTTATTGAACATCCTATTGTTAATGATTTTTCTGCACAACTTGCGTCTTCTTCTCGAGATAACTCTCATGAAGTTCCTGTTAGGAGGTCTATTAGACAAAGACGACCCGCTATCAATGATGACTATGTTGTTTATCTTGGGGAATCTGATATTAATCTTACAGATCCTATAACTTATTAGGAGGTTGTTGCTAGTTTCCAGAGTAGTATGTGGCTTGATGCTATGAGAGATGAAATGCATTCTATGTCACAGAATGGTGTATGGGAGCTTGTGGATTTACCTAATGACCATCATCTAGTTGGGTGGAACTGGGTGTTCAAAACTAAGCGGGATGCCAATGGAAAGGTGGATCGCTATAAGGTGACATTGCTAGCGAAAGGGTTTACCCAACAACCAGGCATTGATTATACCGAAACCTTCTCTCCCGTTTCTTCTAAGGATGGTTTTCGCATTATTATGGTCTTGGTTGCACATTATGATCTTGAACTACATCAGATGGATGTTAAGACTGCATTTCTAAATGGTAGTTTTGAAGAGGATGTTTATATGGAGCAGCCAGAAGGCTTTGAGGAAATTGGTAAGGAGAAATTGGTCTTTAAACTTAGGAAGTCCATCTATGGTCTAAGGTAAGCATCTCGTTAGTGGTACTTGAAATTTGATGAAGTAGTGACTTCTTTTGATTTTATTGATATTTCTCTGGTCTTTCATGTTGAGGTTATCTTCCTTGCTAGTAGTGATGTTGGTTTGCTACATGAAACTAAAATGATGTTGACAAGGTCTTTTGATATAAAAGACCTCGGGGAGGCGTCTTTTGTTCTCGGGATAGATATATGCCGAGATAGATCTCATGGGCTATTAGGACTCTCTTATAGGGCATTTATTAACCAAATGCTCAAACGATTTGAGATGGAGGGTTGTAAGCTAAGTGTTGTGCCTGTACAAAAAGGGGGACAAATTCAATAAAAATCAATGTCTCAAGAATGACTTCGAAAAGAAGTCGATGGCGAATGTACCTGATGCTAGTGCCGTTGGGAATTTAATGCATGCACAGGTATGCATTAGGTCGGATATCGCTTTTGCAGTGAGTGTTCATGGGAGTTATCAATCTAATCCAGGTCCCGATCATTAGATGGTTGCCAAGAAAGTCATGAGGTATCTAAAGGGGACACATGATTATATGCTTGTGTTCAGGCGCTCATACAATCTTTAAGTAGTGGATTATACTGATTTTGATTTTGGGACATGTCCAGATGATAGGAAATCTACTACAGGATATATATGCATAATGGCTGGAGGCGCAATTTCTTGAAAAAGTGTTAAACAAACTATGACAGCTTCCTCCACTACGCAAATAGAGTTTGCGGCATGTTATGAGACGGTAACACATGCTATTTGGCTTAAAAATTTCATACTAGGGCTAGTGATTGTTGATTATATATGCAGACCACTGAGAGTATTTTGATAGCTGCGCGGCTCTGATGATCTCAAAGAACAATAAGAGTTCTAGTAGTTCGAAGCATATAGAGATCAAATATCTCGCTGTCAGAGATTATGTAAAGAAGGGGGATGTTGAGATTGAACACATCCGCACTGACGCAATGATTGCAGACCCATTATCCAAGTGACTACCACCGGGTATTTTTCAGGTTCATTTTACTATTACGGAGGTTGTAGAGTCTTTTGATGTACTTGGTTAGTGGGAGTATTTGTTTTAATGGTTGGACATCGACATTTGTATGATTTGAGACACTTGGTTGTTTCAATATTATATGATGATCATCTAATATTCATTTTGTTAAATATTACATGTGCACAAGTTTGAAAGTCTCAAGATATGGTGTTTATCTTGCGCATGACGGTTTGTCAAATTAGTATGTCTCTGATAACACCATTGAGGTTCTTGTGAGGTTTATATTTGAGACATATGGTGGTATTAGTGCCAGTTTATTTTATCCGGTGCCTTTGAAGTATTAAGGTTACGGATGTGTACTCTGATTTCACGGAGGTATGCGAGTTACAGAGTTTTTCTTTGGCATCTGTGAAACATAAAGGTTATAGAGGGATTTTCCTGACTTCTAAGAAGTATAAAGGTTACAGGAAAATTTGTAGGATCGACCAAAGATAACATTGCTATGATCATCTGAGGGATATTGTTTTGGCTACACCACCACATTGACGTACTGACGTTAGAGTTGTGTATGCTTGTGATCATGGTTGTCCAATGTCGTTGAATGATGTAACGACGACCATGGTCATATATTGTCGGGGTTGTTTTGAGATGTTATCCCGTATATTGGTTACTACGATATGGCCATATTAGTGCACAGGCCGAGAGTCGTTTTAAATCTAAATGTTTCGAACTTTGAAATTAATCATAGCCCAATGTGGCAGAATGTTGGAATTTTTATAAATATTTAATTTTATTTTATTTCTTTGTTTTAAAATTCCTTTGGGCTATAATTATTTGTTTTGCTTTTGGTTTTTTAAAACGGGTTGTATGTTAACTACGCGACAATGCATGGTAGCCCCATTCGGTTTGGGTGATCTATGGTTTTGGGGCGTCTCGATTTTGTTATTGACGTGGACTGGACGGGAACTCCGTGTAGGCCAAATGTCGACGGAAGCCCGTGATGGAAGAGTCCATCACATGTAGAATAGAGCAAGGTCCCCTCTCACATTGACGAATCAATTACACAGTTTCATCGGTCATCTTGTCAGGTGGGAGGCGAAGACATAGGGCACCTTGTTGGCATTTCTTGCTGATCGTACTGAATCTCGGCTTCCACATATTTGATTATTTGGGATCATGGCGCAAATAGGTACGCTTCTATTTTCTCTCTGTTTTATGTCCCAAATCGACTACGACGATATTGATTTGCGATTGATTAGCTTACATATGGTACTTCAAGCGGTTCTTAGTAGGGGTGAGCGTTCGGTATTTCGGTATTCCGAAATACCGAATACCGAACCAAATTTCAAAGACCTTAAAATTTTGGATCAGGATCCCAATCCCGAATTTAAAATTCGGTATTCGGTAAAATACCAAATTTTAATTCGGTATTCGGTAAAATACCGAATTACCGAATTTTTTCCTTACTTTAGTATGGCAACCAAGTAAATTCAGGAACAACAATATTTAGATCTCCATTAAACAATAATAATACGACATTGAGTCCACATTTAGAACAAGAAAAAGAGAGTTTAGCTGCTTCCACTAATACTTCATCCGAAATAGTTGGGTTTAACACTTCAATTGAAGAATGCTAAGCAAAGATTCATATTCAATGCTCTAGACAAACAAAAATCATAGGCTATTTTCTTCACGTGCATCCATCAAATCATGTTGTAGTAGATGAAGAACGTTAGCCAGAGGTGTAAAAATATGAGCAGTTCAACAGGCAGGGCACGAGATGGATACCATGATGTTGACACCCACACCACTTATGTGTTTGTAGTAGAACAAGTCCCCCTTGATTGCGAATCTATAAATAGTGCCGCCATTTCTAAAAAAATGATCCAAATCTATAAATATTAATATATAAACAATAGTAATTTTATACAAACTAATTATCAAATATTACCACCATCAAATTTCTCTTGTTCCAATGGGTCCTCTTCAATTCCTTCTTGTATATTTGATCCACGAAACCAATCTTGGGTACATAGAATGCCTCCATAGTCTTAGGTCCTAAAGAACTACGAAATGGATCAAGGATATGTCCACCTATTAAGTATAAAAAAATATTAGGAGAAAAAATATGAAAATAAAGAATTCATGTACAAGATGATAAAATAAGAACAATCACTTGTACTAAATGCATATTCCGATGCGACGGTAGAGATAGGCATGGCCAAAATCACGACCAATTTGAGACACAACCAGAAATCTTATAGCATTGACTTTCTAAAAAGCAAGAATGTCAAATTTCACACTGTTTTTAATCACTTCTCTATCATCAGCCAAATATTTTTGTAACTCCAACTTGCCATCTCCACCCCTTCCATCTTTCTTTCTTTTGTCAAAACGTTATAATCTTTCCAACATTTTCAATTCACTACGTAACACAGAATCAGATTCCAAGTACTTTCATGTTCAGATCACTATCAATAGTATCATCTTTATGTTCAGCGACCCATCTCTTCTTGTAGTCATCAAACAATGCATTCAAAGTATCTTTCACTTTTTCAATCATTGCATCGGCTTTATCATATCATTTAAACAAAATTCCAAGTATTCCATCTTTGAACGAGGATCGAAGACAATTGAAATGAACAACAATATATTTATCTTTTCCACATTTTCCCAATATTTCTCATACTTGCATTTCATATTGATAGCCATTGTAGCCATTTCCAGATCAGTGGACGTGTCCCATTCTTTCAAACACTCCTCAAGAGTCACCATCTCATGGAAAAAACAATTGGAAATAATAAACTTTCATGCAGAAACTTTCAATGTAAGTTCGTAAAATTGCTTGAAAAGTGGGACTAGTCATTGAACATTGTCCCAACCAAATGAGTCCGGGACCATGCATATACTATTTTCATTTTCGAGATCACTTCTTAAACATGCATTCTGATAATCATATCTCACAAATGCTTTCTCATGCTTAAGTGTTGTACTTAACATTAGATAAGTAGAATTCCATCTAGTTGGAACATCTAGCACAAAGCACACTTACTGTCAATATTTTCTGCTTCAATGCATTCTTTGAACTTTGCTCTTCTTTGATAAGATCAGCTAATGTAATTCACAATCTCCCTAACTCGTTTCACGGAATCAGAAATCAACCTTAACCCATCCTTGACAATCAAGTTGATGATATGAGCAACTAAATCACACTTCAAAACACTTCCAACCTTATTGCAATATTTATCTTTCAGAAAGCGAACAACAACATCATTTGAACTGGCATTGTCTACCGTTATAGTAAAAATATTCTCAAATCCCCAATCTCGCAATCATTTATCAATAGCAAGTCCAATATCCTTTCCCCTATGGGAAGAAACTTTAGTGAAACTTATGACCCGTTTATGTAAAACCCAATTTTCATCAATGAAATGCACAGTCAAACACATGTAGTTATCACTTTGCGCTAAGGAAGTCCATGTATCAGTTGTCAAACAAACTCTTTGCTTTCAGTTTATGAAATACCTTCTCAACTTCTCTTTTTCACTGATGAAAATATCAATACAATCACGTTGAATTGTCCATCTTGAAGGTACTTTAAATTTTGGACACACAACGGATATAAATTCAATAAACTCAGGACGAGAGATGAATCAGAATGGCAACTCAGCTGTTATAATCAACTTAGCTAAAGACTTTCGGATTGTTTCGGTATCGCACCTGAGATTAGTTATAGTGTTTCCACTAAGATCGCCCGCTGGTTTCAATGCAAGAATACTTTGAGATATATCAGCATGTTGAATCCTTTCTTTGCACGCTTTACTATGAGTTTTCAACCAAGAAGTTCCATTTTTTTTATGTATCAACTCGTAATTCTGCTTTGCAAAACTTACATCTAGCCATCATTGCACCATCTTGAGTTTGAAACTTCTCATAATCACCCCAAAAGGCTGACCGTGGGGCCATTTGCTTTGTTTTTTTACTAGATGTTGCTGTTGAATCTGATTGACTTGATGGCGGTATTGGAGGAATCGATGGAATACTTCATTCTTCCGTTATTTGTGTGTTACTGAAAACAAATAGACAGAGTTAATAAACAAAGAACATAAAAGAGAAAAAAGAAAAGCTACACAGATTAAACACCCATGGTATAACCAAAATTCATGGCCGGTCAGGTTAGCCAAAAACAATAATAACAGGACAGGAACATCAAAGTTTAACAGAAAATGCCAAAGCTATAATCCATGACAACGTGCACAGGTGGGCATCTCACGAGGTTGAGCCGCCCCTGTGAGATGCCCCGATCTGTCCGAGTCGCAGAAACATCGTCAACAAAAATCGCATATCAACTACAACCAAATCAACATGTCAGAGGGTGGAAAGCTGGTAGTCCATCCCCTGTCCTTTCGATTGGGTTTCAAAGAGGATACAAATCACTAAGAACACAATGTTCTTCATCATCGTCCTCATCATGTTCGTCCTCATCCCAAGTAAACAAACACAACCCCAACCCAAGAAAACCCTCAAACTAAGGCACACAAACACAGACGGAAATCAACAATCAAACAAAAACCAGTCACTCACCTGGCACAGAAACTGCTGGAAAACCTAAAATGAAATCCTCAAACTTGGTCCCAATCTGAAAGAAAGCCCCCCCAAGTAACAAAAAATCAATCCCCAAAACGAAATCCCAAAGTTCTAAGGAATTTGATGAGAGGTCCTCCCAGACCCAGGCGAATGCTTATCTCCGAAGCGGGCGAGGCCAACGACAAGGAAGCGAAGAGGAAGACGATGAAGCGGAGGCGATGAAATGGGGGAAAAACTTGTGGGTAAGGAACTCGTGGGTCGGTCGGCTGGGCATTACAGGTTGTGGACTTTGCTTTCACGTGGGTAAGGAACTCGTGGGGAGAGTAACTCGTGGATCGGTGGGCCGAGAACCAAATCAAATGTGAACTTTCCTTTCATGATGAGAGGAGGCTTTGTCAAATGGGGGCCCAAATTGTTTTACCCCTATAAAAATTCGGTATTCGGTAAATACCGAAGTTTAATTTTCAATACCGATCCCAATACCGAATACCGTTTTAAAAAAAACGTACCCCAAATCCTGATCCCAATACCGAATACCGTTTTAAAAAAAACGTACCCCAAATACCGATCCCGAATTCTCGAAATTTTAAAAAATCGGGATTAGATTCGGTATCCCGAAATTTTTGCTCTCCCCTAGTTCTTCGTCGTTGCTAGTCTTCTCATATCCTTTCATTTTTAATCAGTTTTTATTTTTTTTTATTATATTATGAGCTCTCCTCCTTCCCTTTCATTTTTAATCAGCTTTTGATTTTTTTATTATATTATGAGAATTATTGGACTGATTATTGGTGACATCAGAAATATATTGATGGTTGATTTAGATTCATCATAATCTTTCAAATTTTTTGTTCTCTTCCATTCAAAGTTTAATTGATCTTATCTTGAAATTATTTAGATAAATTTTATTTTTCTTTTAATATTGATGCCAAATGTAAAAAGCATGCTTTGCTCCTTGCGCTTTGCGCTTAAAGCGATTTAAGATGATTGTGCTTCGGGTACTCTGGCGCTTTAACAACTATGATCAAAAGTACTCATATTTCTTTTATTTAAGTTAGTTTTTAGAATTAAAGTTTGTAAATTTTATTACACTTAATCGTTAAACTTTCTATAAGTATTGATTTTAGTTTTTTATCTAAAAGTACGATTCAGTAAAAAAAAAATTCTTATATGTTTAAACACATAATTAAAATATTTTTCATAATTTGAATATAATTTTGTGACGGAAATTTTTATAGTTATTTATTATATTTTTTATCATAGATAATAATTAATAAAAAAGTATATATAAGTAATGTAATAGTGATAAATGAGATGCTTATGGTGGCACTTTCATTCGTCACAATTATCACCTTTAAATTGACAATTTGTTTCGTCATAATATTTAATTGGTACTTAATTAAATTATTTTTTCGACAATTTTATTTGCCATAATAACCGCACTTATATTAATAACTTTTTTTGTCACCATAAATTTTTAAATAAAATAATTAAAGTAATTGTGAAAAAATAGAACTTTTCGTTGAGAATTTTATCGGTCACGAAAAATTACGTTAGTATCGATGAATATAATGTTGTCACAATAAACTTAATAGAAAGAGGAAATTCAGACAAATTGAATGAAATTTGTCTCGATAATCTAATCCTTTTATATCAACAGAATCTTGCAATTACGATTATTCAGCCATTATGTGATGAGCGTGTGCACGATCCGACTCCTATTTTGTAGTAACCATGCACGTCGTGTTTCAGTTGACTTTTCTAGTTTTGCCTCGTGTCCAGCTCCACTAACGTATACGGACGTGGTTTAAACGGGATCTCGATTAGTGAGAAGTTATTATGTCTCGAGCTGTAATAGATTTGCCTATGGCGTACTCAAGAGACACTTCTCGAATAGCATTGGCCTTGCGCCTCTGCCCGGGAAGTACTTGTCGACTCGCGCAAATTTCTCGAGCAGAGTTGATATTAGGCCCTGTTCGTCTTAAATGGAGCTCGCATAGAGTTGATATTAGGCCATGTTCGTCTTAAATGGAGCTCGCACAGAGTTATACTTCTTTGGCCCATTGAGGACGAAGCCCGAGAATTAGTGTGTGTGAACAACCTCTTTGTAAAATTGTCCGGGGTAAGAAGAACGAACACAAGAGTTTTGAAAAATAATGGGCCGGAAGCCTTTGGGCCACCCCAATCGCCTGAATAGCAGTTTATTGGATGTCCGTGTCCCCCTCCTTTTTTATTAACAACTTTTCAATAGGTGGAATAAGAAAATTATTAGGATTAGACGGTGTCAATGTTTGGAAGATTAATATTGAAACAAAGGATTTAGGGAAATTGTTGTTTCTTGGTAAGGTAATGTAAAAAGAGATTAGGCGAAGCGTCGTCAATTTGATAAATCCTTAATGGACCAGCCGAAAGCCAGAATTAACGGGATAAGTGTGGTAGCCAACAAGGAGAAGAAAAATAAAGATGGTATCATGAACGATCGTATATGCATGATTTTTCTTCGAACAAAATAAATCTTTTGCTTCTAATACAATGAACTTGTGACATGTCAACACTATCCCCACGCTTTTAAGAAAAAAACATAAAAGAAGTGATTAAACTCAGAAAGGGAAGTTACTGAAATGATTGAATAGATTGGTAATTAGTGAATTTACCTAATATTAAAAAAAAGTCTTGCACTAAGGTTTTCTTCGTAAAATTATTATGGGAAAAATGAACAACTACTTTAATTATTTCTCCACGCACCGTCGACACATATCTAGCTTTTCTTATTTGCTTCAGTAAACTAATCCAAATTAATTTTGCAATATTAATTAGGCAAATTATTGATATTTAGCCTCAACTATTGGCCAACTTTATGTTTTGTCATATCGTTTAAAAATTTTTGAATTTGGCCTTATTTTAATTTACTTTTCGATTTGGCCTTATTCGTAACGGACGTTAGGAGGAGCCGACGTGTCACTAACGTCCTTTTTTTCTCTTCCTACGAGGATCATAATATAATATTTTTTACCTACGTGGACAAAGGAGGGGGGAGAAGAGCAGGGAAGAGGGGGAGGGTATTCCCAAAGGAGGAGGGAGAAGAGCGGAAAAAGGGATTCGCAGAGGGGGAGGGGGAGGGAGTGGGTGCAGGGGGGAGAGGGGAGAGGGGGCCGTGGGTGTGGGGGCGAGGGGGAGGGGCGGGAGTGGGTGTGGTGGCGAGGGGAGGGGGGCCGTGGGGGTGGAGGCAGGGGGAGGGAGGGCCGTGGGTGTGGAGGCATAACTACACGTCAGAAGACTACGTAGACATAATATTACAGACGTTAGTGACACGTCGGCTCCTCCTAACATCCGTTACGAATAAGGCCAAATCGAAAAGTAAAATTAAACTAAGGCCAAATTCAAAAATTTTAAACGATATGACAAAACGTAAAGTTGGCCAATAGTTGGGGCTAAATATCGATAATTTGCCAATAAACTAATAATTTTTAAAAATTTTAAATTAAATTGAAGAAAAATTTTATTATCGAATATTATTATTTGAAATATATATATATAATTATGAGGTGATTAAAAAAGAAGTATGAATAAAATGGTTATAAAAAATAGGCAAAATATCGATTTTTGGCCCCAAGTATTGGCAAACTTTTCGATTTTGCAAATCGTTTCAAAATTTTTCAATTTGGCCTTAAATCGATGACACTTTTGTATGAGGCCTTATTTGTGACGGACGTTAGATTTTTGACGGAAATGTTGGTGAATTATTTACGTGGCATTGACATTAATATTTTTTGTCTTACGTGGAGTTACCTGGTGGGAGGAATCACAGGTTAACATCAAATCGCAGAAAGAGGGGTTAGAGTTAGGGTTCTTCAGGAAGGAGATTTGGGTTTTTTCTCCCATGGCTTTCGTTGGCGATCCTTGAGGCGTTGTTGCACGATTCCTTGGTTTTTCTCCTCCAGGTAAGTGTAAAAAGAAAGGGGAAGAAATTGGGGATATGGTTTGGGTTAGAAATCGGGATTATGTTTGATTTTGTCTTCCCTCGCTCGATTCAATCGTTAAACAATGTGAGGTTGGGGTTGCGCGTTCTGTTTGTGGGGTTGCGCTGTGTTAGTGGGGTTGGGGTTGCGCGCTGTGTTTGTGGGGTTGAGATGTTTTTCGTGTTGTGGTGGTTTGGTTGGTTTTCTGTAAGTGCGCTGTGTTGGGGAATGCGTTATGTTGTTGCTGCTTTCTATAGTCTGTGTGCTTCGCTTATTTTTCATAAATGCGTATACGCAGGTACGATGAGTGCTTCCGGGAGTTTTGACACTTGTGTTGGTTCTGTAAATTCATCCTGTGATAGTAGTGAAAGGAGGTGCAAACATGGGGTGCGAGCTGTATTGTATACCTCATGGAGTAGAACTAATCCTGGGAGACGATTCTTTCGCTGTCGAATGTGGAAGGTGGTATTGTAGTTGTTACCGTATTGTATACCATATGGCTGACTGTTACTGACTGATGTTGTGTGTTATAGGATGATGACTGTGGCTATTTTAGGTGGTTTGATGAGGTTGTACCTGCACGACAGAAAGAGGTGATATTACAGCTTCTTGAGCAGAAGAAGATGCTAGAAGATAACATGGAGATTTTGCAAAAGAGAGAAGGCGCAATGGAATCGTTGATCAAGCATTTAGAAGCTGAGATTATCAAGCAGAAGATGATGAAAAAAAATAGATGTATGTTTCTTAGGTCATGGATGAGAGTGTTACTGATAGTTGGTGTAATTAGTGTTGTTGTATATGAATCATTGAAGTAGGTGTTATGTGATTAGTGATTGGATATGTTATGTTATTTACTGAAATGGAGATTATGTTGACTTATGTTGACTCACCAGATGAGGTTTATTATGTACTTAAAAGGACCAATTTCATAACGAAACACATATTGTCATAACAACCTGAATCTGGACATGAATTTCTTACAATCCTGTTCCATAACAAGCTCATTCTTACATAGCGAACACAGATAACATAACAACCAGATGACACACTCAGAATGACCCATCATCCGGGAGCATATCATCGTCAGAACTTTCATACTCAGAATGTTCAACTTGGTCACACTCAGAACCAGCCACACTACAAACTTCCACAGTGACAGAACCAGCTACTTCTTCAGCTTCGGGACAATTACCATCAACCCTGTCTTCGACAACAACATTTTCCATAACTACACTCGGTCCTGCCTCCGAGGATACCACACCTACTTCATCGTTCTCTGAATCATCACTACTTGTCAAACTAAGGCTGATATCAATACTGCTGCTACTAACCTCCTTCACAGCTTCATCATCAGATAGTACCTCAATCAATGGCCCTTCGTAATATACATCCACAGTGGCCCTATCGTTGCATGCATCACACATCTCCATTACATCCTTATCGTTAATTATCTGCCTACGACTACCATTGGGAAGCTGCCACCACATTGACCTAACATTGCATCCAGAATCTTGCCCAAAAGCCACTAACGTGAAGTATCCCATGAGGTCACAGTCCACATTCCCATACTTACAAATCTTGCCACCAACATGCATATCGACGTTAATACGCTTCATTCTCACCTGTCTACCCACATGCATTTCCAAAAAAACCGCATCTCACCCTTCCACCAAACCCACGCAGAAATACACCAACAACAGAAAACAATGGCGCAATACACTTACCTGGAGGATAAAAACCAAGGAATCGTGCAACAACGCTTCAAGGATCGCCAACGAAAGCCACGGGAGAGAAAACCTAAATCTCCTTCCTGAAGAACCCTAACCCTAACCCCTCTTTCTGCGATTTGATTTTAACCTGTGATTCCTCCTACCAGGTAACTCCACGTAAGACAAAAAATATTAATGTCAATGCCACGTAAATAATTCACCAACATTTCCGTAAAAAATCTAACGTCCGTCACAAATAAGGCCTCATACAAAAGTGTCATCGATTTAAGGCCAAATTGAAAAATTTTGAATCGATTTGCAAAATCGAATAGTTTGCCAATACTTGGGGCAAAAAATCGATATTTTGCCTATTAATTATAAATAACTTAACCAAATCGTCGGGCCATACGATGTATCTTCATCAGAGCAATTATTTTAAAATTATTGGATCTACGGCAAACTCATTAATAAATCGGAGAGCCTCCCGATCCATAGAATACTAAACAAGGTCTAAAATTTCTAATTTTATTATAAAACTCTTGTTATGGAAAAGAACTACGTAAATGCAGATTTAGTGGTTAAATTAATCATACGAAAAAGATAACCAGGTTAAAGTTACGAAAATTGAGATGATGGACGGACGCATTGCTACAATTGGGAGGAAAAGGAAAATCTGCCGAGGATATGGTATTACCCTTATCTTCCCATGAGGATCGTGTGCTAAAATAAGATACCGTAAGCTGTTTCTTTTTTCACCATTTCAGACATCGGTCGGCCATCACCTATTTTGTACTTTCGCCAATCGTGATTTATTTTACAGTCGATTATAACGCATATACGGAACAGGGAAGTTCGTTTTGTTTAGAAAAGTTCGTACCACATAATCCTAGAATGAACTTTCCGATAATGATTATAGTGGAGGCTCATTCGATAAGAAGTTTGTTCTGATTAGGATAGTTCGTACGATATGGTTGTGAAACGAACTTTCTTATAATAATTACAAGGGAGATTTGTTAGACATGAATTTAGTTTTATTAAGGATAGTTTGTACGGCATGGTCATTGAACGAACTTTCCAACAATTTTAATAAGGGAGGTTCTTTCTACATGAATTAGTTCTATTTAAGAAAGTTCGTACCAAGAGATGTTGGAACATACTTTCTAGTAATGAGTATAAGGGATGTTCGTTCGAAGTTCATTTTGTTCAAGAAAGTTTGAACCGCATGGTTTTGGACCAAACTTTCCTGTAATGATTATAGTGGATGTTCTTTTGACAGGAAGTTCTTTTTATTCAGGGTAGTTCGTACGACATGGTTGTGAAACATATTTTCCTGGTCTGATTACGTGAGAGCTCGTTCTGCTGGAAGTTCGTTCTATTCAGGAAAGTTTAATATCGGTATAAACTTTCTAGAACATAATGAACTTCATGTATAATGAACGTCGTCGGAACGAAATTTCATATTACATGGAAAGTTCGTTCCATTGGAATTTCGTTTTGTTTATGAAAGTTCACACCAAGAGATGCGCGAACGAACTTTCCTTTGATGATTTTAGGGGTGGTCTGTTGTTTTTTGGGTACTTCTTTCCTTGTCGTTCGGTTGGTCGATCGAAATGCACAAAATTAAGGAAATCACACATCTATTATCTCAACAACCGACGTAAAAAAAGTGATGAAAAAACTAAAGAACTGCATTTTCGATTGATGGTCGTTTCGATTGACATCTAAAATGCTAAGAATTTAAATACGAAATCGTTTTTAGTCGACCTTATACATTTTTATGGTCGACCGATGTTGACCAAAGTGCCAAAGTAAAAGAAAACATAATCTTTCGTCATTCTAACAAGATTTACCAAATACAAAAAAAAAAAAAAAGTTCCGATAAGAAAACTAACGCGGAGATGGTGTGAAAAGGGCGACGTAATATGGTTGGAAGTGTTTACATATGGGTAAGGGTTAACTAAAAGAGGGGAACCTGAAACGGAAACATGAACTATAGGGTAAGGGGAACGACAGATTGAGAAATAATCACCACGAATACATATTTCACCATCATGATAAAAGTAATTCGGATAGGCTCGTACGCTCCACGGATACAACAACACAACACCGAGAATAGTAACAAAGGCGAGGGACAATGCGAAAGATACAAACACACCACCACTAGTTGACATACTCAAACTCAATGACCCGACAAGTATTGTTTTACTTGTGTTGGTGTAACAATGGCACTAAGAGGGGGTGAATTAGTGTGATGGCCTTTTAGACTTTTTTAACTAATAGAACCCCGCAATAGAAGGTTAGGTTTTTGTAGGTTACAGAATCCTTATACACAGTAGATCCCAAAGTGAACTCCTTAATGAGTGAATGACTAGTCGAAGTCTGACAGAAGGTATCAAACACTCCTGCAAAAGGTATTGTAGATAGCCTTTCGGCTTTTCCAGAAAAGATGTACTAGCAGAAGGTACCGGGACGCTTCTGTAGTGTAGAAGATGATGTAGATAGCCCTTCGGCTTTTCTACTCACAGAAACCCGATGGGTTGTGATTAGTAACCTTTTGGTAGTGCACAAAGATTTGTAACTTCCAAAAACTCTCTGGTTGAGGTTATGGACTGAAGTCAGTGACTAACTCCACAATCCCTTTGGTTGGGGTTATGTAGAACGTGGCAGCTCCACGCAAGCACGTAGCTCTCGTGTTATCACACTTGATCGATATTTTAACGAACTCAAGGTTGTCATCCTCAAGCTGTTGTTTCATTCATAGAACCTTAGCACAACAACTTACTGCTTCTACATACTCAGCTTCTGCAGTTGATAATGCAACCGAAGGTTGCATTTTAGAGAACCATGATATCAACATGTTTTTCCCAGGAGTTAACAAGTGCTGATACATTTTTCGTCAATTTTGCAACCTGCAAAGTCGGCATCTGAGTATCCAATGAGATCAAAATCTGATCCTTTGGCATACCACAATCCGAGGTTAGCAGAAATTTTCAAGTATATGAATATTCTCTTCACCGCAGTCATATGATACTCTTTAGGTGCAGATTGAAATCTTGCACAAAGACATACGCTAAACTGTATTTCGCGTTTAGAAGTTGTAAGGTACAGAAGGGAGTCAATCATGCTCCGGTACAGCTTACTATCCACTTCCGGATCATTTTCATCTTTGTCTATCCTAGTGCTTGTAGCCAAAGAAGTCGACAAGGGTTTTGTACCTTCTAGGCCAAATCATTGCAGAAGCTGCTTAGTGTACTTTTATTTGATGTAGAAAGATACCTTCTGCAATTTGTTGAATTTACAATTCGAAAAAGAACGCGAGTTCTCTATCATGCTCATTTCGAACTCACTTGTCATGAGTTCTGCAAACTCTCTGCAGAGCTTATCATCGGTTGTTCCGAATATTATGTCATCAACTTAAATCTGGACCAACATAAGATGAATTTTTTTTTTTTGGTTTTTGAGGAAGAGTGTAATATCTACTCAACCTCTTCTATAGCCTTTTCTAGTAGAAAGGAGTCGAGCTTCTCATATTAGGCTCTTGGTACTTGCTTAAGCCCATATAATGCATTTGAGAGCTTAGAGATATGTTTTTCGTGCTTTGGATCATCGAATCCAGGAGTTGTTGAACGTATACCTCCTCGTTAATTTTGCTATTATGGAAGGCACTCTTCACATCCATTTGATACCATTTAAAGTTGTTGTAGGAAGCTCTAGATGAGCTACAAGAGCAAACGTCTCGTCGAAGTCTACTCCCTCTTCTTGGGAATATCCTTTTGCAACGATTCTTGCTTTATTTCAAACAACATTGCCTGACTCATTTAGTTTATTTATGAAAACCCATTTTTTTCTGATCACGAAACGGTCATCAAGACGTGGAACCAGAGTCCACACATTGTTCCTCTCAAAATGATTTAGTTCTTCTTGTATTGTAAAAATCCAATTTGGATTACTAAGAGCTTCATCAATTCCATCTGGCTCAATTTGGGATAAGAACACAGAATGTTGGTAGAAGTCATTAACAAAATATCGTGTCTGAATGCCTTTGTTGGTGTCTCATATGACTTAGTCAAAAGGATGAAGTCGTTTGTATAAGGATGGAACATTTAGTTCTGAATGTCGATAGTCCATACTAAAGGCATAAGCCTCTTTAGACGGATCAACGTTAAGTCCCTCAAATGCATTGATGAAATTTGTGGCAGAAGTATGTTCGTCCTTACAACATTTTATTGAAGGTTTATCTCTAGAGACTATGTCTTCTGCATGTTCCAGAGACACTACAGGTTCTGGAATATCTTCTGTTTTGTTAGATGAGTCATCAATTTTAATGTTGATGGACTCTTTAATTTTAGATGTCCTTTTATTAAGGAATATATAAGCTTTGCTAGTCGTAAAATATCTTAAAAAGACTCCCTCATCCGACTTAGCATCAAACTTTCCCAGATTTTCCTTAGTATGTCTCAATATATAGCAAACACTTTCAAATGGATGAAAGTATGAAATGTTTGGTTTTCTCCCACAAAGTAGTTCATAGGGAGTTTTATCCAACTTTGATCTAATAAGTACTCTATTGGATATGTAGCAAGCGGTATTCACAGCTTCTGCCCAAAGGTTCTGTGGAACCTTACTCTCACAGATCATGGTCCTTCCCATGTCCATTAGAGTTCTGTTTTTCCTATCCGCAACACCATTTTGCTGAAGAGTATAGGGAACAGAAAAAGGGCGATCAACACCATATTTGTTAAAGAAGGTTTCAAAATCACGGTAATCAAACTATGTACCATGATATATCCTTATAGCTTTTACAGAAGAGTTCAACGCATTCTGTAGAACTTTAACAGCTTTCAAAAGCCTCGAAAGCATTGCTTTTGTGGATGAGGAATTTAACCCAGGTAAACCTAGATTACTCATCGACCACTACAAGGCAATACCTTTTTCCTCCAACACTTTGAACTCTGGTAGGACCAAAAAGATCCATGTGCAGAAGGTCTAAAGATCTAGTTGTAGAAACTTCATTATTAGGTTTGAATGAGTTTTTGGTTGCTTACCAATAGAAGAAGCTTCACAGAAGCTGCTTTCATGCTCAAATTTGATGTTAGAAAGTCCCTTCACCGAAATCATTGAAGCAAGCATGGATAAGAACTGAAAGTTGGTATGACCTAACTTTCTATGCCAAAGATAGCTCTCATTTTTGACTAACAGAAGATAGTTTTTTGTATTACAGAAAATGTCAGGTGATAAAGAATAAAAATTCCTTCTACGTTTGAATAAAGCGAACTTTATTGTCTAACATACCAGAACAAAAATCTTTATCAAAGGTATACCGTTTATCACATAGCTGTCTATTTCTCAGCAAGTTGCGCTTCAGTTTTATCACTAGCAGAACATCTTCAATAACCATAGTTTCTGGAGTACAAATAATTCCAGTCCGAATTACATCACCTTTGTTGTTGTCTCCAAAGCTTACCGAACCTCCATTCTGCAGTGTGAGGTTGGAAAATTTTTAGGGATTATCGGTCATGTGCTTAGAGCACCACTATCCAGACCCATCGCTTTCTTCCAAGGCAAGCATAAGTCTCTTACCCATATTGGGTGCAGAAGGTTATTCCCTCTCCCGAAGAAGAGAACAATCGGTCGTTATATGACCTTTCTTGTTTTATTCAATGCACCAGAGTTCTCGTTGCTTAGAATGCCTATTCTTTTCGTCTTTTTTCTTGTTGAACCGTCGTTTGGAGGCCAACTTGAGAAGTCGCTTTGCAATCGTCGCAAGTTCATCATCCGTTTCGGCTTGAGCTTATGCTATTTCTCTTGTAGTTTTAAAAGCCACAAAGACGGGTTTGATGTCCTGGCGAGATGATTTCTTAATCACATAAAACATCAAAGAACTCATAAGTTGTTCTAGAGGGAGAGTAGTGAGGTCCCTTGCTTCCTCTATACCCATTTTCTTGACTTCCTAAGATCTGGACAAGGTGCACAAAACCTTTCTCACCAATTCTCCATTTGTGAATGACCTTCCTAGAAGTTCTAGGGCATTTACCTGAAGGGTCAGCCTCTCATACATCTGGTGGATAGTCTCATCACTTCTCATAGAGAAATTCTCATATTGATGAACTAAAATATTCATATTTGTTTCACGGATTTGACTCGTCCCTACATACATGGTGAGGAGCTTCTCCATGATTTCTTGTGCAGTATTGCACATAGAACTTTTGCAAACTCACTCGACGACATCGTATTAAATAGCAGATACTTTCCATAGAGCTGAGTCTCGTAAGTCTCTGAAATTTTCTAGTATAATGTCCTTGTGAGTCTAGTCGGTTTTCAATTGGTATAGATGGTATAGACCATTTTCAACAATGTTCCACATATCATCATCAAACGCTTCCATGTAAGATCTCATTAAGGTTCTCCAGTAAGAGAAGTCTTGGCCATTGAATTTGAGAAGATTACCCAATTGAGGTCGTCCAACAAAGTTAGCCATTGTTAAGTTCTGGCAGAGCATAGAGCTTTTTCAGACTTTCTGTAGAAACTCGAAGAGCTGAAAGCTTCTGTCGAGTGAAGACCGTTCCTCAACTAGCTGTTAGGCCTACGTTGTGGTGGGTTCTGATACCAATTGTTGGTGTAACAATGGCACTAAGATGGGGTGAATTAGTATAATGACCTTTTTAGACTTTTTAAAACTAATAGAACCCAACAGCGGAAGATTAGGTTTTCGTAGGTAAGAGAACCCCTGTATACAACAGATCCCGAAGTGACCGCTTAGTGAGCGAATGACCAGCCGAAGTCTGATCTACAATGTGCTTTTGTAATCCTAAGAAGGTTTCTTCTGTAACAGAAGGTTGATGCTTACGCTATCAAAGTTCTACAAATCTGACCACCCTAAGCGTGATCAGCAAGGTCTACTCCAAGATCTGAATGATACTTGTTGTAGCAGAAGGTTGTTACAGAACCTTTTAGGTTTCTACATTACCATGGGATGATCTACGAGAGCTAGGTTAGTGAAAACAACTCTAGAACCTGTGACGTTATTGTAGCTTTAGTGGTTTGCTGCGAGACCTTAGGATTCTCTGCTCAGACATTTGCATTGTGTCTGTTGATTTGCTTTTCTGTTAAGGTTTCTGTTGAATGCTTAGTGACACAACTGTTTGCGGAGAAAGTAAATGAGACGCAGAAGGTTTATAGTGGTTCGACAATTGCCTACGTCCACTCTTCATCCTTATATGATAGAATTCATTATTGAACACTTACTGCGAATACAAGACGGACATAAGAAATCAAATGATGGACCACCATAAGGTACCAAGACACTTCTGTAATGTAGATGATGATGTAGATTGCCCTTCAGCTTTTCTACTCATAGAAACCCGATGGGTTGGGATCAGAAACCCTTTGCGTTGTGCACAAAGATATGTGACTAACTCCAAAAACTGTATAGTTGAGGTTCTACACTGAAGACAATTACTAACTCCATTATCCTTGTGGTTGGGGTTCTATAGAACATGGTAGCTCAATGCAAGCACGTAGCGGCCCAACGCAGGTAGACAACCCCTCTGTCTAAGGGTGGATTTTCCCTTCGGCGGTTCCACAAACTGCATGGCTTCTCACCAACACTTCCTCGAAGTTTGGCTCATCAACAAGACATCCAAAAGCAGACAACACCCGTGGGGCTTCTCCAAAGCCTGTAGAGGCACGTCCCTACTGCAGAAACACCAATGTCGGTGCCTCACCGTGATCCTTCCAGACGCGACTCTTCTTTTGCTCACTGACATTGTACGTATACAACTTAACTTCTCCCTAAGCTTGATGCACGTCAGCCACGCCAAAGTGCAACCAGATCATTCGCGACCTCACTCATGCCCGGTCAAGTTGGTATCCTGGGCACCAGGCTTATGCAACTGAATGCTCAACCTCAAAGATAACAAAAGCTCACAAGTCTCTCAGGCTAAAATAATATAATTTCTCTCCAAATAGTGTCAGTCCTACTAACTAAACGTACTTCTATCTCATACAAGATACCAGAAAATATATTTATAGAAGGTACAATAGCCAACAGAAGGCTCTACAAAACAAGGAAATAAAATGTCAGCCAAATAAAACGTTTTCCCATTGTAAGAGATGTTCTGTATCACTTAAGAATCAATCATGCTATTTGGTCATGATTTTATTCACGAACCTAAGAAATAGGGCTTGTAGAATACTCAGACCAATAAGTTCCGTCGGGCTTCTATAAATGGAAATAAGATAATCTTGGTTTTCATAAGTGATTGACAGACCTGGTTACAAACACATGTGAGGTGCGTTAATATTCAGATGGGTTGTCCTTTGCCATGATTCATAACGAATTTAGACGTATTTAGATGTAAGAGAAAAGATTAATTGACCGTTAAATAGTTTCAGATTATTCTGTAGAACCTTGCATCGGTGCATTCCATATATAGAGTGATTTGTTCCCTTAAAGAGAATAGATCAACTCTTATGGAAATGAATCGTAATTAAAATGATTTAAAACCATTTTAATTAACGTAATGTACCATATGAATATATTTACATAATCAGATGATTAATTAAATCATTCGTGATAATGGTTAGTTGACAAAAGATATATAACAGACTATTCTTGTAGGTTAATCTTATGCAAAGATCTTCTACACAGCAAAAGCTTATATTTTGTATGACATCATCAAAACCATACTAAGAACTTGAAAGGGGCAAGGGGCTAGATATGACACTTTATAACCAAATCCCTTTTTCAATTTTTATGAGGCGAAGCATAAAAGAGGGGTTTGGAGGGCACAGTCTAAAGAACATGATTGAGCTTCAATCGAATGATCATATTAGGCGATTGGCTTCATATTGTGGATCGTGAGCAAAGCGACTGCTCCCTAAATCAATGCAAACTAGGACTGGGGCGAATTGATTGTTGTCCTCGTGTAAATGGTCGAGACACAATACGACTCGATAAAATATCTGCCTAGATGGACATTTTAAATTGAAACAAGATTTTGTATAATCCGTTTAATTTAAAATTAAATAAATTTTTATTTTATTTTATATTATATATGATTTAATTTAAAAAAAGAATAAAGTAATTTCTTTTCTTTATAATCTCTTGAATTAACTCTTTCTTTTCTTCGTTCTCTAAAGAGTCATTTTTTCTTGTTACGTCAAAAATTCAAAGAACGAGTTAGATGAACGAGTTAGATTTATATATATATATATATATAACTGTTTTACATTTTAATACGATTAAAAAAATAAATTAATTCTCATATTTAAAAATACAAAAAGCAAACCGTCACTCCTAGTTATGCACACACTTTAGCGGCTACTGCCACCGGTTTTAAAACCTATTAAAAGGCTTCCTCATTTTGGTTGCCATATTATTTACAATACGGACAAAATATGGGCAAAGGAAATTCAAAGCTTCTCGGGGAAGAAGCGGACAAACAAACCAACAAGAAGTTGCTGCCAACCACTACTTGATCAGATTTTCCCATCCTCAACTCAAAACTCTTTTAAAATTGAGTGATTATTTAATCCACTAATGACCGATGCTGCAAAGCGTTTACAAATGGACATATATCTTTATGTTAACGGGATTTACAAATTTACATAATCTTTATCCACGACTATGTTATATATTGTATTTTTCGAAAATGGACATAAAAATCCAAAGAAGATAAAGTACCCACTCTCCCACTCCCATAACTCCACAACCATTTTCACATATTCTCTCCTCCATCTTCATCTCCAACCCAAATATGTAAAACCGAATTCCCTTCTTCTTTTTTTCCTTCTAAAAGGGCAATTCCAAAACCCCAAATAAATTTTAAGGAAATCCCACACGAGAGAAGAAGAAAGAAATGGCATCTCAGAATGGTGGCTTCTCCATCAGCACCTCCCCCAAGGCCCTCCATGGCGGATCTGCGGCCGTCGCAACGTCCACTACTTCCCCTAAAGGTCAGTGCCTTTGCTCACCCACTACGCATCAGGGCTCGTTCCGTTGCCGGTTCCACCGTACGGGATCATCCGCCTGGATGAAGAGGTCAAATTCGATGCCGACGGGAGGTAGCTCTGCGTCGTCCCTCTCTCCCAAGTCCCATGACTCGAAATGACCGATGTCTTGGAGCTTTCCATATGGCTCGAACTACTTTGTGTGTGCGCACTGTGTTGTGAGATGAAGCCTCAGATGCATACGGGGGAGAAGTCGTAATCTCTGTTTGTTTGCTAAATAAATATTATTTCCCCTATGCTGCTATCCTATGAATGAAAGGCATCCTGAAATTGGGGTCAATTATTTTCCCCCTTATTTCATAATTTATCAAAAGGAAATCTCTTTTCCCACCTTTTCTTATATCATTTTCGCTTCAATCATTCTGACTTGTCCTTGATCTCCCTTTTTTCTCATTACTTTTCATTTCCCTAACCAAGTGAAAGAGTTTAATTTACACAATTAGATATTTGGTCATGAACTAAAATCATATAAAAGCTTTCGACTTGTTGTTCCAAATGTTTTATTTGCGGCAGCAATGGAATTAGTCGAGTTAGACGCTGAATTTTTTTGTCGACCAACACATGGTCCAGGTTGATAAAAACATTACTCTAAATGAATCCTAAATTTTCTGTTGGGTTTTTCAAAAATCTAGTCGCAATAATTAAGAAATATATACATATTATATATAAAAAAAATCTGCCATATGGAAACATTGTTTGACACGACCCATCCCAAGAATCTTTGTATTATTATTATCGTTTTTAAATGGTAGGGAAAGAAAAGGGCTTCACGGGATCAACTCCGATCACACGAATCCCTTTGGTCGTAAAATGTTTTTAGTAAATCCACGGTCCAACGATTCATTAAGAACCTCGAAAGTTTTATCCAGAATAGTGTCTCTGAGGCCGATAATGTCACGGGGAAGCACTAATATTAAAAAAGAAGAAGATATTTTTGAGTGGTATCATGATTTCATCGGGAGGTAATCATTTGTCATTTGTCTGGGTAAAACTGATTAAACATGGGGAGAAAGGTAAAGGCAGAGTGAGTCAGTTGGGGAATAATGTGGATGTGGTGGTGGTGGGTCTGTGGATAGCTACAATTCTTTTTCTTATATATATATAAATAAAAGTCCATAATATTATATTATATTTTCCAGTATAAAACTAAATACACGATTCTCGACTTATCAAAAGTTCTTTGGGTCTATTATTTACAAACTGTCTTACGTTATTAGTACTGGTTATAATAAAAGTTTTCATATAAAAAGTTCCTAATGGATTGGTTTCACGTCGCTTTTATGATTGTCACGAGTGAAGACGTTCCTTATATTCCACTCCTATGACTTAGCTTTCGAGAATTTGTCTTTTTACCTTTTTATCACCAATCATCCGTCATCGTCCACATGAACTTGGTCTGCCCTAACAATCGGCCACCTAATTACAGCATCCTCTAACTCCATATCATCATCTTATATCTGATCAAGTAATAGTAATATGATAGCCTCTGCTTAGCGATATTGAATAACTCCCTCATATTTATGAACATTCGAACAAGTCAATATCCGATAAACATTCGCCTGCCCGAAAATGGCGTTACCAGACAAGAAAGTCGTCATGCTTTGTTACGATGTTATCCACACAGTCCTACCTTTCGGGGGTTTGGAACACAAATCGAGGCGTATTCCCACGGAACATCATCCGTCAGTTTGGCATGATTCTTTATATATATATATATATGCACTACTAGATTAGTTATCACTGGTACGATTCCAACTAATAATTTTTTTCGCATGACCGCGTCGTAATTTTTTTAGAAACATGAGTAACCCTCACATTTGGATTCCCCTTAAACTTGTCCATACTCGTTTATAGTATTTGTTCACGCACTCTCATATATCGCTCACGTTCACACTCGAAGGATGCTCACAAGGACAATGACATGCTCATAATGGAGACACGGAACATCAAAAATTTCGGTCAAGACATGTATTTATCAATTCAATCTTACAGTGGACTTCTCCATGCCCCATTAGAACACTTATTAATAGAGCCTTTGCCCCTCCATTGAAAAAGGTACTTAGTTCTACGATTCTTCTTGCTTTGCCCAAAGACGCGGTGATCCGGAATTCGCTCCACCCAAAGCTCGTGCAGCTCAGGCACAATTGGAGGTGCCAGTTTCACTTGGACCCTCCTTTTAGGACCGTCATCTTCATGGAATGGCTTCAAGAAGCTAATGTAGAACTCTTCATCCTCTCAGGCAGCTTTAAACTGTAGGCCACCACACCCACACATTTGACAACTTCAAAGGGACCGTCATACCTTTGAATTAGCCCACGATGGACCTGCTTGCTATTAATTTTCTTCCAAATTTGCGGGGTGAGCTTAATCATGACCTTGTCACCCACATTGAACTTGACTGCCTGCCGATGTTGGTTAGCATACTTCTTCCTTCGTTGGGCTGCTTTCTCCCAGCAATCCCGCGCCTCGCTGAGCATCTTATGTTTGTTTCAAGTGAAGCGATAAGCAGTTGGACATGGGCCACCAGACCATTGCAGCGCTACCTTTTGTGGCGTCAGCTGCTGGTATCCCCAATCGCAAGCTTGAACGGCCAAAAACCTGTTGTGAAGGACCTGTGCATGTTATAGCAAAACTGAGCGGTATCAAGTAAATCAACTCAGTTTTTCTGATTTGCCGTCAGGTAGTGTCGGAGGTATTCCTCCAACAATGCATGATCGCTCCATTTGGCATCGTGGAGAACTCCAGCTCCGAACCCAAGATGCCATAGAGATGCGTCCAGCCCCTGCCCGTGAACCGCGCATCACGATTACTCACTATGCCCGTTGACAGCCAAAATGGTTCACCACTTTCTTATGGAACAACTCGGCCACAACTTCACTCGTACAAGCATGGGGTGCAGCCATGAAGAAGTAATACTTGGAAAAGCGATCTACCACCACCATGATTGAGATAGCCCATTTACCTTCAGGAAACCAGATATGAAATACATCTAAATCGACACCCACGGCTTCTCTAGAATTGGCAACGGCTGGAGAAGTCATTCTCCTCTCCATCGCTCAGTCTTGTTCTACTAGCACACCAGGCAAGAATGCACGTAAGCCTCATAATCCTCCTCAAGACTAGGCCGCATGTAGCTTCTCTTCACCAGGGCAATCATCTGTCTCGCCCCGGGTGACCTGCCCACGTGGAGTCATGGGATTCTCACATGATTTGCTCTCATAGTCCCCCCTCGATAGGGACGTAAAGGCGCTGACCCTCACCATAAAGCAAATCGTCCTCCATCCATTACCTCTACACGGACCCAGGCTTGACTTGCTCAACCAGCTTTACTAGGTCACGAACATTATCGAGGCATCCGCATGGAAGGAGAAGACATGCGATCGTCTTCATTGGCTTCCGACTTAGGGCTTCTGCCACCACATCATGTCTTCCTGGACGGTGCTCCCATTCAAAATCATATTCAGTCAGGAATACTTGTTAGCGAGCCTGCCGCGGGGGCAGCGTATTCTGAGGTTTGAATAATGTATTGGCCACATTATATGTCTGATCAATATAATGTATGGACAACAATCATCATCTCCTTCTCATGGGAAGAATACTGTTGCTTTGCATCTTTTAGTTTCCCGCTTTCGAATGCAATAGGGTGCACTTCTTGAAAAAGAATGCCTCCCACCGCCTGGTCAGATGCATCATATGTACTTCATAGGGCTTATCAAACATGGGGAGCTTGAGGGCGGGTATTGACGGTGTGGCTCCCTTCAAGTTCTCAAATGCTTTACAGCACCGCTCATCCCAACACCGGGGTTGATCTTTCTGTAATAGATTCAACAAAGAGGCCACACGCCGAAAGTAATTCCTTACAAAACGGCGGTAGTAGTTAACAAGTCCAAAAAAGCTTCATAATTCCGAGACTTTTCCTGGTGACGGCCATTCCCTAATGACTCGCACATTCTCTGTATCCATCCGCACACTTCCTTGTCCAATCACATGGCTTAGGAAGTTAATCTCATCGTCTTTATTGTAGTTTTGGGCTCATCCCCCTCTACTACACGGACTTGTCAATATCTCGACCTTAGATCCAACTTAGAGAAGTAGGAAGCCTTCGACAACTGATCGAACAAATCCACCACCAATGGCATAGGGCACTTATTTTTCACGGTAACCTTGATGGCAAAGTGGCATCATTCTTCGTTTGGAACATGACAGGAGCTCCTTACAGTGCCTTAGATGGCTGGATCTTCCCCGCATCGAGTAGCTCACCAAGCTAGATTCTTAACTCTGCCAACTCTTTGGGTGCTATCTTGTAAGGAGCCTTAGCAGGGAACGATATCTGGAAGGAGATTGATTTTGTGGTTCACCGCCCGTCTAAGAGGGAGATCTTTCGATAGTTCAGCTAGCATGACATCTTTTAATTCTTCTATGAAAGATTCAACAACTTGGAGGTTCTCCGTGGACGTGGCTTCCTCCACTTCGAATAACCGTAATGGTAGATCATTACGCCCTTTTTCCAACCCTTGACCAACTGCCTTGCCGATATAATCTCTGATTTCCCTTCACCAGTTACCCCCTCCATGTAATGCCCTTCAACGTAACATGGGTAGGTCGTGTCAAAGATGAACAACCTTGGTGGGTTTTGGGATGCTTCTTCATGTCACCACTGGAGCCACTAATTATTCTGGAGGTCTGCCCGCCCCCGCTCGTCAAGTTACCATTGGTCTTAGCACCCATTTTGCCACTTTTTGTACTCTTGTGAGTTACCCTTTCAGTTCATTTTCTCCATTTGCCTGGAAATCAACAAGTGCATCAGCAACATCAACGGTTGTAACAAGCGCACGAACGCCTTACCGCCTTAGCTCAAGTTGTGCCCACAATTGAAGACCGGACGTGAAGTTGAACAACTTATTGGCCTTCGACGTATATGTTATTTCAAGCATAAAGGATGAGAACTGCTTCTACGTACTCACGCACATAACCCGTATTTAGTTTATACCTTAATCACTTGAAAATGAATGCACTCATGTAAAATTTTTTACAAAATAAATCAATCTTTACACTTACATTCTAAAATTTCCTATTCGGCCATAGACCGTGATCATTCTCATTACGAAATGGTCATACTTTTCAAGTTCGACACTCTTCAAGTGTCCAAAAACTTTCACATTCGTACTTCTCAACCGTACACAATTCGCAAAAAGTATCATTGTTTTGATTCACTCTTTTCAGCGAGGAAATCGAACGTAATCACATCGTCCCATTTCGAACATCACACACATGTACACAGGGATATTCGCAAATTTCAGTTCGTAAATCACACAATTCAACCAAATTTTACTCATTATCACTCCATTCTTAACAGTGCTCTAATACAACATGAAAGGACTTAAGCTATATTTAGTTATAAAAAAAAGTAATTAACTTATAACTTAATCACAAGAAAACGAATACACTCTCGTAAAAATTTTTACAAAATAAATCAATCTTTACATTTACATTAAAAAATTTCCTATTTTGACAGTCCTAATCCCCTCGTTGTAAGACCTGAAAAGCAACATACAAAACACAGCGAAACAATTAGGAACAATTAAGTACGGATACCCCAAACACATCCTATTCGACTCTCCTTATATGACTATTTATAAAAGCCCCTTTTGTTCTCTTACGGTTCATCTTGACGTAACCTCGTTTGCTTCTGAATTGAGCATTATTCTCCCACATACTTCATGGTATTCTTAAATTTCAGCCATACACACATTAAGGGCTCGGAATCCTCCCATTCTGGAAAAGGAGTTCCGGGACCTCTCCCCCGCCCATCGTGAGTGCAGATCCACCCATCCGACTTTTCTTGATTAACTACACAATGCACACATAGATCCTCTCATCTGGCGACATATACAGTCTGGGTCCTCCCACCATTGTTTGTGGCATGAATCCTTACATCCACCCCTTTTTCGCCCCTAGGGCCTTTTCGGCCACTTCTCGCTTCGGATCCTTACATCTAATTTGTTTACATGGTAAAGATCATTTTGGGCCTCGCGATGGGCTTCGAAGGAGGCCAAGGTCGACGTCATCCAAAAGATGTTCGCCAACGCAGCGTCGAAGATGATCTTCAAGGCAAAGGTCGATGCTTCATCAAGAGCTGGTCCATGGTGTAGAGTTCGATAGTGTTGATCGGTCGATGACATGGTCTCGACACTCGATCGACGGTTAGTTTTAGGACAATTAGCACGTGTTAATTGTATGTCGTTTGTAGTTATTTAGGTTAGGTCTATAAATAAGTCAGCCCTGGACAATTGTAACACAAAGACAGTCATTCCATGACCCCGAAGGGCTGCTTGACTTGACTATCCGTAATCGTTTTAAGTGTTGTGCAATGGCTGTAAGTTCTTTCCTTTACATTTATTGAGATTCTTTACTATTCATTTGTTCGTTTACCTTTTTCGTACAACACTTGAGCCCCCGATATATCGCGATGTGTTTCGCCCGCAAACACGTTTTTGGCGACCACAGTGGGAGCAAGAAACAATTTCGTGTGGTAACACGTAATGCCAACAACTCGGAGTGCGACTAACAGAATGGCTGATACTCATAATGACTCGGAGGCAAACTCCGGACAAGGCCAGAATGTTAATAATGGCCAGAGTCGTCGAAACGGGCAACAAAATGCCCAAAATTCTGGACAGCAAAATGTCCAGATGCAGGAACGAGTTAGCCCCCTACAACGAACGTCTTGCCGTCCACGACAGAAGCTGCCCTTTTGGACATTTTTCTCCAAATGCGGGCTAAGTATCATGAGAATCTTGCGGATCTGCAGAAACAACTTCAGGGGTTCACTGCCACGTTCGACGTTGAATATTCCCCCGAAACTGCGGCCAGAAGGGCTGCAATTCGTGATGGAAAGCGTGCGAGTTTCGATCATGAAACTGCCCAAGATCCTAACCAGGTAACTCTAGACTTTTGACAGGCTGAATCGAACAGGTTGCACACTATGCCTGATGGTCGAACTGACTTTATCACACCTAATCGATCTTATCATTATAACGATTTTGTCAATCTCGATGATGATGTGTAGGATCAGTACAGGCCACATGCTTGTGCGCCTCCACTTCGTCGAAGGGAAAGTCATTACACACGTTCAACAGTCGAAAATCCCATTCGCGGACCACCAACTGAAGGTCAAATCCCAAGGAGGAACCTCTTTGTCGGTGTCCCTAGGAGTAGACCTATTTTTGATCTGGAGGTTGATATGAATCCCTTGGAGAGGAAAGCCCCCAGAGTTCCTATGATGCCTGTCGATACAGTTGACAATATGATTGCTCGAATGATAGAGCAGATGGTCCCGAGGGCCACACGAAGAGAAGAGGTTAACCTTTAGGGGACGCCTTACCCTGAGTTCGTCGATCGAGACTATCCTTATCCTAGGGGTTATAAGATCCCCGATTTCACACGTTTATCCAGTGAAGTTGAGATGACACGGATGCAGCATATAGCTCGATTCACTCACCAAACAGGAGAGGCGTCGAACAATGACAATTGGAAGCTTCGACTCTTCCCCAATTCGCTCACTAAACCAACATTTACCTGGTACATTCATGTTCAGCCTAATTTGGTGCAACATTGGCAGGATATGCAAACTCAATTCATACAGGCCTTCGCTATTCTTGATTCGACCATTTCTTTGGTTAAGTTAAATAAGATGCGACAGCAGCCTGGGGAACTTGCAGTGACATTCCTGTAGAGGTTCCGAAAGCCTCGATTAAGGTGCAAAACATCCATCGGCGAAGATGAGGTCGTCAACATAGACCAGGATGCATTGGATATTCGTATCCGAAAGAAAATCCAGGGAGAAAAGTTCAGAGACCACTACGAACTCTCTATGAGAGCTACCAAGTACGAAAATCTGCTCCGAGAAGAGTCGAGGGATCGAACAGCTTATCAGGTCGAACTATGATCGTCGAAGTCGACATGGCGGAATTTGTAAAAGGAGAATATACTGTCTCCGACCCGCTATCGAAGAAGAACTTCAAAGCCAAGGCATCTCAAAAGTCGAACGAAGAACGAAAATATTCATTCGATGTTGAAAAGGCTGATGAAGTCTTCGACTGGCTCCATTAGCGAGATCGAATCAAACTCAAACTTGGTCATCGATTTTCCCAAACTGATATGGAGAAGAAGAAGAGTTATTGCAAATGGCATGGGTCTTTCACTTATGCCACGCGTGATTGCTTAACTTTCAGAAATCTTATACAGGATCTTATCGAAGCTAAAATTTTGTGCTTTAAAATGTCTGAAGAATCATCTTCTGTCGATGAAAAATAGTTTGCTGATTGTGAGGTTCATACGTTCGATATTAATGTAGTTGACATTGTTCGACGTGCTTTTCAGGAATCCCATGTTTTTGGAGAGACTTATGTAGCTAACAAGCTCTTCAAAAGGCTTCTATACAATGGAGTCATTTCTTGCCCTGTGACTGCCTCGATGCTGAAGAACGAAGTCTGCTGGTGGCATATGGATGAAACCCACATCACCGACAAGTGCTTCACTTTCAGGAAGTTTCTTCAGTCCCATCAGACAGAGGATTGGTTCGACCTAACTTCACTTGAAAGAGCTGCAATTGGAGTTCCTCGCAAAGAGCCTCCGAAGGCATTCAATAGGCACCCCAAAGGTAGAGGGTCCTCTTCTGAAGTCCACAAAGTTTTTCCTGACAAGTGGCATGTGGCTCAGAAGCCTAGGGCAGTGTCTCGTTGCCTCGACGCACAGCTGGTGCCGCCGACTACAAACAATGATGTTGTTGACTCTTTTTCCAATTCAAGTGATCTTTCGAAGGAGACTGTCAAGAAAGGCAATGTTAGGGACAAACTTGGACCTCCTCCTCACCTCGACGAGGAGGCTATCAAGGATGGACCTCCTATTGCAAGGTTCCTTGAGAAAGCTGAGACATGCAGTCGATGCAGCCCTATCCCGAGGAACAAGATCCTGATCTCTCAACTCTGCCATTTTTGCTCATACAATTATCTACTGAAGCTGATTGTTATGTCATCCGCGAATAAGTTCCATATCGTCCTGGTCGACGATGCGGTTTCAGGTATGTTCGACACAAATTCATTGTATTGTATGCCTGTCTTTGTTCAGAACGAGGTATTGGGCAATTGGAGGGATATGATCCTCAAGAAGGACAGTTTGTTCAGGTAAACCCTGAATATTATCGATCTTGTCGACGTAGAATCGATCCTCCCTGTTCTAATGATGATGAATGAAGACAGGTGGTAAACCATAGATCTTCGCTTCCATCTAAGAGTAGTAGGAAAAGAAAAGAAAGACATTGAAGGAGAGCATAGGAGAAACGGCGGAAGTCCGTTGATCCTGCATCGGTTGAAGAACATCGAGTTGAACAAGAAGATCTTCCTATCACCGATAATCCTTTGATGACAGTCTTCTTAAGGTCAAGGAAATACTGGCTAAGGACGATGACTTCGAAGATATCTTTGTTGACTCTAACTATAATCCAGTCCAGTTTGACGTTCCTGAAAACACTGTAGAATGCAACGTCATAATGCTGCCTACAGAGTTTGCGGGACTAACTGTTGATCGACCTGTTCCAGGTATCCTTAAGACTTCGACACCTGGAGTTGGTCGTTGTCCCATGGGTTTTCCATTAAATTGGTTTGTTAAGCCTAATTCTCAATGAGATCCTAGATGCATTCACTTTATATCGAAGTTGAGATTAATGGGATTCCTTTGAAGAAGGTGCTTGTCGATAATGGCGTAACGGTTAATGTGATACCTCTACGAACCCTTCGATACTTAGGGTATGATAGGGCAGACGTTATTACAATCGATGTCGGTATAACAGGCTTCAATGGCGTTATGTCGAAATGTGTGAGAATATTTCCAATAAGTTTGAAGGTAGGAAGATCTGAAATAAATATCGCTTTCTTCGTTGTCGATGTAGACACTACATTTAGTGCTCTACTAGGTCGAGATTGGCTGCATAAAGCAGCGGTGATCTCTTCTACTCTTCATCGAAAACTTATGCTTTGGCTTGATTCTAAAGTCGATGTAGTTAAGGTTGACTCAACCATTAACACATATTTTAATCCTGTAATGGAATGAACCATCCAATGAATCTTGGAAGGAGTGAACGACAGGAAATGATCCGCTCTTAATTGCGCTTATATTCATCACTGTAGGAAGAATGTTCTTGTGAATTATGGCCAATACCGGCAGCTCGTAGACACACAAAGGGTTCCTGCCTTTGAGAGACGAAACTTTTTAACCCTTGCATAGGTGATGCTATTGGCACAGTCGATGATATGAGTCTGAAGAAGATGTATGCTCTGGGAGACCCCAATGTCGGACCATTGGGTGAATCGACTGGAAAGTTTGAATATCTAGTGAAGTATGGGGGACCTCCGGATCCCATCGTCGATGCCGCATCTGGATGGGATTCCAACATAGTACCTCCAACAGTCGAAGCTAAGGCTTAGACTAAGAGAGAAGTAAAACTTTCTTGTATCCTTCGCTCCATTAAGGAAACCGCCGAAATAATTCCTCGACTTGTCAAGAAGAAGAGACTGATGATCCTGTTGATGGAGAGGATAACAATGACCCTGCTAATGGAAAGGAGAATGATGGTGCTGATAATCCGAACTTGGAGCCTAAGAAACTCCACTGGAATGTCGAAGATGCTTGATCTAGATAAGGAGCACGTAGTCGCTGATGTGTTGGAGCGACTACGAGTGTATAGACTAACTAGGCCTAGAGTTAGTCTAGATTTGTGTCTTGAAACCAGTTCATTGGACATATATAATCCCGACCAGCGTGCCGAAGAAGATGAGTCAAATATGGGTTTGCAATCGTGTGTAGATTCGACTGGTGTTGCATTCCATCCTGCAATGAATAAAACAATGTTTTGTGATAAATCAATAGCTGGATCACCAGAGGATCGACACACATTAATGATGCCTCGTGATCCTCTCATTACAGTAAATTTAAGTGACGATGCAATTCAACGACCTAACTTTATTAGTGGTTCTATTGATACAGATCTCTTTCAATCGATCCTAACCCTCCTAAAAGAGTTCAAAGGATGTTTTGCATGGGACTATACTGAAATACCTGGTTTAGATCGATGATTGGTTGAGCATACTCTACCTACTAAATCAGAGTTTAAACCTGTGAAACAAGCTCGCGCCGACTACCAGCCGAACATAGACAACAAGTCTATGTAGAGGTAAAAAAGTTGTTCGACGCTGAGTATATTAGGACGTCTCGATAAATAGAAAGGATCTCTTCTATTGTTCCTATAAAGAAGAAGAACGGAAAGATTCGAGTCTGTATCGATTTCAGAGACCCCAACAAAGCAACTCCAAAAGACGAATATCCTATGCCAGTAGCAGACGAACTTATCGACAAGACTTTTGGGCATCGGATTATGTCTTTTATGGATGGATATTCTGGATATAATCAGATTTTTATTGCCAAAAATGATATTCACAAGACAGCATTTTGTTGTCCTTTTGGAATTTTCGAATGGGTTGTAATGCCAAGTGGTCTAAAGAACGCTGGAGCGACTTATCAATGAACAATGAATCTCATTTTCAACCCTTTAATTGGATCAACAGTCGAAGTTTACATCGATGATATCATTGTAAAATCTTTGACGGATGAATGTCATGTCAACAATCTTGAAAGGCTTTCCTCCTGATGATGAAGCATAACTTGAAGCTCAATCCCATGAAATGCGCCTTTGGTGTTCGCGCTGGACAATTTTTGGGATTTTTAGTTCATCATCGAGGGATCGAAATTGATCCTAGAAAAATCAGGGCAATACAGAATTTACCTCATCCGTCGACTAAAAACAACTTCAAGCATTTTTAGGAAAAATAAACTATTTACGAAGGCTCATAGGCAATCTTGATGGCCGAACATCGGTGTTCTCAAACTTGTTACGAGGACACAATGGTTTTGAATGGACTAATAGCCACCAAGAAGCCTTCGAATCTATTAAGTCATATCTCGCCAACCCACCTGTTTTAGCTCCACCAAGATATGATCGATCCTTCTCGTTATATGTCGCTGCGAGAGATCGTGTACTTGGATCGGTGCTGGTGCAAGAGGACGACCGAAGAAAAGAGAGTGTTATTTGTTATCTATCTCGAATACTTTCTCCAATCGAATGTAGGTACACTGTCAATGAGAAGTTATGCCTTTCATTATATCATGCTATTATGAAAGTTCGACATTATATTGGAAATAGTACAGTGTATGTAGTATCGAATACTCCTGTACTAAAACTGTTATTCGACAATCCTATGTTGTCAGGCAGGCTGAGCAAATGGAGCCTTATTTTGTGTCCTTTTGATGTGTAATATCGACTGCAAGCGTAAGTCAAAGGACAAATCTTGGCCGACTTCCTAGCCCAATACACTGACTCCAAGACAACAGATTCCCTAGATCTGATCAAATCCTGGGAAGCATGGTTTGATGGATCCGTATCTAGTGAAGGAGCTGGGGTAGGGATTTATGTCCTATCGCCTTTGAAAGTAAAGCATAAAGTGGCCTATAGGATCCACGATAGTTTAACAAATAATTTTGTCGAATATGAAGGTTTAGGTCTTACTTTACCAACAATGATCGATCTTCAAGTATCATATGCAATAGTTCGAGGAGACCCACAGCTTGTCATCAATCATGTTCTAGGATTGAGGATATGTACCTTCAACCATCTTCAACGATGCTTAGACAAAGTACATGAGTTATCTTCCTTTTTTAAGGAAGTGCGCTTCGAATACGTTCATAGGGAAGAAAATTCCGAAGCAAACCAGTTGGCACAACGTCCTTCTGGATTTAAAGTTAGCCCTCAAATGTTGCAAGAAATTGGAGGGCAGGTACAATCATTATCTTCTATACTAGCCAATGATATCACACATATGAACTCCATTAGTATTTTCCGTACGACAATTGATTGGAGAAATTTATTCATGGAATTTTTCTCTAATCCTGAGAAGGGAGCAACCCGCCAAGTAAAGATTTCAACGCGATTTTACTCGCTAATCGACAATGTATTGTATCGATATGGATGAAGCAATTCCCATAATGACAGAAGCGCATAAGGGATTATGTGGTCTTCATCATTCTGGCCCAAATATGTGCTGGTCGATTTAAAGACATGTGTTTTATTGGCCGTCGATGATGAAGGATTGTATAGATATGGCTAAAGGTTGCAAGGTCAAAAGCATGGGCCAATATCTCAAGTACCTGCAACTCCCTTACATCCTGTAGTTAAACCTTGGCCAATTCGATCTTGGGCTATGGATATGATTGGAGAAATAAGACCAAGCTCAAGCAGTAGACACTCTTATATCCTTGTAGCCACAGACCACTTTACTAAGTGGGTCAAAGCAAAGTCTTACAAGAATGTCACTCAGAGTGATGCAATAGATTTCCTTCGATCAGACATCATTTATCGATTTGGCATTCCTCACAATATTGTGGCCAATAATGCTATCGTCTTTAATGGTAGTCTAATCAAGGAATTTGCATCTGAGTTTGGATTCGTGTTGACAAATTCTTTGCCTTACTATGCTCAATCGAATGGACAGGCAGAATCGACCAACAAGATCATAAAAATGTAATTCAGAAAATGATCGATGATAATCCTCGATTGTGGCATACATTGTTATTAGATGTACTTTGGGCCTTACGTGTCACTAAACGGGAAAGCATTGGTCAAGCTCCATACACTCTAGTTTATGGACATGATGCGATCCTCCCCATCGAAGTCCGTTATAAATCGATGAGGATTCTGGTCATAGAACAATTGCCCAATTGATTATGAGGAGTCGATGCACTTAGAGTTGGAAAATTTAGAGTTGACTCGTTGTCAAGCATTGAATCGAATACAAGTTCAAAAGGAAAGAGTCGCTCGAAGCTATAATAAAAAAAGTCATCTTAAAATCCTTTAAAAAATGAGATTTAGTCTGGAAAATGATCATTCCGATTGGGAGAAGAGATTACTTTTTAGGCAAATGCTCTCCTACTTGGGATGGTCCTTTAGGGTCGATGAAGTATATATCCTAAAAATGTTTATCATTTGTCATACTTAAATGGATTACAAGTGGATCGATGCACATAAAAACAACATATTAATTCCTTCGAAACTAAACACTTTCGATCTTCGGTTGTCATAGGTACTGTCGTCGACACAAATGTCGATTGTCGCAAACACTGTTGTCGACACTAAAGTCGATTGTCCCACTCACTGGAAGTGACTTTCTTGAAGCTCCAATCCTCCCCTCCTTGGCCTTCCCAAGCAGGTGTTTGGAGAGCATCCGCAGTCAGGGAAGTTTTTCCTAGCTTCGTTTGCTCCCGACTTACCTCGAGGAGGCTAAGGAAGCTCTGTTGTCCGATACCACGAAGTGACGTTTGCAACCTGGGCAAACTTTCGTTTGCCTGACTCAAGCTTGTACTTGAGCCATTATGCCGGACAACAAAAGCATAACCCCACCTAAGGTTGGTAACATAAGCTTTCATGGGGTCTAAGGTTGAGAATCTAGGCTCTATGGATTTGGAAAAAAATCGTGGGTTTGGAAGAACAGCTTCTTGGCGGGACATTATGGCTGAGTTGTTCAAATGAAATGTGTAGGCTAATGACCGCCCACCCCTTTGCTATTTATAGGCAGTCATTTAAAGGTGCATCGATTGTGGAGAAACTCAACAGTCTCCAGAAAATCTTTACGATTCCCTAGGGATCGTAACAACTTCATTAAATTAGCTTTAATTTACTAACTGACCAAATTTAAATATCTTAAATTTGCGACGATTTGGAATTCGATTATAAGATGAATCGATAGAGCAAGTCGGTCCAAATTGAGATTTGTTCAGATTACCGAATTCATCAAATAAGGAGGAAAAACATCAAATTCATCAACGAAATCACTGCCCAGAACCATACAAGAGCCCTGCTACTAAATCGGCAAAATAAGCTCGGGTGTTGTTCTTAACCATGAGGACATTGACGGCTTTCTGGAAGGACATCAGGTTATTCATCTCGTACGGAGGAAGGCGATTTGCTTCGACTTCTCGCTCATTCTCTCTGACAATCACCTCGACCTCGATCTTTTCCAACTTCGACGTCAGATTAGCGATTTCACCCTTCAATCGGTCTCGTTCATCGATCAAATGTGTATGCACGGAAGAAATCGACATCGCCTTGTGATAAGCAGAGTCATAAATCATCAACTTCGTGAAGAAATCCTTCCACTGTCTCGCATCCGACAAGAATCTCTCCCAATCTTCCTAAGACTTCCAGAATGTTACTTGATACCTTGGCAGATGTTGAGCAAGTTGATGGGAGCCTTGGCGTGCCTCTTGATAGCTTTCATGACGCGAACTAGCTCGTCAAAGTTGGATACCGATGGTTCTGCACGTCGGAGTACTTCAAGTAGTTTTTTAGCAAGCGATGTGGGGTCACTTGGATTAACACTCATCTGAGCCATGTTGCTTTAGGAGGCTACATGGCTTAGGTTCGCTGAGGTCTTTACTGGTGATAGCTCAAAATTTTGCTGATCAAAGCAAGATGTGTTAGTTTTTATCCTTCGAGACAGATTTTGTAATAAAATCTATTACCCGAAGATTTTCTAGCATCTCGGTGAAGCTAGCGTCATCTAACCCTCTAGCCGCTTCCAGTGTGCGGCAAATTATATCGATGTTAACTACGAGTGTCACATCTGTCGACTCTGGAACATTGACCTGCGAAGGTATTGTGGGATAAGAGTTAACGGGAGCATCGTCGTATTGAAAGGATGCGACTTGACAAGTTTTCTCAAGAATGGATTCCTCGATTGTTCTATCACGGTTAGATGCTAGACTCTTAGATGAGAGTGTAGCGACCTAGGTATGCGGAAAGTTAAGTAATATTTAAGTTTCCTTAACTTGAATTCAATCGACATACCTCTTCATTCGAAGCAAGGTTTGCCTCCTGCGAAGCAGATGCCTTGTCACCCTTACGGATCTCCTCTGTCGAACATTCTTCAGAAACATTACCGGCTGGTACTACGGTCACAGTTTCGACGTTGGGAACATCTTCTCCTGGGGGAGATAGTGGAGTGAATAGATCGTCATACTCAACCTGCATTTACACGAAATCAAAACTTCGGCATGTTATATTTCATGTAAATGTTTAAAACTTACCATATCAGAAGCCCGAGTCATCTCCTTCGACTGTGGGAGAGCCTCTTTGTCAGATGCGTGCGGGGGATCAACATCGAATCCTTCCTCCCCATTTATGAGAGTTTCTTCTAGAATCGGAGATGGCTTAGTCTTACTGGGTCTTCCGCGGAGTTCCGTAGTTTCATCTTCCATGACTTCGTCAGAATATTCACTTTTATTCGAAGATGCCCGAGTGGTAGGCTTCTTTGACACGATGACTGTGGGTGTCCTTTTCTTCTTCAGTCTTCCCTTTCCCGTGGTAGCTGGTAGTGCCACAGAATATAATGCCCCTATCAACACAGATTTGTGAGGGTCATTGGTTAAGTTAACAAAGAAGATTCAGCAGTGGTACCTAGCATTAGTGACTTCTCTTGCTTGGCGGTTAAAAGGCTGCAAAAGTTTTCCGTTTGCAATATCGCTTCGTTGGTTTTCTTGGGGAAGTTTGTCTTCGGCAACATCTTGCCGAAGGACTTATTCCAACAGCTGTCGAACACTCTCGTTGCATCACATCCTTCTAATGTGTCGGGGAAAATAATTGACACGATTGCTTGATCCAAGACAGCAAATAGCTGCACAATAAAAGATGTTATTACTAATCAACAAGGTAAAACTGTATCGAATCTAAGGTCAATACTTACCGAACTAGCATAGCCGAAATCGATGCTGACACGCCCTTCTAAGTGTGTGTTGAAGGAATCGATGAAAGAAAAGGGGCTACTTTGGGCGAACCCTAGTTGTCGTGCTACGAATTGGGGATTGTAAATTTCGACGAAGAAACCTTTGGTATCACCGGCGACCAAATCCCTAAGAGTTAGCACATGGTCTTAGAAGTGATGCAATTCCAAGGATCATCGAAGTTCGGACATCCCATTGTTTTGAGGGCAGGGTCGCTAGCTGGGTCTCTTAGTATGGAGGAGTCAATGAAGGCATCCTGATCCAGTATCTCTTTCTTAATTTTCATATAGGAAAAAACGGATAATACTCGGACCATAACACGCAAATGGGTCTTTGTTCAAAGGCAGTTCGAAGTTGTGCCGATCGGAAAAATACAAATGCGCTCATGCTACAGTGATCCACAGAGGACCCAAAATTGGCCTCCTGGAGATCCTCCTGGGTTCAACGGCTACAAAATTTGTTCACGTCAGAAATAAAATATTGTGGGATTAATTGGCGGCCCCGAAACGTTGTCCGGAAGTAATTGTTGTTTGAATGCATAAGCGCAGAGAATCTGACGGTGGATAAGACTTGGGTACAACCTGTGAAAAGAAAAAACCAAAGTAAGATGTTGGCGTGACTTGGATGGGCTCTATTTATTATTATTAGGAAAAAGGTGCATGTGTCCACATGCGAAAAAATAATATTATATTTTCTCGTGAGATTTGGGCTGAGTAAGAATTTTATGGTGGGACCGGCTGACTGCAGAGTCTACTACCGAGTTTTTGTTATTTCTTTTAGGGTGGGGGGTTAAGAGGGGAATCGCATCTTAGTCTTCACGTTCCCAAGAGGCTAAACAACTGCAGATCCGGCCAACTTCCATCCCCTGATTTCACCGATACATTCGGGGATTCTACGGCAGCCGCAAGCCCCAGACAAGGACGACCACTACATGGACGACAACGCCCCTCGGGACTCCTCTCAGGCCGCTGGTTTCCATGTTCCCGAGGTCGAGGTGAAGTTCACCAGGCTTTTCATTAACGGAGAGTTCGTTGACTCTTTGTCTGGTAAGACATAAAGCATGTCCCCAGCTCCGAGAGCTAGGACTCGATCCGATTCCCCGGGATCGACTGTGTTCGTTGATGGCGTCGGTTCTGGGTGTTGTCCCCGTCACATACTATTAAAAGAGTTTGGTTTTTGTTTGGCTTGATTTTACGGACAACAGGGAAAGAATTCGAGACAATTGATCCGAGAACAGGGGATACGATCGCCCGTGTCGCCGAAGGAGACAAGGAGGATGTCAACCGTGCTGTCAGGGCGGCTCGTGAATCCTTTGACGATGGACCCTGGCCTCGGCTCTCTGGCTACGTAACTGAGTTTCCTTTTCCCTAAGCTAAGCTTTAATCCTTTCCCCAAGCTTGGCGACTGATATGTTTCGAGCAGGAACGAGGAAGGATCATGATGAAGTTTGGGGACCTGGTTGAGGAGAACCTGGAAGAGCTGGCCATGCTGGATGCGATCGAGGGAGGGAAACTTCTTGGTTTGGTTAAGGGTATGGAGATTCCCATCGCGGTGAGGCTGCTAAGGTACTATGCTGGCGCAGCGGATAAGATCCACGGGGAGGTTCTCAAGATGTCCGGGAACTTCCACGCCTATACCCTGAGGGAACCTGTCGGAGTTGTCGGGCACATTATCCCATGGAACTCGCCCTCGCTGATGTTCTTCTTCAAGGTCTCCCCAGCATTAGCAGCCGGTTGCACGATGATTGTCAAGCCGGCGGAGCAAACCTCGCTCTCAGCATTGTATTATGCCCATCTTGCCAAGCAAGTAAGACTTTGATTGAAAAGTTTGGCCTGCTCGTCAATTCATCTATCTTGTATCATTTCTGAATTGAATTCATCAGGCCGGGATTCCCGATGGAGTGATCAATGTTGTAACTGGATACGGACCGACTGCCGGTGCAGCAATCAGCCATCACATGGACATCGATATGGTAAATCCCGGCTCCTGTCCAATCACAGGTTTTAGGACAAGTTCTGAATTCTCAAATCCATTGCAGGTAAGTTTTACTGGGTCGACTGAGGTGGGAAGGCTAGTGATGCAGGCGTCGGCAACTAGTAACCTGAAGATAGTTTCCCTTGAGTTAGGGGGGAAGTCACCTCTTCTCATTTTTGACGACGCAGATGTCGATATGGCTGCGGATCTGGCTCTCCAGGGGGTGTTAGCTAACAAGGGTGAAGTGTGTGTGGCTAGTTCTCGTGTGTATGTTCAGGAAGGGATATACGAAGAGTTTGAGAAGAAAGTAGTTGAGAAAGTTAAGGCTTGGACTGTCGGCGATCCTTTTGATCCGAACGTCCACCAAGGCCCTCAGGTACGAAGCCCAACTTGAAATTTCGCTACTCTTGAAGCACGATTTAACAAGATCAGGTGATTTTCGGGATGTGGCAGACAGATAAACCACAGTTCGACAAAATCATGTCTTACATTGGACACGGCAAAAGAGAGGGTGCTCGGTTGCTGGCCGGCGGTGAATCCATAGGTACAAAGGGGTTCTATATCAAGCCCACCATTTTTGCGGATGTTAAGGTAAACGGTGACCATATTGAACCAGAAGGTACGGAAACAAACGTCTAACACAAACCACGCATTATCGGGTCTCGCAGGACGACATGACGATAGCAAAGGATGAGATCTTCGGACCGGTCATGTCTCTCATGAAATTCAAGTGAGTAGCCCCAGTCCCATCACTCGTGTTTCTCCCATTTATTTAGTGGTATGTCGCTAAATGCCCGCGATGGAACTGGACACAGGACGACGGAGGAGGCGATACGAAGGGCGAACGAAACTAGGTATGGGCTGGCGGCAGGGGTAGTGACTCGGGACATAAATGTGGCGAACAGGGTGTCGAGGTCGGTAAGAGCAGGGATAGTTTGGTTGAACTGCTACATGGTGTTCGACTTGGACTGCCCGTTCGGAGGGTTCAAGATGAGCGGGTTCGGGAAGGACATGGGGATGGATGGGCTGCATAAGTACCTCCATGTTAAGTCTGTTGTGACTCCCATCTTTGATTCCCCTTGGCTCTGATAGCCAGGAGGGAGGAGTATGAGTACTCCTATATCAACGTCCATACGTAATAATGAAGTTTGTAACAACTACTCAGTATTTACGTGACGTGTAATAAACCCAAACTTTGGGGAACTCTTTATATTTTATTCAGTCGAATATCTCCTACTAAATACTTGTTTTTCAAACACTCGGGTTAATATGTGATTGTTAATTTTGGTCATGTCACTATATTTGTTAAAAATCTTTGACTTAAGAAAACGAAAAGGCAAATTACTCCGACAAAATTAATTTGTACAAGGAGTTCTTTTATCATTTTGATTTTTGAGCTTATTTTTAATAACACTGACATTCATGTATCGGACTAACTATTAGTGCATATATATTTAGAAGTTCCAATAAGTGAGGAATTGAATTTTGAAATTTTGTAAATTTTCAATAAAAATTATTAACCTTATATATTTCTTCTCAGGCTATAGTATATTTTCTTTTTAATCGACCCATCGATTCACAGCCTCTGTGTGGTGGTGGTGTTTGGTAGACAAAAATCAAGGAAATTGCTTATATTTTAAAATAATTTCAACCTCATAAAATTCGAATAATGATTGTACCGGTAATAATTTTATTACCGGATACCCCAATTAATGTCGCCCGATATTCCTGACTGATCGGGAAGATTGCGGATTGACAGCATTATAATAGTTCATCATGCAAATGACTTTTCTGTTCGCTAACGACGTGGATCAGTTTTGTCCATCTGTGACATCGGATGAGGTTTGAGGAGATTCCCAAGGCAAAAATAAAATTCATTTTATTTATTATTATTATTGTGCCGCATCAGATTTGTTGTTTATTGAACATATTATACAATATCCCGTCAACATCACACCCACCCTTTCGACGTATTCTAATTATTAAAGGGTCCTCCATCTCAGTCCCAAGGACAAGCAGAAGAAGATTATGATTATTTCTTTGTTTAAAGAAAACAATAATTGAGCTAGACGTGGGGGAAATGTTTCCAATAAAACCTTAATTGGCTTTTTTAATTCATGTTAGGTGTTATGAGTGGAGTCGAGTCGGGTGTGAAAGATCAGGAGATATGATATTTGAGGAAAAAGGTTCGAATCGATTCTCATGGATCACAAGAAAAGAAAAGTAACTTAGTCGTGAAAATTGACTACACTTTCGTAATTACGCCGTGGAGATTCGAATTTGAAATTTTTTTTACAGTAGTGTTGCCGTCTGATTCGTATCCTTGGGGATTAATTGATTCAGTTTGATAAGTACATTGTCCCGACGACCCGATGCCTACTTCGGAACCTTCCCTCTGAGATTCGAGCATTATAAAAAAATAGGTAGTTGACAATGGGATTAGGGGCGTTGGCCCATCTTTTCAACCAAAAACCCGTCACGCCCTCTCGCATGCCACCTCGATGTGAGCCTCCCCCCATTTGTCCTTTCCCTGTTAAAAATTGCATTATTAAATCGTCGATTGACTTTTCGGGTCATCCTCGAGCATTTGAATTATTTGATCGATCTTCACGTTATTGATTTCCTTCTCTCTTATAATAATTGGGTTTCTTTTAGCACTATTATTCTTACAACGAAGGATGAAAAAAGAGGGAATGGCCCGATAGGACAGGTGCCGCCTACATCGGTCGATTCCACGTAATGGATCGTCAAAAAACGTGTTTGCACGTTGATTCCACGAAATAATAAATGCGAGTGCCAGCCAAAACTAGTTTGATCCACGAATAATAAACTAGGTTGGAATAATGCCGCCCAAAGCGGAAGTATTTAGTGAATTTTAGGTTGAACTGGCTGCGACATTAAAGGATAAATGGGTAAAAGCCTAACTGGCAAATAAATTAGATTAATTAACAAGAAAACAAGTGCATGGACAAAGGCGCTGGTGAGGGTGAGGGTAGGCCCAGCCTTGTTTCATTTCAAAGCCACACGACATCATTGCTGTGGAATCAGCGACCGCTCTTGAACCCCGCCCCCCCCCCCCCCCCCCCCAAACACGGAGAAAAGGAACTCCGCAAGTTCCCAAAGACCGGACCAAGGTAGACATGGCGGGGGAGGTGGGCAAGCCCAATGGGTCTGGGGGTCTCGGTTTCAAGGGCTCTCAGATTCCCCATATCAAGTTCACCAAGCTGTTCATCAACGGGGAGTTCGTCGATGCCGTCCGAGGTTGTCTTTGTTTCCAACCACTTCGGAGCTTCCTTAACTCACGGCTGTTTTCTGGGTTTAGCGTAACTAATTCCTCGTGCTTGGATTTTGCACTGGGCGATTGCTTCGTTTTGGTCTTGATTCTGATGAAACGTTCCAGAGTTCCTCGATTCTGTCCGAGGTTGTTGTTTTAAGGTTTCAATGATTTGTGCCTTTTCAAGCTCGACCTGAGTGTTCGTCAAAGCTTTCTGGATGGTACAGGGTAAATGTGAGTCACTTTGATTTTCCTCAAGGCTTGGAGCTGCGACTGTTGTTCGTCCATCTCTGAGCTGTTTGAGCTGGTTGGGTTGAAGTTGAACTCGTGGCTTCTTTCTGCGCTGATAACACAGCGTCCGTTTTTTTTCCTAATAGCAGCTAGCTACGGTCGTTGCTCAATTAGTCTATCTTGGTTGGCTGAGCGGATTGATGGGAATGTGTAGGCCGGACTTTCGAGACGATTGACCCAAGAACAGGGGAGGTGATTGCGATGATCGCGGAAGGGGACAAGGAAGACGTCGACCTGGCTGTGAAAGCTGCCCGTGAGGCGTTTGACCACGGGCGATGGCCTCGGATGTCTGGCTATGTATGTTGTAACCTCTTGACTCATAAGCTGACGTTGATGATGTTTCCGGTTGTCTTGTGGTTTCCTGAGCATGGTGTCGTGTTCTTTTCGATTGTCAGGAGAGGTCGAGGATACTGATGAAGTTTGCAGACTTGATCGACGAGAACATAGAGGAATTGGCTGCTTTGGACACGGTCGATGCCGGGAAGTTGTTTAGCTGGGGTAAAACAGTGGACATCCCCCATGGGGCTGCACTGTTGAGGTACTATGCTGGCGCGGCTGACAAAATACACGGAGAGGTGCTTAAGATGTCAGGAGAGTATCAGGGGATCACCTTGCTCGAACCGATCGGAGTGGTGGGGGCTATCATCCCCTGGAACTTCCCTACAAACATATTGTTCATGAAGCTCGCTCCTGCACTGGCGGCTGGGTGTACCATCATCATTAAGCCTGCCGAGCAGACCCCACTCTCAGCTCTTTTCTATGCCAATCTCGCCAAGCAGGTCCTTCTTTACTGCTTCTTCGAATGCCTGGCTTAAGTGATCATATGCATATTGACTCCGGCCTTCTAATTTTTGCTTGCTTCTTAGGCCGGAATCCCTGATGGAGTGGTCAATGTCATAACCGGGTATGGCCCAACAGCTGGAGCTGCCATATGCAGTCACATGGACATAGACAGCGTGAGCTCCTAAGAATGTTGGGAATGAATCGTGGGTTGGATAGCTGATAGTCCGAGGATAAGATCTGATGGTTACGAAACTGATGCAGGTGAGCTTTACGGGGTCCACCGAAGTCGGCCGCCTTGTAATGCAGGCAGCGGCAGCAAGCAATCTGAAAACTGTCTCTCTGGAATTAGGTGGCAAATCCCCTATTATTATATTCAATGATGCCGATGTAGACAAAGCAGCCGAACTCGCTCTGCTCGGAGTGGTTCATAATAAGGTGACCACTAGCAAATTCAAACCAACCGTGAACAAGAAGCAATGGACAATGATGAAAGCGTAACTTTTATCCAATTTTTCATGATTAGGGAGAAATATGTGTCGCAAGTTCTCGGGTATTTGTGCAAGAAGGGATTTATGAAGAGCTGGAGAAGAAGCTGGTCGAGAAAGCAAAAGCGTGGACGGTTGGAGATCCTTTTGACCCTACAACGAATCATGGGCCGCAGGTATGAATCCGTTCAAACCGAAACTCCATTCATTCTTATCCTATGAGCTGTTCTAGCGGGTTAAACAACTTGCAGGTTGATAAGAAGCAATTCGAGAAGATACTTTCCTATATTGAGCATGGCAAGGTCGAAGGAGCTACCCTGCTCACAGGTGGAAAGCCCGTGGGTACGAAAGGCTACTACATCCAGCCGACAATCTTCGCTGACGTTAAGGTATAACATCGCCATCTCTCTTCTCGGAGCCAATTGTTCAGATACCTGTGCTGCATAGTTTAGATGAACTTTATGCCCCCAGGATGACATGACAATTGCAAGGGACGAGATCTTCGGGCCGGTCATGGCCCTCATGAAATTCAAGTGAGTAGTTCATGACACGCATGATGCATTGGAATTGAAAGAGGATCATTGTCGTTCTTATATTGCTTGGGGGCCGAGTGAGTGCAGGACCGTAGAGGAGGCGATACAGAGGGCAAACAGCACGAGGTATGGCCTGGCGGCAGGGATTGTGACAAAGGACCTGAACATAGCGAATACTGTGTCGAGGTCGATCAGGGCAGGGATCATCTGGATAAACTGCTACTTCGCGTTCGACAGCGACTGCCCGTACGGGGGTTACAAGGGGAGCGGGTTTGGGAGGGACTTAGGGTTGGATGCACTCCACAAGTATCTCCAGGTCAAGTCCGTTGTTACTCCCATTTACAACTCTCCTTGGCTCTGAGGCCAAAACAGAGACAATCACATCCTTCCCGCAAACTCTTCCTTCTCTCTGCACCTCAATAAGTTCTTCTTCACTGGTTGAACGTCGTCTCGTTGTTTCTGTGTACGTAAAAAAAACTTCGAAGGGAACGAGTAGAAGATGGGGGGATACACTTGTGATTTATTATGGGAGTGGCCTTTGTTTCTTGGTCTCAGCCTCACGCGAATCAGACTCAAAATTCTTGTCGCTTTATTTTATTTGTCGTGTCATGTTTGTGATAGATTCAGCCTATTTACAAATAAATCGCCGAATTTCAAATGAAAAAATATATATTTAAATTAAGTAATTCATGATTATAATTAAGTGACAATGAGAAATAATGATCCGACTACCACTCTTATGAAATAGTAAAAGCAAAAACTTTCCTTCTAAAAGGTAATCATTAAAATCAAAATATATATAGCCACTGGCTTTTGGCTTGGGTCATCATCATCACTATCACTGTCCGGAAGGTTTTGTATATATATATTTTACTAGAATTAGGAAAGACTGAAGCGTGTTTACGAGCTTTCGCTATTTGTAATGTTCATTTAGGGGAACTCACTGTTTGCACCTCCTGCTGACTTTACAAGCGTGATTTGGGGGACAAGGCTAACGTCCCGTGTCCCTCCCGTTTGTACTATTTTTGAGCTAATATTTTAGTACTGTTTAACAACAGAAATTTTGGACCACAAATCTCAGCCCAATCTGTGGATCGACGGTCCAGAACACAGGTTCAAGGAAGGAAAATCCAAGAGAGAGGTGACCATGGATACACATCAAACAAAGGCTTGCTGGGCGAACCAAGCGACGGGATTACCAGGCGACGGGCGACAATAGGTCGGCGAAGCGACAAGCGACAGTTAGACTTGTCGAGTGAGGAAACTCTACGGCGAAGGCCAATGGGCGACATGGTCGATCAGTTAGCTGTTAAGGAAGGCTCCAGAAGATCTCAAGATCTGAATGGGGATGGTTGCCAAGAGTGCTCATATGGAAAGCGGATATTTCATGAAGACTGGCAGCAAAGGAAGCGTAATATATGTGTAATATTACATTACCGTATATACGTAGGTCTCGCTTAGTATAAATAGCTGTTCTTAGGCATTGTATAAACACACATCAACACCACTCTACAGACGGGACATATTGTCAATTTATCTTTTCAAAAATTCCAGGGTTCAAGCTCTCTTTGTGTTCATTCGTTCCTGCTCACTCTCGAAGGCATCGTCGATGGCATCCATAAGTGCTTCCGCTTAAGGCCGCCCATCCGCTGTCTTCCTCTCTTTCTTTCATTTCATACGGCGACCACACATTCAACGAATCTTTCGGGCACCAGTTGACTCGTAGTGCCAGATATTTCCGACGTGTTTGGATCCGGCTAGTCTGTGGTCACTTCCGGAGCGAACAAGTACATTATATAAACGAAATTAGTACCGTTTATAATTACTACAATTCTACTAATTATAATTAGTACAATATACAAACGATGCACTAATACATATCTGTACATTGTACTAATTTTAGTTAGTATAATAGTAGTAATTACAACTGAACTAATTGGTACAGAACATTTTCATTTTAAATTAGTACAATAATTAGGGTTTTGGGGGACGTCCTCATTTGTACTAAGACCATGTTTAGTACATTGCACAAACGAAATTAGTACAGTTTATGAACAGTAAATGTTTTGTACCGATTAATACAGTTGTAATTACTATAATTGTACTAATTCAAAATTAGTACATTATACAAACGAAATTAGTACAATTTGTAATTACTAGTACATTGTTTGTATATTGTACTAGTTTTTATTAGTATAATTGTAATAATTACAACTATACTAATCGGTATAAAGTTGCTACCGTTCTAATTGATACAATGTACAAATACTGTAGTAAAAATGAGTACAAAAGGGAGTGAGCCGCGTCCTGATTCGGGGCATCGGAATGGGAGAGTAAATCACGAGGGGAGGGGGTCAGTGGAGTCAGTGGAGTCAGGCTTCGATGTAATATTCGTTACTGGCTAAATAACCAGTTTTTATCTTAGGGTTAGGGAATCACGTGTCCATTGACGTAATATTTGCCACGATGTAAATATTTACTTATTTTGTTATACTGTTTATACTAAACTTAAAGAATCTCTCATTTCATAATAATTTAACTTTCTTTACCTATGATCCCTCAAATCATACGTGAAAAATCAAGTGATGGGGAAATTCGTTGTTTGGAGAAGTGGGTTTCAATAAATGAGGATGCGTTTACTGTATTAAAAAGAGCGAATAACACTATTTTAATGGATTTGTTATTGGGAACGGTGAGCTACAATTATTGCCACTCGACTCTTTCTTTGTAAATAAAACTCCCAGAAAAGATTTTGGTCAACTAAACAAAGATCTTAAATTCATCACGTAGCTATGAACATAAAGTTTAGTCATAATCTAGTTCCACTTATCTTGGGTTAGAAATCAGGCTCATCAACATAATCAAGTTTGGGGAGGGGATTGAAGGGATTGTGGCATTTCTCTAAACAGAAAGTATTTTACACGTTTTACAAATTAATTTACGTTTTTGAAAGAAAATGTAATTTTTTTTTTGGTAGTAGATTAGATGCTATTGTTATAGTCATGCGTTGGAAATATAGAGCGTTGGCAAAGGTTGATGGACAAAGGGAGGTAGTCTAAATTAGATTATTGCGGGTCTCCCATGCAGTTCAAGCCCAAAATGTGGCCCAAAATTTAGCCCAAACAAGAATTTTGGCCCATTCGAGATAATAAAAATGGCGCGGTTTTTCCCTCCGAAGCACCAAAAAGCCACACAAAGGAAGCAAAACCGACCTCACGCTTCAGTTCGCTCCGAAAATGCCGCGCCAGAAGTCGATCTTGTCCTTCCTCCAGCGTTCGTCGCTGGACAATCGAACGTCTGGCGCCAGTAACCAGACGGTGGCCGAAGCGCGGGCGAGGTCATGGCGTCAGGATGCTTCCGTTCCGTCCAAAGACGACGAAAGTGCTGGTTCGATGCCGGAAATGGAGGTCCGTGGGACGGATACTCCGCCAGAGAAGGAGCCGCGTCGTTTACACCAGTCGAAGGAGGACGCCGGTGTTTCCTCCTTGTTTTCCAGCATCATGCATAAGTTTGTGAGGGTTGACGGATGCGGAAGGCTGAGCGACGGGTAGAGTTGCTAATTTCTATAGTCGATTGCGTGCTGTACGGCCGAGGAAAATCGTGTGATTGCTTTGGCTCTTAGACAGTTGGTTGTGCTCAGAACAGTGATCAAGTACTCCTAGATGTGCTTTGATTTGATGATAGTTTGGGTCTTTGTTTTGAAGGTGTCGATTATTCTTGGATTCCATTTCCGGTGTTTGTGTGATGCAGAGAACATGGCTCGTCGCTTATTTTTAGACGAGGTTTCCTGAAGCATTTTGCTATTACTAGGGAGCATTTTGCTATTACTAGGGTTTTGGAATAGAAAAATGTGTTATGGAAGTGTGCCCCTCGTGTCTTAGTTTGTTTGGACTGCACCTGATATTAGGCTACTTGAGTTTGGTGGTTGGTTAAAGTTTTATATCATGGTAGATTGTGTCATAGTCATGCTGTAATCATGATTCCAGCTTTGTGCACGCGTGTAGTCCCTCACTGCCATTTGATGAAAATTAGAAAAATCAGGATGTTGAAATTCTGATTCTCAATTTCTATAGTGCTAAGCGGCTCTTCTCAGAGGTTGTTTTAGGGATTGCTGGCGTTTATTCTCTTGAATCACCTATAGTTCTTTAGTTATCCAATGTGAATTAATTAAACTTCATGATATAATTGTTTACATAAAAAACTACTGGTTTCTTCTGCCAGATTGTGCATGAAAATTAACCAGTTTTCCAATCTATTGTTTCAAAGTACTTTCTCAATGGTCAACAACTGGCCATAATTCTCTTTTTTGGATAATTCTGGTGTGAACTATCCTCTTTTGACTGACTCTGTCTCGATGAGAAATATTGAGGAAGACATAATCAGTGCTCAGAAATCTTCGATGCAAATTTAGAAAAAATATTCTTATTCCAACATTTAAGACCTAAAACTACCGTAATTCATTGGGAAAGAGAATGGCAGGCTGAATACTCAAATTTTTAGTTCGCAATTTCGGATTAGTTTTGACAGTTTCCTTATAGAACTCTTTAACTGACACAGGAATATATTCATATATTTCAGAATAACTTTGGAATTTTCTAACCGCCCATCTCTTCAGTTTATTTGGATTGGCTTTTGGTGTCAGAAGTTATCTCCTTGTTACTTTTGCAGGTACAAGAAATGTGACGATGATCATAAGGGATTTCATAAAGTTAATGAAGTAATGGAATCTAATTATCCCAAGAAGGATAGTATTTCCTTGGACATCAAGATGAATGACCTTGATTCAGAATGTTTGGCTCCTGCTGAAATTGTAGCTGATGTACCTGGTCCAGAAACTCCGGGTGTGACTGTATTTGCTCCTCGTGTGAAAAGTGTTACAGAAGAAATTCCTAAGTTTGATGTTGGAAATTTCTCTTCTAGTCCAAATCCTAGCAAGAGAGTGAAGCTTCTCCAGGATGACAACATGCCAACAATTAGCAATAAATGTCAGGATTCAGTTAGTAAGTTTGAGTGGCTTCATCCCTCTCGTATTCTGGACGCTAAAAGAAGAAGTCCCGATGATCCCCTTTATGATAAGTGCACACTACATATACCTCAGGATGCTTTGAGAAAAATGTCAGCCTCTCAAAGACAATATTGGACAGTCAAATGTCAGTATATGGATGTTGTCCTATTCTTTAAAGTGGTAAGTCAAAGTATATGTTTTTATTTATGTGATATTATTCTGAAGAAAGGATCCATGCAAGTAGAGATAATTAAGTTTGCAGGTAGTATGTCATTCATCTGAATGAATAATTGCTTTATTTTCAGTGTTCAATGGTTAAATTACTGGTTTCTTCTCATTTAGAGAAAAAAATCTGAGATACTGAATTTTGCAACAATATTGCTGTGGAGTTGTACTAAGTGGCATGTCGAACTGCTTCATCATTACTTCTGGCCTTTTATCTGTGGAGGCAACTAAATGTACTATATAATCAAGGCATAATGGTTGTAGCCAAAAATTAACAGGGCAAGTTCTATGAGCTTTATGAGCTTGATGCTGAAATCGGCCACAAAGAGCTGGACTGGAAGATGACATTCAGTGGTGTTGGGAAATGTCGGCAGGTATTTCTTCTTTGTGTTTTCTTTTCCTTTGCATCTGCACCAGGACTTCCATTCATGCTACTAAAAGTATTAGCTCACCATGGTGTGGTAACATCTCTTTATTCGATGGTCTGATTAGGTGGGGATTTCTGAGAGTGGAATTGATGAAGCCGTCCAGAAGCTTGTTGCTCATGGGTGAGACATTTTTCTTTTCCTAATTATTGCCATTTCTATTATTAGAGGATCGAGATTCGTCGAAATTGTGTCTTACCGTTTTCATCAAATGTAATGGCTGATACTTTCTGCAACACGTTTACAAATTATTTAATCTCTTTCTGTTGTTCTTGGATATGAACACTATGGGATCTAATCTTTTGTACATTTCTTTCTTTTAATTAGTTGGCTTAATATTTCTCAAAAGTTCTGTACTTCAACTGTTGTAGGTATAAAGTTGGAAGAATGGAGCAGTTGGAATCATCTGAACAGGCCAAAGCAAGAGGACCAAATTCTGTGAGATTTTTATGGCTTTGTTATGGAATTTTTAAGTGAACTTCGTCTCGTCTTTGTCTCAGTCCTACTGTGAGTGGAAATCCATATTGTTGTAGAACTGCTTGTGTTATTGCCCAATACTTAATGGAATGTAACTGGTAGAGCGCTCTGGAGTTCTATGAGGGCTCTTCTGATGTAGCACAATGGTTTTTTCATCAGCATGCCTCTTCATGAAATCATAACTTGTTCCATATTGCAAGTTGCGGACAGTCATAGCTTGGAATTTCCTGGACTGTCACGTTTAGTCTATGTTTATGCCTGGAAATGCCTTCTAATCTGTTGCAGTTTTGTCTACGAAGTGATTTTATGCAGTAAAATCTGATTTGGTACCTCCTTCAAGATAAATAGCGCCTCATTTTCTTTTCTGTAGTGTGATATGCTTAGATTTATAACCTGCTTTTGTGTCAGGTGATTTCGAGGGAATTGGTCCATGTTATTACTCCTTCAACTTTGGTAGACTGCGGCATTGGCCCTGATGCTGTTCATCTGCTTGCGATAAAGGAGGTTTGTCCTCTGCCTGGTCTAATAGCATATCTTACCTTTTCACTCTCAAAGCTATGGGGGAAAATAAGCTGTATGTAGCTGTTATGCACTAATTGGGTGAAATTTCAGACTCAAGTAATTCAGTTTGCTATTCCATACAATATAAAGGGTGTCTATACTTTTGGATGAGATGCTTGTCACCTTTCTGATGGAAATGCTTTTTCATGTCAATCCCATGCAGGATCTTTGTGGAGTGAATGGCAGTCAAATTTCAATTGGATTTGCCTTTGTTGATTGTGCTGCATTAAGATTTTGGACAGGTTCAATAACTGATGATGCTTCTTACGCTGCTCTTGGGGCATTGTTGATGCAGGCACTCAACTCTATCTTAGCTTATTTAATAGTTTTCTTTTGGAATATTTCTGCTTGTTCCAGTGTAAATTAACCCAAACTTAAATTAATGGAGCAGGTTGCACCTAAAGAGGTAATTTACGAGGCCACAGGTAACTTTCTGCCTTTAGTCGCTCTTGATAGTGATTGGGTACATGCAGAAGGATACTTATCCAATTTCATAGCGCCTGCAGGTCTGTCCAAAGAAGCTGTAAAAGCCATCAAGAAGTACTCATCTGCAGGTCGAAAGATTTTACCTTTGATATACATGTCCTAAATATGGTGCCTATATTAAGAGGCAGAATTAAGCACATCAACCCTGGATGCGGATATCCTGACAAAACTAAAAATTAGCTATTTAAGCATGCAAATATCAGTGAAGTCAGTGATACGCGACATAAGCTGTACTTGGATCTACGCAAGACTTTCACCTCATCTGTCCCCTTCCTTAGTAATGCATGGGATTGAAAGAAGTCCGAAATTTTCGTTATGGATTCAGCTGGGCTAGTGTCTAGAAATGTTTCGCCAACTTCCTGGGCAAAGATACTTTCAGCATCAAATGGGTTTATCTTTCTCTTAAATAAGTAAATATTGTCTGCTTGTTGCGATTTCTTTGGCTTGTCTTTTTAACGTGAAATCCTTGTGCTCGTGAATTCCCGTGACCATTTTTAGCTTTACCGCATGTTAGAATCCTACTACACTCTACACATCTCCATATCCTTGTTCTAGTGCTAATCCATTAATCTTTGTCCTGCAGGCACTGTTGGAGTGCAACTAACTCCTACAGTTTCTGCTGCTGGCTTTTCCAGCGCTATTGATGTCAATGATTTGATTCGGGCAAAGCAATACTTTAAGTCATCTGGTCGTGTGAACTGTGTACTTGATAATGTAGGGTTTCAGGATATTGCCTTATCTGCCCTTGGAGGACTGATCGAGCATCTGTCAAGACTCATGGTATGCTATTGATATGCAATTGGTGGCATGAATCCTTTAATCTTTATTTTGATTTGGGGTGTATATGTTCTATAGTTAGATGATGTTTTGAAGAATGGGGATATATCGCCATACGAATTATACAAGGGTTGCCTCAGGATGGATGGACAAACGCTTCTGAATCTTGAGGTCTTCAATAACAGCATCAATGGTGGTTTGTCAGGCAAGTAAGCCCATTTTCATTGCATGCACTGCATTATTAGTACAAAAATGCACAGGATGTTTGTTCGTTCAATAACAGCATCTTCACCTTGGTTAGTACTGCAGGAACATTGCTTAAACACCTTGACAACTGCATTACAAGTTCTGGGAAACGTCTCTTAAGACTCTGGATGTGCCATCCCCTAAAAGATGTGGAATGCATCAATAATCGGCTTAAGGTCGTTGATATCCTGGTGGGGAATCCAGAATTAGTGGTAATTATAGGTCAAAATCTCCGGAAACTGCCCGACTTAGAAAGGCTGCTGGGGAGGGTCATGTCCAGTGTGCACTCTTCATGCTCCCTATTAATGCCTTTAATTGGAAAAAAGATTCTGAAAAATTTGGTAGGCTTCCCTAATCTTTGTTGAAATATTATATGCATAAACGTTATTAAGACCTTTCTTTTTTAAAGTTGAACTCTCCGATGAAAAGGGACCTTGATCATGCATTTCATGATAAGCATATAAATGTATGAAGGTCGTCCTTTCATGATGTTATCGTTCTGCCTGTTCACTTTATCGGATAATTCCTTTTCAATGCATAGTTTATCTTGACCTAGTATTCCTGTTATGTTTCATACTTACAAGTTTGAAATAGTTCGCATGCGTCCTTGTGAATAGTACTATCAGCTGGTGGGGACACTTGAGGTGGCATGCTTGCATGCAATCATATCTTTGTAAATTAATTACTAAAAGGATGTTTCCATCCTCAAACCTCACAAGGTTCACTGTTATATTGACCAATGTATACTCTCCTTGCACATGGTGGACTAGAGGAGACAAGGTCAAAGTGATAATAAGTCCATTAGCATTCCAAAGCCTGAAACTGTAGGAAGGCTTTTTTATTTTTTGAGCTTCATGGATTGTTGAGTTTCAAATAGCTCATTTTGAAAGAAAAGGGAAGTTTCTCTCTTTGTTATAATGCTGATAATAGTACTATTTGTTTTTCCACCTTTAAATGAGGTTGAACCAGTGATATTGATGCAGGTGAAAGCTTTTGGGTCCCTTGTCAAAGGTCTACGAATTGCATTGGATATGGTAAAAGCTTTGTGGGAGGAAGTGGAAATAAGGAACTCCCTGTCAAAAATTTTTGAACTTCCAGCTTTAAATGGCAGCAATGGATTGGAAGATGCAATTTCACAATTTGAAGCCGCATTAGATAGTGACTTCCCCAAGTACCAGGTATCTAGATTCCTGAAAGAACTGGTTCTACAGATCATGTTTATATCAAGCATTTGTGACAGATTTGTTGGGAACTATCATTTGCTTTCTAATTGTTCTACAGGTTTTAGGTTCATGATTTTGAAATATTTTCCTTTAAAATTTGGAGGTGATTTCTGTGCATATTGATTTATGCTCATGCATCGGTATTTCTCACAGATTACGGCTACTGATATTATTAGTGCATGTTTTTATGAACTACTATTTATCAGAGAACAATGTGTGCTTAGAGATGGGAATGTGTGACACGTTACTGTTTACTGACATTATGGCGAGTCGAGTTTCGCGCAGGTATTGAAGATTTTTATTTTTTCACTTTTATAAGCGATGTAGTTCCATTTCTGCTACAAGCCTTTTACTGGATACTATGTTCTAAGTGAAAGAAGATGTTCGTCACTGAAATAGTCATTATTGTTCTGGTTTAGTAGTTCATCATATGTGAAAGCACAAATATCATTTATTGTTTTTGTTATTTCCTTATATTTCTGTTTACCATGATTATAAGGTTTTATTAGAATCATCTCTGAAATGCCAATTTCAATTTCATTGGCTAGAGCCATGATGTCACAGATTCAGATGCGGAGACACTATCCATACTAATCGAGTTATTTGTTGAGAAAGCTTCGGAATGGACTGCTGTTATCCATGGAATTGGCTGCATTGACGTCCTAAGATCTTTTACTCTCACCGCAAAATCTTCCCTTGGATCCTGGTCGAAACCTGTCATTGTGCCTCACACAAAAACAGTAAAGGGACCCGTACTTAAGATGACTGGGTTGTGGCATCCTTTTGCACTTGCTGAGAATGGAGGGTTGCCTGTACCTAATGACTTATTTCTTGGCGAGGATAGTGATGGCTCTAATCCTTGTACATTGTTACTGACCGGGCCAAATATGGGTGGAAAATCAACCCTTCTTCGCGCAACTTGTCTTGCAGTTATATTGGCCCAGGTTATTTCTAGAATGAAGTACTGGAACTTTCAGAAATGCTTTTTGCTTGTCCTAATGTTCCTTTCCGTTGTTGACATTCTTTTGTGAATGTTTCAGCTGGGCTGCTATGTTCCTTGTGAGATACTCGTTCTCTCTCCTGTCGACACTATCTTCACGCGGCTTGGAGCTACTGACAGAATAATGGCTGGCGAGAGTAAGTCCTCTTGAAGCTACTACACTAAGTATGGATTACTAATTTTTAAGGTTATGGTTATTCTTTGCTTGTTGATCTATGAGGTTTTGGAAAAACTACACAAATTACGATGCAGGTACCTTCTTTGTTGAGTGTATGGAAACAGCGTCGGTTCTTCAAAACGCCACAGAAGATTCTCTCGTCATTCTTGATGAACTTGGTCGGGGAACGAGCACTTTCGATGGATATGCCATTGCATATGCTGTATGACTTCCTCACATTTCATAGATGGCCGTGTTTCTTCCCTGTTGTTAATGTTTGTTAATATTAATCACTCTTCTCTGTCATCTCAGGTGTTTCGTTACCTTGTCGAGAAGGTAAATTGCCGGTTATTGTTCGCTACGCACTATCACCCTCTCACGAGCGAATTCGGCTCTCATCCACGTGTGAAGCTTCAGCACATGGCTTGCACATTCCAGAAATCTTCGGGCAATTTGGAAACCGACCAGCAGTTAGTTTTCCTGTACCAGCTTGCCTCGGGAGCCTGCCCTGAGAGCTATGGACTGAAGGTGGCAAGCATGGCTGGTATTCCAACAGAAGTAGTCGAATCTGCTATGAGGGCAAGTCAAGTTATGAAAAAGTCGATCGGGGAAAGCTTCCGGTCGAGTGAGCTGAGATCCAAATTCTCAACCCTTCATGAAGGGTGGCTCAAGTCTTTATTATCGGTTTCAAAACTCCAGGATGACAGTGATGAGGACACTCTCGACACCCTCTTTTGTCTGTGGCATGAACTCAAGGGGTGCTATTCTTAGGCAAGCAGCGTGAATTCATCCTTTCCATGCAAGTGCCACTAATCCTTTCCTAGGTTGACTAGATCAAGTCCAGATTTAGACGGAAATCCTAACTTGGCTCGCTGTATTTTGATGCTTGTGTCGGTATTTGTAGTCTATATGTATATATGTTGACGCAGTAATGGTGCGGAATGGGTGATGGGTATTGACTTAAGTGACGTTAAAATGAATTGAAAGGGACGAAAGGGAAAAAACACCAAAAAATGGATAGGATGATAACTACTATCACATATAAAAAAAAAAAAATCAAATAGACAACAAATATACAGATATACAAACAAATGGCAACATAAACTCAGCGACACTCGAATTCACACCACTATCAAGATGACATAATCAAACTCAGCGACACTCGAATTCACACCACTATCAAGGGAAGGGAGGTTGAAGACTTTGAAGTAGGAGTTTTCTAATAATCATCCTCCTCTATTTAAAGGCACATATATTTATAGAGGCTGTCCATATTAGGAAATTAAATGTTAAGTAGGAGTTTTATAATAATCATCCTCTAGAGGCGGTCCAAATTAGAAAATTAAATGTTTAATCTAAAAATTAAAGTTTTGCCTAAAAAGTAAGACATGCACAGCCACATTTGTAGGCTTGTCAAAACACTAAAGGAAATGAGTAATGTTGCGTTGTTTTGAAAAATGTAATAAATGGTTCTGCCTCCACTCGACCAACCAATATCTTTGACAAAAATACTAATCGTAGGATTCTTTCGATGTTGACATTCTTAACGATGGACCGAAATATTGCTCAAATTGACCCTTGTCTTGACCATTCTCAATATCGACTGACTTCCTTTATGCTTGATCATTCGATAGAGAGTGGAGTGATTCCTAATCGAATTAACTCGAGTTGTGGTCGCGGATGTTCGAGTATCTCGGCATTGTATGTTCTTAGATTGTCAAATAGCATGCATGCATCTCAAATTTTCGCTATGGTTAGACCGAGTGGTTAATAATGCTGGTAACACTACTAACGAGGTGTTGGATTTGAGAGTTTTGTACTGATGTACGGTCAATCCGTAAAAAAGTCGTTAAATATAGTTTCAGTTTTCAAAATTCATAAAATACTGTCCCTGATCTGGTTTATAAAATTCGTCCTTAATTTTAAAAAAAGACGGATATTGAAAACCATTTATAGTCCTGTTGGAGGGCGAGTTTTCAAATATGCCCTTTCTTTAATTCACCAATTTTCTTAAAGAAATTCTTTGGAAAATCCACCTATGATAATGAGATATTATTTGAAATATCGACCGTATTTCATAAAATTTTTTGAAAACTATTCTTATATTCATACGAGCCTACTGGTTTTGATGATACGATGTTTTATACTATTCACCCGAAATGCAATGCATGTTGATGCTCTCGGATGTATGACAACTAAAACTCTGGCCGTCCATTTATTTTAATTTTCGGGCGCGTTAAATTTTTGTAATCCTTTCGGGGTAGTATTGATTGACATAGTATGAAAGGGATTCGTGGTAATTCTGAACATTGGTATTATAATAAAGAAACATTGTTAGAGAAAGTATGATCCTCTGTATCCCTAATATATATTACTTGATTAAAATGGGCACTGCAGGTAGGGAATGGAGGCAAGACAAGAGTTAAGACTCGGCGGAAACGAAGTATCTCATGGAAATTATTGTCTTTTACTTTGTCCTAAAATAGAATCAAAAGAAAGACAGAGGATCAAGCTTGTAGAGTGTTGCTGAGTCACAGTTAGAATAAGCAGTATGTTGCTGCTTTACAATAAACTGTTACTGTAACAATACATTTACAGAATGAATATATGGAAATAAATATTTCCTAATTACGTTATATTCTGATTTATTTCGGGATATTTGTCTAAATTCACTGAATGTGATTTAACTATCTCATTTCATACATTCAGACAACTCAATATTATGAGATTAGCTTTCCAAGTTTATATTTAGAAACAAAATATTTTGTTTTGATTTTCTGTAACAGAGCTACGCTGTACAAAGTTAAAATATCAAATCAAATTATTTTGATTATAATATATCAATCTGATAAGATTATTATCTAATAAGATTTGGAAACAATTAATTTGTTTTTGGATAAAACAATTCATGTGAGGGAAGTTACCGTTAGTGAGTTACCTCTACGGTACAGTGACCGTTGAGTAGATCGTTGCTTAGACTCTGTTCGCAATTTTGGAAACAAATCATGAAGATTGTTCCAATGCATATGGACATTCTCTACGTCTTTTTCTTCATGAAAATCAAATCTGGTTCTCCGACAAAAGTGCCTTTGTGCGTCTGTGTGGTCTGAGTGGTTGTCCAAAGCCTGTGTGATTTGAGTGAAGCTTTGAGGATCGGCGGAGAACGAAAGGTGCTAAGTGATCGCCTGGTTCTCATCTCTTGCAATCTGCGTGTGAGAGTGTCAAGGGCTGAGTGCGACCTCGATCGTCGTGAGAGGGACTAAGTGTTCTCGATACGTTCAACGAGTGGCTGGCGAATCGTCTGAGGGAAGCTAACTGAATACCCGTGCTGAATTCAGTAACCAGTTGCTGACCCATCGGCAAAAAGCTGTTCTTGTTATGTTTTTTCGCAGGGAAGTCTCGAACCGACGGAGTTTGAGCAGTGAGACACGCACTTGTGGGTGCGCGCTAGAAGTCTTGTGCCTGCAGGGTAGAGCGGGAGTTGGGAATGCCACCAGAGTGGAAATAGGTCCTCCCGAGCATAGGACTGCTGTGCAGAAGTCTCGACTTCCTGCTGACGGATAGTAGAGCAGGTTGCGTGGAAACCGCCGGATTAGAAAATTCCACCCTAGGCACTGGGTGTACAGTGCAGTGAGTCACGGCTGTGGTAATCGTTCACGTCCGAACTGAGTGTAGCACAAATACCACGACTTCACCGAGTGAGAAGTTAGGTTCCGCTGAGTGAGGAACCAAACCTTTTCTTTCGTTTCTCTTTGTGATCTAAGTGATTATCTTTATGGTTGTCTTTGTGATTATCTCTTGAGTACTTACATGCTCATCTTGAGAAGAGACAGATATGTGTGGAAATCCTCTACTGGACGACTAAGTGCTGAAGCAATCCTCTGCTGTGAACCAGAAACGGACTACTCTCAGAGAAGTCGTTCTTCACTGTAAGGAATCATATGAGGATTTATTCTTTAACACAACATTGCCTTTGTGCTTTGATAGACTGTCTTACGCCTAAGCGACAACGTGCTGTGTGGAAATCCTTTGAGCAATCAACTGCCGAGTGTGAGTATCATTCTGCTGAAAACGAGAAGACGTCCACTGTGTGAGGAGCTGATCGTTGCCCAGGAGTGATCATCTTTTGTAAAGGATTCTAAATCTCACTTTGTGAGAAACCGAACGCCTAGTGCAAGGGCTCTTTGCACCCATTATATTATATAGTGGAATCACTTCGTTGGTGAAAGGTGGATGTAGGTCGATTAAGGCCGAACCACTATAAACTACTGTCCATTACGATCACGCAACACTCGTACGAAAATCTACTCAATCAAATCGTAACGGTTACAATGAAGCTGATCTCATTCTGAGAAACGCTCTTTTGTGATACAGTATATGCTTCCACTTACATTGAGAAAGGGCGAAAAAGTTACAAACACTAATTCACCCCCTCTTAATGTTTCTAAACGATCCAACAAAGCTCAACACCACCACTTGGACAAAATTACGCAACCCGATCCTTCATTAACAATAAGGAAAGAACTAGGCCTCTCCTCCATGCTAAACACAGAAGTGGGAGTGGTCTTCATAGTTGTCCGACGCCCCCTCCATCATGTTTATACAAGATAATTTCTAGATGTCAATTGTGGTGTTTATTTGAATAGAACACAATGGAATGTGCCTATAGAAGCTAGTCAATTGTATCCACATATGCGCTGGTCGACTTTGTCCATAGAAGCAGTTGACTTTGTCCATAGAAGCAGTTGACTTTGTCCATAGAAAGCAGTGTATCGTGTCCACAGAAGCAGTTGACAGTGTCCACAAAAGCCAGTTGACCGTGTTTTCAGAAGCAGTCGACCATGCCCACAAATGTACCAGTCAACCATGCCCACAAGAGCCAGTCGATTGAGTCTACAAAAGACAAATTAAAGGCGTTAACAAAGGACATCAATGACGGTATTTTTCTAGAGACTGTTACCGACTGTTCCTGATGGTTATTGACGGTTACTATAGAATTTAGGCACATGGTTAACATTACTTTTGTCTTATACTATAAATTAGAGTATTGTGTAATAAGTAAGAGAATGACAATCACCTGTACCCATTAGGGAATTTTGGTTGTCTTCATTTGCTCTAATCTCATTCTTTATTTGTATGTGTTTGTGTTGTAACTCAAGTTCAATATCAATGAGAATAAGTTCTCTATTCAATCTATTCATCTTTGGTTTTTTTCGTGAATCCAATGGGTTCGTTATGTCATGATCGCAACGTATTACGATATCCTTCTTCAACATGTATTTGGTGTAGTGAGCGTGGAATAAACATGGTCTCGAACCTGCGACTCCCCAAGAGGTTTGTTTGATCTCCCTACGAGGACTTAGATGAGACTTTGAAAATTAACCTCTAAGAAGTGGTTGCACAAATAAAAGAACACACATCGCCGGCACAAATAAAAGAACACACATCGCCAGATTTTGAAAGTCACCCTCTGACTATTGATGGAGCGGTTCGATAACTTACGTCAAAAATTAGAAGAATTGCATACTGTGTATGGTCTCACTCCGACACACGTTCTCACTAGAACTCAACAAATAATTGTTAAGGGCGACCAGTGAATACATACGCTCCGAAAATCTAGTCGACGAAAGCCAATATACAAATACGTGACGTTCTGAAACTTCTGTCAATCGAAACCGTCATGCATTTTGAAAAATATCTCAGGAGTCCTATGACAACTTAGTTCGTCAACTAGGATCTTCATGGATCCACATCGCTCGCTTCACACACCAGGCCGGTGAAGCCGCTATTAATGGGTTCTGAAAACTTAGTTTTTTCCCGGGATCACTTACTGGGGCCACCTTCACATTGTATATCAATCTGCCACCAGACTCCATCCAAAATTGGGATGAGATGTAAGTCTAGTTCACGTTGGCTTTTGCGCAATGGGTCTGACTTTGACCTTGCAAGAACTCACAGATATGAAGCAACAAGTAGGGGAAACGGTGGCTGTTTTCCTCAATAGATTGAGGAGGGCCATGACTGAGGTGTAAAACATTAGCATCAGAAGCACAGGTAATTGCCATCACCCAGTCGCTCTTCTCCTTCGCCTAAGGAAGAAACTCGAAGGAGAGACTTTCAGAGACTGGAATGAGCTCACTCGCAAAGTGACATAGTATGAAATCCTCCTCGGGAAAAGAATCAAGCGAAGGGCAGTTTCTCGGCTGGACTAGTAGTCACGTGCCAAGTTGAATCCACCGCTGAAATCAGCGTAATAGAGTACATAAAAGGTCAATCACTCACATGTGAGAAATTGACGAAGAAAATCTTTCGACTGAAGGCCTCTCAAAGATCTCAAGAAGAGCGAAAATACTCGTTCGACGAAGAGAAAGCATATGACATCTTCGAATTCGTGCTGCAGAATGGCCGTATACGGCTGGCAGTAGGTCATCCTCTGCCTTGCACTGTGCGGGAGAAATCTTGAAGCTACGACAAGCAGCACAAGTCTTTTACCCATATCACTAAGGATTGCATCACGTTTAGAAACATGGTGCAAGACCTCATCGAGGCAAAAGAATTATGCTTCCTAGAAGCAAACGATAAAGCGTTGATTGAATTACAACCCTCTGAGGGTTACTCCTCTACCATTGTAGAGACATGAAGATCAGACATCAGAGATAGGCGAAACTATAATCGCGAACATGCTTTTCAAATGACTGGTAAATAAAGGAGTCCTCCAATGTCCAGTCGACCTCAACAGGCTTCGCCTAGGAACCTGCTTCTGGCACATGGATGCTTCCCATAGCACGAACAAATGTCATACATTCAGAAATTACTTGCATGGTAAAAATGATGCTAAGTGATATGACCTAAATGGGCCGAAGGAGATGACTATAGGAATCAGGGCGGAAGCACCTCGCTTTCGCCCAGACTACCTTTAGCGTTGTACTGGTCAAACATAAACATATGCAGCTAGCTGAAAGAGGGGTCAGTTGAAACCCAAGAGACTATTTGAGGGGTAGTAACATATAATGCAGTGGCAAACATGAAGGACACTACTACCCGATTGGGGGACACAAGCGGAACTATAAGGTACCACGATTGGGCAAAATCCCCATAGCAAATGCCATAATCCAAAAAGAGGACTGTCCCTGGACTGGAGAGGACGGATGAGGCCATAAAGAATGGATCCCGGATCGCCCAATCCTTGACAGAGGAGATGCAGTGTTACAAATGCAAGCAGGTAGCAACTAACAAGATTCTAGTCACACAAAAGAGGACGATCCAGATTAGGAGGCTATCATTACCTCCTGCTACTTGCTAAGATGTTAACAAAAGGGACGATCCAGATTAGGAGGACACCAATTTTTACAGGTATGGAAATAACTGAGAACTACATACAGGCGAATATTGTTAACAGTTTTGTTGGTGTAACAATGTCACTAAGACATGGGTGAATTAATGTAATGGCCTTTTTAGACATTTTACAACTAATAAAACCCAACAGTGGAATGTTAGACTTCTGTAGGTTACACAACCCTTGTAAATAGCAGATCCTGAAGTGAACTGCTGAATGAGCGAATGACCAGCCGAAGTCTAATCAAGCATGTGACTTTGTAGTCCTGAGAAGCTTTCTATAGTAGCAGAAGGTTGATGCTTTTGCTATCAAGGTTCTATAAATCTGACCACCCTAAGCGTGATTATCAAGGTCTACTCCAAGATCTGAAAGATTCTTCGAGTAGTAGAAGGTTGTCATGGAACCTTGTAGGTTTTTGCACTACTAAGGGATGATCTGCGAGAGCTAGATAGATGGAAACAACTCCAGACCTTGTGACGTTACTGTAGCATTAGTAGTTTGCTGTAGGACCTTTAGAGTCTCTACTCAGACGTTTGCGTTGTGTCTGTTGATTTGCTTTTCTGTTAACGTTTCTGATGAATGCTCAGTGAGATAACCATGAGAAAGTAAATGAGACACAAAAAGTTTATAGTGGTTCGAGAATTGCCTACGTCCACTCTTCACCCTTACAGGATGGAATTCATTATTGAACACTTATAGTAAATACAAAACTGACAGAAAATATCAAACACTCCTGCAGCAGGTATTATAGATAGCCCTTCGGCTTTTCCACAAAAGATGTACTAGCAGAAGGTATTGTAGATGATGTAGATAGCCCTTCGGTTTTTCTACTCATAGAAATTCGATGGGTTGTGATCAGTGACCCTTTGGGTCGTGCACAGAGATAATGGACTAACTCTAGAAACACTCTGGTTGAGGTTCTACACTGAAGACAATGTCTAACTCCACAATCCCTGTGGTTGGGGTTCTGTAGAATTTGGCAGCTCCACGCAAACACGTAGCGGCTCTACGCAGAAAGCACCCGTGAGACTTCTCCAAAGCCTGCAACAAGTACTTTTTTATAGAAATATCAATGTCAGTGCCTCACTGTGATCCTTCCAGACATGACCCTTCTTCTGCTCACTGCCCTGGCACCGACTTATCCCTAAGCTTGATGCACGTATGTCACACCATAGTGCACCCACATCCGGCACATTTTACACCCCGGACACAAGCCTTCTGCACACACGAGCAAACCAATTACAAAACAATAGCTAATAGTACCTCACCAGATTCCTCCAGACACAGCCCTTCTTCTACTCACTGTCCTGTCACGTATACACCCCGACTTGTCCCTAAACTTGAAGCACATCTGCCATGCCACAATGCAGCTAGATCCTTCGCAACCTCATTCACATCTAGTCTAGCTTGTACCCTGGGCACCAGCCTTTTGTAACTGAATGTTTAACCCCACAGAGAACAAAAGCTCACAAATCTCTCAGGTTACAATAATACAATTTCTCTCTAAATTGTGTCACACTCGACTAACTAACACGTATACCTATCTAATAGAAAACATATTTATAGAAGGTATAGTATCTGACGTAAGCCTCTGCAAAACAAGGAAACAAACTGGCAACCAAATAAAACGTTTCCCCATTGTAAGAGATGCTCCGTATCACTTAAGGATCATTTATGCCATTTGGTCATGATTGTGTTAATGACCTAAGAGATAAGGCTTGCAGAAGATTCAGACAAATAAGTTCTGTCAGGCTTATGTAAATGGAACTGAGATAATCTTGGCTTCCATAAGTGGTTGGCATACCTTCTAGATAGAGACACATGTGGGGTGCAACCATATTCAAATGGGTTGTCCTTTGCCATGATTCATAATGAATATGGACGTGTTTAAATGCAAGAGGAAAAGATTGATTAACCATTGGATAGTTCCAGATCAATCTGGAGAACCTTGCATCGTTACTTTCTAAATATAAAGTGACTTGTTCCCTTAAACAGAATAGATTAACTCTTATGGAAGTGAATCGTAATTAAAATGATTTAAAAACATTTTAATTAACATAATATACCATATGAATATATTTAAATAATCAATTGTTATTTCCTTTAATATGTTTCACTCTAAATGAATACTGTGAAAACTATTCTGATAGCCTTAACAATTGAGCATTTGGAATTTTCTTCTGCTTGAACTTCATCATTGTTAGGAAAGATGATAGATCACATTCAGTCACATTCAACCATAAATGATCTCCAATGAGATGAAATTCAAACTTCTTGATAGCTTTCTTAACTGCTAAGATTTCTTTAACGTAGAATGGTATTGTTGTTCAGCTTAACTGAACTGTCCACTGGCATATGCACAAATACTTCTTATTCCATGTCTTTCTTCCAAAAGTGCTGTACCCCAATTTTCATCACTCGCGTCTGTTTGGAGAATTCTAACACCATCTGAGGGAATTGTTAAAGGGGTAAATACTACAGCGTGTCTTTGAAATGTTTTAAAGCATCAATGTGTTCTTTAGTCTATAGAGGAGCATTCTTCTTCAATTGTCCTTGTAGCAATGCAAGTTTCAAAGAGATCTTTGGCATAAAATCTCTCAAATAATTGACAATTTCTCAAATTCCTAAACCATAAATCCTAAACCCTAAACCCTGAACTGTCCACTGGCATATGATTAGAATATGTATTCAGCACTTTCTTAGTCCAACAATGTGGTTGGAGTACAATACATATGCCAGTGGACAGTTCCGTCAAGCTGAACAACACTACCATTCTATGTTTAAAGAAATCTTAGCAATTAAGAAAGCCATCAAGAAGTTTGAATTCTATCTCACTGGACATCATTTTATGGTTAAATGTGATCAATCATCTTTCATAGCAATGATGAAGATCAAGCAGAAGAAAATTCCAAATGCTCAATTGCTACTATCAAAAAGGTTTTCACAATATTCATTTACAGTGAAACATATTAAAGGAAATAACAATGTTGTTGCAGACTTCTTATCTAGACCTCTAAAAGATTTATCTATGTTGGAAGCATATATGTTACATACTACGGTAATGAAAAATACTTTCAATTATAAATTTCCTCCAAAGATCACTTTTACATTGCAAGCTCCACAGGCCTTGGCTAATGCAAAATATTACTTATGGCTACAGTTTGAACCAATTGGTCTTCCTCTAGATTATCCATTCTATTATGTGATTCCATTATCACCTTTGGATATCTTCTGAGAAGTGCTAAATGGATGCTTTGGTATTTGGTACATTTACATACCGTTGTAATTGAAATCCCTACAAAGGAAGCTCTACAGTTTTTAGCTCCATCAAACCTATCATGACTACTTCTCACATTAGACATGGTGACAACATTTTTCTGAATCTTATTATGGTTTGCTCCATTACCAACGTGGTTAAACTGGTTTGACACTCATCATCAAATGTATGAAAAATGGGACAATATTGAATCGCAGTCAGTTTTTGTGTTTCGACAGCAATGGCATCAGTTTGATCCATCTTGGCAATCTATGGTTGCTCTGGCAACAATAGATGATTATTGCTTTCCTCAATAGATTCAAGAAGATAAAGCTTCAGAATAAATCCTTCGAGCAAATTTATTTCAAGAAAATGGCTTTTATGTTCTGCCGACAAAAGAAGAAGTGAAAGCAAATTGGAATTTTGCTACACAGAGTCCCTACCTTGCAAGCATCTTAATGATGAAATTTTTTCATCAAAGTAATGATCCAGATGACCCCCCAGGACCTTCCACAAGTTTAGAACCACAAACGAAGCAAAGAAAGAAAAGTCGATGGACAAATAAGGACTAATATTTTATAGACCACAAAGGACAAGTTTATCTAATCTAATCTTTAAGGAATCTTGCAGCTTTAGTTAAAGTGATGAAGACTACTCTACTTTATCTGCTTTTTGAGAAGATATGTGCTTCCACATATAGTAAGTTTTAGCGTGTTGTGCAATAGTTTTTTAGGACATACTTGTAAGCATCAATAATTGGTGCTTATGGAAGTCCTATATAAGGACCCTCCATCCATTGTAAAGAAATCAATAGAAGCATAAAAGTCTTTTACTAAAAATCCTCATGGAGTTCTAAACCTCTTTCTCCTCTCGGAAGCACTAAGGTGATAAACATCCAAAGATCAGATCATCTTATTTCTTTTAAGTTTTCATATTTTTCATGATGTTGCATAAGCATATTTTCAGCATGTCTTGTTTCATGCTCCCGTTCATGAGTAGGTATTTATGATAAAAATTCTCCTTGTTTGACACATAAGGAAATTCTATGTTGTTTTAACATAACTTTTTGGATTATCTTAATCTGACGCTCAGATTCCTATAAGAAGCTGATAAGACCTTTGAAGGCTAGGAAGAGCCGTGTTTGTGTCCGGTGTGCTGTGAGGTAAAAAGAGCAAAAGAAAAATGGGACCTCCACAAAGGTATGTAATAGACTGTCCCTATAGGTTAATCTTCTACAAAGCAGTAGAAGCTTACCTTCTGTATGACATCATGAAAACCGTACTAACAATCTCCCATTTTTTGATGATGACAAAACCTTTTATTATCGAGGGAAATATTTTGCAAAGAAACTCCCCCTAACTCCTTCTCAATGAGCTCGGGTATGAATCTCGCTTATGTGTACAGAGCTAGATGCTTCTACAAAATGCAGAGTATAAGAACTTCTGCGATGAGCAAATGAGCTCAGAAAATTTTACAAAGAAACTTTCCCTAACTCCGTCTGATTGAGTGTGGGTATGAATCTTGATATGTTCACATAGCTAAAAGCATATGTAAATTTCAGAGCATGACAGCTTCTATGTGGTACAGAGCACAAGGCTTCTATGTGTAACTTGACAGTTCCTGGCAAAATCTCAACAACTGCACTCTCAGCAAAAGGGACAAAATCTCCTTTTACATTCCCTAGCAGTAGAATGTTAGAGATGCAGCAACACCTTCTAGAAGGTTGTTGAAAGCAATGTAAAAATAGGCTTATACACTCATAAACTGCATAAATAATTCCTGTAGAAACACAGAGCGAAGTCTATCTGTTTCAAACATCCCTATTACTCCCCTTTTTTGTCATATCGAAACGGATAAGACTGGGTGATAGATGATGAAATGATATCAAAACCATACTGGAAGAAGTTTCAGTAGCCTATGCCATTAAACCATTGAAAAAAATACGACGTACGAGGGGGTGTGCCCCAAAGGGTCACTTATTGAAAAAAATCAAAATAGAGTTTCTAAAAGTTTTCAACATTAATTTCCTTCAGGCATCAGTAGAACCATCCGAAGTTCCATGCAGAAAATTGTCCAGGCTCTCCAGTTGGCGTATAACATCCATGACCAGCCTCTGTAGAACTCGGATGTCCTCACCTTAGGCAGCAACTTGGAATTGCAGCTCCTTGTGAACAGAGGGCAGGATGGAAGAGACAGAAGCCTCAAAAGCTGGTGGAGCAGAACCTCAAAAGCCTGTGGCATGTTTCTTGCCCTTACCAGCATCAACAACATATGGAGTCTTCTTTTGGAGAAGCTCATAGTGCTGCGCTTTCGTGAGTCAGCCTTCTGCAGTCTTCACGTACTACATGCTATTGATGATGTTGTGCATCTGCAGGAGGTCAGCTATCACTTGGCCATAGGGCATGCTCTTTTCTCTCATTGGTAAGTGCCACTCAATGTGCTCAAAGATCAGGGCTCCAAAACTGAAAGGGATTCCCTCTAGGAGTTGAACCATGGCTTTGGCATCCGCAGGCAAAATGGTGTCAATGCTTCCAGCATGAGGCAGAAGATTGAAAAGAACAACGTGATACAGAACTCGAAGGTGAAGATCCAGCCGAGTGGACTTCGTGTAATTTTTTAGGGATACCTTCTGCTCGACGATGATGCTAAAAGCCTCAATCTCTTCAAAGTCCTCCATCTCAGTAGTGGATTCACAACCATACAAGTTACAAACATCAGGAGTAGAGTACAGAAGGGTAACTTCGTTAATAGAAGTATAGATGAATTTGATAGAACGCCCGCCCCTGTAGAAGTTGAGATTGGAATAGAACTCCAGAACCTTTGCCACATACACTTCATCATAGGACTCACAGAAGGTTTGCAAGCCTAATGCCACAAACATAGGGGCTATGTCTAGCATATTAGCAGAAAATCAAGCAAAGTCAACTCGCTTACTTGTAGTCAATTGGCGATCGTTGACTGTGGACAAATCGTCATCAGCCAGCACTTCATCAATTTCCTCCTGCCTAACGAAAGCAGGTGTTGGAGTAAAGGTAACCTGTCCCTCAAGCCGCTTCACGAGCAGTTCAATCAGGGACTTAGAGACCGTTTCAGTATCCTTTCGCTTAAACCTGGTCCGGGATGAAAAACTAGACGCTGTGACCGTAGAAAGTAGCTTAAGGCCATCAGATTTCTCAATCTTAGGTACTTTGAGAGAAGGAGAAACCACACCTTTTGCTTCAGATCTGGAGAGATTGTCTCCTTTGGTGGGAGCACGACTGTGATTGGCTCTGCAATCTCGACAACATCCTCCTCGTCTGGAACCCTTGGTCTTTTAGATTTGGAGAGAGCAAGTTCGTTCACCACACCTTCTTCAGAGACACGAGTCTCTTCAGCAGATGGTTCTCTTCCTGTAATGAACTCGCCAGCATCTGAAACCTTTTCCATCAGAGACTCAACAGAGACCTCCTTGGCCACAAGAGTAGGTAGATTAATGGCACTGAGTAGCTCAGACGGTAGAACCTCCTCAGAGGGTTAGTCAACAGCAACAGGCTTGGGAGCCGTTGGAGGAGAGGGTGAAGTACCGGATTTCGACAGCCTCTTGGGATTCTTGGTTTTAGGCGTCATTGGAGAATTTTTAGAGGTGAGTTGAGAGAAGAGAAAAAAATTTAGGGTTTTTGAAGGCAGAAGAAATGTGTGAAGCGGTGAAAGAAAGAGAAGAAGGCGGTGGAGATTAAGAAGAAGATGACATAAGGTAATTTTGGTACAAAAACTAATATTTAGGCAGACCAGAAACCTTCCAGATCCTAACAGATCTTCTACGGATTAGATAAATCTAACTATTGGGGGTAAGAAGTAAATCTTCCCTAGATTTTGTTACCGTTTGACTCAAAATTGTTTTTGAATCAAAACTAGACGTTTCAAACTATAGAAGGTCAATCTTCTATGCCAAAGCATCTACACAGTTTGGTTTGGTAATTAAGTTAAAAAACACAAGTTCCCTTGCTTAAGTAATGTAATCTCAAGTTTTCTCCTGAGCAGAACGTTGAGTTGCAGAAGGTTAGCTTCTGTACATAGCAATTTTTTCTAAGGTGAGATATATAAATGTCCCATCTTAGATAATTGGTGTTTGAGTTAATTTCTCAAACTTGATTTTATGTTGCAGAAGGTAAACTTTCTGTACTTATGTTCTGTTGTGTCAGTGATGACACATTGCCTTATCTTTTGACTCAACGACTTAGATTGGGTGGCAAATTCCCAACTCGCTCAAGATGAAGTCAAATTGATCTTTATCTAGAGGCATAGTGAAGATGTTCGCCAGTTGTCGTTATGCATTGATGTATTCAATACATACTTAAACGTTCTACACATTGATGTATAAGTTCTATTTTTTTTTTGCTCTAGACTGATAAATAGGGTTATGAGCAAAATTTGTGGCGCTCGTATTGTCACACTTGATCGGGATTTTAACAAACTGAAGGTTGTAGTCCTCAAGCTGTTGTTTCATCTATAGAACCTTAGCATAGTAACTTGTAGCTGCTAGATACACAGGTTAGCAGAACCATACAAGTATCTGAAGATTCTCATGATCCCAATCATATGAAACTCTTTGAGTGCAGATTGAAATATTGTACAGAGACATACGCTAAACTGTATGTCGGGTCTAGAAGCTGTATGATACAAAAGGGAGCCAATAATGCTCCTCTAGCGCTTACTATCCATTTCAGGATCATTTTTATCTTTGTCTATCCTAGTGCTTGTAGGGTTTTGTGCCTTTTAGACCAAATCGTTTTAGAAGCTGCTTAGTATACTTTTCTTGATGTAGAAAGGTACTTTCTGCAGTACCATCATGCTCATTTCGAACTCACTTGTCATGAGTTCTACAAACCCTTTGTAGAACTTATCATCAGTTGATTGAATATTATGTCATCAACATAATTTGGACCTCCGTAAGATTATTTTTATTTTTGAGGACGAGTGTAGTATCTATTCGACCTCTTCTGCAGCAATTTTTTAATAGAAAGGAGCCGATCTTCTGATACCATGCTCTTGGTGCTTGTTTAAGTCCATATAATGCTTTTCAAAGCTTATAGACGTGCATTCTGTGCTTTAGATCCTCGAATCCAGGAGGTTGCTCAAGGTATACCTCCTCCTTAATTTCACCATTATGGAAGGCACTCTTAACATCAATTTAGTACAACTTAAAATTGTTGTAGGAGACAGGCTAGTAGAATCCTTATAGCCTCTAGATGTGCTACAGGAGCAAACGTCTTATTGAAGTCTATTATCTCTTCTTGGGAATAACCTTTGGCAACAAGTCCTGCTTTGTTACGAACAACATCGCCTGACTCATGTAGTTTGTTTCTGAAGACCCAATTTGGTTCCGATCACGAAACAGTTATCAGGATGTGGAACAAGTGTCCACACTTTGTTTCTCTCAAACTGATTTAGCTTTTCTTGCATTGTAAGAATCCAATTTGGATAACTAAGAGCTTCTTCATCAAAATCATCTGGCTCAATTTTAGATAACAACGGAGAATGTTGGTAGAAATCATTAACATAACGTCGTGTCTGAATGCCTCTATTCATATCTCCTATGATTTGGTCAATAGGATGGCGTCGTTTGTATAAGGATGAAACATTTAATTCTGAATGTCGACTGTCTATATTAGAGGTAGAAACCTCTTTAGATGGATCAACGTTAAGTCCCTCAAATCCATTGCTAAAATTTGGGGCAGAAGTATGTTCATCCTTACTACATTCTACTGAAGGTTTATGTACAGAGACTATGTCTTTTGCGGGTTCCAGCGACACTACAAGTTATGCGATATCTTCTATTTTGTTGTATGAGTCTTCAAGTTTAACATCGATGGACTCTTCAATTTTACATGTCATTTTGTTAAGGACTCTATAAGCATTGCTAGTCGTAAAGTATCCTAGAAAGACTCCCTCATCCGACTTAGCATCAAACTTTCCCAGGTTATCATTAGAAGATAAAGTGTTGAGGAGTATAGGGAGCAGAAAAAGTGTGGTCAACATCATATTTGCTACAGAAGGTTTCAAAATCATGTTTTTCAAACTCTGTACCATGATCCGTCCTTATAGCTTTTGCAGAAGAGTTTAACTCATTCTGGAGAAGTTTAGCTAAGCTTTCGAATGCCTCGAAAGCATCGCTTTTGTGGGCAAGGAATTTAACCCAGGTAAACCTAGAGTAGTCATCGACCACTACAAGGCAATATCTTTTTGGTTTGCTTACCAAGAAAACGAGCTTCACAGAAACATTCTTGCTCAAATTCTTGCTTACCAAGGAAGTCCCTTCACCAAATTCATTGTGGTAGGCTTGGATAGCAACTGAAAGTTGGTATGACCTAACTTTCTATGCAAAAGATAAGTCTCATCTTTGACTGACAGAAGGCAATTTTCTATAGTACAGAATCAGGCAAGTGATAACGAATAAATATTCCTTATGCATTTGCCAATAAAGCGAACTTTATTGTCTAGCATACCAGAAGAAAAATCTTTATCAAAGGTAATAATATACACTTTATCACATAGCTTGCTAATGCTCAGTAGGTTATGTTTCAGTTCTGTCACCAGCAGAACGTCTTCAATAACCATAGTTTCTGGAGTATCAACAATTCCAGTTACAATTACAGAACCTTTGCTGTTGTCTCCAAAACATACATAACCTTCGTTCTGCAATGTACCGGTCATGTGCTTAGAGCAACCACTTTCCAAATATCTCTCATTTTCCTTAGCTTCTATTCTCAGACTGCACGATTCGTCTGTTGTGTAATTTAACTCTTTGCGAGTTGTAGAACACGCAAGTGCTTGTTCTTGCTCGTCAATAGACTCATCACTTTCTTCCCAGTCAAACAATGTTCTCTTACCCTTATTGGGAGCAGAAGATTGTTCCTTCTCCCGAAGGAGAAGACAATCGGTCTTTATATGACGTTTCTTGTTGCATTCAAAGTACCTAAGTTCTGGTTGCTTAAAATGTCTTTTCCTTTCGTCTTTGTTCTTGTTGAACCAGCGTTTGGAAGCGAACTTGAGAAATCACTTTGCAATCATCGCAAGTTCATCATCCGTTTTTGTAGCGTTAAAAGCCACAAAAACGAGTTTGATATCCTGACGAGATGATTTTCTCAATCTCATAAGAAATCAAGGAACTTATAAGTTGTTGCAGAGGGAGACTAGTAAGATCCCTTGCTTCATCCATAGCCGTTTTCTTGACTTCCCAAGATCTGGGCAAGGTGCGCAGAACCTTTCTAACCAATTTTGCATTTGTTAATGAAGTTCCTAGATGTTCTAGGGCATTTACCAAAATGGTTAGCCTTTCTTACATCTGTTGGACAGTCTGATCACTTCTCATAGAGAAATTCTCTTATTGATGAACTAAAATGTTTATCTTGGCTTAACGAATTTGACTCGTTCCAACATACATGGTGACAATCTTCTCCATGATTTCTTGTGCAGTATTGTACATTGAAACTTTTGCAAACTCACTCGGCGACATCACATTAAATAGCAGATACTTTGCCATTGAGCTGAGTCTCTTAAGTCTGAAATTTTCTAATAGGACGTCCTTGTGAGTCTAGTCGGTTTTTGATTGGTATAGATGGAAGACCATTTTCATCAATGTTCCACATATGCTCATCAATCGCTTCCATGTAAGATCTCATTAAGGTTCTCGAGTAAGAGAAGTTTTGGCCATCGAATTTGGAAGGATTAGCCAATTGAGGTCGTCCACCAAAGTTAGCCACTATTAAGTTCTGGCAGAGCGTAGAGCTTCTGCAGACTCTATGTAGAAACTCGCAGAGCTAAAAGCTTATGTCAAGTGAAAACCGTTCCTCAACTAGATGTTATGCTTTCGTTGAGTTGGGCTCTGATACCTTATAGGATGTGATTCATTATAAAACAATTACAGAGAATACAAGACTGACAAAAGATATTAAACATTCCTACAGTAGGTATTACAGATAGCCTTCGGCTTTTCCACAAAGGATGTACTAGCAGAAAGTACCAAGACACTTCTGTAGTGTAATAGATGTTGTAGATAGTCCTTCGGCTTTTTTACATACAAATTCAATGGGTTGGGATCAGTAACCCTTTGGGTCGTACACAGAGATCCGTGACTAACTCTAGAAACTCTCTAGTTGAGGTTCCGCACTAATGACAGTAGCTAGCTCCACAATCCCTGTGGTTGGGGATCTGTAGGACGTGGCAGCTCCACGCAAGCACGTAGCGTCCCTACGCAGGTAGACAACACCTCTGTCCAAGGGTGGATTTTCTATTCGGCAGTTTCAGAACCTGCTTGGCTCCTCACCAAGACTTCCCTGATGCATGGCTCTTCACCAAGACTTCCAGAAGCAGACAACACCCGTGGGACATCTCCAATGTATGCAACAAGTACTTCCCTTCTGCAGAAACACCAATGTCAGTGCCTCACCGTGTTCCTTTCAGACGCGACTCTTCTTCTACTTACTACCCTGCCACGTAAACATCCCGACTTCTTCCTATGCCTGATGCACGTCCGCCACGCCACTTTGCACCATGATCCTTCGTGACCTCACTCGGGCCTTGCATGGCTTACATGCTGGAGGACACCAGCTTTCTGCGCATAAGAGCAAATCAATTACAAGACAACCGATACAAGTACTTCACCAGATTCTTCCAGACACGGCCCTTCTTCTGCTCACTGTCCGGCACGTATACACTCCGAATTCTCCCTAAGCCTGATGCGCGCTCGCCACACCACAGTGCAGCTAGATCCTTCGTAACCTCACTCACGTCCTGTATCGCTTGTACCCTGGGCATCAGCCTTCTCCAACAGAATGCTCAACCCCAAAGAGAGTGAAAGCTCGCAAATCTCTCAGACTACAATAATACAATTTCTCTCTAAATTGTGTCACACTTGACTAACTAACACGTATACCTATCTTATATCAAATAACATAAAATATATTTATAAAAGGTACAGTAGCTGACGGAAGGCTCTGCAAAAAAAGGAAACCAAATGGCAGCCAAATAAAACATTTCCCCCTTCTAAGATATGCTCTGTATCACTTTCAATAAACAAAATGCCATGATTCATAACGAATTGGACGTGTTCAGATGCAAGGAAAAGATTGATTAATCGTTGGATAGATCCAGATCAATCTGCAGATTGTTGTGTCGATGCTTTCCATAAATAAAGTGATTTGTTCCCTTAAAGAGAATAGACCAACTCTTATGGAAGTGATAATTAAAATGATTTATAAAAATTTTAAAATTAACATAATATGCCATATGAATATATTTAAATAATCAAACGATTAATTAAATAATTAATGGTAAGGATTAGGTGACAGAAGGTATGTAACAGACTGTTCCTGTATGTTAACCTGCTCCAAAATAGTAGAAGCTTACCTTCTACATAGTGGAAGCTTACCTTCTATATGGCATCATCAAAACCACACTAACAAGTTACGTATAGGGTTACGACCCACGCCTAGATGAATTTTTGTCTAGGTGAGAGTACTTCCTTCACATATTCGTCGCGCCCACTCCGTGCGCAAACCTAATGTATTGGAAGGGGTCTGACAGTTAGTTGGTGCAAAACCATGCCCGCCATTACCCCTGAGTTTTCTAGGAAGCGGAAAGCGTGCCGAGCAAGGAGGGCAAACAGGAGAAAGGAAAAGGATGAGAAAAGGGTGAAAAGAGTCGAAACGAACTCCCAGCTTGAATTACCACTAAGTGAAGGAAATATGAGCTTTAACACAGTGAGCAACGTATTCATTGTAAAGAGTGGATCTCCCTCGGCCAACCAAATTAATTGCAACATCCTCACATTGCTAGAGGAATTAGCCAAGAAAGCCACGAGTAAGGTATTCTTGACCTAGTTTCCCGAGCACGACATTATGGTAGTTAGGAGCTTCCCATCGATATTGTTACGGGAACCACCGGCATCGCTTAGAAAACATATGCACCTGTTACACATCCGTGCGAATTTTAACAATATCATGGTAAACCACGTCATTGTCGATAACAACACAACCGTTTACATACTACGACTTGAGGTGTACAAGTGATTAGGTGACAAATTTAGAAAAAATAGGCATAAGCTTCCACGGCTTTAATGGCTTGATATCCCCTTGCTTTGGTGTGTTTGAGAGTGGGGTCCTATGAAACAAGAACAACCTTCTTCAACATAGATCCATCATGAGACGAAGCATCCGGCTGCAGACCTGGATCTTCGTCTGAGGGAACGAACCGGATGCTGTGTGTAACCTTTGAATAGCTCTCATAGCCCAAGTGGTTTCTAGTAGGGAGCATTTCGTCAAGAAGAAACGCCGTTAATAAAGTCTTTCCGGATATTAACTTTCAAACAAACCTATGTAATGATGGATCTTAATGAAAATCAATGTACGTTTTAAGTCCCTTCGCCTGTCCACCTAGACTTTTGTACCGTCGTCAATTTTCATGCGCAGCAACATGTCTTTTCAGCCTTAGCCGTCTTGTCGGTTTCTGGGTTATAAAGCCTAGTAGGGGTCGAGGTTTCCCGCTCATGCAATCAGAAACCGTTTTTCTTCCCCTGTTTTTTCAAAACCCTAGTTTCCTAATAACATCCATGGCCTCCAACACTTCAACCCGGGCAAGTCCTACTCCCCCAGCCGAAGAGTAGCGTGACGGAGCCGTTTTCCAGTGGGTGTATGTGGAAACTTTGAAGTTTCATGTCTTCCCTAGTCATGACAAGGAGTCGGACTACGGTCTTCCGATGTCGGACTAGCAGATCCTAGGTCCGTTTGTTCCTGCTGCAAAGTTTCCACTCCTCTAGTAGGTGGAAAAATCATTCCTTTTTACTAGTAGGTTACCCGTAATCTTTGCTCCTGGTGATTTCAAGTCGTTAGGATGGAGTCCGTCAGTGCAAGCGAACCTCCGATGCTTTCTATCTCTAATGAGTGCGGCGCACGACCTTTGGGTATCCAAGTGGATGGTCAAGAAGCATGATGTTTGGGATGTGATTGGGATCAAGGTCCTAATCAACATCTCACGCTCCTTGGTCGAGCCCAACTTGCCGGTGTGTGTCGGATTCCTGTTGTTCTGAGATCCCGTTGTCAACTGTTTCTACCTCTCTAGAGGACCAATGTCGATCACCTTGGATGATATTTGCTTCTTGGCTGGCTGTCATCTTTCCGGAGCCCCCCTTTGATTTGAGCACGAGCGCCCCGACTTGAAGTTTAACCCTTTAGGACACATCGGGGTAGTGATTGAGAGGCACAAGTCTCTGCCTGAAGCCGAATGGGGACCCCGTGAGGAGTTTGAGTTCTACTTGGAGTGGCTATCCAATTATATCTTCTACAACCAAGGAAAACGTCCAGGTCGATTCATGGTTGGGGTGGCCACCAGCCTCGTACTCTCCTACGTTGATGGTGACTTTGTCGTCTAGGCGACAAGCCAACCTGGTTTTTGCATCCCAGGGCGTGTTGATAAAGATCCCTATGCCAACTTCGAATCTGTTAGACGACCCGTCAAACCAAATGGACCAGTATCCATGTGGGTTATCTTCCTCATATGTGGGTGATGAATTCAACCAAGGCATGGCCTTTAACTGAAGTCTGAGGCTTGTGGTATGGATTGTAGGCAGAGATCACTAAACTCCATTTGCCAATCCTTCCTATAAGTAGGGAGTTTTCGAAGAATACCTTGGTCACATATGTCTTAGAGACGACATATACATCGTTGGACCTAATGTAGTGTTCGAGTTTAATCACTGAGTAATAAACAGCCAGGCATATCTTCTCGGTTGGGGTATACCGCTGCTTTGTCTCTTTAAGGAGCCAAGACAAGTAATAAACAGCTCTTTCGGCCCCGCCTTGCTCTTGTGCCAACATAGACCCGATAATAGACTCTGATGCAACCACATAAAGGTTGTATGGCGCCTTTGTATCCGTTGGCGCTAGCATAGGAAGATTTGTCATACAGTTCTTTATTTTCTAGAAAGTTCGCTTATGTTGCGATGTCCAGGTTATCCGCCCCTTCTCCTTTCTTTCAGGATTGTTGAGAAACCATTGGTTTTAAATGCCATGTTGCCTACGAAGCGACATATATAGTTGTTCATTCTGAGGAAGGCCTGGAGTTCCTCCTTGCTCCTAGGAGCAGGTAAGTCCCGGATAGCGCGAGTTTTAAGGAGGCCAACTTCAATCCCTCGTTGGTGTACTAGGAATCCAAGAAACTGCCTCTTCTGGATTCCAAAAGTGCATTTTTAGGGGGTTGAGCTTTATGTTATGCGTTCACATCTTTTAAAATGCTTCGCTTAGATGAGCATGATGGTCCTGACTTTGCTTGGACTTTACCACCACGTCGTCGATGTACACCTGCACTGTCTTCCCTATCAAAGGGCCAAAGATGTGGTTCATCAATCTTTAATAAGTGGCTTCGACATTCTTCAATACAAAGGGCATGACGACCCATTCGAATATCCCTATGGGACACCTGAATGTTGTCTTATGCACATCCTCTTCGACGATGAAAATTTGGTAGTATCCGGAATATCCGTCCATGAAGGGCAATAATTCATGCCCTATCGCTTTATCAATAAGGTCGTCGACAATGGGCATTGGGTATTCGTCTTTATGTGTCGCTTTGTTCCAATCACGAAAATCTATGCATACCCTATTCTTGCCATTTTTTTAACGACATGAACTATGCTAGAGATCCAGTCCACGTACCCGTTCTTATATAACCGACTTTGTACAACTTCTTAATTTCATCGTAGATTAAGTTTCATCTGGGCTACTTCCCGTGACAACCTCCCTGGAGTTTGTTTCACAGGCTTAAAGTTATTGTATGTTGGGAGTCGAAGTTCGACCAAGTTTCAGTCAAGGCCACGCATCTCTGTGTAATCCCAGGAGAAACAATATTTGTAGGTGAGAAGGACTTTGCTAACGTCGCCTGCCTCAGTTTCGCTTAGTAGTGAGTAAGATAGGTGACACGTGGTGTTTCAGTGGTTCCCAAGTTGATTTCATTTAACAGATCACATGGGACAACAGAAGTATTAGGGACTTCTTTATTCATTGAATAAATATTTGGCATGTCTTGGCATGCCAAGGGAAACACATTATATCGTGCTTCATTTATTCTGCATGCCCTATAGCTACCTAATCTTTCTAGGACGTCCGATATTGGATCGAGTGTTTCATTCTTTATTGGACAAGTGCGGGTCGAGGGGTTTATCGGGCTCCAAATCCGTCTTTGTCTGGTGACCATTGCCATCGCCTTGTAACCCTGCTTCGTGCACATCTTTCTCAAGCAGGGTGAGGTCTTCTTCGACTTCCGTTTGTAATTCATCACCCCATCCGATTGGAATAATTGGCTGCTGAGGTGCTGCTAAGGGCGGTCCATCGTATGACACCAGAAATTCATAAATGCTTTGTCCAAAGGACTGACATTTGGGTCTCCCAGTGCATGCCTTTGCTTTAATGCCATGTCTTTGACTTGCTTTACTACCCCTGCACATACTTATGACACGTTAGCATTCTTGCTCACCTCCCCCGTGATAATCTCTAAACCGTGTTTTCCCCACAATAGAAGTTCTTGGTGAAGAATGGAGGGTTTGGCACTAGCCTTGTGCAACCAATCTCTTTCGAGTAAGGTACTAAAAGAAGGCTTTATGTCAATGACAAAGAAAGTCGTCTTCTTTTCATGGGTGCCAATGCACAGTTGGACGGAACCACACCAAGGCATGAGGAGGTAATCCCGTTAGATCCGCTGACACTTACGTCAGTCCTTTCCAGTTCAACTATGTCATCCCCCAAGCTCTTATATGCTTTAAGGGGAAGTACATTGAGAATTGCTACGTTATCAATAAGGACATGGTGCATCGCCACGTTATTGAACGTCGCCTGAATGTGTAGCGAGAACATATGTTTCCAGAGTGATGCAGGAGGCTCTTTCAGCCATCCGCAAGGGAAGTTCCGTGGTATTTCAGTAATGGTATTATAATTGAAAGGGAACAACAAAATACCTTATGTCTAGCTGTCTTCTTTTCTAGCAAACTCGGCGGATAGGATGAGGACATTGCAACTAGTCCCATTCGCCTCGGGTGGAGTCCCAGACTGGACTAGGTTGCAGTCGCTCAACGTATTGGATGCAAGGTCACTATCGCTTGACACCTTTATTTCTGCATATTAGAGGTTGCCAGTTTGGCGCGTTTTTCTACGGCGCGTCGCGCTCTTCTCTCTCTCTCCACCTCTTAGTTCTCTCAGTGGGTACCCGGAGTTGGGCTCCTGTACTCACCTTCTGCCATGTATCCGTTGCTGGGATGACAGGAACGCGGATGCAACGTGAGTGTTTGAGAGGTTGCAGGTGATTATCCACATGAACAAACTCCATCTTATGTGGGTTGTAACCCCTTCGGAAGCTCTCCACAAGAGGAGGTTCCAGAAGGTAGGTTGACTTGGAGTCGGGTAAATTACCGGTTGGTGGGTCGACCGTCTCTACTTTGATCTTCCCTTCAGACTCCATGCCGGCCAGTAGCAGGAAGTACTCATTACAGCATCTGGGTGATGAGTACCTTATGCGCTACTATAGGTTTCAACTGTAACAAAGCATGTGTTGTTAGAAATTGGACTAACGAAGTCCCATCTCACATAGCATCCTTGTAGCCACGGGGGCGATCTGGAGTATTGGACTGTTGTTCCGCATGTGTTTTTGCCTGTTGGGGTCCAAGGTGATCAACAACACGTCACCTGGGGAGTTTCTTGGTGCGAGGCTCTTTTTTAGTTTCTTTGCTTTCGCCCACAGTTCCTTGTCTCAGAAGGTCTCCTGGGGTGTAGAGTTCCTTTACTTCAGTTGCTAAAGTGCCTTTCAATCTTCATGTCTCTCCGGGCGCTGATGCGCCCTTAGGCCACTGTTGATTCCCATATCCATCTCCTCAAGGCGGTTAATGTCATACCATTCTGCTTTCCTTTTGTTCATCATGTACTTCCTAAAAGTATGGCACCGATCAGTGGTGTGGGAAGCATCCATGTGCCAGCGAAAACGATCATGTCGTATTCTCTTGAGATCAGTAGAGCACTAAAGTGTTCCCTTCCTCACGAGCCACTTGAACAACATGTTGACGATTATTCGTTTCTGTAGTTTCGATTGATTGATCTTGGTCTCCCTACATCAATGAAGGGAAGACAGTTGGGCAGTTGACATCGAAAGCGTTTATTTCAACCAGGTCACCAAAAGGGTGTGACTCTGACAACGCCTGGTCCCCCGAGTCGGGGAAATACAATTCCTTAGACTCTGTAGAACGTGTTGCAGTCCCGGATGGTGCGAGTAGACGACCCATGCCACTTGCAAAAGTTTGTAGAATTCTCTTTGTCCGTGTGAGGGAGTCGATGGCCCGTTTTAAATCGAATCCGCCCGTTTTGGAGCATGAACTCAAAGATTTCATCGGCCTTGGCCTCATCGAAGGAGTATTTTGCTTTCCTCCTGTGTCTTTGGAGAAGCTTTGGCTTGAAAATTCTCTTTAGTCTACTCTTCGCAAGTCAGGGGTTGCCCCCTTGCATGGGTCACAACTAGTTCCGCTTGGTAGGTCACGAATGGTCTTGTAATTAGACTCCCTTTCGCCTAAGTTTTCTCTTTGAGGAGGTTCTCATATCGGATGGCTCTTCTGGCAAACTCGTTCCAATACCTGAACATTTCTCCCTCCAGCTTTTTCATAAGATGAAGAAGGAGGGAATCCTGAACTATGGCTATGAGCTCGGCTTCAGATGTAGAGGTTTTACATCTCAGCCTTGCCTTCCGAAGTCTGTTCATGAAGACTGTCACTGGTTCCCTAGGTTGTTGTTTTATATGAGTGAGGTCCTACAGTGTCACAGCTAGGTCAGTTTGAGGGAACGCCAGCGTGAATTGTACTTGCATGTCCCCCAGTTTGTCCCCGAAATTGGGGGAAGGTTCACATACCACGTAAAGGTTGCTCATGTGAGGGAGCTAGGAAACAGGCGAAGTTTCCAGAACCCATTAGTGGTAGCTTCTCCAGCTTGGTGAGTGAACGAGCAATATGTTTCGCAGGAGAAATACCTTATTCGCCTGAGAAATGAGCAAATTTAGGCACGCGATATCCCCTAGGAAAAGGATAGTTGTAACGATACGATCTTTTGTGAAATATCAGAATTGGGCAATGAGATCTAAGACGGCTTGGAAGAAAGGAAAACAAGTAGCTGGTGAGGGTTATGGGCGGTGGAAATTCAAGGATTGATGTGTCGGTATGGAATGGGTAAAGGGCGAGCGGAGTCGCCCCTGGGCGACAAGGGATCGCCCAAATGGCAAACTGTGAAGAGCGAGAAACGCCCAAACCCTCTACTGTCAAGAGAAAGAGCGACCGGGACGAGGGGTGGCACAGGTAAGTGGTGGCCAAGGGGATAGCACAGAACAAATGAAGGCAGCCTATGTGACATGGGAACCTTTTCTTTGGAAGTTGGTGGCGGACACCAGGGGCAGTAGATAAGGACATGGAGTAAATAAATTCCGAACTAGACTCCTCATTCTAAAGAGTGGATCGGATCACATAGGAGCCGAGAATTTAGCTAATTAGAGGCAACTAATTGGGATACTCACCCATCCGGCAAAGAGATGGATTGGGACTAAGAATTAGAGGAAGTTGGCACATACCAAAAAAATGAACGAGTGAGCGAACATAGCAAACGATGGTGTGTCAGGTGGATTGGATAAAGCAAGGCTGCATGATAAAAGGACGACATATAGGGTACACCATGGACCTTAATTCCGAACCAAAGGTGGGAAAAGGGCTGAGTGACAAAGGAAGGATCGAGTCAAAATGGGAGGAAGTCAGAGAAAGGAAAGCCCGAATGAAAGCCTTCTTAAGGCCCGCAGAAATAGGGGTTTCGACTGGGAGGTCAATGAACCCCACTCTCACAATTACCTCCGGTAAAATATGCACCAAGTAATAATCGAGTGGAAAACTTGGTGGGGGATTGGCCGCATCGCCCTATTGGAATAGTGAGTGGGGAAGGGACAATAATTAAAAGCAGAACTCGGGTTCGTCCCTACGGCGGGTCCTCATTCTTTCCCTTTCCTCGAGCAATCCAGATGGGAACTCGGGGGTGGTGGGAGAAACAAGCTAAGGGAGGAGTCAGGAAGGGCGATCACATGCCGCAAGTGGGGAAGGCTTGAGGTGTGGAAGGAGAGGACCGCACTAAAAGACGTTAGGAGGTTGTTACTTGCGGGACAAGTCACTAACAAGGTATGTCTGGCTCCTCCATAGTTGCTTACACTTGTAGATAAGACTTGTTGAATGGATGATTGCAAAATGTGGTAAAGGCATGGCGGGAAGTGCATGGAACCTAAGGAAGGGAACGACCCCCGAGGATAACTTATAAAATGGGGTCGTGTGTGGCAAAACGAAAGGATGAGAGTAGTTGGAGCGAAAACCAAGGAAAAGTTAGGATCTTGAAGGGTACTCGAGCGGATCATCGGTTTAAATCTATGAACATACTACAAATAACTCAAGGAGGTTAAAACAGAGAAAAGTTGGTCAGAGAAAAAGGCGGGAACTTGGTTGGAGTAAAGTTGAACCACCACTGTGGGACATAGAAATGCGTTGGGCGAAAATGGGAATAAGTAGATGAGACGATCGAACTTACTAACAAAGTGATGAGAGGAGGGACAGCCTTGTGCTGAATAAGTAGGCGTACCACTACTTCGGACTTAAGTAAGACAGAGCCACGACTTAATATTCGTGAGTTGATGTAGGAAATGCCTAAATTGTGGGGTAGACCACGGGATGACCTCGCGGTAGGCGAAAAGGGTATGATTACTGTTGTAATAGTAATAAACGGATGACTGCTGGGTCGGATTAGTTGGGAAGGAGCTTACCAATATGGCGACCGAATGGGAAATCTAAGTGGAAAAAACCCCAAATCCAAAAAGGGTGTCCTATGTAGGGAAGGGCCAGTGAGCCTTAAATAACTCGAGGGACGAGGGTGAATAACTCACGGGGAAAAACACATCGTGTGGTGGAAACTCATGAGGAAGAGGAGTCACCAACCGGAGGAGTCTATTTGACTAGATCACGGTTAGATTTGAGGATAGAGATCAGGGAAGAGTGGGCTCTGGAAGAAGGAGGGATAGTGAAAACGGGAAATAGGTCGGAGGTCAACCAAAGTAAGTGAGTGTCCTTAATTAGGGATGTATTCGTATGCTAAATTATATGATGGAACACGGGATAGTGTAAGGTACACGGTCGACGAGGATTCGTAGGAATACCCAATTTAGGATTAGTCGAAGGAGAGCTAAAGTTAATGGTCATTACCGGGTACCTACTTGCTCAATTCCAGGCTCATTACCGAAGGTTATGATAAACGATTAAATTAATAAAGTTTGGGTCCTTTCAATAGTCTCAATCGATGTTGTCAGGGTAAGGAGATCGATGGAGTTCAACCTCGTTCATATCATTCGCTCTAGGGATCGCCTACTCCACTAGTCGAGCTACGTAATCCCTTATTTCGGGCATAAGACTAGGTGGGGCCATCATCTCCTGTATTGCCATCCCTCTTCCACGCACGGGCTGAGGGATATACTCAGAGTGTCGATGTTCTTCAAAAGAATGAACATACTCGTTCACCACCGGCCTATAGAGATCTTCCCTCTTTCGAAACGGAGGTTGATAAGCAGCCTGGTGATCTTGTCGGGCAGCTGTTCCTCTCTCGTTGATTACAAGTGGCAGATTATTGACAAGTCCTTTAGAGCCTGTGGTGATAATAAGGATGTCAAGTCGGCCTTTTTACTTTCCTTCGGCTAGTGACGCCTTGTAAGCGTCATAGTCGAGTTGGTGTTTGGTGGCCAATTCACTCTTCTCCTTACCAGGGCAGTTTATGGGTAACCCTGATATAGTGTCTAGGTTATGGACAAAAACATCCATTTTAGAATGATTTTCTCATTAAAGGTGTCGTGCTTTTGATCAATAGCATTTACCCTCTCCATTAAGAGTTGGAGGGTACTTATGATAGCGGACAGTATCCTAGCCATGTTTGGATTTGGGTTGCTGTCGTCACTGTTGTTTCCCCCATTGGATTGGTTATCCTTGAGGCTGTTTGAATTGCTACCACATATGATTCTCGGCATTGTTGGCCTATAGTCCCACTGTGGTCGCCAAAGGCGTGTTCGCTCCGAAGTGACCGCTGGACAAGCCGGATCCAAACACGTTAGAAATCTCTAACACTACGAGCAACTGGTACTCGGAGGTTCGTTGAAGCGACAATAGAAACGATACCCTTATGCAGAAACACTTACGGATGTCATCTTCGATGTCTTTGAAGGGAAACAAGAATGCAAGAGCACGAGATCACAAGAAGCCGAGATGCTTGAACGCCTGAATGCTTGAAGATAAAAAGACTGCATGTCTGCCTGTAGAGATTTGTGTGTGCATATAATGCCTAAGAACGGATATTTATACTAGGCTAGACCTACGTATATACGAAAATGAAATATTGTATATATATTACGTGTCCTTATTGCTAGTCTCCTTTCCATTTGAGCAGCTTTGGTAGCAATTTCCTTCCATGTCTTGAGATTGTCCGAAATCTTCCAATAACAGCCATTGATTGATCGGATTGCCCACTAGCCTTCCCTACATTGTTTCCTCGCTCATCTAGCTGACTGTCACTTGACCACCTCATTGACTCTCGTCGTCTGGTAGCCCGGTCGCTTGGTAATCGCTTCGCCCACAAGCCTTCGCCTGGTGTATTTCTACAGCTACCACTTTACTGGGCCTCATGTACTTGGGTCTGCATTTTGAACCGTTGATCCACTGATAGTATCAAGATCTGTGGCCCAGAATATCTGTTGTTAAACAATTGTTACTTTTCTTCAAGCTTATCATCTAACATAGAGGGGATCATTTTAATTACAGGCAAGTATATGTGCAATCCAATTTGTTGTACTAAGTGGGTCAATCACGCGGGTAGGCGTGCAATGGATAGTCGTAGGATAATGGGTTGTTACGTAGATCGTGTGGTAGCCGCTGGAATGAATGCCATGGGGCATCAAGGAGTTAGTTAGCCATGTCAGGAGCGCGGAAGAAAATCACGAACAAGGGAGTCTTTGTGCGTGTCATGTGATGGCCTTGAGAAAGGCACAAACAGTAAGGAGTCATGTCGAAGTTAATCACAATGACCAATTGTGCAAGATTGTGTTTGTGCTAGTCACGCATTGAGTAGAAATATGCGTATACGTACTTGTTGTCTTCCCTTGTTTTTAAATATAGAGGATACTACATATTTTGGAGTGGAGTGTTGGGAGAGTGGACATACACATATTTTTCGAACCGTCATAAATATTGTGTCTCACCTCATGAACTGAAGCCAACATAAATTACATTTTAAAAACAAACTGTTAACATATATGTAGTTCTATTTATTTGTACTAGATATAGTTATAAGATGGGGATTTTTGATCATGACTTAAACAAGAACGTGCTCTGAACTAAGGCAATCATTTAACACCCTACTCAATGTATTCTTATACTACCAATATGAATTCCACATTGACATTTATAAAAAATATGTAAATAAAAATAAAAAAGAGGATAATAATGTGAGGAAGTGAGAATATTAATCGAAATTTTCAACTACAAAGAAAGAAGTAATTTTAGAACTAATGGTATGCAATATAAAGCATGTAAACAATAATGCATGATAGAAGCGGTTTCATGAATCAACAATCTGAGTAAGCTGCGACCAACAACCGCTGAGGATCTAAAAGAGAAACAGAGAGATTAAAGAAGATGAAAAGAGTAAACATATCAACGTCATTCTTTAACATATTTGTTTAATATCAATATGGTATTTTTTTGACCAATCCCATTTTAATAACTTTTAGAAGTTTTTCTGTAACTTTGAGAAGTTTTTCTGCATCTTGTCTTTCAATCTCATTCTCAATTATCATTAAATTGGATCATTTTTCACTATTTCAACACTAAAATAAGACCACATTTTGCTTCAAATATGTTTCAGAGGTTCCTAATTATCTAAATTATTTTATTGCATTAAGTAGGCCTTGAGCATAATGGGAAATATATTTTGACATTGTTTTGAATCTTAATGCCCCGGTATAAATGTGCATTATTTTGGATCTTAATCGCCTTGTATTATCTTTCTTCCACATGAAATTTCAATTAATTTCTACCCCTTTAGTGTGTGACATAACAAAGTGAAAAAAAGAAAAATATAACATACCACTACAAAGTCGGAAAAGAACAAAATACAAAGTCCGTCAATTTATATAAGGATGAAAGTATAAGTAGTCAATGCTGGGGTTATGTGTGAAATGATTGGATAGGAAGGGAGAAGGTGCTCACAGAACATCAGTTTTGTATTACCGACGACCTTCTGTAGGGTTGAAGAAACCTTTTGTAGAACTGCTGCTCTTACGAGGGATTAATATTTGATGGAGTTCAAGTGTTTAGGCTGCAAACTATTTTCTTCTTCTTTCCTTTCAAATGATTACACGCTCCTCTATATATGGGGAGGAGTAGAAGCCCAAATGACAATAGAAAACGCTACGTTAAATGATAGATTTAATGTTCTACTTAAATGCTCTCTTTGAATGCTCCACTTAATGACAATTTCTGTTACTAAACTTCTACTGAATTGGATCATAAATTACCTTCAACACCCCCTCTTAATTTATGATCTTCAAGAAGTCTTTAAAAGTCTCGAACTTCTTAGAAGACACCGCCTATGTAAGAATCTAGAAGAATCTCCATCAGCGAAACCATCTCTCTGATGAAATGATGACGAAGTTCTATGTGCTTCGACCTTGCATGGAAAACTAGATTCTTGGTCATAATAACAATTGCAAATTGGTTATCACAGAAGATTGGTATTCGCTTGTCCAACTTCTGTTGTAGCTCTAGAAGTAACCTTCTGAGCTAGACAGTTTCTCTTGTTGCCTCATTTGTTGCGATGTACTCGGCTTCTGTAGATGAGGCGAGTAACGGTGCTTTGCTTCTATGAACTCCATGAAATGGGCTTTGTTCCAATGCAGAACAAATCCTGATGTGCTTTTGCGATCATCTAGGCTTCCTGCCCAATCACTATCTACATAACCCACTAAATCATCCTTCTGCTCATTCGTATAGTTCAATCCAACCTTCTGTGTGCCTTTTAGATAACGTAGAATCCTTTTTGCTGCTGTGAAGTGAGTTCTACCTGGGTTGCTCATGAATCTAGATAAGAAACTCACATAATGAACAATATCAGTCCGAGTGTGAGTGAGATAGATAAGAGAACCCACCAGGCTTCTATAGATCTTCGAGTCAATGCTTTCTGTATAATCTTCTTTCTGTAACTTCTCATTAAGTGACATTGGAGTAGAAATTGACTTTGCATTCTCCATACGAAACTTCTTTAACAGATCTGTACTTCTCCTGAGAAATGAAAATATGTCCTTTGTTCTGCTTCACTTGAAATCCGAGAAAGTACTTCATCAAGCCAAGACCTGTCATCTCGAACTCTTCCATCATGGCTTCCTTGAACTTCTGCAGCAAGCTTCTACTGGTGCTAGTGTAGATCAAATCATCCACATAGAGACATGCTATTAGAGAAATCACGACCAACCTTCTGTAAAGTCCTATTGAGCATCTGGAAAGTCCTTTTTCTATAGGTAGGAATCGATTCTGCAATTCCACGCTCTTGGTGCTTGCTTCAAACCGTATAGAGCCTTATGCAGTTTGTAGACTTTCTCTTCTGTGCCTTTCATCAAGAATCCTTGTGGTTACTCTTTGTAGTCTTCTTGTTCTAGTACTCCATTCCAAAATGCTGACTTGACATCAAATTGGAATACTTCAAGCTCCTTTACTACAATGGCAAGAACATCACGGATTGTCTCCACCCTTGCTACAGGAGCAAAAAGTTTCTGTAAATAGACTTTTGCTACGATGCGAGCTTTATGCTTTTGCATGCTTCCATTTTCGCTATACCTGGTCTTGTATACCCACGTTAAGCTGATATCTTTTTTTTTTCGTTCTGGGAGATCGACCAGTGACACGTGTCATTTTTATCGATAGAAGTCATCTCCTCCTTCATGGCATTTCTCCATTTTTCTTCTTTGACTGCCTCCTCAAAGTTCTGTGGCTCAAATGCAGCAAGAGCAAAGTTCTGGGAATGATCTTGGTGGTGTATCTTCAATAGGACCCTTTGCTTTTGGAATGGTTTTACATGAACTAGCTTCTGTTGTTCCGATGGGATTTTGTACTATAACTTATGTTGCTGCTTCTATTACTCTGATGGGGTTTTGTGCAGATGCTTATGCTACTACTTCTGTAAACTGGAACATCATAGTCATAGAAGACTCTTCCTACCACTTCCAAGCTGCAAGTTCATCAAATATGACATTTCTTGACATAATTAACTTGTCAGTCTTCATATTATACAGACGATATCTCTTTGATTCATCACTATGTCCGATGAAAATCAACCTCTCACTTTTCTCATCAAACTTTTCTCTTCCTTGAGAAGGTGTAAGTGCATATCCGACACATCTAAATGCTTTCGGATGATTTATTACGGGCTTCCTTCTGTGCCATGCTTCGTATGGTGTCTTGTCCCTAACTGCTTTTGTAGGGGATCTGTTCAGAAGGTAGGCAGATGTATTAACAGCTTTTGCCTAGAACTTGTTGGGTAAATCTTTGCCCTTCAGCATGCTTCTGGACATCTTCACTATGGTTCTGTTCTTTCTTTTTGTGACTCCATTATGTTGTGGAGAATACGGCACGGTCAACTGCTTCTGTATCCCCTTCTGTTGGCAATAGTCCAAGAATGGTCTTGACATAAACTTTCCTTTGCGATCTATCCTTAAGGTTTTAATTCTGTATCCACTTTGATTCTCTGCAAATGCTTTGAACTTCATAAAGGTGGTGAAAGCATCTGACTGCCTCTAAAGAAAATAAAGTCAAATCATTCTAGTATAGTCATCTACGAACAACATAAAGTATATTCTGTTACCGAGAGACGGAGTTTGAGACGGTCCACAAATATCTGCATGAACCAGCTCTAGAGGGGCTTGAGCTCTCCATGATGTGTTTGGGAATGGAAGACGATGATGCTTTCTGAAGACACATCCTTCACATACATCACCTTCTACAGCTTGTATAGAAGGAAGTCGTACAACCATATCCTTCTGCTTCAATAGAGTTAAACTTTTTCTGTTCAAATGTCCATACCTGAGATGCCAAAGATGAGAATCATCTATAACATCAGTTTTGAGAAACACATTGCTGCAAGGAGTAATATTTAACGGGAGCAACTTGTTTGACGTCATCTTCACGATGGCGACCTTCTATAAAAGAAAGCTTATATCTATTTTTCATCATATGTCCCACACTTAGGTTCTATGTGATTTCTGGAGTGTAGAAGACGTCGTGCATCCTTTTCTGTTGACCTTTTGCACTGAAAACAGAAACAATACCTTTATCTTTTATCTTGAACTTCTTGCTATCTCCAAGTTCCAAGAGAGAGTTGTATTTCTCATCAAGCTCCACAAAGTTTTTCTTGATCCATGTGACATGGTTGTTACAGCCACTACCGAGGAATCATATCTCATTCATATTTTGCATTGAGTTAGAGGAACAATAGAAAACTTTAGAAGGCTCATCTTCCTTAGAGAAATTTACCGAGTTTGTGTCCTCATGTTTCGGTTCATGCTTCTGCCCTTTATCTTTGTACTGGCAATCACGGTCTGAATGAATGGGGTACTTGCATCTCCTGCATCGAAGACGACAAGCTTTTGTTTCATGATTATTCTCTCTGCAGATGCGGCATCCTGCTTCTGTGCTGACCTTCTGGTCGTCCTTCTGCATAGCCTCTGCCTCTGCCACGAGACCTCCTTCCGCGTACTTTGCCATAAGACCTTCTGTTGTTTCCATAACGTTCTTGTTTCTGCTCAGAAACATTCAACTTCGCTGCTTGCTCCACCAGGGCTGTGTAATTGCTGACTCGCTTTTCATGCGCTTCTTGAGAACAAATCAACTCATAGTTGTAAACTTCTGCGAGATCCATCATCTCTTCAATCACGGTTACCACATGCTCAAACTTCTGTGGCAAGCTTGTGAGGATTTTCTCCATGACTTTTCGATCCAGAAATAACTTCTCCGCAACTCTTCAATTGATTGAGGATCTCCACGTCCCTTGAGAAGTAGTCTTTTACGGTTTCTGCGTCTTTCATAGCTAGAATGTTGAAGTCTCTCAAGAGGTTCTGCAGATTTATAGAAATCACTTTCTATGACCCTTTAAACTCCTTCTTCAGAACCTCTCACGCTTCATTCACCTTCTTTAGACCGAATATCCTTGGATAGATGGTCTTGCTCAGGAATTGTTGTAGAATATACAGATCCTTGGCATTCTTCATGACATGCTCCTTGTACACCTTCTACAAATTTCTATGGGGTTGATGACACCTTCTGCGGAAGTGTTGCCACCTTATGGGGGAGAGTTTCCTTCTGAAACTTCTTCGTATCCTTCCTCCACAAGTTTCCATAGATCTTGCGCAAGGAAAATGGTCTCCATTTGAGAACTCCAATAGTCGAAGTGCTCACCATCGAAGATGGGAATTTGGTTGGGAGAAAAGGTGAAGAATATGTTACCAGCGGATGCAGACATAACCTTTTGCGCTCTGATACAAAACTTGTTGGGGGTTATGTGTGAAATGATTGGATAGGAAGGGAGAAGGTACTAGCAGAACGTAGGTTCTAATAGCTGACGACCTTTTGCAAGGTAGAAGAAATCTTTTGTAAAGCTGCTGCTCCTACGAGGGATGAATATTTGGTAGAGTTCAAGTGTTGAGGCTGCAAACTATTTTCTACTTCATTCCTTTCAAATAATTACACGCTCCTCTATATATAGGGAGGAGTAAAAACTCAAATGACAATAGAAACTGCTACCTTAAATGACAGATTAAATTATCTACTTAAATACTCACTTTTAATGCTCAACTTAATGAGAATTTATGTTACTAAACTTATATTTAATTAGATCATAAATTACCTTCGACGGTCACAACATTTAAAAACTCCAACATCATAATAGACTGAGACATGTAACGATGTTTAGTTTAGTTTTGACATCTTAAGGCGTTATTCTCACAACAGCCATAAATATGTTCTCATCGAGACTTGAAAAGATGTTATATACTTTTAGTAACACTATGATACCATGATAAATCTTTTTTAATTATTTTCATTTTACTTCTTTAGTGAGATATAAAGATTTGAAAGGCGAAAATTTTATTAGATTAGATTTATAATTCCATGACATAAGAAGTTTCTTTACTTTCATCGATTTTGACGTTATATTCAAAATTATAATTAGCTATCCTAATTAAATTATTTATTTTTGTAATTTAAAATTTTTTTTATAGGTAATAGAAATACTAATTTACTCATATTATTGATTTTAAAATTATTAAGTTAATAAATTAAAAATGTAAGAAATTTTGAAGAAGGGTCATCATTTTATAAAAAAAAGACATAATAGTATGATTTTTTATTAAAAATAAAAAAGTGTATCATCAAAATATTCAAACCAAAAAATAAGAAAATTAAATTAGTGTCTTAAGTTACGGAAGGTATTATTTGCCGTATTATTAAGTGCACACTAAGGTAGCATAGGAGCATGATCTGACCACACATATCGATATTGTTTTGATTATAACTTTTTAAAACTGCCTTTTTAAGTTTAATTAAATTAAAAAATGTATTAATTAAATTATTTTTTATGTGACATTCTCGGATTCATAACCTTGTAAAAGTTTGTGAATTGATGTGGTAAACACTTTAATCCATATTTTTTGGGTATGGGGATACACTGCATTAATCTTTCAAGTTGTAAATTTTTAGTTTTTAAAGAAATTGCAATTTTTAAAAAGGAAAACAAACATATCACAACATACTAAATTTGATTTTGTCAAAACTAAGACACTTGTTAACACACACGATATTCTTAGGCCAATATAATCGACCCAAGAGAAGAAACTCACCCAAATATGATTAGTACGACGTAGCTTGATTGTGCTTGATACATTAACTTGATTGTACTCAGTTACGACAACTAGTCAGACGAAATGGGATAGCTTGACTCAACATATTAAGAAAATAGTTAAAGGTTCCCATAATTAATAGCAAGTACTAAGAAATTATATATTCTTTATTCAAGAGAAATCAACTCTGAAAATTGGTCGTTCTCATTATTGAACATGTTTTAACAATCAAGGAGTTTTCTTTGAACCATGGCTGTAAGTTGTTGTACTTTGAATGTTTCTTTTGTTTATTTAAGAAGTTGACATTTCTTTTATTTAATTAAGAAGCACATTTAGTGTTTCATTTTTATCCATATTTGTCGCGCAAACACAAACAAGCAATTCAACCCTTCCATACATCTATTAAACAACTGTGATTTATTCGATAGTTTATGCATTTTCAATGTAAACAACTTTTATTCTTCTTTCTCAAACCCAAAACTATATATTGTTCCATGAACAAACAAGTCTTAAGGGTCAATTTTTATAGTTTAGGGATAATTTTTGAAGTTTCAAATCATTTGTGCATAAAATATTAAATATTTTCGAAAACATTATAAATAAGTGTTTTTAAATATGAAATTAAAATTTAGAAAGTGTTTTTAGACCCAACAAGGGTTTGGGTTAGAGAGAAGACTATATTTATGTTAAGAATGAAATGGAAATACCCAAAACTTTAGTCCAAAGGTACAAATAAGTGGAGTGATTTATATTAAGGTTGATTAAATTTGAATTGATTATATGGATGTAGTAAGTTATTTAAGTAAAGTATGTCCTTAGAACTTTATACTAAATTCTATAAATATTATTTGTTCATCAATTTTAATAATTTTAGAGTTATGAGTTTTATTGTTGGTCATATTGTTACAATAATATTAAATCTTCTTTTCAGAAATGACAATAAGTCTAAGTTAAAACTTCATTCTCTATAACTAATCATTTTTTCATTAATTCTAAATAGAAGGATTTTAAAGTATTTGGAATAATTCAATAAAAAGCAACAAAGACATCTATCTCCTCTTCTCTGCCCGTTCCTTCTCAAAAGGCTTCATCGAGGAAGAAATGCTCTATTAAGAAAATTGAGTGAATGCCTAAAATCGACGATTATCTAAAAGTTAAGTATATGTGGTTTGGCTGTAACATCAAACCTCATTTAATTTTGTTCTCATAATTATGAAACATCTCAAAATGAAGATTCTTTGAAGTGAATTATGGATTCTTCGAAGTATATTCTCAATCAACGATGTAAACATTTGTCTCACAAAGTACACATGAACGTATATAATTTTAAGGATATCAAATTCTTTTCCTCACAGGTAAAAAAAGATACAATTATGAATAAAATACGCGTTGTAAAAATATCCTTAATGGCTCTGAGAAAGCTAATATTTTGCTACCGATAAGAAAAAAATTGGATTTAAATCCCTTTGAGGGAAATTTTCAGAGTTATATATATATATATATGGTCGAAATGGACATCATATTAAGACTACAAACAAGAGTTTTAGATAATGTCTTAGATAATAAAATCTATTGAAAACTATATGCAATTTTGTTTTAATCATATCACAAAAGAATAAATATTATAGAAGACTACACCACCATCACCAGGAGGTTTTTTTTGTGAGATAAGTTTATTACATGTTATGATTAATTGAGAAATTTTGGAGTTACAATCCGAACAATCATTAATCATTCATGTGGGCATTAACGAAAATGAGATATTTTATATGGTGTAGACTGTTGGGGGTTTCGTGTGTAGGATTGGGTAGGATAGGAGAATGTGCGAGCAGAACAAAGGTTTTGTACTGGCGACGACCTTCTGTAGGATAGCTGAAACCTTCTGTAGAGCTGTTGCACCTACAAAGGTTGAATGTTTGAGTGTTTGGGCTACAAAATGCTTTCTCTCTCTTATAAGTTTATTCTACTGAAATGCTTACACTGTCCTCTATTTATAGAGAGGAGTAGAATGATCTAAAGTTGCTAGACTCAACTACAAAAGTTGCCAACTACCTTATAGAAACTTAAAACTGCATTTAATGCTTCTGTGGTTCCAAGGCTCTCCAATGCTTCCTGTTCCAAGATCCTTTAGGGCTCCATGTTCCAAGATCCTTCAATGCTCTAGTATTTTGGGATAACAAATTACCCTTCTTCAACAAAGACCTTATTATTAACTTTTCTTGAAAAAAAACAGTAACTAAAATTCATTGACAAGATACCTTATAAGTTTGACAATTCATGAGAAATCATAACTGCGATTAATGGATGTTGTCATAACATACTTACATGGGTCTCTTAATAAAATCAAATACATGAAGCTGCCTAAAAATTCAAAATGACGAGGAATGTTACTCGAATGGTTCATGTTGAATATGTTTTAGAGATGAGCCTTGACTTTCTGTAGAGCATAAGTCAAACATCTACACTATAGAATGTACTCATGTTGAGAAGGTTTGACCACATACCTACCTGATATTCGGCAGCATTATGTCATGTCTTCCAGAATGACTCTTCTAGTTTTGAACTTGGCGAACCATCAATAAACAACAAATTCTTTCCAACATATCAATGATAGGCAATCGTCGAGCAACAATTATATAAGAATTGAAGGTCTCATACATGTTGTTCGTGACAGCTGTGCACTTACTTGATTTTCTGAAAAATGCTTTACAAAAATGGCTAGGTCCTTGCTTCAGGAAATCTTCCACAGCCTCAACTGATCCAGGCATCCCATCGCACCCTTCCCTCATCTCCTTTAGAGCATTTGCAAAATCCATCTGATTAGTGATCTTTACAGCCTTGTAAAAATAAGTTTTCAAGAACAACCCCTATGGTTAAACTTCCAGTTATGATATATGTGCCTCGCACAATTTTTGTGTTCAACATTCTGAGCCAAATTTGTTATTGCATTAAGCCGTCCCTAATGAAATCGAAAACACCGATGATCAATATAACAATGACAATCAAATAACGATAGATAAAACATAACAACACATTAAAAGGCACATCATACCTTCTGTTAATCGCTTATGAATGTCTAGCTGTTACCAGAACCAACGTCAAGCAGTCTGAACAATAACTCTATAAACCATGTCTATGATTCACAATTTTCACCTTCCACCATAGCCCAAGCAATGGGAAACATACCTTCATTCCTGTCACGCCACACAACACTTAACAGAATTCCACCACATTTATTCTTAACAAATGTTCCATCAAATCCAATGAAAGGTCTACACCCCTCTAATAAACCAGTCTGCAAAGCATCAAACCATACTAATAATCTTTTGAACGTTGTGCACAACCTAGTCGATAAAGTCAAGTCACACACAAGTTCAAATGTAGAATAAGGGTATTTCAACTTCAAAGCACCAACATTTGGACAGAAATCCCTACAATAGTCATCTAGGCTGCCAATGTCCAGCTATCCGCCAACCGACCATCTTTGTAAATAGTCATCAAAGGGATTTCTAGGCTTAGCTTCTCCATTATTGCTGTTGAATATCACGGGCACTCAAAAACTCTGATCCATGAACTGATCTGAGAGCCATTTTCTTGTTGTTTTCCTGTTAGTCTAACTACGACAACATTTATGCTCATTTAACACATAACGAACAACAAAGTTTTTCTTCTTGCCCATCCAAGACATGTATAACCTCCAAGGACAACCTTTAACACAAATACTTTCTTGTCTATCTTTTGTACTTCTTTTATGTCTTATATTAAATCCATTAGCAATAACATACTTTTGAACAACCTATGAAGTTGTTAGATGTTTCGAAACACTTCCCAACTTTCCACTCTATTCTCTTGTGATCACATTGGGGGTTGTAGTCATTAAACATCCGTTTCAATTTCTTCCTCCTTTCACCTATGGTTGAACAATCATCATCATCTACAATTTCTTCATCACTTTCTCTCATATTCAGACTCAATGTCTACACCAACCATTTCCCTAACTCCCCCCTCATCCACCTTACCTTCATCACCACTAACTTCATCCATTTCCACATCAATTTCATCATCACCAACCTCTTCATCATCTTCTTCAAAACCGTCACCTTCACCCTTATCTTAATCCGCCTCTATCAAATCAACCTCCTCAACACTGGTTCTGGCATCTTCCCCCTCATCTTCCAAATCATCAAACTCAGTTTCATTTCCTTCCTCACTACATTCGGGTTCATTAGATTGTGAACTGAACTCAATATCACTAACACTCCCTTCATCACCTTCAATGTAAATATCTACTTTTTCACCTTCACATTCACTTACCATTGTCGTAACATCCTTATCTGCTAAGATATTCTTTGCCTACAATAAACTACTTCTTGAAAATCCATACTATCTTCTTTCCACCTTCATTAGCCTAGAATCTTTTTCTAAAGCAACCATTGTGAAATATCCTAGTAAATCTAAGTCAACATTAGCAAACGTTATCACCCTACCCCCAACACACGAACCTAAACTATCAAAAAACATCCTCCCGCCAACATACGGGTTAAAGGAAATGCGGTCGTCATATATGTAGGGCAACAACCACTAGGCCCCCCTAGGCCTACACTACCCCGTCAACACAACCTCGCCACCTAGGCCCCCGTCTTCCTCCTACTTGCCTTTGTGCGATTATTGTGGCTCGACTCCGATTAGGGCTACTAGATGAATTAGGTGATTAGGGCAGAGATTGGAAAAAAGGAAAGGAAAGTTTTTAAAATTACTCTTAATCATTTTCTATTTACGAAGTTAAAAGGTCCGATCAAAATATTAATCTCATCAACTTCAATGGATTACGTTTCCAAATAATCACAATAGGAATTATATTTTCCAAGAAAGTAAATATATCACTTATTTATAGTAAGGTTCTGTAAGGTTGTTCTTAAGCATTTGTGGTACAAATGAGCCGTTATTTGGGGTGATTATCCACTTAATCTGTCAAGATTCATTCAATTAAATGTCCTGAGTAGAATGAAATCGAATTTTATAATGGTGGAAGTTAATATTGGATTCTTTCCATTCGCAAAAGGTTGCGGATTAGTTTCAGCCAGAATCTTTTGTGTCGTAGTATACATGGGAAAAATCATCAAATCATAATCCTATTAATATAATACATGAGTGTGACGTTTTTGCAAATATTACATTGTAATCTAATCTAATCTTTGGTTGTCTTTGTGTTTAAAATACCGATTTGTCAATATTATCTTTTGCATTTAACCTAGATTGTTTTGTACAATTAGGACTATTCAGCCACAATTCTCTAGAGGAACATTACGTGTATTATTGTGCAAAATCCAGATAGTGTGCCGAGGGCTTGTAATCATTTCGTTTAAGCTTCTTTAGTCACACACGAAGGACGTAAGCTGTAGAAGGTTTCATCGTTGGTGAAGTCTTCTAAGAGAGTGACCTGGGCTGCAGGAGACATTGGTGGAGGCATGCGACAGGTTACTAGCGTGGCCAATGTGTAGTGGACCAGAGAGAATGGCAGATGCCCTAGGAGAACAGAAGGTGCGGGACTAACTAGCTTTTGTGGTGTAACGTTCTATGTGGGTAGGATAACCTTGGGCAGGGGTCTTGTGTCTACTTTGTCGTAGTTTTGAGGGACCACGTAGGAGAACCTTGGGCATGGGTTTTGTGTCTGCTTAGTCGCTATCTCAATTGATCACGCAAGGGTAGTCACAGCTGGGTTTTGTGGAGGTGAGGATGCCGCCGGAGTGAAAAGTACAATGAAAGTCGCAGTGGGTTGTTGTGCAGGTGGAGACGCTGCCGGAGTGAAAAGCCTCGAAGGAAGTCGTAGCGGGTTGCTGTGTAGGAGAGGATACCGCCTAAGGGAAACGTCTGACGATTGGTTACCTTCGGTAGTCATGTTAACACATTAACCTAGACACTGTGGTACAGAAATTTCGGGTTGGTGCTGTAGAGGGTTGAGAACTTTGGTACATAACCTTCTTGTCTGTACCATGTAACTCTGTCATTTGTGGTGCAGAACCTTAGAGTCTATGCTATTAAAGGTTGATCATGTATCACCTTCTGTAATCACTATTATGTTACGTCCTAGTGATAACCATCCAAATTCTGGGTGAAGAGTTGATGTAGACAAGATGCTGAACCACTATAAAAGCGTTGTATCCATCAAACAAATTGCAGTCACATTCGTACGCTCTATTTTATAGTCATCTGTGTGTACGGTTCTGTTTTACATAAGCTTTCTTTCGTTGTGGGGTTTGTTGAAAAAGAGTTAAAAATTCGTAATTGGACTTTAACACTAATTCACCCCCTCTTAGTATAACAATTGGTATTGGAGCGGGTTTTAACAAAAACCTTAACCGCTTGTTATAGATGCCATAGAGGCCCGTACCAGCTACACGCTTTATGCTGCAGAAGCTTTCCTCTCTGTAAATTGTAAAAATAGATTACATCAGTATCTATTTGGATTGCTCTAATTGGTATTCTTATTCTTGTTAACATAAGCTTGACTACCTAAAGAATCAGATTTACTTCCACAAAAGCTTTAAGCAATGTGAAAATTTATCTGCCACTATTTTGTAGAAGTTTATGTTATATCATAATCAAGGTGCTACTCAACAAAAGCTTACTCTCTATTGTTATAATTCTACAGAAGCTTTAGGCTATGTTAGAATCCAACGACTGGTATAAGTTTTCTGTCCAGCTGAGGCGTAATCATTTGTTAGGATCTTAAAGAAGCTTATAACTTAGTTCTGTTTTACAGAAGCCCGTAGCTTTGCGTGAATTCAACAATTGCTACCAGAAATGAAAATTCAGATTAGTCATATTGACACTCGTGCTCTAATTGACAATGGCTTGACTGTCGGTTTGACAGGTGATTTCTACTCAACAGAAGCCTTAGTTGTTGAGGTTCTATACTACGATCATCACCGTTCTGTTCTATAGAAGCGTAACACTTTAAACGAATTGAACTAATGGCCGGTAACTACCATGTACCAAAACCACATGTTGGGAATCCTCTCATATTTGATGGAAGAATTTTGACTATTGAAAAATTCGAACGAGTGCATTTGAAGATGCTAGCGACGATGACTTGTGGTCCTATATGAAAGATGGTCCACCAATTTATCAGAGAACCAGCAAAATGATCGAGATGGTTGTCCCACACGGGAATACCTCAAGGTCAAACTACTCACTAAGACGACAAAGCACTTAATGTTTAGTGTTATGCGTGACAGTGAATTTGTTATAGTTTCTAATTGCACTTCGGGGAAGGAAATTTGTCATAAGCTTATCACCATGTACGTTGGGACAGACCCTATTAGAGAAACTAAGATGAATTTCTTAATTCATCAAAACGAAAATTTTACTATGAAAGGTGATGAATCTGTGGAACAGATGTTCTAGAGACTCAACCTCCTAGTTGATGCCTTAACACATTTAGGCAAATACTATATAAATTCTGAACTAGCACGAAAGGTTCTGCGTACTCTACCAAAATCTAGGGAAGCCAAGGAAATGGCTATAGAGGAAGCTAAAGATCTTTCTACTCTTCGGCTTGATCAGTTAATGAGCTTGTTAATGTCATATAAGATGGAAAGATCCTCTCAATCTGATATGAAGAGAGCCGCAGTAGCTTTCAGAGCATCAAAAGAACCAACATAAGGTTCTGATGATGAAGCAAAAGCTGATTCGGATGATGAACTCGCTATGACAGCTAAACGCCTTCTATAGTTCACCACGGAGAAACGCTTCAATAAGAGACCAAAATCGTGAATAGCAATTTGATCCTAAGTTGGTCATATGTAGAACATAATATCTTTTCCTTAAAGAGAAGGAAATACCTTCTGCATAGTCTAAGTCCAAGAAAGTAATAGCTGCTTGGGTAGATCTTGATGATTATGATGATGAGGAAGAAGAAGCACTAATGTGCCTCACTGCTCACACAAAAACTCAAAATGAAAGTTATATTTGCTTTCAAACAGAAGTTGTGGAAAATGAATGGTGTCTAGATATCGAATGCTCCAGGTACATGACCGGAGATCCATCAAAATTTTCTCAACTGACTCTACATAGCGTAGGGCCTGTTAAATTCGATGACAAAACAAAGGCTCTGTCATCAGTAAAGGAACCATTGGAAGTCCCGACTCCATGGTTATAAATGAAGTTCTGTTAGTTACAGAACTCAAACATAACTTACTGCACATTAGCCAGCTTAGTGACAAAAGTTTTACGATAACTTTTGATTATGATAAGTGTTCTGGAATCCTAAACAATGAAATTTACTTCATTAGAAATCGGAAAGGAACATCCATACCTTGACACATGAGAGCTTTTGTGCTATAGAGAGCTACGTTCTGTCTGTTAAAGATGAGAACCATTTGTGGCATAGAAGGTTTGGACATTCCAACTTTAAATTGTTATCCAAGCTTGCTAGAAAAGGGTTGGTAAAAGGTTTACCTAATATCAAATTCGAGAAAGACAACCGTGAAGTATGTTCACTTGGAAAATAACCAAATCTTCATTCAAATCTAAGAAAGAAATTTCTACTCCACAACCTCTAGAACTTCTATATATGGATCATTTTGGTTCTACTAGAGTTTAAAGTATTGGTGATAGAAGATACTGTCTAGTTGTAGTAGAGGGTTATTCTAGATACACATGGGTTAAATTTCTAACTCACAAAAGTTATGCTTTTGAAAGTTTCATAAATCTTGCTAAGAAATTACATAATAAAATTGAATCTTCTATAAAAGCTATAAGGACGGACCATGGTACTAAGTTTGAAAACCATGAATTTGCTACCTTCTGTGACGAACATGGTATCGATCGGAACTTTTCTGCAGCATACACTCTTTGTGGAGTAGTAGAAAGGAAAAATTGAACATTAATAGACATGGCCAGAACCATGATTTGTGAGAGTAATGTTCCACAGAACCTTTGGGCAGAAGCTATTAATACAACTTGCTACAGCTCTAATAGGGTTCTATTAAGACCCGTACTAGAGAAAACTCCCTATCTACTATATATGGGCAGGAAACGAAACATTTCCTATTTATATGCCTTTGGAAGTCTATGTTTTATCTTGAGACCTTTTAAGGACAATCTAGGAAAATTTGAGGCTAAGACAGATGAGGGTATCTTTATTGGATACTCTTTGTCTAGCAAAGTGTATAGAGTCCTTTACAAGAGGACATCTACTATAGAAGAGTCTATTAATGTAAAAATTGACGACTCACCCACAAAAAATACTACTATAAATGTAATATCTCTATGACCTATAGAAGATTCACGATCATAAAAGAGATCCTGAACAAATAGTTGATAATTCCGAAGAATCATCTTAGAATGATCAACAAAATGATTTTAGAGCACTGGTTCCATATAAAAAACGATATCCTTTAGACCAAGTCATAGGAGACCTTAATAGAGGCATTCAGACAAGACGTTTTGTAAACACCTTCTAAGAACACTCTGCTTTTATTTCACAAAAAGAGCCAGATGGAATCGATGAATCTCTTAATGATCCAGATTGGATTCTTGCTATGCAAGAGGAGCTTAATCAGTTCGAGAGGAACAAAGTATGGACACTTGTTCCTAAGCCTGAAATCGTTCCATTATAGGAACTAAATGGGTTTCAGAAATAAGCTTAATGAGTCAGATGCTATTGTAAGAAACAAAGCACGACTCGTTGCCAAATGGTACTCTCAAGAAGAGGGTATTGACTTTAATGAGATGTTTGCTCCTATAACACGCCTAAAGGCAATAAGACTTTTATTAGCCTATGCTAGGTACAACAATTTTAAGTTGTATCAAATTGATGTAAAAAGTTCTTTTCTCAATGGAGAAATCAAAGAAGAGGTATATGTAAGTCAACCTCCTCGATTTGAGGATCCACAACACATAAACTATGTCTATAAACTATCCAAGGCTCTGTATGAGCTAAAGCAGGCTCCTAGAGCATGGTCTATGAAAGACTTAGCACCTTTATTGTAGAAAAGGGCTACAAAAGAGGAAGAGTAGATACCACTCTCTTTATCAAACACAGAAGCAATCATCTAATTGTTGTCCAGATTTATGTTGATGATGTTATCTTCAGATCAACTAATGAAATGTTTTATAAAGAATTCTCCAATCTCAAGACAAATGAGTTTGAGATGAGTATGTTGGGAGAACTCACGTTCTTCCTTGGCTTACAAATTCAACAGACTGTAGAAGATACATTCTTGCATCAAGAAATGTACACTAACCAGCTTCTGAAGAAATTTGGCGTAAAAGGCACGAAACCTTTGTATACTCCAATAATTTTAATACCCAAATAGACAAGGATGAAAATGGTAAAGAAGTAGATAATAAGCTCTATAGAAGCATGATAGGTTCTATTCTGTAACTTACAGCTTCTAGACCTGACATACTGTTCAATGTATGTCTTTGTGCTAGATTTCAGTCAGCACTTAAAGAATCTCACATGACAATGGTCAAGTTAATCTTTAGATATCTATAGAGTTTTGTGAACCTTGTCATTTGGTATTCAAAAGAATCAAACATTGATGTTATTGAATATTCCGATGCTGACTTCGCAGGATCTAAGGTTGATAGAAAACATACAAGTGGTACTTGTCAGCTCATGCGAAACATGTTGATATCATGATTTTCTAAAATGCAAACTTATTTTGCCCTCTCCACTGCAGAAGCCAGGTATAGAGCGGCTCTAAGCTTCTGTGTTCGACTTCAATGGATGAAACAACAACTTGAGATATTTGTGTTACAATTAGAAACAAATAGATATTTGTTCTAGTTGGAAACATTTTTATTATGAATTTTAAAATCATAACATAAATTCTAAAAATTTCAATTTTAGAATAATCATCTCTCTAAGAGATTCTCGCGCTCTTTTGTACAGGAGAAGCTTGTAACAGAAGGTTGTTGAAGCACCTTCTACGGCTCAGATGTGTAATGTTTTGCTAAATTAGGAACCACAACAAGAAAACAAATTGTTTCTTTGATCTCCAGAATAAAAATATTCTACAAATGGGGGTGTAACAATATTTTTAAATTTGGAAATAATTTTTCAGAGTATCTTGCATGGAGAATATTTTATTTTCTTAAAAATCCTTCATCATTTTTCTTTAAATCGTTCAACCGCTTCGGTCCTCCTTCTTCATTCCCTCACAATTTTATTTACCCTAGCCTTTCAAACCTACGATTCTTCAACACCCATGGCACCCAAGACAAAATCGCTCCAGAAAAAGGTTAATGCCGCTCTGAAAAAACTTCGCCCTTATTCGTTCGAGAAGCCTGCATGTTTTTTGAATGTATCTCCACTTCTTGCCTCGTCGGAGAAACCCGCATCTCCTCCGAAGGAACAAATACCTGTTGTTGTTGAGACTCTCGGCGACAAGGAAACACTCTCCGTGGACTTGGGACTTCTGGAAGCCCAGCTCTAAGAGGAAGAGAAAACCTTGAAGGTTACCCTGATCTCTGTGATAGAGGGTGCCCAAGTCTCTGAACCCTCTATAAAGGTTCCCCTGCAGCTGATGAAAATAATGTATCCAATGTTGCTGATTCTGATGAGGGCGTTGAGTTTGATGATGAGGAGGAAGCACCCCTTGTTAACAAAGCGACTAATGAGGTAGTTGAGAAAGTCCCTACTCCTATTGTCTTGATCTCCCTTGATCTGAAGTAGAAGGGCATAGCCTCTGCTCCTAAGAAGGCTATCCAAAAGCCTGTAACAACGGCTTGAAGCTTCTCCATGATGCCATGAAGTTAGGACGTGTCTCCTCCCGGGGAAAGAACCTGAGATGGTCAGCACCTTTATTGCAAAAGTGGCTGCCAAGAGATATAAGTCTCCGGAGAAATCAATTCCCGAAGACTACTTCATTGATGAGGAGCTGGACATCTTTATTCCACTAGTAAACCCTCTAGTCTCTAGAAAGGAGATTGATGATGTGCTTGCCGATACTAGATTGCCTCGTTGTGATGCTACTGGTAGACAAATTGCTGCCTTCAAGCGGATCGACTTTAGGTCCATGTGGCCAAATACCTGGAGTTCACGAAGTTGGATCTCAAGACCCGCATTCTGCAGCATCGCACGGTGCTGTTCAGCCTTTTGCCAAGGAGTGGAAGCATCGACACCATCACTCTTAATGATGCACTACTGATGGCTCACATTATGAAAGGGATTCTTTCAACCTTAGCTTGCTGGTATTCCAACACATGAAAAGGTGGAGCAACACAGTAAAGCTCTTCCTACGGCTATGTAATTTCCAGCCATCTCAAATGCTCGTGCCTCTACTAATGCCTTTGATGTCCAAGAAAAATGGAAGGTTGGAACCTTCGGGAACCAAATCATCACTAGCATGCATTATGTGAGGAAGAGAAACACCTGGACCCAGAAAGGGAAGATACGGGACTTTGCTCCAGATGATGAGGAAAAGCCTATGGCTACCAGGACCATCAGTAAGGATGCCGTTGCACCTTTTGCTCGACTCTCTGCAGTAAAAGCATCTGCAGCACAGAGACGACCCCGATCTTCTGATTAAGCGTCTCTCCCCTCGGACCTGACCTCTCTCCTCAAAGATCTCCTGCAACAAGTTGTGGCTAATGGGGAAGGCATTCGCATCCTCCAACGACGACTGGTCATGGATCTTACTCGCTTGGTGGAACGCTACGAAAAGCTTCTGCGCGACAACCTTGAAGAGGTCCCTTCTGATGATGTAGAGTGATCTCATGTGTTGCTTAAACTTTCTGTTTCAAGACCAAAATTGATTTCATGGTCTAATGGTTTTGTAATAAGTGTTATTTGTGGACACATCTTTCTGCAATTTGGTTTTTAAATTTCTGTCGTACCTTTTGCAGTGCTTAAACTTACCTATGCATAATGGTTTTGAACGTATTGTCATACCTTTTGTAGAAATTCTCTTTTCTTTATCATATTTCTTTCACCTATTTTTTGATGTGACAAAAGGGGGAGAAATTTATGTTGAGGGGGAGTATTCGCTCTGTATTTAGTTGTAGAAAAGTCTTTGAATTTTTATAACTTCTAGGGTGTCGAAGGTTATGAGACATATAGCTCATAATCAACCTTCTGCAAAGTATGCGAATCGTGATCTTATATAGTCACCTTTGTTGGGAATGTAAAAGCGAAAACTCATCATTTTTGTCAGGCATAAATGAAGAAGCTTTACGCTCTGTACATCACATAAGGTTTGGGCTCTATGAACAACTTGTTTTTATAAAGGGGGGATTGTTGTTTAGCCTTTAATAATGAGCCTTGACCAAACATCTATACTACAGAAGCTACTCATGTTAAGAACATTCTGTAAGAAACATTTTGTGATTAAATGATTACTCTTAATCATTTTTAATTATGAAATTAAAAGGTTTGATCAAGATATTAATCCGATCAAATTCAATGGATTACGTTTCCAAATAATCACAATAGGAATTATATCATGGAAGAAAATATATCACATATTTATGGTAACGTTCTATAAGGTTGTTCTTAACCATCTGTGGATCAATCTGACCTCGAATGAATTGTTATTTGGGGCGATTATCCACTTCATCTGTCTAGATTCATTCAATTAAATGTCCTGGACATAATGAAATTGAATTTGATAATGATGGAAGTTAATCTTGGATTATTTTCATTCACTCAAGGTTACTGATCAGTTTCAGCTAGAATCTTCTGTATCGCAGTATTAATGGGAAAAATCATCAAATCATAATCCAACGTGTAGTGAGCCGAAGAGAAGGGCAAATGGTCTTGATATTGCACCTCTGTTTGAAAAGCTTGGGTTGAGAATCTTCTGTGAAACTTATGCAGTGCCAGTAACCTGCCGCACGCCTCCACCAACGTGCCCTGTAGCCTCCACCCAAGAGTCCCTTGTGGCCCCCAAGTCACTCTTCTAGGAGACTTCACCAACAATGCTGCCTTCTGCAGCTCACGTTCTTCGTGTGTGACTAACAAAGCTTAAAAGAAATGATTACAAGCTCTTAGCACGCTCTCTAGATTTTATACAATAATACAAGTAATGTTTCTCTGAGTCTTGCGCATGGGGAGGGGTATAGATGTTAGAGTCTTACTTCGAATACCTTGAAAAGGACCTGTTATCTTACGTTCCATGATGATGGACCTCATATCAAGTTTATTAAGACAGTGATTGAAGGAGTTACTCTTGTGTTCTTCGCTAATGATATGAATCAAATGTTCGGATGCGAGGAGCATGACCCTCCGTTTGATCTTGGGAAGGACAAGTCCTATAGCATTGTCATGCCCTAGGAGAACAGAAGGTGAGGGACTAACCAACTTCTGTATTTGTAACGTTCTGTGTGTGCAAGATAACCTTGGGCGGAGGTTTTTGTGTCTGCTTAGTAGTAGTTTCGAGGGACCACGCAGGAGAACCTTGGACATGGTTTTGTGTGTGCTTAGTCGTTGTCTTGAGGGATCGCGTAAGGGAAGTCGCAGCTGGGTGCTGTGCAGGTGGGGACGCTACCGGAGTGAAAAGTCCTATGGAAGTGCAACAGGTTGTTATGCAGGTGGAGACGCCGCCAGAGTGAAAAGTCTCGAAGTAAGTTGCAGTGGGTTGTAGTGCAGGAGAGGACACCGCCTGAGGGAAACGTCCGACAAACGGTTACCTTTGTCCGTCACATTAACACGTGCACCGAGTCAATGTGGTATAGATCCTTTCGGTCTGAGCTGTGAAAATTAGTCACCTGTGCTACAGAACCTTTTAGTCTGTTTTGTGCAACTCCGTCATCTGTGGTGTAGAACCTTCTGTCTGTGATGTGAACCTTCGTTAGTCACGTTAACACGTGCACCAAGTCACTGTGGTACAAATTCTTTCAGTCTGAGCTGTGAAAATCAGTCACCTGTGGTATAGAATCTTCTAGTCTGTGTTGTGCATGCAACTCAGTCATCCGTGGTGCAGAACCTTCTAGTCCGTGCTATAAAAGGTTGATCATGTATCACCTTCTGTTATCGCTACTACGTTATGTACTTGTTATAACCATCCAAATTTTGGGTGAAGAGTGGATGTAGGCAAGTTGTCGAACCACAATAAAATCTTTGTGTCCATTAAACAAATCGCAATCACATTCGTACGTTCTGTCTTACAGAAACCCATCTCTACTGTTCTATTTTACAAAAGTTTTCTTCCTCTGCGGAGTTTGTTGAAAATGAGTTAAAAATTTTTAATTGGACTTTAACACTAATTCACCCCCTTTTAGCGTAATAGCTAAGAATTATGTAGTTAATTATAAAAATATCTATATGGATTGAAACAATCTATGGATATGTGGTATGAATGTTTGGTGAATATTTGCTAAAAATAACTATTAGCATTACCATAGGTGTTCATGTGTTTATTAAGAATGTGAATCACAATTTGGTATTATTGTGATATAATTTACTTATTTAATTATTATTGAAACTAGTGATGAACTTTATATAAGAATGGAATACTTGAAGAAAGAATTTGATACGAAAGATCGAGAAAAGAAATTTTTATGTCTTGACTTATGGATTACATATTTATGTCCATCAACTTTTTCTTATATATATCAAAGGTTTTAAAAACATTTATGTGGACAAAACTCATTTTCTGAGTTATGGAATGGTCGTGAGATTATATGATATAAATAGAAACCACCTTTTACCCAAAATGAATGACGATAACTAATTGGTCGTAGAGTATGATATTTTAATATCATATGAGTATTGAGCTATCTTGCTTGTCATACAAGAGCCCACTTAAAATTTATTATTAGATATATATAAGGTAAAATAGGCACGACATTGTATTCTTCTTATACAGACAAAGGAGAGTTTATTAGGTGTGTCAATGCATGATTAACCATCATAATGGTAAATTACAAAGAGATTATGTTTTGCTATTGTTATATGTTGGAGATATATCAAGCAAACTATTGTTGCCACATCTTCTAATTATTATGAGATTATAGCAATTCATGAAGCAAGTAAAAGGGTATGTATGGGCGAGGTATATTATATATCACATTGAATCGTGAGGTTCACTTATAAATAAGAATGTATTGATGGCATTATATGAAAATAACATTTTCTACATCACATCATTAGTGATACATTAAAACATATTACAAAATTTTCCACACATGATTTCTTTAACAACAACGTTAATATTAATATTCAACAAACTCATTTAATCATATAATTGATTTATTTAGAAAGAGTTTATTTACTACGACTTTAGAGAAACTATTATATAAAATTGGTACGTGTAAACTTTGAGATTCATAGTGATATTGAAAACAAAGGGTACTAATTGCATTGTACCTTTTTTCCTTGGTCACACAAGCCTCAAATAGTTTCCCCGTCCAACTCCACAAACTTCCATTCCCTTGGTTCCAGCTCTCGAAACAATACCGAAAAAAAAATCTGAGTCTCATTACCTGGTGTTTACAGTTTTGTACTACCCGTTTCCTTGGATACTGTTTTGATGAGAAGGTATAATTAATGTCCAAGTGAGTGTCATGAATATTAATGTGAATTTCGGAACGACTCTGATATTCAATATCATCTTTCTATAAATTAGAATAATTGCAAGTTCAGCTATTGCAACTCTTGGCCTGCTCGTACTCTTTGTATTTATAGAGCATTTGTAATCGTTTAAATAAAAGCAATAAAGAATCACCCTTGTCTTCTCCCCTCGTATATCTTCTCTCTTGAATTCTTCTTCTCCTTTATTTTACAAAATTTAGGATTTATAAAATTTATTTAAAGGTATCAATTAAATAGGGGTAAAAGTTAAAAGAATAGGATACATTTTTAACAAGGGAAAAAGGGAAGCGGCTAACGGTACGTGCACGTAACCGTTACGTAGTTTACTAATTAATACTAACGAAAAGTAGTAAATTTTACTAAAAGTTAACCGTTACTAACGAAGTCAACGCGAAAGTAGTAAAAAAAGTAGTAAATTTTACTACTTTTCGGTCAACCTTTAGTAAAGTCAACGCAAAGGTAGTAAAAAAGTATGTAAATTTTACTACTTTTTCACTGTTCACTCCAGTTCAATTTTACTACTTCTGCGTTGACTTTACTAAAACATTTCCATTAGTAACGTCAATGCAGATGTAGTAAAAAAAGTAGTAAAATTTACTCCTTATTTTACAACTTCTGCGTTGACTTTACGAAATTTTTTCGTATTTTAGTAAAGTCAAACCAGTTGTAGTAAAAAAAGGAGTAAAATTTACTATTTTTTTACTACATCTGCGTTGACGTTACTAACGGAAATGTTTTAGTAAAGTCAGCGCTATGTTAGTAAAAAAGGTAGTAAATTTTACTACTTTGGACTGTACGAATAACGCCGATAAGTAGTAACGGTTTACTAATTCTGGTGTTTTTTTTAGTAAAAAACTCTTCCACTTAGTAAATTTTACTAATTTTGAATTGTTTTTACTAAAAAAAGTAGTAAACTGTTACTAAAAAATGAAAGTGTTTACTAACGAATTTACTAATTTGAACAGTGTTTCAAAACCTAACTCCGAACCTATTTTTGATGTGAAATTACCGGTTTACCCCCGTTACAGGGGAGAAATTAGGTTCGTAAATAGGTTCGGATTTCACTGATTAGTAACGGGGGTAAAACGGTAATTTCACATCAAAAATAGGTTCGTAATAGGTTCGGAAACACTGTTCAAATTAGTAAATTCGTTAGTAAACACCTTCATTTTTTAGTAACAGTTTACTACTTTTTTTAGTAAAAACATGTCAAAATTAGTAAAATTTACTAAGTGGAAGAGTTTTTTACTAAAAAAAACACCAGAATTAGTAAACGGTTACTAATTATCGGCATAATTCGTACAGCAAAAAGTAGTAAAATTTACTACGTTTTTTACTAACCTTGCGTTGACTTTACTAAAACATTTTCGTTAGTAACGTCAACGCAGAATTAGTAAAAAAAGTAGTAAAATTTACTCCTTTTTTTACTAAAATTGGTTTGACTTTACTAAAATACGAAAAAAATTAGTAAAGTCAACGCAAAATTTGTAAAAAAAAGGAATAAATTTTACTACTTTTTTTACTAATTCTGCGTTGACGTTACTAACGGAAATGTTTTAGTAAAGTCAGCGCAAAAGTAGTAAACTTGAACTGGAATGAACAGTGAAAAAGTAGTAAAATTTCCATACTTTTTTACTAAGTTTGCGTTGACTTTACTAAAAGTTGACCGAAAAGTTGTAAATTTTACTACATTTTTTACTAAATATGCGTTGACTTTGTTAGTATTAATTAGTAACAGTCAACTTTTAGTAAAATTTACTACTTTTCGTTAGTATTAATTAGTAAACTACGTAACCGTTACGTGCACGTACCGTTAGCCGCTTCCGGGAAAAAGTTAGACTAAAAATTTGATAATTAGGCGTCATGAATGTGACACACTTGTCAACACCACTGTCCAACATGTGTGACTGAAATAGCAATAATTGAATTATGTTTTTTTTTTGTTTGGGGGGGGGGGGGGGTTGGGGGGATGATTGTTGGTTGATTAATTGGTAAGGTGATCCAAAACAGGGAAAAAGAAATCCGTGTATGATTTGTTCCCGGTCAATAAATAAATAAAATTAGATGACAATAACGACTTTGATTCTTGGCCACGAGTAAAGTTATGATTATGATTTGGTCTCCTTTTTTTTTTTACCACTAGTAGTAATAGTTGTAAATGCAATTTTCTTGGGGTTAGTGCTGCCTCCAATTACTCAAATGTTTCGTTACCAAATGTTTGCTACCCCAATTGAAACCCCCCCGGCCTCATCTAAAACTTGTATTTTGTCGACACCAAACCCCACTCGTGGAAGAAATGACCCCACGCCCCCATCAACTTTCTTCAACCGACTGCTCTCAAATCATTCCATTAAGCTAGAATTAATCAATTTTGATCTTGCAGTTTCTTTCCTCTTTTTTCTTTTCCTTACCTATGAGAATTTGGATAGATATACGACACAACCATAAAACCTCTCGAACCCGAAGCATTTCAAAGTTCTATTGTCTTAAGTCAAATAAATCAAATAATATGAGAATAAATTTTAGTTACATGACCATATTCTGCAAATAATTGGTCAACACAATCGGAGTTGGCGTGCGAAAAAGCTTTGCCTGTTCTTGTAGTTTGTGGGAATTGGGTTCTAAAGGGGGAGGTGCTATTTGGAGGGGGGGGGGGGGGGGGGGGCTAGTCAACAATAAAAGCTATTGGCCATCAAGTGGGTTTTCATGCCCACATGTTCTTAAATGATGTGCTCTCAAAAAGTTTGTTGTTTTTCTTTATGGATGACTCCATAAAATGTAACTAGAAATTGTATTTCCACCATTATATCCGATCATTTGAAATTATTACTTATGTAATTTCTTGTTTTAGTGTGGAACTAAAAGATAATGCGATAAAAAGTAAAAAGAAATTCAAAATGAGTACGAAACATTATAAAATGGAAACTAATATCATCGTCTGGTTTCGTGTTTCTCATTAACAGCCTGTACTTAGAAACAAGTATGGTTTGATGCCTTAAAATAAGGATCAGCGTGTATTGTAGACGTTCACTAGATTTGGCATATGTTGAGATTTGACATATGTTGATTCCTGTTGAAGTCCTAGTTCATATGCAATTCAATCTATTATTAAGTTTTTAATTTCTGTCAAGTATGGCTATTGTCTCTAATTAGTTTCTTTTGTGCTAAACCAGCTTTAAGAAACGCATTAAAGTTTTTAAATCCTGAATTTGGAATCAAAACAAATAAAAGTCCAATCATAAAACTATTGGTTCGAGAAAAAAGTAATTAATCACACATTGGGATTGATGTTGGCATAATGATCTCAATATATTCTTAGCATCAAAATTCTATTTAATATTGTCACCTTACATGTTAAAATGGGCATGTGTATTTAATGACGACGTTAACCATTACAATTAGTGTCTCATGTGTGGGTATTGTTTCTTACTCCTATTTGTATCTTGAAATTTTCAACTCGTCACAAAAAGTAGAATTACGTAGTACTGATATGGCAATTAACGTCGTTAGCGTCACGTTCAATGTAGATTAAATTATCAAATACATCCTAAATTTTCATATTTTTTATTTATTTATTTTAAGATTTCGAAAATATCTTCTTAACGTGAATATGTTATCTCAAAATTATCATTCGTTACACCCGATTCCTAATATATCCAACTTGGCGATCATGTGTACCTTAACTAGAGTTTAACATGGGTGCCACGTGTGTTAGTCTGGATAATGTGTTAGGCGTTGTGACGTTACTGGTCCGATGATGAAATTGTGTAATTTTGTAGGTATTGTTTCTGTTGGTACAATATTCCATTAAGAACTATGTTCATCGCAACTTTGGATCTCCTTACAACATAACATAATACTCATAATTGGAATGACTTCAATACAATCCTCTTAAACAATTGGACAGAGGAAAGAACGGACGAGGGCGGGTGGGTTTGGGTCGATGAGGGCGATCGGGTTTGGGGCTCGAGTTGGAATGGGTAAGTGAGGGGGTTGGGGTCGTAGCTGGGTCAAGGATGGGGTTGGCGTTAAGAAAAAGTTAGGTTTCACAATGATATTTCCCAAATGTTAGGATAAGTCGGAAAAAATTATGATATATTTGATAATTTGACCACTAGCAATAACGACGTTCTACACAACTAAGGTACGCATCAGTGCCAAGTCGGAGTGTTGGGTATAATGAATGATAATTTTGAGATAACATCTTAACGTTAGATAAATGAACATATTTTCTAAATGTTGGACTAAATAAAAAAAGGTGTCAAAATTTTGGATATATTTGATAATTTGACCTCAAATTTAATATGAAATTATTAATATTAACTAAAAATAAGGTAAATTGTATAATTGAACAAATAAATAAATCAAATTGTAGAAAATCGAATAAAGTAATTAACAAATCCAGGTAACATAAAAAATTTTACTTACCGATTATAGAAGAAACCAATAAAAAAAATATAACACTATATTATTTACACATTGCCAAAATTTCAACTAGCGAAGATTATGAAATGAAAATTATCTACGTGATGATTAACGTAAAAACAAGCATTGATGCATAAACCTGTTTGGACACTGAGTCACAATCAAGTTAAACCTAAAACTGTTTTAACTCATGTCGTGTCATATTAGTGTTGTTAGGTCCATGTGTCGAATTATCAGCACCGTCCTTTTCCTTTGATTGAGAACAATTAAAATATGGAACACTATCTAACTTTTTTTCCAAAATTTTTAAAATTCTTCCCTTACATTTCCTATGCATCTTTAGTATGATGGTGGCATACCACACATTATACCACTCTTTTTTTATCCATTTCTTTTTTTGTCATTGAATAATATACGAGTTAAACTCATTTGTATGAAAAATATTTAATTATCATTATGTGACCTGTATTGTATCGTATTATGATTAAAAACGATAGACAGACGAAGCCTGCTTTCTTGTTTATTGCCTTGAAATCTCTTTGTATTTTGCATTTCCACTTGTACTTCACTTAAAATCTTCATGCTCTTATGATTCCCTTAACTTTTCATTTATCAAATTTTTGATATTCCGGGCTTTATATTTTGGAACGATGTTCTCATGTTTCACAATATGATATTATACTTTGGTAAGATCAAATAATAAGCAAACTACATAATCACAATTCTTAAGATCAAATAATAATCACAATATGATGTTTAATGACGACTTCGATTTGGGTAGGATGAAATCGGCCTTAGAAAGGCCGACTCCTACATAATCAAAGTCGGCCTTTCAAAGGTCGATTTCACTACATAAGTCAAGGAATTTTCAAAATTGGTATCGTATTTGACGAAATAATTTACGGACTAACATTATCTATGATCAAAGCTCTGAAATATTAGATCACAAATCTTTGATGTCTAAATAATTGGTCTTTTACAATGTAAATTATAAAAGGGAAATTACATAGACAAACATAAGGTTATTTGAATTTTCATTAATATATTAAAAATAATATATATGGCTCATGCAAATCTTATTGCAAGTTTTAAGAGGTTCCACCTAAAGTTGTAGAATGGTAATTGGTATCAAACATTCTTTAAAATTAAAATTTAGAAACTCATGAATAAAGTTTTAATTATGCCCTCGTAATATGTATTGGGGTTGTTAGGAAAGTGGTGTTTTATTGTATCATTGGAAGGATTTACAAAATTATTGTGCCACAACTAAGTGTTTTTGAATATAAGGAACAAGAATTTTTTAGAAGATAATTTTGGCTAACTGCGGAGCCTTCTCTTCTTTTATTACGATCAGAATACTTTCTTAGTCTTTTTTGAAAGGTTTACTTACCTTACATCATTTAGATATTACTTCTCCTTATATAGAATCTTAGGAAAGGTTTAGAGCAACCATTTACTCACTTTCTAGGCCATTAACGTCTATCAACTTCCTAGGCCACTAACTCTATCACCTTCCTAGGCCACTTAATTTCTTTGACCACCTAACTCACTTAATGCATATTACAAATTACAATACGACATTTAACACCCCGTCTTAATTTGGAATCTTTAGAAATTTCTTTTAACAATTCAAGCTTCTGAAAATTCACGGCCTTTTTTAGAACTTCTGCGGGATGGTCCTAGGTATGGATAAACTCCATAGCAATTTCCTTCTGCATTTTCATTTATCTGATAAAGTGGTGGCGTAATTTGATGCGCTTTGATATTGCATTTCTTTGCCATAGCAATGACCGATTGATTATCACATAATACTGTTATTAGATGAGCAACCTTCTGTTGTAATTCCAACAATAATCATCTTAATCGTACTACTTTACGAATTACTTCAATATACTTTGCTTTAGCATATGATAACACTATAGTAGCTTGCTTATTTGAACTCTAGAAGATGGGTTTTGTTCCAAGACAAAAAAAGTGTTATTGGCTTCTTCGATCATCAATAGTTCTTGCCCAATCACTATCAATACATCCCACGAGATTGTTGTTTTCTTCTTTCGTGTACTTCAAACCAACATTCTTCGTACCTTGAAGATAGCGTAAAATACGCTTCGTTGCTGCAAAATGAGTCTTAGTAGATAGTTCATGAAACTTGATAGCATTCTCACACTTGGAACTATATGCATCCTTGTGTGGGTGAGGTAGATCAACGAACCAACGAGGCTGCTATTCAAACATTTAGCACCATCGTCCTGTTGCAGCTTCTCATTAAGAACCATTGGAGTTGCTACATCTTTGGTGTTCTCCATGCAAAATTTTTCCAACATGTTAGCAACGTACTTCTCTTGAGAAATAATGATCTCTTCTTTGATTTGTTTCACCTGAAAAACCTAGAAAGTACTTCATTAATCATTAATCCAATATCTCTCATCTCAACTGCATCAATCATTTCCTTTTTGAACTTCTTTAGCAACGCCTTGCAAGTGCTGGTATAGATGAGATCGTCCACGTAGACCCATGCTACTAGAAACTCAGCATCGCGCTTATGTACATAGAGAAATAGTTCTACCAAACATTTTTCAAATCCATTCTTCTGCCAGGGGGAATCAATCGTGAAATTCCATGCTCTCGGTGTTTGTCTCAGTCCAGAAAGAGCTTTGTAAAGTCAATCCACTTTGTTTTGTTGTCTTTTAACAGTGAATGCTTCATGAATAGTCTTCATTCTGGAATGCTTCTGGCCAACTTCACTTCAACTTAGAATGCTTCAAGCTCTATTTGTGCGGGAAGTGCTAGCACACTTTGAATACTCTTCATTCTGGCTACATAGGCGAAAGTTTCAGTGAAATTATCTCCGGGCTGTTGTGAGTAACCCTTTGCTACGAGACGGGCTTTGTGCTTCTGCACAGTTCCATCCTCATGGAACTTTGTTTTGAACACCCATTTCAAGCCAATTGTTTCTTTTTCTTTGGGTAGGTGTACTAGGGACCAAGTATCATTTTTCTCAATACTAAAGATCTCTTCTTACATTACATTTCTCCACTTTTCTTCTCTTACAGTCTCTTTGAAATTTTGGGGCTCAAACATAGCAAGTACAAAGTTAGCTTGCTTGTAAATATCCGTTAATGAGTGATACCTTCTTGGCAGCGTATCATCCTTAGAACCTTCATTCACATAGTTTACTCTTGTTAAACTAGCTTTTATTGTATCAGTGACATTTAAGGAAGGACTATTGTCAGTGCTTCTGGTTAGAAAACATTCGCTGAGTATGAGAATAAACATGCTCCCACTTCCACACTTTGAATGATCAAGCACAAGTTTTCTCTTATGCCATGCTTCGCAAGGCGTCTTGTTCTTAATAGCTTTCGTCGGGAATCGATTGAGGATTTAGACCGATGTGTTCACGAATTTGGCCCACGATGAATGGGGAAGACCATTGCCTTTGAGCATACTTTGAGCCATCTCAACAATAACCTTGTTCTTCCTTTCAATAACGCCATTCTATCGAGGGAGTACTTCACAGTAAGCTACCATTGTACGCATTGGTGTTAGCAATCTAGAAACGGTTTGTAGATGAATTATCTTCCACGATATTTCCTTAAAGTCTTTATTTGATATCCACTTTACTTCTCTTCATTGGCTTTGAAACTAAAAAAAGTAGTGAAAGCCTTCGATTTCTTTTCAAGAAAGTATAATTATATCATACGAGTATAATTATCGACAAATAAGAAAAAGTACCTCTTGCTACCGATCGCCAGAGTTTGGATTGGACTACAAATATCAGCGAGCACCAACTCAAGAGATGCTTTATCTCTACAAGAGCTATTGGGGGAAGGAAGGCGATGTTGCTTCCCATACACACATCCTTCACATAAGCATGTTGTTGGTTGGATTTTTGAAAGTCCTATGACCATATTCTTCTCTCTCAATAACACTAGACCGTTGTGATTCAAGTATCCATATCGTAGATTTCATAATTGAGCTTTATGCAACACCTTCACTCTTCAATGCAACGAAGAACAAATTTATCTTCATTGGATATAAATCGCTATCATCTTCACTACGACGATCCCCTTCTCATTTTTGTCAACGATCTCACATTGACCATTAGTAAAGGTATCCTTATAACCTTTCTTCATCATTTTCCCCACGCTCAAAAGATTTTGAATAATGCTTGGAGAATAAAGCACATCACTAATTCACTTTTCTTCATCATTTGTTGCTCTCACCGCAATGAGTCCCATTCCTTCAATCTTTATCTTTTTGTTGTCTTCAAGCTCTAACAACAAGTAGTAACTATTATCAATCTCAATCTCGGCTATCGCTGCTTGTCTTTAAAATAACATTCGAAAATTGACATCTCTTGTACTTGAAATAACAATCATTTGACTCATGTCCGACTTTTCTACAAATATAGCGTCTACCTTATGAAATTCTAGATCTACTCCAGGAATGGTCTTCTCTACAACAGAATTGATTTGTCGTATGTCATGTGCCTCTTCCTCGAGAATGGCTCTACGTTCACGATCGTAAAACTCCCTGTTCTCGTTCATGAAACGTTCCTTCAATATCGCTTTTCTGAAACATTTAACTTCATTTGAAAAGCTTGTTCAATGAGAGTTGAGTACTTACTGTTCTTTTGTGGGCTTCGAGAGAAACCATTAGCTCATATACATAAATTTCTCCCAGATTCTTCGTTTCATCAATCACAGCAACAACGTGCTCAAACTTCTATGGCAAGCTTCTCAACAGTGTCTCCACAACCTTCTTGTCGATAACTTCATCACCTCAACACTTGATTTCATTCATGATTATCACAACTCTTGAGAAGATATCTTTCACCGTTTCAGACTTCTACATGGCAAAGTTGTTGGAATCCCTCTACAAGCCTTGAAGCTTGATAGAGATCACTTTCTTCGAGCTTTGAAACTCTTTCTTTAATATGCACCATGCTTCTTTTGCCTTCTTAAGACCATAAAGCCTCGGCAAATCATCTTGCGTATGAATTATTACAAGATCCGCAATGTCATCACATTCTTCATCACATTTTATTTTTGCTTTCTTTTTTTTGTGCTTCGATTGCTGTGGCATCTTCTTCCTCACTTGGCCAGTTGTCGTCTTCTCGGTAATTTTCTTCTAGCCTTCATCAACGATTATTCACAATCTTGCAAGAGAAAGATCATCTTCATTTATGAACTCCAATAATCATATTGCTCTCCATTAATGATCGAGATTTGGCTAGACGAATAGGAAAAGAACATGTTGTTGGAAGAGTCCACGATCTGTTGCGCTCTGATACCAAAATTTATTGGGGTTATTTCGAAAGTGGTGCTTTATTGTATCACATGAAAGATTTGCGGAACTAGGACGACACAACAAAGTGTTTCTGGAAATAAGAAACATGAATTTTTGAAAGAATAATTTTGGCTAACTGCGTAACCTTCTCTTCTTTTCTTACGACTTTGCCTTATATCATTTGGAGATTGTTTCTGCTTATATAGAGAGAGTTCCCATTTACTCTACTCTACTTCTCAGGTCATTAACTTCTATCAACATCATAGGCCAGTGACTTCTATCAACTATATAGGCCACTTAGATCCCCTAAGACACTTAATGCAGGTTACAAATTATAATATGACCTTTAACAATGTGTGCACCTCAAAGTCGAGTTGAGTCATTTGAGAACAAAAGCACATTTTTAATATTGCTTATTTTATTCTTGTTCGATTAAGATAATTGAGTCTTATTTACGTTTTGAAGAAGTTTTCATGAAAAAGAAAATGCCGTAGTAGAATAAGAAATTGTCTTATAAAAAAATTGAAAATGCATATTACAAAAATGTTTATTTTTGAAAATATATATTCATCTTTCCTCGTTTGTGGATTAAAAATAAGTGAAAAGTAATTTAGAGAAGCGAAAAGTAAAATTAATTCTGACAAATGAATAATTATAAATACTTTCTTGACTTTATTTTACTGTTCCATTGTAGAGTAAAATCTGCATATCCAATGGTAATACAAACTTTTTGTCAAATTAATGTCCGGAAACCTTCAGAAAGTGTAAGGCGACCTGGTGAAGTGATTAATTTCAAAGATGATCTCAAAAATAAAATTCAAAGGATAATTCAAAGGATGATAAGATTTTATTTCTTCGCCAAATATTTACAATTATTTTGATAGAGCCGTACCGCATCGAGTGTAACTCACCAACTTCAATTTTATCTCTGTAACTTTGTGACATGTTCCTGGTCACTCAATATATTTAATTGGTGGATCCTCCCAAGCATGCTGAACCAAAAAAGTTTGTCTACCACTAACTTTTCATCAAATAAAAAAAAAAGTTCAATAAAAAAATGTCCGGGGCGAAGGTTCAGATTTTCTGCCTAATTAGGATACGTCGTCATCCCCCAATACCAGAAAGAGGTTTTTGACCTTTGCCTGCGCCCAAGAACAACATCCTCTTCCCTTTTTCTTCGGCGGGGGTGGGGAACGGATCATAGAAATCTAGTGGTTGCTTTAGGTGCAACGCGTTTTATTTGCTTTATCAATTTTCTTTTTTTATTAAATAAATGCATCCAATGACTTCGGAAATGTGTTATAATCCCTTAAAGAGTGCCATAAAGGCACCATATAAGAAAACTTTATATTATTTGTTACTTTTTTTTCCATTTAAGTCACATGGCCGTACATGGGGATACACTGAATTAATGTTACATTTATTTCACAAGGATATACATGAATAAACTCGATTACTGTATCGAGAGTTTTATCATGTAATGGATAGACTCTCTCGAACTGAATTAGGATGGAAGAAGTGGCAAACATGGACACAGAATAATGCCGGACTCGCGACTAGCCACATACTAATCCATCCAATGACGCGCGCGTGGCCCCTGGGCCTTCTGGAAAGAAAAGTTCGAACACAACGTTCATTGTTACCTTATGTTGTGCTCTGTGATCTAGGCATCTATTGATAAAATTAAAATAATGTTATGAAAATCCCCAAAAAAATAGTATGTAAGGTGCTATTCTACTAAGAAAATACTCCCTTTATGGCAGATCAAATACTATATTCATGGAATCAAATCCATCGAGAACGTAACTCGTGATTGGTTGGATGTGATGGACGAATCCCCATATTCATCAATAATTATAATTATTCGTGGTAACACATACAAAAATAGAATGTCTATTGCGTTGAATTCTTGTTACTCAAATTTAATTGAATACCTTAAAATGAATTCAATACCTTTTATTTCTCTTTTTTTTTGAACTTTAACTAACTTATTCATTTCCTTATTTACGAACCTATTTCATAAATTACTTGTCGGAGAACCCTCAGAAGCATTTGAACCAATCTTTGGTCATTGATAGGAAATTAAAGAAAAATATAAAGACGTCTAATTTATGTGGTTCGGACATACATTTACGGATGGAGACGAAGGATTACTATCATAGAGTACAAGTAACATGTTGTGACACACTCTAAGTCACACTACCGACATTTGTATCAACCCCTTTTTGCTCCCGGAGTTGCACACCTTGCCTATGGGGACACATATTTGTAATATAATTTCATGACCAAAGATAAAAGCATAACTAGGTAATATTATCTCTTATAATGGCGAAAAAATATTTAGTGATATAGTATAATATTAACCATTAATATCTTCTCAGAAGATAAATTTCCGGCTCCAATTTTCATATATTTTACGAGTAAACGGTAGTATTCTCCGAACCCTCCTGACCGGCCACAAATCCTAACATTAATTCCAATATGGTATAAATTCATGATGATGTAATATATTTCTATAAAGTTAAACGATTGTCATTATTTTTAAGAATGTTAATATTGATTTGAGTCTTTAAGTATATTTTTTCTTTAATTTGAATAAAAAAAACACATTGATATGAATAGCTTGTTCTTTCCATTTACTAAGAAATATGTTCCGCAGTAATTCCATGAATCAAGCGTGTTGTTAATATTTTGACCCATTCGAGTTATTAGGAGAGAGTTATTATGACTATCACAAATAATTATTTGATTGGAAAACGTTTTGCCGGGAACAAATATAACATCTAGAGATAAATAAGTCTTACAAAAAATTCAAAGAAAGACCAACCTGGTAAGAAGCTTAAATTTCCTTAAATAGGTCCGAGTTTGAAATCTAGTCACCCTGTTGTAGCAGCCAGTTTCCTCGTACTGGGCGGACAATAGAAAAATTCAAAATGGAACATTTTGCCATCAATGAAAACGCCTTGAAAACTTTTAAAAAACCACAGGCTTAAAAAAGAACGTGGTTTGTTTTTTTTTTTTTTTTTAAAAAAAATATTAAACATTCTTATTCAATTTGATTGACTTTACCCGATCCTCAAATCCACTAACAAGAAACACGCGGCCCTACATTTTCCCACACGTGTGCCACCACAGCCTTTGGTTCACTGGTAATTTACTTCCACTTTGCCAACGTAATTTTCATGATGTAGTGGGCAGAATTGGGAGAAAGAATCCCATTTAAATGTGGTAACATTGAAACCACATCATTGGAACGGTCGGATAAAAAAAAGAACGACAACATTCCCGTTTTCTCCCCCTTCTTAGATAAGAAAAACAAAATAGGATTCTACAACTCTTGTTATTTCTTCTCCGTTTTGGTTGTTGTTTTATTTTAACCAACGAGGTATTAGAAAAATTTTGTTGTTGGTTTTTTAGTTAAAGTTCTTACCTTGTACAGCCAAATGCTTCAACACAATTTAGAGGAAAGTAAAAGGTAAAATAAGGAAAACAAAAAGAAAAACTTTGTCATAACCCCTTTTGGCTGATCCGATTAGCACTATCCGCGTCATTTCGACTATTTCCCACTATTTTTTTTTTATTATAAAGTGGCGAAATTAATTTAAAGATAAATACTTTTTCACGGATTATAGTTCACTAAATTCCTATCTATCCAAAAACAGTATATGTTTTTTGTTTTCGCTGTGTCTCTTCTAACAAAACTCTGGTTCTTACCCACTCCCCTATGTTTGTCTATAAAAACACGCACCAACACTCTGGAAATCACAAACACAACAAGCAAACGCAAACACAAACACACACACACACTCGGAGAGAGCCAAAAGAAGATTACACAGCTCAAAACTCCTCCACTTTTCACATAAATTCTCCCCCTGTCCCAAAACCAGGAAAACAGAAAGAATTCCTATTCCCATCCCGATGGCCGACTCTACGATGGGTTCAGATGCCCCTCCTCCGATCCCTCCCAGGAACGGGGTTAACTTCGCCAGGCCCCGGAACTTCGTGACGAAATTCGCATCTCACGCGAAGGAGACCTTCCTCCCCGACGACCCCATCCGCCAATTCAGGGGAGAGGATCATTCCACCTTTAGGAAGGCCATTGAATACTTCATCCCTGTTTTCGAGTGGCTCCCTAGGTATAACCTCAAGCTCTTCCGTTTCGATTTGCTCGCCGGGGTCACCATCGCCAGCCTCGCCATCCCTCAGGGGATCAGCTATGCCAAGCTCGGGAACATCCCACCGATCGTCGGCCTATGTGAGTTTTGGAATGAAAGATGAACATGTTAAAATGGTTTTCCGGATCTGGTTTTCTCTCTCATCAAAATTGGTCGTGCAGATTCGAGCTTCATCCCGCCACTCGTGTATGCCTTGTTTGGGAGCTCTAGGCACATCGCGATTGGCACGGTCGCTGCATCATCGTTGCTCATCGCTGAGACCATCGAAGTGGTAGTATCAGCAAAAGACGACCCCCAGTTGTACCTTCATCTGGTCTTCACGGCCGCTTTCGTCACGGGAGTGTTCCAGTTAATCCTGGGATTCCTGAGGTATGGAACGTTTTATTTGGCAAAAAGAGGCCCTTTATGTTACCATTTACAATGGAGTCACGGATCGAAAACGTATTTCCCGCCGCAGACTGGGAATTTTCGTGGACTTCTTGTCACACTCGACGATAACAGGGTTCATGAGCGGCACGGCCATCATCGTCTGCTTGCAGCAACTGAAGGGGGTGTTCGGCCTGACGCATTTCACGACCAAGACCGACGTCGTGTCTGTCCTCCATGCGATCATCAGCAACAGGAAAGAGGTCAGTTTTCTTATTAAATTCGCAGTAGTCCGTCCCGATTGTGATCAGACCAACCCAGCGCGGTGATCGTGATTCACTCCTTTCTCAAATAATATAGAATCCTGTCGCCGTTGTAGACTGTTGGGCAATAAAATCCAAGCTAAGAAGAGTAGATAGAATTACCATAAATATCAATATAAGTTGATTTTGTTATAAATTTCTGGATATAATGATATCATCCATATACTAATTAGGATTATTATGAAATAAAAGTTTTAATAAATGATAAAGATTTTCTAGAGAAAGGAAAACCAATATTGCATCATGGCATGTGGGGAATGAAGGTGTGACGAGACAGAGCACGTAGGAAGTTTCGTTTTTCCATGACTAGCCTTAATAGTTTATCCAACTAATTCAAAAAAGAAGAGTGATGCTTTTTCCACTATATTTTTTAACATCATTTTTATTTAATAAAGTTATTTTGGGTATAAAATAAAAGGTGCTCTAGAATAACTAACACAACATAAATAAGGTGTGCACATGCAAAATATCGTGAGAAATAATGTTTTTTTTTTTCAATTTCTTTCTTTGGCGAAATTGCCTCATAAATCGATGCCAGGCGGTGCCTAAAAATAGAAGTACGTGTTGCAATTTTATTCTAGTTACCGACCGAAACCCCCCCAAAAAAAAAAATAATAATAATGATTGACAATGATAATAATAATAATTCCATGTGCTCCCGGAACACTCATATCGATTTAATTGATAATATCCATGATGAGGATAATACCATAATTTATTACAATATTATGTTTGGTAAAGTTTTTTAATCTATTTGTTTTATTGATGGGTGTGTTTTTGTTCAACTTGCAGTGGAGATGGGAGTCGGCCATCGTCGGAATTTGCTTCCTCACTTTCCTTCTCTCCACTCGTGCCCTCGTAAACCCCTCCCGTCTTCCATCTCACCTTAAAGTCGATCGCCGGATGACGAAGCTCTCCCGTTCATGCATTTGATTGCTTCTTATTGCTAATGATAGGCGAAAAAGAAGCCCAAGCTGTTCTGGGTGTCTGCGATATCCCCGATGGTGGTTGTCGTGGTCGGGGGCTTTTTCGCGTACCTCGTTCATGGAGATAAACACGGAATACAAATTGTATGTCGTGAATGGTGTGCTAAAATTTCATTCAGTCTATTGTCCGAATACTAATGAGGACTATTCATTTTTGTTGTTAAGGTTGGCAATCTGCAGAAAGGACTGAATCCACCATCCATACATTTCCTGAACTTCCAGTCCAAATATTTTGCCGCCGCCTTAAAAGCCGGGCTCCTCTCTGGCACTTTGGCCACCGCAGTACGTTCATGATTCCTGATTCGGAATTTGTGGCTATAATCGTTCTTTATATGACCCTATATGGAATGGTAATGGCTGCAGGAGGGAATCGCCATAGGACGAAGCTATGCATTGGCGAATAATTACCAGACCGATGGCAACAAGGAGATGATCGCTTTCGGACTCATGAACATCGTCGGTTCCTTCACTTCTTGCTACCTTACCACAGGCCCGTTCTCGAAATCCGCCGTTAACTTCAACGCTGGGGCACGGACAGCAATGTCGAACGTTGTGATGGCATTATGCATGATGCTAGTGCTCCTGTTCCTTGCGCCACTCTTCAGTTACACCCCGATAGTCGCACTCTCAGCTATCATAATGGCCGCCATGTTTGGGCTTATCGAGTATGAGGAGGCCTACCGGCTTTACAAGGTCGACAAGTTCGATTTTGTCATCTGCATGGGCGGATTCTTTGGCGTCACCTTTGTCAGCATGGACGTTGGCCTCTTCATTTCGGTAAGTAAAACTAATCACTATCACGTCGCTGCACTTATCCTTGACCGGCTTTCGATACCATGGCATCCTAAAACGTATCGCAGGTTGGGTTGTCCATACTAAGGGCACTGCTATACATTGCAAGGCCTTCCTCGTGTAAGTTGGGAGCGTTGCCAGATTCAACGCTATACCGTGACATTGAGCAGTATCCGACTGCGACGGAGACTCCCGGGACAATGGTCTTGCAGTTGGGCTCTCCCATCTACTTCGCAAACTGCTCATACTTGAAGGAAAGGTGAAAAAGTCCCCACGTTAAAAAAATAGAATTTGCCCCGATTGACATTTCTGTGTTTGCTAATAAAATTTTTGATGTGACGTCATCAATAATAGGATAACCAGGTGGATCAGGGATGAAAATGACATGGCTAACTCCAAGGGGTCGGTAGTTGAAAATGTATTGCTTGACATGGGAGGTAAATTACTCTATTCATTTATAATCTTGATTCATTTTATTTCATATTTAATCTAACATAATTTATGGGTCTGACAATCTTCTTCCTCTATAATTAGGAGTGACGACGATAGACATGACAGGCATAGAAACCCTGGTGGAGATAAAGAAAACCTTGGATATCAAAGGAATCAGGGTAAAACTACCAGCTCGATCTCGGATCAGGTCAAATAGTTTAATATGCACATTGCTTATACCATTTTTTTTCCTTGTCCTTTTTAGATGGGGATCGTGAACCCGAGGGTTGATGTCTTGGAGAAGATGACGCTGTCAAATTTCGTGGACAAGGCAGGGAAGGAGTGCTTCTTCATATCCATTCAGGACGCATTGGACTACTTCAGATTTTCCCTTGTTGGGAGCCAGGCCGCCAAGACACAACAACATCCCGACGAGGTGTTGTAAGAAGAAGGAAAATATACATAATGAGGTGGTTCGATACTCGGGTTGATGTATTATTCTAGGGGTTTGATGATTTCGGGGCCTATAAAAATAAAGTGGACCACAACCACTTTTACAAGAATTAATTGTACAGTAAATATTGAATGAAGTAAGATAAGGAGAGGTATCGATAAAAGGTCATAGTTAATTAATCCTCTCACTCGTATCAAAAGGTCATTTCAGAAAGAATGTAATATGGTGCCATCATTCAAAAAAAAAATAAAAAATAAAAAATGTGATAATCCGTTATTGCTATATGATTTAGAATATAACACGTTTAATTTGAGGGATTATGATTATGTCCTTCTAAAAATGTGTTGTGAACAAGTATACACACGTATCGATTATAATACGTAAGTTTCATGAGGAATAATTGTTCCTGATTATCAAATCAAACGCTGAAATATTATATAGACTAATCGAGTAAACGAAGAATGAAAACTAAATAACAAAAATAAATAAGCAAGAATAGTGGAGAAATATAGCAATTAAGAAAGTCTAGGGCAAGTAAATTTACTTAACTTGTCATTGATCAATTGAACGTTTAGATAAAGCTGTTTAAGGATTTAAATCGTGCTCTCATATAATTAGACGTATGCCTACGATATTTATTCAATTAACTCTTAGCATTCAATTCAATTAACATTAATCGTGATATCCCTATCTATCTACTCCCAAAAGTCACTCCAATTAATATTAGCTGTGATATCCCTATCTATAGTTTCTATTAACCCGTTCTTCGATTTTCCTCTCGAATCAATCTTACACCTCCGGATGCCGAGGTAATCCAAGTTTCAGAAACTGACTCCAATCGTATTTCAGAAAAAATAAACACGCAAGCACATCAAAGAACACCAAACTTTTAATAAAATAAATCACGTGCAAAATCAGTTCGACAAGTCTCGTACATATAGCACCCTAGATAAGAAAATTAGTTCGTTCTAAAATAAGAAAACATCCAAAGTTAAGGAGAAAATAACACCGACATAGAAATCAAGGAAAATAGATAAGGAACGTCTACCCGATATCCCGATCCAGTTGGTAGTCACCTTGTCTGAATCTTCACTTGAATCCTAGTCGGCATCTCCTCCTTCTCTTCAAATCAAAAGTCTAAAGAAAATGGAACGTGACCTAACTTCTCACCCCTTCTCTAGGGTAAACCTAAGAAATATATAATATCCATATAAAAGATTTCTTAATATTCTAGAAGATTCTAAAAGACTTCACTGTCAATGCGGAAGCAAAAGAATCTCTGGCTTTTGGCCCACTGCTCCTGAATCTGGTTCACTGCAGCCTCTACCAACTCACGACTGAGCCGACTAACATCCCTGGGTGTTCGACAAACGGTCATTTGTGGACCGTCTGTGTAACGACCCGGAATTTCGGAAATGGAAATATATTATTTGGACTAGAATGTTGACTAGAGCTAGAACGTTTGACCGAGTCAAAATCCGACGTGGCACGAGAGTTTAATATTTTCGTTGTTCGAGGACGTCAATATCGAATGTTACCGAAATTTAAATTTGATTTCGTGTGATTACGTCACGCGGGAAAGGGGACGCCTGGACCTAAACGGAATCGAGTTTGAATAGCGATAACGTTTGTATAACGTCACGGATTTTACTCGGAACATTGTTGTCAATAATAATTAATTTACGATATTGAGTTGAGAATGAGAGGAGGTTATAGTCAAACTTCGATTCGTGTTACGATGCCTTATACTACGACAGGAGAGGCTACTAGATAAGAAATTGATAAACGGAGTCCTCGACCTCACAAGGATTGTCGGTAAAGATTAGGCTGAATGATTGTAAGGAGGGAACAGACAGCCCATAACGATGAGCCCACAAACCCATGTCGGGCAAATGACAAGGACACAGAGCACGAAGGGATAATGTCTCTTATCCTTCCCTCAGCCACACACATTTTTTGATTAGAGGAGTTTTAAAAGGATTCAGAAGAAATTCGCTCAGGGGGAGGAGAAGGGGTTTTGTCGCAAAGAGTGAGCGAAGAACGACCGGTTCGGCATTCTTGCTCCGGAGGGTTGCGCACGGCGTGGCGACCGATTCACAGCAGGGGACGGACGAATCACCCGGGGAAAGTGTGGCATTGCTGGCGAATTGCTAGGAAGGGGACGTTGTTTCGGAGGAGAGCGAACAGAAGTACGTCTCACCCCCTCCCCTCGCTGCCCTTGTTCGTTTCGATGCTTGAGTGTGCGCTTGGGTTAGTAGTTGCCAGGGGAGGTCGGGTAGGTCGGTTGTGCCGTCCTTGTCGTTATGGGTCGGTGATTCGGGTCGTTGGGGTCTTGCATATGTCCTAAATTCCCCGCTGGATTTCTGGGTGTCGTTGTTGTTTGCTGGAGTAAGTCTGTCACGCACAGTGACTGTATCAGCAAGACCATATGGACTTCTAGCTGTGGTTGTGGCTGGTGTGTGTGTGTGGATGATTGAGAGAGTGATACTAGCCTCTTGATTTTTGCGGCTGTCTTGAGGATGCTGAAATCTGTGAACTCTCTTCTAGCTATGGTGATTAAGTCAACCGATTATCCCTCACTAGAGGGTAAGCATTGGGATTTGAATCTGGTTCCGAGGTTAATACTTTGGGCAGACTTATTTGTTAATTCTTGCCGATGTCTTTAGCTTGATGAAAGTTATTGTTGAAAATTGAAGATGATTGATTTCCCCATCATTGATTTGGAATCTGCTGGGATTGGGGAGTGAGGCTGGTTGTCTTGATGCTCTGCCCGTTAGGTAACATAATGATGTCGGGCCGTGAACTTCTGATATATGTTACGAGATTTCCCCATCTGTTCATGCGTGAGAGTGAAATACGAATGAGAATATGTCTCGTGGTCCTACAGGGGAATTGCTTCTGTACCCCGGGTAATCAAAGAAGAATTGCCTTGGGGTCTTACAGGAGAGTTGCTCCTGTGCCTCGAGCCAGCGAGAGAGATTGTGATGGGGTATTATGGTTTCCCGACTGTGTGTCGGAGGAGGGCGGGGGGGTGACGACCACGCGCGGTCGTGCCTGCTGGCCGTTTCCCGGGCGCTCCCGGAGGAGGGGGTGGGGACGCACTGCGGTGGTCCTGGCACCGAACGAAGTGTTGATATACGAGAGACGAGATAATGAGGGAGTCGCTTGAGAGTTATGAGCGTTATTGGATTTGTCTTAGATTTCTGTATATATATGTTGATTTGTATTGCGTATTGTACATTCCGTGTGCTGCACGAAGAGACCTTTATAAAGATTGCACGTTAGGAAAAATTAGGGGTCTCATGTTTCGTATGTGCATAGGGTGAGGCGTACTCGGCGATTTATCGCTGACCGCAATAGGGGACTATTTTTTTAGTGTGACGCAGGAATAAGATGGTACAGAGTACACGTGGCTCGGACTCACGAGATAAAACAATAGAGGATGCCACGGTGGAGGTAAAGAATTGTCATTTCCGCTGTTTGACCATCAAAGGACGGGGAACTACTCTGATGTAAATGAAAAAAATTTTGTAGGTCGTTTCAGTTGGTATCAGAGCGCAGTTAGTTGGAGTAATAAGGTGGATTAATATGCACTTTTAGTTAAATGAAAAAGAATAATAAACTTACCCGTGAGTGATAAGACTTGACAGAGTCTGTCAAAGTAAAATAAAAGATAGGCAAAGGCGCACTCGCCTTTGTCAGGGGAATCTTCTGAGTGTGAATAGACTTGACAGGGTACAGTACGCGTGCCCGTGAGTTGAAAAGACCACACGAATTGCTAGATGACAAACGAAAGCTTATTATAAAATACGACTGAGGAGCAGTCAAGGAAAAATCACATCCTAGCCATAAAGATCACAAGTAATACCCCTTAGTGAAACCAGTTAGTATGGCAAATCGCGGCGAAGGTCGACACCCAGGACGCATGCCTAAGCTATCCAAAGGCAAAACAGGCCCCAGTGGTGATCCAGATGGTGAAGCTCCAGAGATTCCAGAAGCCGGAAACGCTCCGAACTTGGCCCTGGATGATGAGTTCCAGCCGCCGTTTGTCACTGTTCCGGAGTGCTTGGACCTTCTCACAGGATTCTTGACCGGCGTATACCATGGTTCACACCTACCAGAGCTTACCCTCTCATAGTTGAGGCGTCTGATAGCAGACCTTGCAGCGATTGAGGATGAGGACGTTCTCATCTACTGACTTGCGTCGGGATCTTGTGAATAGTATCCCCGGACTGGACCGACGTGTAGTGGACTTCCATCTAGGACTCTTTGAGACTGCCCGTAGGGAGCTTGAGGCTGCAGTAGCTGACTACGCGCGTGGTCCCCAGAATTGAACTCAGACTTGTGTGTGCACTGAGTGTAATCGTCGTGCGTGAGTGAGAATCTTGTCAGAGTGAGTTAAGGGTCATGTCTGGTACTGTTACCATGTGATCGACAAATTGCAGGCGAATAGTAACCCTGCATGTATGAGTGTCAGTTTTTAATAAATCGTGAATTATTGGACCTTGAATCTTGGTAGTATAAAAGGCTATGGGTTCAGTAGTTTGAACCACGCAAATCTCGAATATTAAATCTCTCATTCGAACTTCTCGTATTTCCCAACTTTCTACTCAATCCTCTCTGTGAAATTGGAGATGGCCGACGACGTTGCAAGCAACGCTGCTGGGAGTTCTAGTGCACCAGGGGCGGCACCAACTAACCGCCGCCGGCTGAGGATCATTAGGGAGGTAGGGAAAATGAACCCACCCACGTTTGAGGGTAACGAAGGGCCCGAAAAGGCCCAATCCTTCCTCCAGGGCTGGGACAAGATCTTCAAGTATTTGGAGTATACTGATGCCGAGAAACTGGCGGTGGTCGAGTACTATTTGGAAGAGGGCGCCGATCTATGGTGGGCCTCTTCCATGGTGGCCGTTCGTGCACACTACCAGGGCACGGTGTGGCAACAATTCCGCCAGGCCTTCCTGGATAAGTACTTCCCGGCCACCATGAGGCTTGATAAGGTCAGAGAGTTCGAGTTGCTCGAGCAAGGGGACATGACGGTCGACGAACACGAGCGCAAGTTCACTGAGCTTGCTAGGTACGCTCCAGGCCAGGTAGCTACGCCGGAACAGAGGGCTCATAGGTATCTGATGGGCCTGCATCCAAGGATCCGTTCCAAGCTGGTACCGCTTTCGTCACAGACTTTTGAGGAGCTCTACCATCGAGCTCAGGCCATAGAGATAGCGTTGAAGGATAAAGACGCGCTGAAAGCACGTAATGGGAAAGAGGAGGCTGGACCATCAAAGAAATCCGCAGGATTCTTTAGGGGAGTGAGCCGTTTCTTTGGGGGAAGCAGGAGGTCCAATTCTAGTGGGATCTCCAAACCTAGTGGCTACGGCCGAGGTGCTCGGCCAGCTCATTCACCTACCTGTTCTCGCTGCGGACGATCCCATGGAAGATTGACATGCCCAGGTATGGGAGTCATTTGCTTCCAGTGTGGCGAGCGAGGCCACATTCGGAACCACTGTCCACAGCTGACTAGGAGCCATAGTGGTGGTGCTGGTCCCTCATTTGCTGGGTCTCGTTCCATGTCTGGCAGAGGCTCATCCAGGGGCTCGATTAACCAACCGGCAGGATCTGGCCGTGTCAGCGCCATAGGCCGAGGACGTGCGGGTCCCTCCAGCAACGCTATGTCAGGTATGATTCTTGTCAACGGGTGGGACGCCACGGCACTTTTGATACGGGCGCCACCCATTCCTTCATCTCTCAGAGTTTCGTGGATAGATACAGCTTCGTTATGGATTTGGGAGGTAGTCCTCTACGAGTATGGATGCCCAATGGGGAGAGCATGCCGATGCGATCAGTATGCAGGAATTGCGAGATAACGGTGAACTTTCTCCAGTCACGTATTGATTTGGTTGTCTTTCAGATCAGGGAGTTTGATGTTATACTGGGAATGGACTGGCTGATGACGTGCCACGCCATGGTGGATTGCGTCAGACGAGAGATTTTATTCAAAGTTCCAGGACAGCCAGTCTGTGCATACTCCGGACAGGAGTACCAGTGTGATGGGATTCCCTTGATAGCGGCGATGGAGGCCCAGCGGATCTTGCGTGATGGTGGCGAAGCTTTTCTGGCAGTGGTGCTGAATCTGAAGGAGGAACTTCCGAGTTTGCAGAACATCCCCGTAGTGCGGGATTACGAGGATGTGTTCCCTGAGGAACTTCCTGGATTACCACCATCAAGAGAAGTAGATTTTGTGATTGATGTTGTTCCAGGTACGGAACCTATTTCTCGGGCCCCGTATCGTATGGGGTTTGCTGAGTTAAGAGAGTTGAAGGTGCAACTCCAGGAGTTATTAAATAAGGGGTTTATACGCCCCAGTGTGTCTCCGTGGGGTGCACCTGTGTTGTTTGTGAAAACGAAAGACAGTACGATGAGGATGTGTATTGACTATCGTATGTTGAATAAAGCCACCATCAAGAACCGGTATCATTTGCCACGTATTGATGATCTGTTTGATCAGCTTCAGGGATCCGTGGTTTATTCTAAAATCGATTTAAGATCAGGGTATCATCAGATCAGGGTGCAGGATTCTGATGTTATGAAAACAGCCTTTCGCACTTGATATGGACACTACGAATTCCTGGTGATTTCTTTTGGACTGACTAATGCTCCAGTAGCTTTCATTGAGTTGATGAACCGCATTTTCAGACCCTATCTTGACCAGTTTGTGGTGGTGTTCATAGATGATATTCTGGTATATTATAAAAGTATGGAGGAACACGCGGATCATCTGAGATTGGTTATAGAAGTTCTACAACAGAATCAGTTGTATGCCAAGCTAAGTAAGTGTGAGTTTTGGATGAGCAGCGTGAGCTTTTTGGGCCATATTGTATCCGCAGAGGGTATTGCGGTGGATCCCTCCAAAGTCGAAGCTGTTCTGAACTAGCCTCGCCCTACTACAGTGACTGAGATGCGGAGTTTCCTCGGCTTAGCTGGGTATTATAGGCGATTCATTGAGGGATTCTCCCGGATTGCAAGGCCTTTAACTCAGTTGCTGAAAAAGGAAGCCGCGTTCGAGTGGACTCATGAGTGTGAAGAGAGCTTCCTCGAGTTAAGAAACAGATTGACTTCTGCACTAGTGTTGGTATTGCCCAGTGGCAGTGGAGGATTCGCAGTCTACTGTGATGCTTCTTATTTCGGGTTGGGTGCTGTGCTGATGCAGCACGGCAGGGTAGTAGCTTACGCTTCTAGACAACTTAAAGTTCATGAACAGAACTACCCTACCCACGACTTGGAGCTTGCTGCAGTAGTTTTTGCTTTGAAAATCTGGCGCCATTATCTGTATGGCGAGACTCTTATGATATTCACCGACCATAAGAGCTTAAAGTATCTGTTCTCTCAGGATGAGCTGAACATGAGACAAAGGCGGTGGATGGAACTGATCAAAGATTACGACTGCACGATCTCTTACCATCCAGGCAGAGCAAACGTGGTTGCCGATGCATTGAGCCGGAAGACTGCCTCCTTAGCCAGCATTGAGGTAGAAGAATGGCGACTACGCGAGCAGGTAAATGAGATCGGAGTTAGAGTTGGATTTAGTGGCAATGGTCCTCTACTTGCTACCATGATCATTGGGTCTCAGTTGATGGATTTGATTCGCGCGGCCCAACTCCAAGATCCACACCTGACGGAGGAGCGATCCAAGTTGCAAGATCAGGCAGATACTGAGTTTAGTGTGTCTGATGATGATTTGTTGCGGTACTAGGGACGTATCTGCATACCTGTTCAGGAGGATCTACGGAAGCTGATCATGGATGAGGCTCACTTGAGTGCGTATAGTATCCACCCCGGGGTCACCAAAATGTACCAGAATCTACGAAAATAATACTGGTGGCCAGGTATGAAAAGAGATGTGGCTCAGTACGTGAGCCGCTGCTTGACCTGCCAGCGGGTCAAGATTGAGCATCGCAGGCCGGGTGGAGAACTTCAGCCATTACCTATCCCTAAATGGAAATGGGATGAGATCGCCATGGATTTTGTGACTAACCTGCCCAGGACGGCGCAGGGTTTTGATTCTGTTTGGGTGATAGTGGATAGATTGACTAAATCTGCTCACTTCATCCCCATTACTGTGACATACTCAGTTGCCAAATTGGCCAAGCTGTATGTGAAGGAAGTCATTCGCCTTCACGGTGTTCCCAGTGTTATAGTTTTTGACAGGGATGCGAGGTTTACTTTTCGGTTCTGGAGCAATATACAGTGGTCATTGGGCACGAGATTGAATATGAGCACTGCCTTCCACCCTCAGACTGATGGTCAGACCGAGCGCATCATCCAGATACTTGAGGATATGTTGAGAGCTTGTGCTTTAGATCTGGAAGGCTCGTGGGTAGATCAGCTACCATTGGTGGAGTTCTCGTACAACAACAGTTACCAACAGAGCATTTAGATGGCTCCCTTTGAAGCTCTGTCTGGTCGCCCGTGTAGAACTCCTCTATGTTGGAATGAGAGTGGAGAGCAGTCTGAGTTAGGACCTGAGATGGTCCGTGAGACTACTGAGATGATTAGGCTTATACAGGATCGTCTTCGCGCCGCTCAGAGTAGACAAAAGAGTTATGCAGACAGGCGGCATAGGCCTCTTGAGTTTGAGGTAGGTGATTACGTTTTCCTGAAAGTATCTCCTACCAAGATGAACCTCCGATTTGGGCTTAAAGGAAAATTAAGCCCGAGATATATTGGACCTTGCGAGATCTTGGAGAGGATCGGGAGTGTGGCCTACAGGTTAGCCTTACCCCCCAGATTGGCAGAGATCCATAACGTCTTCCATGTATCTATGCTTAGGAAGTACGTCCCAGATCCTCGACATGTGCTGCATGATGAGCAGATTGAGGTGGCTCCAAACTTACAGGTTACTACGGAGCCCGTGGAGATAGTCGATAGGATGGAGAAGCAGCTCCGTCATCGAGTAGTTCCTATGGTGCGAGTTCGTTGGTTACATGGGAATATTGAGGAGTTCACTTGGGAAACAGAATCCAAGATGAAAGAGATGTATCCGTACTTATTTGAGTGAGAGTGAGATGTACAATGAAATTTCGGGGACGAAATTTAAATTAAGGGGGTAGATTGTAACGACCCGAAATTTCGGAAATGGAAATATATTATTTGGACTAGAATGTTGACTAGAGCTAGAACGTTTGACCGAGTCAAAATCCGACGTGGCACGAGAGTTTAATATTTTCGTTGTCCGAGGACGTTAATATCGAATGTTACCGAAATTTAAATTCGATTTCGTGTGATTACGTCACGCGGGAAAGGGGACGCCTGGACCTAAACGGAATCGAGTTTGAATAGCGATAACGTTTGTATAACGTCACGGATTTTACTCGGAACATTGTTGTCAATAATAATTAATTTACGATATTGAGTTGAGAATGAGAGGAGGTTATAGTCAAACTTCGATTCGTGTTACGATGCCTTATACTACGACAGGAGAGGCTACTAGATAAGAAATTCATAAACGGAGTCCTCGACCTCACAAGGATTGTCAGTAAAAATTAGGCTGAATGATTGTAAGGAGGGAACAGACAGCCCATAACGATGCAGCCCACAAACCCATGTCGGGCAAATGACAAGGGCACAGAGCACGAAGGGATAATGTCTCTTATCCTTCCCTCAGCCACACACGTTTTGATTAGAGGAGTTTTAAAAGGATTCAGAAGAAATTCGCTCAGGGGGAGGAGAAGGGGTTTTGTCGCAAAGAGTGAGCGAAGAGCGACCGGTTCGGCATTCTTGCTCCGGAGGGTTGCGCACGGCGTGGCGACCGATTCACAGCAGGGGACGGACGAATCACCCGGGGAAAGTGTGGCATTGCTGGCGAATCGCTAGGAAGGGGACGTTGTTTCGGAGGAGAGCGAACAGAAGTACGTCTCACCCCCTCCCCTCGCTGCCCTTGTTCGTTTCGATGCTTGAGTGTGCGCTTGGGTTAGTAGTTGCCAGGGGAGGTCGGGTAGGTCGGTTGTGCCGTCCTTGTCGTTATGGGTCGGTGATTCGGGTCGTTGGGGTCTTGCATATGTCCTAAATTCCCCGCTGGATTTCTGGGTGTCGTTGTTGTTTGCTGGAGTAAGTCTGTCACGCACAGTGACTGTATCAGCAAGACCATATGGACTTCTAGCTGTGGTTGTGGCTGGTGTGTGTGTGTGGATGATTGAGAGAGTGATACTAGCCTCTTGATTTTTGCGGCTGTCTTGAGGATGCTGAAATCTGTGAACTCTCTTCTAGCTATGGTGATTAAGTCAACCGATTATCCCTCACTAGAGGGTAAGCATTGGGATTTGAATCTGGTTCCGAGGTTAATACTTTGGGCAGACTTATTTGTTAATTCTTGCCGATGTCTTTAGCTTGATGAAAGTTATTGTTGAAAATCGAAGATGATTGATTTCCCCATCATTGATTTGGAATCTGCTGGGATTGGGGAGTGAGGCTGGTTGTCTTGATGCTCTGCCCGTTAGCTAACATAATGATGTCGGGCCGTGAACTTCTGATATATGTTACGAGATTTCCCCATCTGTTCATGCGTGAGAGTGAAATACGAATGAGAATATGTCTCGTGGTCCTACAAGGGAATTGCTTCTGTACCCCGGGTAATCAAAGAAGAATTGCCTTGGGGTCTTACAGGAGAGTTGCTCCTGTGCCTCGAGCCAGCGAGAGAGATTGTGATGGGGTATTATGGTTTCCCGACTGTGTGTCGGAGGAGGGCGGGGGGGTGACGACCACGCGCGGTCGTGCCTGCTGGCCGTTTCCCGGGCGCTCCCGGAGGAGGGGGTGGGGACGCACTGTGGTGGTCCTGGCACCGAACGAAGTGTTGATATACGAGAGACGAGATAATGAGGGAGTCGCTTGAGAGTTATGAGCGTTATTGGATTTGTCTTAGATTTCTGTATATATATGTTGATTTGTATTGCGTATTGTACATTCCGTGTGCTGCACGAAGAGACCTTTATAAAGATTGCACGTTAGGAAAAATTAGGGGTCTCATGTTTCGTATGTGCATAGGGTGAGGCGTACTCGGCGATTTATTGCTGACCCCAATAGGGGACTATTTTTTTAGAGTGACGCAGGAATAAGATGGTACAGAGTACACGTGGCTCGGACTCACGAGATAAAACAATAGAGGATGCCACGGTGGAGGTAAAGAATTGTCGTTTCCGCTGTTTGACAGTCAAAGGACGGGGAACTACTCTGATGTAAATGAAAAAAATTTTGTAGGTCGTTTCAGTCTGCCTCTGGATTATCCTATATTTTTCGAGATTCCCCGATTTTTCTTGTTCGATGCTCGAGCCAATCGACGTGATCTTGGCCAGGTCTCCTCAATACTAGTCCTCCTTCAGCATCACTAGCTACATCCGAGCACTAATGGACGTATGCACAGAGAACCGCACAGGGGTAGTCTCCAGCTGGCGGTCTTTCCCTTCAAAATGGGAAACAATCCGTTTGGAAAACGTGGATTGCTTTCGGCACTCGGGATTTGGTCATAACAGATTCGACTGGCTCTATCTTTAAGGTTTACAACCCCCAGCTTTGTGCCCATCAACTATGCTTCACCAAGTATTTGGCAGTTCCATTCTTTGAATCTATGAACTACCTGTTGGACTAGTGTGTCGTTGCATTTCCTATCGACCCTGGGTTGGGCGAATAGCTTCGGTCGCTAGACCTCCCTAGGTACAACATCCAAGCGAGAGTCTTTGGTGGTCGTTCACTTATATTTTCCTGGATGTGGTTTGATGTCTGGGAAATGCTGCAACCCTCATCCTAATTGGGGAAGTTCGCTGACGGTTGCACAGGAAAAACCGACCTTCAGGCGACGAGTCATCCTTTTCGGGTACGTAGTAGTTTACTAGGAACTGAATTCCTTGTCCATAGTTCGTAGCTGTAACAGATTGTTTTCCTCCTCCGATAAGGGCCAAGATGGTGAAAGTGAAGCTTGCCGGAGCTTAGGGTTCCCCTGTTGGCATGGCCTCACAGGGAGGTCGTCTAAAAACAAGAGTGTCTTGTAGATTGTCCCATGTGGCCGCTACCCCTTGTTGACATGCCAGGTATTGAGTTATTCTTTATGCCCTGTTCTCGTGATGAACGAACTGGATACATGATGCCCTTTTCTTTGGTGTAGGCATTGTTGGCCCTTCCTCCACGATTGAGGTTGTTGACAGAGAGGAATCTCCAGACAACGTCCCCATCACATCTTGGTTGGGTAGCCATGGCAATCCAAATGTCGCAGCCAAAGGCAAGGGTGATGTGGGAACGGAGGAGAGCCCAGTGAAATTGGGGCTGATGCCCCTATTTCGGTCCCAAGAGATGAGGCAGCGTATCCATCACCTCCCAGTGACATTGTCCCTATAGTCCGAGATTATTCTAGCGACGTCAGCGAAGCCCCTCAATGCTCCCAAGTCCATTCAGCCTTGGTAAGAAATCAATTTCGCTTTGTGAGTCATTGTGTTTCCTGCCTTAATCGATGGTTAACCAAAGCGTGTTCATGACAGTCTTTGCCCTCTTTCCTCGCTTCGTTTGTAACAGTCCTTGAACATGATGTGAGTACTGGGGATGACTTTTTCACCCTGATGTTAACCCTAGATGAGCTGGAGCGACTGGGTTCCAATGTACGCGAGCTACGCGCCATGCTCTCGGTTTTTCGGAAGTCCTTCTAGCGCTCATGGGATGAGAGGCATGATGTCTTTGAGATCAGGACGAGATTGGAAGGGAAGGGGCTTGCATGGTCTCGGCTCCTCCATCTTCTGTTCGAGTGGAGGAACTGCTTCTCGCGGATGTCCCACTCCAAAGGAGCAGGATGCCGTGGTCGTACAAATTGCTACGAAGAAACAGACCCTTGATGCCGCTAGATTGGCGGAGGTAACTGAGCGTGCGACCATCAGTCGAGAGCGAGAGCAGTGTGAGGGGGAATGAGACAAGGTTATATAGATATAGACGCGAAAGAGGTTGTTTAAGCTTATGTGTTGAGTCAGGCGAAGGGCTTGTTGTCCTCCTTACCAATTGACCAATACTGTCACGGTTGTAATTTTTTCCATATTTCGGGAAAGCTTTTGGCAATAATATTTTTGTGCGCCGCCTAGATCGATGATTTTTACTTTTTGAGATAATTGTCGTTGATCTTGAGATCGTGCATGGACCCTGAAGTCCCGTTAGGCGATATGATTTCCCAAAATTGGTCTCGATTACCTAAAAGGGACCTTCCTAGTTCGAGGTCCATTTCCCATAGAAGTAGTTACGTGCGCCCTCTGGTAGCCTTAGCTTCCGAACTAGGTCCCCCTTATTGAATGACAAGGAAACCACTTTCTTGTTGTAGTAGCGAGCGAGGTTTTTTTTTGTGAGCTTTTAAATGGTTCAGCACGCTGATCTTGGCGGTTTTTAATTCTTCCAGTTCAGTGTACATGTCCTCTTCATATCCATCATGTTCTCCGAGGTGTTTGGGGAACTTGAGTGATTGATACCGTACTTCTATCGGGAGCATAACGCCGTCGCCGTACACCAAACTGAATGGAGCGATGCCCATACTTTCCCTTTTCGTTATCCTGACTACCCATAGCGTCTCCTGAAGCAGAGTCTGCCATGTACGTGTATTGTTTCCAATCATTCTCTGTATAACTCGTTTTACGAGCTTGTTGGGAACTTTCACTTACCATTAAACTGAGCGTAGTATAGGGATGAATTAAGTACTCCGAACCCAAAGTCCTCTGCGAACTCACTCATGAGTTCTCCATTGAACACTTTTCCGTTGTCAACTATGATACTTCGGTGAATCCTGTTATGAATTCAATTACGTCTTTCTGATGGATCGCCTTATAATACGTCGCTTACACGTTTGGTAAAGTAGTGTGTGGCGACGTGTATGTAAGCATCTCCCCTGCTTGAATGTAGGTGGATATCCCCCATTATGTCTAGCGCACATGCCTTAAGAAGCCATGGTTTCACTACAACGGAGGCCATGGTTTCACATCTACAACAGAGGTTTGTTTCACGGGTCCGAATCATTGGCAAGGTTGGTATGCTAGAGTCAATTCAATGCAAGTCTTGACCATTGAAGGCCAGTAGAACCCGTGTCGCCTAATCGACCAACTCCTTTTGATTCCAGCTAGATGAGCACCGCATAGCCCATCATGTGTTTCCATCATGACAGGAATGGCTTCGTCCAGATCGATGCATCTCAAGTGAACATTTTCTTTGGTCTTTCTATACAGGACCTTATCTAGGGGGACATAATGCCTGGCAGTCACTCGGTTCATGCAAATCTTTTTGTTGCTCGAGCAAGTCTGCTGTGCAAACTTGTTTGTCTTGTACTTCGCCATGCCCATTTGGGAATGATCCTCCGATTTTGCATGGATTCCCGAACACTTGCTTATGACACCATATCGTCATCTTTAAATAGTCCTGTGTCGTTCCACAAACCAAAGGCCATTTGTACTAACTGCTTGGCTTTTTGGTTCTCTTCTCTTTTCACATGAATTACTTCTACAGGTCCTAACTTCGCCAAGAGTTCTCTCGCCTTGCCCATATATAGGATTAGGGTAGAAGCATGGCATTTGCTCTGGCCTTGGAGTTGTTGGACGATCAGCTAAGAGTCGTCATGTATGCCTACTCGTTCCAGCTTCTAGTAAACGACAAGTTATAATGCCAGGATCAGGGCCTCATACTCAACGATGTTGTTAGTAACTTCACCATCGAAGCGGCAAGTTATTCGGAATTTGGTTCCCCATGGTGTTTTGATGAGAACTCCTACACCAGCTCCAAACTTATTGCATGATCTATCAAACCAAATATACCACCATTTGGGCAAGTTGTCCTCCTCAAACATGGAGTCGACATTGCCCTCGCCATAATGTCTGAGGAATTCAGCCAGGTCATGTCCCTAAACTAAGGGTTGCGGCTTGTGGTAGAGATGAAATGGAGAGAGGACTAGGCTCCACTTGCCAATTCTACCCGTAAGTAGGGGGTTGTCAAAGAATACCTTGGTTATAGGCGCCTTAGATACGACATTTACATCATTGGATGTGATGTAGTGTTTAAGCTTAATCACCGCATAGTATACCACAAAGCATATCTTTTCGGTGGGGGTGTACCGTTGCTCTGTTTCTATAAGGAGTTGAGACAAGTAGTAAACAACCCTTTCCACCGCATTTGGCACTTGTGCCTGCATCGATCTGATAGTGGACTATGATGTAGCCACGTATAGGATATAAGGAACTCTTGTATCTGGTGGTGTTAGCTGGCGAGGATTTGTCGGGTAATCTTTTATCTCCTGGAGAGCTCGCTCGTGTTGCGGCGTCCAAGTTACCTGTCCGTTCCCTCTGCCTCTCAGTATCGTTGAGAAAGAGCTAGTCTTGGAGGCTACGTTTCCTATGAAGTGGTGTATATAGTTAACTCTCCGAAGAAAGGGCTAGAGCTCTTTCTTAGCCTGGGGAGCAGGTAGGTTCCGGATAAAGTGTGATTTAACGGGGTAGACTTCAATTCCTCGTCGGTATACTAGGAACTCGAGAAATTGTCCCTTTCGGACTCCAAGCGAGCACTTCCACGGGTTTAGCTTTAGGTTGTGCGTTTGCATTTCTTCAAAGGCTTCACTCAGGTGGATGTGGTGGTCCTGGCTTCGCCTTGATTTTACTACCACGTTGTTAATGTACACCTCCACTACCTTCCCTATCAAGGGGTCGAAGATAAGGTTCATTGCCCTTTGATAGGTAGCACCGACATTCTTCAATCCGAATGGCATGGCAACCCATTAGAAGATCCCTAAGGGACATCCGAACGCCGTTTTATGTACATTTTCTTCTGCGATGAAGATTTGGTTGTACTCAGAGTTCCCTCCATAAAATACATTAGGTCATGTCTCGTCACCTTGTCAATTAAGTCGTCAACGACCGGCATATGGTACTTGTCTTTGGGTGTAACTTTGTTCATGTCACGGAAATATGTGCATACCCTGATTTTGCCGTTCTTCTTCATGATTTGGACTTTGGTAGATATGCAGTCTACATAATTCGCTGTTCTTATGTAACTAGCTTTGAACAGCTTCTTGACTCATCTTAAATCATCTGGGCCACTTCTCGTGACATCTTCCTTGGGGTTTGTTTTACTGGTTTGGAGTTATTGTTCGTTGGGAGTCGATGCTCGACCAAATTTCAATCAAGGTCGGGCATCTGATTGTAATCCCAGGCGATGTAGTTCTTGTAAGCACGTTTAATGGCCTCTGATAACATTTCATTCAGAAGCGAGCTAAGGTAAGTAATACATGGTTCTTCGGTGGTCCCCAAGTTGATTTCATTCAATGGGTCGCACGGGATAATAGAAGTAGTGGGGACTTATTATTTGATTATATAAATGGTTGGCATGCCTTGTCATGCCTAGGGGAGTGAGCTACAATGTCCCCTATTTATTTTAGACTCCATATATCTACCTAGGCATTCTAGGACGTCTGATATTCGATCAGGCATCTCAATACCCATTAGATGATGGAAGTTCCAGGTGTCTATCAGGCTCTAAATTCGTGTTTGTCCGCTGGCTCGTGTTGTCGCCTTTTAGGCCTGCTTCATTCGCATCCTTCTCCAATGGGGTCAGACATTCGTCTGCTTCACGTCGCAGTTCATCGCCCCACCCAGTTGGAATGATCGGCTGATGCGATGCTGTTGAGGGTAGTCCATTATACGACACCAGGAATTCATAGCCTGCTTCACCAAGAGGTTCGAGATTCGGGTCTCCAAGCGCGTACCTTTGCTTGAGTGTAATGTCCTTGACTTGCTTTACTACCCCTGCACATACATAGGACATGTTAGACTTTTTTAACCACTTACCCCGTAATGACTTCTAGGCCGTGTTTTCCCCATAACAGAAACTCTTGGTGGATAGTGGAAGGGATGGCGCGGCTTTGTGCAACAAATCTCTCTCCCCGAAGGGCGTCGAAGGATGGCTTTATGCTGATGAAAAAGAAAACCGACAAATCTTTAGTGCCGACACGAAATCCGACATATACTACCACCGGATATGAAGAGGTGTTCCGGTGAAGCCGCTAACGCTTACGTCAGTCTTTTCCAAGTTAGCTACATCATTTCCCAAATGCTTATACTCTTCAAGAGGCAGTACATTGATGGTAGCGCCTGTAGTTACCCCAAATCGATTTTTTTAGAATTTTGAAGATCGAACGAAGCAAATCCCGATTCAATAATCCGTAAATTGTTTTACGAATAAAAATCAAAATTCAAAATGAAATAACTAAATCGAAATTTCAGTAGGTCTAAGTTTTAGAATTTTTCTCTTTGTAAAAAAAAATCATCATGAACATGATCAGGTGATTAATTTCGAATTAGTTACATGCAACCAATTGTATTCTATTGCACTACGTTACAAATATGTTTATTTTTCGACTTCACTAAAAGCAAAGTTTTAGTAATTCAAAATTTTATTTCATATTGTTAGTAAAAAATCACCCATAGACATGGTTAGTTTGCAAATTTTAAAGAGATTAGTTACATGAGGTTAATTTCTTATTACATTTTACTTTTGTCGATGAAAATCTTTTTTATTCATTTTTTTTAAACCCTTAGCATTTTGATTTGTTTTGTTTTCATAAAAATTTGAAGATTTGACAATTTTTCGTTTTATAAGATAAAATTTATTTAGAACCAATACGTGATTAATCTTAAAAAAAATTTTTTATAATAATAAAACCCCACCATTCGTCCATGATTCTTAGATTTTTAAAAGATTATGTGAAATTTAAAAAAAAAAAAAAATTTAACCACGATCTCACTTTCCTTTTTAGATCAAAATTGAGCGGACTAAAATGAGAAGATGAAACAAATCAAGAGACTCAATTAAAGATTTTACAAAAAATAATAAAAAATAATAAAAATAAATAAACTCACCTGATCACGCTCGGAGCCTTGCTCCCACGCTCTCCTCACCTAGTTATAAAAGGAGACTTTCTGTTGAGCAGTTAAAAACGGAATCCCCACAGAAACAGAAAGAAACAGAAAAAGTTCTCTCCCTCCCCGATTGTTTTTTTGTTGCCCTCACTCCTCTTCCGTGCCGTCGTCGCCTTCAGCCAAGAGCCCATCGTCGCTGCCATTCCAGCTTCAACGGAGTTCCTTTTCTTCATCTCGTTCAGCAAAGGTAAGCTAAGTCCCGGCGGAAACCCCCTGGAGCCAACCCTCCACTCGCCACCGAGGTGGATGGCAGCGAAATAGAACCCGACCAACGCCCTCCGGCTCCAGCCCATTCATCCTAAAGTCCCTCCTCTCGCTCGTCTTCCTTCGGCGCGGCAGAGGAGGCAGGATCGGTGTTTGCGTCGGCCTCGATTAAACTCCTTACGGCGTCCTGAGCTTCTTTACCGGTCGACTTGTCTTCCCCAGTCAAGAGCGGCCTCCGCGTCCAGCAGCTCCATTCTCTTTACCTTCAACCAATCGTAGAAGACACGTCGAATCTCTTTTGTTCAGACCATTGGTCGTCCTCTCTGGGTCGGGTGCTCATAGGTGCGAAAGCTTCCGGTATACTTGCATGTTATAATTGTTGCATTTTGGTTAATGTCACTACTTACCCAATCATGCTGCCGCTGCTGCTTCGTTTCTGTTTTGTTCCTACTGTTATTCCACTCCAGTTCAACCTTGCCGCTGTTCATTTGTTCCTAATTGAGTTACTTAGTCTATACCGTTGATTCACCTCGCTTTAATGGTGGTTTACCCGCAATTCTTCACTGACTTACGTTTTGAGCCAGTTATATTTCAATAGATGTTTAAGCTAGACGTATTTTCGCTTTTGTTTGAGTTTGCTTATACTCCTTTAAGCATGTGTTGGCCAATTACAGTTGACTTACGTTAGTCGTCATTATTTTGTCCATTTGCTTAAGTTCTGTCGTCAGCTTTCTATTTAAGTTGTCGTTCTGTTTGTGAATCTCCGTATGTCTGGGCTTTATCTGCTGCTATAATTCATCGATATTGGTCAGCTAATGCTGGTGTACATCTTGGTTTACCATGATTATTATCATTGGATCACTCACGATTGCTCCTGTTCAGTTGTCGAATTATTCATGACCGAATTGCTAGTTTTTGTTTAATATTAGTTTCAGTCCAGACGTTGGCTTACTCATTCTGTTTTCAAATGGTCATTAGCCTGACCATTTAATTTTCTTTCTTTTTAGTTTATCGGCTATTTGCTTCGATCAAACAGATGTTCGCATGTGTTCAGTAGCCAATCTGGTCTTGCTTACCTTGATTTTGATGTTGATCTAATCAGCACGCCATCCTTCTTCTGGTTTATTATAAGTCTGCATTTGAATTTGCTGCAGATTGGCAATTCAATTCAACTTAATTTATACTCAATTTGGTTATGATCACTTTGATTTTGATGTTAAACTGATCAATAAACCACCCTTCTTCCGATTTATTCTAAAAAAGGAACTTGATTGAATTTGCTACAAGATTTATACGTTTATGATTTGTTTATTAGCTTCGATGTGCAACGATGCAGTTTCCTTTGTTTAGTTACTACCATCCGATCTGTACTGGTTTCCTTCCGTTTCCCCTTTTGCATTGCATTGACATCATGCATGAGGATTAACATGAGAAGACTCAGTGCAATTCATCCCAAGCATGGCAGAATAACTTTAGTCGAACTTCACGAAGCTATGAGGATCCGGGAAACAAGATTCCCGCAACGGTGAGCAATCTCACCCTTTCTTTGGTACTGATTTCGCTTTACTTACATGAAAGTAACGTTGTCCTTCTCTTCTTTATCTTGTCCTCTTTCTATTCTGGACATTTTTGGATACGACCGAGCAACCTTGGATCGAAATGGAGCACGTTCACTCTCGGCTGCAAAACAGGACAGCTCAACGGAGGTACGTACTTTCGCTTGTATCTTGAGTTTGAAATGTCGGATTGAGCTGAAATCTGTGGCATTAGATCCGTATCTTCCGTAGCTTTGTTTTGAGTATAAGAACACGTGATTTCATGCTCGGAGCTGAAAGTTACGCTTCATTCTTCGTGGTTATCCAAATCTGCCGCATGTGTGCTTGTTTGCTTTATATTTGATTGAACGTTCTTTCGTGTTGGTTTTTACTTGCCAATGATTCATTTGATTGATTTTTATTACATTGAAGTTTAGGGAGTATCATCTACTTCACATTTCGATCGTTTATATTTCATTTTTATACGTGTTCTCATATGAGCTTACAATTCACATTCGTAAATTGATTTTTTGGAATAATTTGCCTATGACATGGTTATTTCAAAATAGGGTCATTACTTAGCTTATGAAAACATGATTTCATCTGCTAATCCGTGTATACTTTTCTTATCATTTTTCACATGTGAAAATCGACCCGTATCGATTCGGTTAACGCCTGGGATGCGTTCACGGTCAAATGGTGCAAATCACCCACGTACATTATTCGTCCATGTTCGAGGACTTGACAAGACGATCCTTAGAGACCCATCACATTTGGGAGGATTCTCGAAGACGCGTGTAACAAACCGCGTAGATTTCTCCGCGTGTGTAAAAACCGCGATGATTGAAGACTTTAAAGCGGCCTCGACCGTCAAGTTTAAGGTACATGAGGGAAGGTGCGGGCCTTCCCGAGTTTTCTATTTTTCCACCTGTAACGGGCCGTGGGTCCAAGTGCATAGGCCCACGGTCACCGCCTTCCCCCGCCTACTTTGATCTAAATAATTGTATGTGATTGCGCATGTGATCATCACATATGAATTCGGGTCCAACGCCTGAACCGAGCCTAAGCTCGTAACCCAATGACATGAGTCTGGGCTCAAAGGTCCAGATCGGGTCCAACACCCGTAACCGGAAATTTTTAAAAGCATCGCCACCCCTTCTTCGCATGTTTGAGTGAGAGAGTGAGTAGTTAAGAATCCCCGAACCCTCTTTGGTTTTTCCAACTTTGTACCGTTTTTTAATAAAGTCGGTGGCGACTCCGTTTTTTCTAGCTTACCTAGGTTAAGCGACAAACGAATTTTTACGGAGCCACGAAGGATTACGGTCCTCCTTCTTGTTCTCATTCGGGAACGAGTGGGAGGGACGGACATCCCGGATGGCGACTCCGTTGGGGACCTCACATGTGGATTCCTTCCGAAAACTCTTTCTTTCTATCCACATGCGGGGAGGAGTGATTGTTTGCGCATGTAATTGTTTGGCTTGTGCCTTTTGTATGATATTCTGTTTGTGTTTGTTTACCGCTTTCTAGGCATTTCTAGGTATGCCCGAACCCAGGGCTAGGATTTTAGTGGGGTCACCGTTAGGCCCAGCTGTGCTGCTCTTTGTGGCGTGGTTGTGGGTAGGGGCCCCGCCTCCCTTAGTCCGAGGGAGGTCTAGAAACCTCTTCCGAGTCTACAATTGCTTGCTCACTACAGGTACCGGACTCCACACGTGCAATTGCGTGTTACTAAGTGACTATTACTTGTGCAGGGACAGGTGCCAAGTACGTTTTTTATGTGATAATTGTAACATTAACCCTGTTCGTTTTGCAGCAGTTTGGGTTGGCCACGGGGGGTTTCCGCAATTTCTTTCCTCCCTTCCCTGCCTTCTCTTTTTATATCGTCATACTCATTTACATCCATTTCGCACGAATGCTTGTTGATCAATAATCAATATATCAACGCTTTTATAATTATTCAGTATTATTATTGTTCAAGTAGGAGAAAACTTGCATGCGAACTCATCTCACGTTAGGAGTTGGATTAGATCTCAAAGAAGAAGAGTACAATCTTTTCATGGAACGTCAGGCTAACGTCGACGCCCGATCTGCACGATTTCAAAAGAAACGGATAACCCCTTGGGATCGCATTTAATGGCGGACATCTCATAGCAATCCTTAGGCCTACGAGCCCATCCTATTTTTCATTTTTTATTTTAAGGAACTGTATCGTGAAATGAACCTTTTTAGATTTCATCTAACGCACTTCTTTTCACTTGGACTAAATTCGTTATAATCATAATTCAATCCTTGCATTAGACATGCATCATTACATATCATGCATTCAAAATATTACCACCACTTGATACTGATTGAATGTTCTTTTCTTTGTATAAGGGTACTAATCTGCCAAGATTGCTCCGATTACGAGGCGTCGGTATCGCTCATTGAAAAACCTCATGGCTAGCCATACTGCAGATCAGACTACTCAAGGGCTTCCTGCCAGCATGATCGGGAATGCCTCGGGCCTTACTGCCATTGCCGCAACTTCGGCACCTGCTCTTGGGCTCTCGTTCCCGGTTTCTACTACTGCGGAGATCAACATGATGTTCCCGCCATTCAATGCTGCAACCCCTACTTTCAACATGGGACAATCGGGATCAGGGAGTACACTCCCAACTCACATTCCTCCAATCACCGCTTTTACGTCATCAGCCATACAGTCATCAACTACTCCGCCAGCTGTGGAAGTACTTGATAATGCCAATCCAGACCAAAGCACTATGGATAATACCCTGTCGCAGAAAGTCGATGTCCTCACCACCGAGCTCGACTCTTTAAAGCAAATGATGGCACAACTGTTACAGAGGCAGCTGACTGCCCTGGAGATTCCAATCCCTACCCCAACTTCTACCCATTTCACTACTCCTCCTATGGTAACCCCAACATCAGCTCCACCACATAACCCACACCTTCCCCCCAACATGATGGGGTCTCCTGTCTCAACAAACCCACCTCCAATATACAACCCTTATTTCCATCCCACTCTCGGGATGGGATCAACGGCCACCCCGGCCCACCCATATAATCCACCAAATATGTTTGGAACCTCTATACCAAATGCTTACCGACCTCACATTACCCCATATTATCCCCAGCCTGGATTCGGGCCGACTCCCTATCCACCAACTACCTATGAGCCAAATCCTCACCAACCACATACTGCTAGACCAAATTTCCCCGTGACAGGGCCAACTCCCTACGTCCCTACCACGATCCGACAATCGATCTGCAGATGCACTTGCAACTCTCGCATCAATGATACCATTGGCCGGGGAAATGAACATTGAACCTCTCCGCATCAACATCATCGAAGAGCCCAGTTAATGAACACTGAACCCGATCAACAAGTTGATCCATCTCCATGGTATGCCGATATTAAGTCGTACCTACATTCAGGCGACTTTCCTCATATAAGCACAAGGAAAGAATGCAAGTTCATCAGGAGGTTATCCAGAAGTTACTTTCTCGACGGGAACATCCTATACAAGAAGTCTTTCACGACGACCCTCATGCGGTGCATCACAGAAAAAGAAGCCAAAGACATTATGATGGAAGTTCACGAAGGTGCTTGTGGTCCTCACATGAATGGATACGCGCTTGCCCAAAAAATCATGCTTCTGGGATATTATTGGTCGACAATGGAAGCCGATTGTATCAAATACGTCAAAGCATGTCACAAGTGTCAAATTTACAGTAACAAGGTGCATGTACCTCCTACCAGGCTCTACCCTTTATTCGAGCCGTGGCCATTTTCAATGTGGGGGATGGACGTCATTGGACCCATCAATCCCATAGCATCAAATGGACATCGATTCATCTTAGTCGCAATTGACTATTTCACCAAGTGGATCGAAGCTCAATCATTTAGAGAAGTTACCGCAAAGAACGTCGTGCGATTTATGCGGATTAATATCATCGCTAGATATGGCATACCGGAACTACTCGTCACCGACAATGGTTCCAACTTTAATAGCAAACTCATGCATTCTCTCTGCGAAGAATTCAGAATTAAACACATCAACTCTTCACCGTACCGTCCACAAATGAATGGCGCAGTCGAAGCAGCAAACAAGAATATGAAGAAGATTATTCAGAAAACAGTAATCACGCATCGCGACTGGCATGAAAAGCTTCCATTTGCGCTACTCGCATACCGAACGACGATGCGAACATCGACTGGGGCAACTCCATTCGAGCTCGTCCATGGAACACAAGCAGTGATTCCGGCAGAGGTCAAACTACCGACCCTTAGGATATTGTCCCAGAACAATATGACAGATGAAGACAAGATCAATCATCATCTTGTTCATCTCGATTTCATACACGAAAAAAGGCTCGCGGCAGCCCATCACATGCAGTTATATCAACAACGCATGGCTCGGGCGTTCAACAAGAAGGTCAAACCGATCCGATATCGACCTTGAGACCTCGTTCTCAAACGGATCATTCCCAACTACAAGGATCCAAGAGGAAAATTCGCCCCGAATTATGAAGGACCTTTTGTGGTAAAACATGCCTTCTCGGGAGGCGCAACCATCCTAACCAAGATGGATAGACAAGAACTATCGCAACCAATCAACGCGGATGCTCTTCGGCGCTACTACACATGAAAGGGAGTATTCGATCCACATTGATACTTTCCAAACAAAACAAGTTACATGAGCTCACTTGTTTTTGCCCTTGTCACATATAGGTACAAAAATTCCCTATCATGTGGACGAAGGCGTGGGTGGCAGGGTGGTAAAACTCCAAGCAATCTTGGAGAAGCTTTCGTTGTCAAAACAACGAATCACATGAAAGGACAAAGTTTTCTCGCAATTTCATCAACCCTTCGATTCCTTCGGACGAAGATGCAATGACGAAACAACATGAAAGGGAGTATTATTTCAATATTAATACTTTCTTTACAAAACAAGTTACATGAACATACTTGTTTTCGTCCTGCGTTCGTCTCATAGGTACATGAGCATCCTAGGCAGACAACGAAAGGCGTGGGTGGCAGGGTGGTAAAACTCCAAGCAATCTTGGAGAAGCTTTCGTTGTCAAAACAACGAATCACATGAAAGGACAAAGTTTTCTCGCAATTTCGTCAACCCTTCGATTCCTTCGGACGAAGATGCAATGACGAAACAACATGAAAGGGAGTATTATTTCAATATTAATACTTTCTTTACAAAACAAGTTACATGAACATACTTGTTTTCGTCCTGCGTTCGTCTCATAGGTACATGAGCATCCTAGGCAGACAACGAAAGGCGTGGGTGGCAGGGTGGTAAAACTCCAAGCAATCTTGGAGAAGCTTTCGTTGTCAAAACAACGAATCACATGAAAGGACAAAGTTTTCTCGCAATTTCGTCAACCCTTCGATTCCTTCGGACGAAGATGCAATGACGAAACAACATGAAAGGGAGTATTATTTCAATATTAATACTTTCTTTACAAAACAAGTTACATGAACATACTTGTTTTCGTCTTGCATTCGTCTCATAGGTACATGAGCATCCTAGGCAGACAACGAAAGGCGTGGGTGGCAGGGTGGTAAAACTCCAAGCAATCTTGGAGAAGCTTTCGTTGTCAAAACAACGAATCACATGAAAGGACAAAGTTTTCTCGCAATTTCGTCAACCCTTCGATTCCTTCGGACGAAGATGCAATGACGAAACAACATGAAAGGGAGTATTATTTCAATATTAATACTTTCTTTACAAAACAAGTTACATGAACATACTTGTTTTCGTCCTGCGTTCGTCTCATAGGTACATGAGCATCCTAGGCAGACAACGAAAGGCGTGGGTGGCAGGGTGGTAAAACTCCAAGCAATCTTGGAGAAGCTTTCGTTGTCAAAACAACGAATCACATGAAAGGACAAGGTTTTCTCGCAATTTCGTCAACCCTTCGATTCCTTCGGACGAAGATGCAATGACGAAACAACATGAAAGGGAGTATTATTTCAATATTAATACTTTCTTTACAAAACAAGTTACATGAACATACTTGTTTTCGTCCTGCGTTCGTCTCATAGGTACATGAGCATCCTAGGCAGACAACGAAAGGCGTGGGTGGCAGGGTGGTAAAAACTTCAAGCAATCTTGGAGAAGCCTTCGTTGTCAACAAACAACGATTACATGAAAGGAAGTGTTGTTTCAAAATCAATACTTTTCTCATTTATCAAAACAAGTTACATGAGCTTACTTTCGCCCTTTGGCGGGTGTAGGTACATGAGCAACCTCGCATTACGAACAAAGGCGCGGGCGGTTGGGCGGAAAATTTCGAACCAAAGCTTCGAGATTGCCTTTGTTATCACCAAGGATGATCACGTGAAAAGGAATGTTTATTACCTATTGAAATTTCTTATCATTCCCCAGTCGCAGTCATTCTCCTCATTTCTCCAAAGCTAGAATTGACTTCATGAGTATATCACAATCCCCAGTGGAAGTTGAATATACAAGCATATTCTTCCAGCAACAATCAAGATGGACATTCGCAGCTTATTCCCCCAGCGGATGCCCGACTTTATTGTTTCTTTATTTCCTCAACAGGAGTCAGGTTACATGAACTCACTCGATCTCTATTCCTTGATGTAGGAACACGAGCACCTTATATCATGGATGATCTCCAAGGCAGACGCCAAATCCACAAAATGAAGTTCATAAATCCGCAACCAAGGCGCAACATAAGTCATCAAGGGATGCACATAAACGTCATCCACCCAGTGAGTTTGCATCATCTGCATATCATTTATAATGTAGATGTCATATCATCACCCCATGGAGTTCTCAAATGCTTATGGACATGGGGAAAGAAGGCAAACCCTATCCTAAACACTTACCCCAGAGAGTTGAGTTCAAACACTGTGAGTTCTTATAAAAAAACGAGCGTCGGGGTTGGACTTAGAATCTGTTGACAAAAGATGCTCAAAGCCAGAATGAAAAGGAGCATTCTCTTCTCTATCCCAAACACAGTACATCGACCGTTGCTAACCCTTAGAGCCAAAACGGAGCTTTTATAAATATTGTTACCCTTTAGTCCAAAGACAACCTCACACCGAGGTCAAAAGGAGTCCTGTAGTAGAAAGTGGGAAACGACCGACGGCGAAGGCGACACTTCCTCAAAGTTCAAGTGGAAAGACAATGTCAGTGGATGTGCAAAACTAATCAGGCCACTCCTCAAAATGAGTATCAATGAAGTTTTATTCCCCAAAGAATTAAAAAAAAAAATTCCCAGCAGATCTTTCGAAAAAAAAAGAAAAGAAAAAGAAAGAGCAAAAGAAAAGCACAAAGGCCAAAGCCTTGCAAAAGCAAAGTGCAAAATTCAAAAGAGCAAAAACAAAAAAAACACCAGGGCCGACAAGGCGGCTGCAAAAGCAAAGGTGTTCAAAACGAAATTTTCGCAGCAAATTCAAAGAATTCCCAATGGAACTTTTATCCCCAGCGGATCTGCTTAAAACGAGAATTTCATTACTCCCAGTGAATGATCACATTATCCCCAAGCGAAGTGTGCTGAATAGTAAGATGTCCAAATGACAGATCATCTGCTTGAACGGTGAAACCTTTGTAAAATATGTCTGTTTCCGACAAAGTCTCTTGGACTTATTCCTTCCAAGCAGAAAAGTTTAAACTCTCTATGAAAGGCTTTACGCCGAAGCCGACATCATAACCCTGGTCAAGACTTCTTCGATTGGTACATGAGCATCCAAATCAAAGGAATTCCAAGTCTAATCAAGATAAGCTCACACAAACACGAGTGAACCTTGAGAGCGTGAGGAAGACCTTCAATAACCATGTTCAAAAGCATTCCCTCTTACGGAATTACATAAATGAAGCATGATATACATGGATATTATAGTTACATTTATTCACATATAATTCAATTTTCCTTCATTACTAACACATTTTTTTAATGAGATCCCAAAGTGTAGGTCTCTAAGGCATATCCCAAAATTCAATTTGGGGTCCCTAGATCGTCTTTGTGTGAAAATCTTTCCAGATTCTCCCACAAAGAGGGGCAAACTGTAGTTACCCCAAATCGAATTTTTTAGAATTTTGAAGATCGAACGAAGCAAATCCCGATTCAATGTTCCGTAAATTGTTTTACGAATAAAAATCAAAATTCAAAATGAAATAACTAAATCGAAATTTCAGTAGGTCTAAGTTTTAGAATTTTTCTCTTTGTAAAAAAAAATCATCATGAACATGATCAGGTGATTAATTTCGAATTAGTTACATGCAACCAATTGTATTCTATTGCACTACGTTACAAATATGTTTATTTTTCGACTTCACTAAAAGCAAAGTTTTAGTAATTCACAATTTTATTTCATATTGTTAGTAAAAAATCACCCATAGACATGGTTAGTTTGCAAATTTTAAAGAGATTAGTTACATGAGGTTAATTTCTTATTACATTTTACTTTTGTCGATGAAAATCTTTTTTATTCATTTTTTTAAAACCCTTAGCATTTTGATTTGTTTTGTTTTCATAAAAATTTGAAGATTTGACAATTTTTCGTTTTATAAGATAAAATTTATTTAGAACCAATACGTGATTAATCTTAAAAAATTTTTTTTATAATAATAAAACCTCACCATTCGTCCATGATTCTTAGATTTTTAAAAGATTATGTGAAATTTAAAAAAAAAAAATTTAACCACGACCTCACTTTCCTTTTTAGATCAAAATTGAGCGGACTAAAATGAGAAGATGAAACAAATCAAGAGACTCAATTAAAGATTTTACAAAAAATAATAAAAAATAATAAAAATAAATAAACTCACCTGATCACGCTCGGAGCCTTGCTCCCACGCTCTCCTCACCTAGTTATAAAAGGAGACTTTCTGTTGAGCAGTTAAAAACGGAATCCCCACAGAAACAGAAAAAGTTCTTTCCCTCCCCGATTGTTTTTTTGTTGCCCTCACTCCTCTTCCGTGCCGTCGTCGCCTTCAGCCAAGAGCCCATCGTCGCTGCCATTCCAGCTTCAACGGAGTTCCTTTTCTTCATCTCGTTCAGCAAAGGTAAGCAAAGTCCCGGCGGAAACCCCCTGGAGCCAACCCTCCACTCGCCACCGAGGTGGATGGCAGCGAAATAGAACCCGACCAACGCCCTCCGGCTCCAGCCCATTCATCCTAAAGTCCCTCCTCTCGCTCGTCTTCCTTCGGCGCGGCAGAGGAAGCAGGATCGGTGTTTGCGTCGGCCTCGATTAAACTCCTTACGGCGTCCTGAGCCTCTTTACCGGTCGACCTGTCTTCCCCAGTCAAGAGCGGCCTCCGCGTCCAGCAGCTCCAATCTCTTTACCTTCAACCAATCGTAGAAGACACGTCGAATCTCTTTTGTTCAGACTATTGGTCGTCCTCTCTGGGTCGGGTGCTCATAGGTGCGAAAGCTTCCGGTATACTTGCATGTTATAATTGTTGCATTTTGGTTAATGTCACTACTTACCCAATCATGCTGCTGCTGCTGCTTCGTTTCTGTTTTGTTCCTACTGTTATTCCACTCCAGTTCAACCTTGCCGCTGTTCATTTGTTCCTAATTGAGTTACTTAGTCTATGTAATACCTCAAATTTTTAGCCCATTGCAGAAACCCGTTACAAAAATGGTTTAAGCCCACATATATTAATTTTGGGCTAACAAAAAAGGGCCAAATCCGTCGAAACCTACTTTTTTTAATTTTATTTCTATTTTTATTTTTATTTTTTTATTTTTTCTTCTTCTTTTCTTGTCATCTCCTTCGGTAATCTTCTAATCAATCTAAGATTTCACCAATATTTCTTTCTCCTATCCTAATCTATTTTTTCTAAAAAAATTCTCACATAATTGCTCCAATATGTCGATAATTATGGGAGAAGAATTGATTAGAATTTCTCTTATCGTAGGGGGAGGAATTTACTTCCAAACGAACCTAGACCTCTTTTAAAATCGTTAATCATCGGTTTAATTGATTTGTCATCATCCCCTCTTATTTGTCAATCTCCTAATTGGACACCAATAAAAGTCAATCGTAGATTTGTTTTAGGATAAAAAGAAAACAATAAGGAGAGATTGGTAACAAATAATCAATAACACGATATTTGCTTATTACATTGAGGGCAAGAATTTTCTTCCTAAAAGAAATTCTTTCTTAAAGAGGAGGGTCAGAGACGCCTATAAAAAGGGACACGTTCCCACTTTCGAAGAGGACACTCAACCTTTGAGAGATTTTTCAGCACTCCTTCCCGACGTTGGTTCCATCCAGCGACCCCAAGGTAGGTCTAGCCATGCCCACGTGGAAATCCCTCCGCCATCAGCCCAAACCACCACCAAAGCTGCCGGCAACCTCGAACACCATCAAGTTCTGCTCAACGACGAGCAACAATACCAGAAACGAGGAATAAATTCACCCTGATGGCCATGACGGTCTCCATGGCAAAAGCTGCAAACTCCTTCGAGCTCAAGTGTTTTCGTCGTCGATAAAGATGGGTGTCCCAAACTTCTCGCGGCTGCACATCAGCATCGCGAGAAGTCACCTTATATTTTGATGAGTTATTTACCTGTGCAGGAATAACATGAAAGAAAGAAGTCGACGCCTCCTAACCTCTATAACAACGAACAAAACGGACACCCAAAGCGTGTCCATGCTTCTCCAACTCCTCCAGGATCCAAAATTTTCAGAAGAGACGACCATCTTCCTCCTGGGATAGACACAATGTCCCTCAAGGATGGGACCAAAAACAGACGTCCCTAAAGAATCCTGGCTCCATGACGACGACAATAGCCACCCCAAACCCCGAGCGACCAGCAACGACCGGCGGTGGCGGTCAACCATCCCCGGCGTCCTCAAGTCCTAACGGCAACGGCTCGCTCCTCCTCTGGCACTTCCAGACTCACGACATCCCCGCCGCTCCCGTCTGAGAGTTGGAAAACCAGCGCCCTCCACGACGCCTCCCCGATCTCGGCTGCTGGAATCCAGCTAGTGCGACGCCCCTTTTGAGCAATCGACATGTGAGAACGGGTCTGCGATCGAGCTGCGATATCACCCGCGTCGTCGATTCCCTCTTCCAGTCGTGGGTATTTCTCGAGTTGAGGGGGGAAGGATGAAACCCACACGGAGCTTCGTAGAAAGGTAAAATTTTACTTTCATCATTTTATTTTCATTTTTATTTTTTTTAATGGTCATACGAATTCACATTTTTTTTTTATGATCTGATTACCTCTGTAACAATTGATCATTCGGCATTTTAAACCTCAAACCAACAATTGGTTTTTTTTTTTTAATAAATATTATGTTCGTTTTTTTAAGTTAAATGTCCCACTATTTTACTATTATTATTATCATTATTATTTTCACAAAACATAGATTTCGTCCGCACGTGTTTTGATAAAATGTGAATTTAGCTAAAATTACTTTAAACAGCAAGGGATTATTTTAATTAAAGGTAAACTTTTATGAACGTCTTTAATTAATAACTATAATTTATTCAAATAATAGTTGCATAAATTTTCGTTATTTGATCGTATTACGTACGTTTGTTTAAGCAATTTTCATTGTTTTACACAGGAGACATGAAATACACAATCAGACTCATCTTTAAGTTAATTTTAAGTCTACTTTATTTAATAACTTTCTAACAAATTTTCTTGGTTTATTTTTTCATGGAAAATTAAACGAGAATTTCGAAGTAATCGACAAGGCGATCTCAACACGGTGGAGGGTTCACTAAAGCGTCCCTAACTGACTGACTCAACGCCAATATAAGCCCCCTCCCAGTCGGGCCTCAGGTACATGAGGGAGGTGCGGGCCTCCCGTTTCTTTTATATTTCCACATGTAACGGATTGCGGGCCCAAGTGCATAGGCCAGCAATCACCGCCCTTCCCCGCTCCCTTTGATCTCAATAATTGTTTGTGCTTGTCCGCATGCCTTAGGCCCATAGGCTTATCGTCGCATGCTGTTTGTAAAACAAATAAACATAAGTTCGGGCCCAAAAAGCCCGAATCGGGTCCAACGCCCGTAAAACACTGACATGAGTCCGGAGTCATGCCCGGATCGGGTCCAACGCCCGTTAAACAAAAGCAAATCTTTTGGAGCAAACGCCACCTCCCTTTTCGCATGTTAGAATGTAAGAGTCAGTAACTAGGAATCTTCGAACCAACTGTTTTTTTCCGACTTAAACAGCTTTTATAAATAAAGTCGGTGGCGACTCCGTTTAGTTCACCTAGGTTAAACAACAACAACCTTCTCTTACGGAGCCATCATGGATGAGGGACTGACGACACGAGCCGCTCCCGATTCCTCCCGAAAGTTCCTCCTTCGGATCATGCTCCGCCTTTCGCCTACTGCCTCTTAGGAAAACAGAGACGGTCGGCGAGGGCCCGAGCAGGCCCAGTTAGGAACCCAGGGAGGGATCACCCAATTCCCTTCTGCAGCGTCCGACGCTCGAGTCGAGACGTCGACCAGTTGGGCCTTGGGGAGCGGACCCGGATCCTCGTGTCGTTCGAACCGCCTCGCGCGTGCTAGGCCGGAAGGCGTGCGTACATCCCGGATGGCGACTCCGCTGGGGATATGGCATGTGGATTCCTTTCGAACGCTCTTACATTTTTAATCCACATGCGGAGAAGAGTTCTTGTTTGCGTGTGTAATTGGTTGGCTCGGTGCCCTTTGTATGCTCTCATGGTTGTGTTTGTTTACTGCTTTCCTAGGCATATCTAGGTGTGCCCGAACCCGGGGCTAGGATTTTTAGGGGGGTCACCGAGAGGCTCAGCCTGCTGCTATTTGCGGTATGGTTTTTGGCCGGGACCCCGCCTCCCTCAGTCCGAGGGAGGTTTAGAAGCCTTCATCCGAGAGTCTAGTATTGTTTGTTCACTACAGGTACCAGACACGGCATATGCATTTATTTGTTACTAAGTGACTGCTACCTGTGCAGGGACAGGTCTTGTATGCGATAAATTGTAAGAACTAATTTTGTTCATTTTTGCAGCGGTTTGGGTTGGTTGCGGGGGTTTTCTCAATCCCTTTACTCCCCATTTCCCTTATTTTCATTATTACATTCATTTGCATTCATTCTGCATAAGTGTCTGCTGATTAATAATAGATGCATCAACACATCTATATTTGTTCAATGTCATTACTTTTCAAACGTAAATAACTCGCGTGCGAATTCGAATCATATTAGGATTTGGATTGGATTGTTGTTACAATTGAATGAAATCCAAGCTTGTAGGTTGATCTCATGGAATCAATAGCGCTACGCAAGGGGGTTCCATCTACGGATTTGCTTCGACGGTGGCTCGATGTCCTCAGACCCTCAGAAAGGGAGTTCGTGCAACAAAAGCTTGGAGGTCTCTTTCACCTCATCCGCATGGAAGTCGACTGGTTCCTGCTTCAGCATCTCGTCGCTCGCTGGGATCCCGAGAGCTATACCTTCAGATTTGGCACTTTAGAATTGGCGCCGACTTACGAAGAATATGGGGACTTCTCTGCACTACCTCCTCACTCAGGAATCCTCCCCCTACCTTACGATGACAAGCCGAGGAACTACATTGCTCGTCTCCTTCAAATCTCACCAGCAGTGGTACCCAACTTGTTTACCGTGGAAGGACATATCAACGTCAACAAGCTCTTCGAGTTACGCAACTCACCGTATGAGCCACACATGGAAGATGGTCAAGGATCAGCGAGGGCCTTTATCCTCTTGTTCACAGGGACGATACTCTACCCATACAGTGAGGCATTGCTCAACAAGCGAACAGTCTACCTGACAAAAGCAATCATCGAAGGAAGACCTTTTCTTCCCAACCTGGTCGGCGAAACAAATTACAGCCTTACCCGAATTGCGCGCAGAGCTAGAGAGGGGGTGCAGAATCACAAGTTCACCTTCAGCCCGACACTACTCCAGGCATAGTTCTACATCCACATCGGCATCACCGGAGAATCGTTCAGACGAGAACAATTTCCAGATTTGCTCGACCGCATATCAGGACGTGCTCGCCTTCCGACTCGTACCTTTGCTGGTGTCCGAGCTCTCTTCCGCTCTCTGGAGCCTGAGGACTTCTATCCGATGGCCAAATGCTTCGACGTGGACTGGGCTATCATAAGCTCCCTAGATGGAGATTACATCCCGATCGTTGGGATCACCGGGACGTCCTACTACTGTCCAGCACGGGTCATGCACCAGTTCGGAGGACTTCCGCGGATCAGAGCAGCACCAACTAAACCATTTGATCCAATCGACCTAGATAACCCACCACCGATGGGCGTAATTCGACGAGCAACGACACACTTCGCACGCGTGTGGATGACTCTCACAGAGAAAGAGTTCGACCTTCTCCCAAAACATCAGAAGGACATCGACGCCCAGTCAGCCCGTTTCCAAAAGAAGCGCATTACTCCTTGGGATCGCATTTGAAGATCGACTCTATCATAACGGACTTGAAATCTCATTTCATCTTATATTCATCAAACTTTTTAATACTCTTTGTAATAAACTTTAGCTTAGACGTCGTGTTGCTAACTTGTTTTCTCTCTCTTGGATTGTGTTCATTGTAATTACAATCCAATCCTTGCATTAGACATAATCATGCATCACCACATATCATGCGTCCAAAATGAACTCACAATTGAGGCTGATTCAACTCTCATTTCAATTTTCACCCCAAGGTACCAAAATTAATCTCCCGAGGACACGTCCGTTCGAGCTGCGAAGCCGGACGATACGCATGGCCAGCTCAGGAGTTTCCTCAACCGATATGACGACGTCCAACATAGGATCAACCGCAGCGATTGCTACTCCAACTCCCGCCGTCGTTGTGCCTTCATCAACGGCAGTACCCGTGGTTTCCTTGGAAACTTTTCCACCGCTATCTTCCCAAGCCACGGTCTTCACCATCGGGCGATCATCAGGAGGAAATGCGTCTTCGACATATATCCCACCGATGACTTTCTCCGCACCGGCTATACCAAGATCAACGGTGCCAATCGCTGCGTCATCTCCTCCTGCACCACCAGCACCGGCCCAAAGTGCCGACGACAATTCCTTGGGAAACAAAGTCGAGTCGCTCACCGCAGAGTTGTCATCTTTGAAGACGATGATGACTGAGCTACTCCAACGACAGACTGCAGCCATACCTGCTCCTGTTGTCACCCAAAACCCCCATCTTCCCCCTGTTATGCCTGGATCTACCACGTCTTCAATGCCACCTTACTACCCACATTTTCAGCCAAGTCTAATCGCTTCATCAAGCCTTCCAACCCCCTATAACCATGCCATCTCCGGATCCGCTATCTCCGCAAGTATAGCACCCTTCTATAACCCATACATGCGTGGGCCGTCTTTTCCTTCAACCACAACACCACCATACCTTCCACCATACTACCCTCAACCATCCGTACCAGGGCCAACTCCTTATCAATCAGCAACACTTGGGCCATCGCCCTATTTTCCTGTCACCTCTACAAATGTCGGCTTCGGGATCCCCACACTAATCACAACGTCCTCGGCAGCACATGCAGACCCGACCGTGCCAAACTTAAGAAACCGTAACACGGCTATCGTGAATGAACTATTTGGCGAACAGCAGCAGGCCGACGCTTTCGAGACAAGACTCGAGGCTAAGATTGCCTCTATGCAAGAAGAGGAGGCGCGTCGTATGGCGAGGATGGAAGAGCGCCTCAACGCCATTCAGGGACAACGAGGTCACAACTGGGAGTATGCCAACTACCATGTCCCACAAATTCAAGTCCCGCCGAAGTTTAAAATGCCTGAATTTGAGAAGTTCCGTGGAAACGGCTGCCCGGAATTACATCTAAAACACTTCTGCCACAAGATGGCTGTGTACCCGGTGGATGATAAGTTTCGCATCGCCATGTTTCAGGAGAGTTTAGCGGAGTCGGCGCTGCACTGGTATTACACCAAGGATGTGAACCAGTACGCAACATTCAGGGAGTTGGCTCTTGACTTTCTCAATTACTACAGTTTCAATGTCGAAATGGCACCCACGATATCAGACTTGCGGAAATTGAAAAGGTACCGCTCTGAGGATATCAAACAATTTGCTTATCGGTTCAGGGAGATGGCCTCACAAATTAAGCCAGCTGTGAAAGAAAAGGAGTTGATAGACGAGTTTTTCCAACTCCTCCCGCGCGAGTACTTACCTTACATGATTGGCCAAACCATCACAACCTTTGCCCAAGCGGTCATTAATGCAGATAAACTCGATGTGGTGAACCGAGAAGGACTGATTCCCTCCCCTTCAATAAAGCCGGTCGTCAAACCAAAGCCCAAGGAGCTCGTCGCGGCTGCAGAGCACAATAAGGCAATGGCATCGCCAATTTCATATGCACCGAGGACCTACGCTGCCGCTACCATTATACCGCCTGTGCCTATGGTGGCCAATCCTAGACCGCCCGCTCCTGTGATGATGCGCCAGCAGCCAAAGCCTACACAACAAGAACGTCCCCGACGTAGATTGGAGGATCTGGTTCCGACTTCCGATCAATTAGATGTCCTGTTTACCCGGCTGAGAGACATGGGCTTCATCTCACCCGTGGACCCCAAACCGACCAACCCTTCTTCTTTTGGATACAACCCCAAGGCGAGTTGTCAATATCACTCTGGAGCACTGGGGCACGACACCAAGGATTGCATCGCACTCAAATTCAAGATTCAGAACTTGCTGGATGACGGCGTTATTACGTTCGCGACACCGGCTACGACTCCAAATGTCATGAGCAACCCATTGCCCGCGCACGTCAATTATGTCGGGACAAATCCCTTCGCGCCGCTGGTTGATCATGAAGAGGAGGTGCATTTACATGAAGTGGAGCAGGAGAACACTGAACGCGGCAACGTTACGGAGCTCAATAGGGGACGAAGCTGGAGACGCCGACCCCGCATGCGCACTCACTACATACCACCCAATGTGGCTATACCCCTGAACCTTATGTCGACATATATTAGACAAGCCATGAAGCAAAAGGAGTCTGATATTAAGAAGGTGGATGATACGGAGGTCAAGACGCGTGAGTTCGAAGGAAAAGAATATATCAACATGATCGAGACCAATCGCGGTCGAGGACGAGGACGAAGCCGTGGTCGTGGACGTGGACGTGGATCCTACGGAGGAGATACACACCCTCTACAGATGCATGCCGCTATACCGGACATTTTCCCCAAAGTACTCCCTCGAGCACCATATGTCTACATCCCATTGGGTCCAGCACAATCGGAGATGCCGCCTCAAGTACCTACACCAAGGGGTCCAGTGGCATGACACCCAGCCTAGAAGTCGAGCTCATCACCCGTTCGGGAAGAGTGGTGCCGGCTCCAGAGCCTCAACAGCAGCCTGAGTCTTCAAAGCCCAAGGGGCCGTCGAATGAGCAAATTCGCAAGGGAGATGTTGGAGAAATTTCTGGCCGAAGTACACGTACCGGAAGAGATTGAGGTCAACGCGCTGGACTCGTACATGAACGGTATGCTGGCGAACAATGCTATCACCTTCTCGGAAGATGACCTCCCGGAAGGAGGACGGGACCACAACGGCGCTTTGTTCATCACGCTCAAATGTCGCGATACTATTGTTTCCAAGGTGCTCATCGACGGAGGGTACGGAGTCAACATCATCCCACTCGATGTGGCTCATAAGCTCGGTATCAACATCGAGAAACTCCCACCTTCCAGCTTGACCATTCGAGCTTTTGACGGCGCAAAACGTCAGGCCCACGGCGAGGTGACTCTAGAAATTAAAGTGGGGCCCACTCTCTTCTCCTCCGTATTCCAAATCCTTGAGACTACCGGATCCTTCAACATGCTGCTAGGACGTCCGTGGATCCATCAAGCCGGGGCAATCCCTTCGACTTTGCACCAGATGGTCCGTTTTCCCTCAGATGGCAAGCTCATCACAGTCAAAGGGGAGTGTACCATGGAGTTGTGCCATGAAATTGATATGCCTTACGTCGGAGAACCAGCTGGCGAACCATCGACGGCTCAAGCGTTCGAGATGGTGAACATGGTCAGGAGGGACTTCAGGTCAGATCCCCTAATGGGTCGGGGCAACCGCAGCGCTGCTCGACAGTTCATCAGATTCGGGTACCGGCCTGGTCTAGGACTCGGAGCTCAAGGGCAGGGCATCCGACTTCCGATCGACATACCTACCCAGTTGGGGACACGCGCTCTCGGATCCAATGGTAATGAACCACGGAGGCCTAAGATAACAATCCAGGACATGCGCGCTGGCGGCAAGTCAGCCATCCCTTTTGTTCGTTCGTCAGCAACGACAATGGAAGGTGAGATCCTCTCCGAGCAGGTGGAGGGTATGAAGATTGAGGCACAAGAGCCCGAAGAAGAAATCAACATGATGGAAGCGTCGAAGGGTGAACCTTTCCAACTTTACTTTTTACAGTTAGAATAATCGAGTCTAGAATAATTTACCTTGCTACATTCTGGTCGCGGACTAGCAAGGTTGTCCGTATGTAACGTGACTCTAGTTAGTGTCTGTGGGATCGGGACGCTGATGTTAATGGGCGAATCTGAGGAAACAACGAGGGCCCCGCTGAGGACTGATCCCACAATGTTTTAATGTTTTATTTTATTTAAGATAGTTGTCACATAGTATAATAACTCAAATTCCATGCAATTCAGCTACAAGCACGATCTTGACTTGTTTCTTACATGTAGGAACGGCGCTTCGAACGTACCTGAAAATACCCCAGAACATGACGAAGTGATCATAGATAACCCAAGATCCCTCGATGGCTACCATGGTCTCGAGCTAGGTCTCCAACGACATGAAGAACCAAAGGAGATAACATTACAAGAACCCAAAACAATCAACATCGGAACGGATGATGAGCCCAAAGAGCTACACATCGGTGCTGATCTCCCAACAGATGAGGCCAAGAGCATCGTCAACCTACTCAGGGAGTTTTCAGATATCTTCGCTTGGACGTATGCGGATATGCCAGGTCTAGACCCGGAGATAGTGGAGCACAAAATCCCCACTAATCCACTAATCCGTCCCACTAAGCAGAAACAACGACGGTACAAGCCCGAGCTAGCTCTTGCAATCAAGGAAGAAGTGGACAAACTCCTCAAGGTCAACTTCATCGAGGTAGCCAATTACCCACAATGGGTCGCCAACATCGTCCCCGTCATCAAGAAAAACGGGAAGGTCCGAGTCTGCGTCGATTACCGTGGCCTTAACAAAGCGAGTCCCAAAGACGACTTCCCTCTGCCGCACATCGACTTGCTTGTAGACAATACTGCTGGTTTTAACAGGTTTTCTTTCATGGATGGATTTTTCGGGTACAACCAAATACGTATGGCTGAAGAAGACAAGGAGAAAACGACTTTCACAACACCCTGGGGCACATTTTGCTACCGGGTCATGCCTTTCGGACTCAAAAACGCTGGGGCAACTTATCAACGCGCAATGGTGGTCCTCTTCCATGACATGATGCACCGAGAAATAGAAGTCTACGTCGACGATATGATCGCAAAATCCAGAGCGGAAGAATACCACACTGTTGTTCTCTGCAAGCTATTCGAACGACTTCGCAAGTACAAGCTTCGTCTCAATCCGGCCAAGTGCGTCTTCGGGGCGACATCAGGCAAACTTCTAGGGTTCGTTGTCAGCAGCAAAGGTATCGAAATCGACCCCGACAAAATCAAGGCAATTCGTGATCTCTCGGCACCAAAGTCAGTTAAGGAGATTCGGGGCTTCATGGGTCGCGTCAACTACATTGGAAGGTTCATCTCTAACTTGGCAGATACATGTAAACCCCTCTTCAAGAAACTAAGGAAAGATGTAAAATTTGAGTGGGACGACGACTGTAAAATCGCGTTCGAGCAGATAAAGGCTTATCTAACAGAACCGCCCGTCCTCATCCCGCCAAAGCCGGGGCACCCTCTCACGCTCTACCTCACAGTTCGAGAAGAGTCATTCGGAGCCATGCTTGCCCAACAGCTGCCAGGCGCCAAGGAACATGCAATTTACTACTTGAGCAAGAAATTCACTGATTGCGAGTCCCGGTACACTATGTCAGAACGTACCTGTTGCGCACTCGTTTGGGTGCTACACCGACTTCGACAGTACACTCTCCACTATGAGATCTTACTAGTATCCGAAAATGATCCCCTCAAGTATCTCTTTGACAAACCAACACTGATAGGAAGAATCTCCAAGTGGCAGTTGCAGCTAGTTGAATTCGACATCAGATTCCACTCAACTAAGTCAATCAAAGGTAGAACAATCGCTGATCACATTGCGGAATATCCAGGGACAGATAATTCTCCTTTGGAAATCAAATTACCAGACGAAAACATTTTCCTCACCGAGTCGCAGCAAAGGTGGACAATGTATTTCGACGGTGCAGTCAACTCTTCTGGTTCAGGTATTGGAGCGGTAGTGATATCCCCAGACGGACAATATTATCCAACAGCTGCAAAAGTCACTTTCCCTTGCACAAACAACATCGCTGAATACGAAGCGTGCATCCTCGGCCTATTACGTGCACTCGACATGCGGGTCCGATTTCTTGACGTTTATGGAGATTCGTCACTCATTATCTCCCAAACAAACGGGGCATGGCGCACACGGGATCCAAAGCTTATCCCATATCAGGAATACCTACAAACACTAGCCCGCCAATTCATTGATATTGAATTTAATTACCTCCCACGGGCAGATAATCGTTTCGCTGACGCTTTTGTTGTTCTTGCATCAATGATTCCATTAGCAGGAGAAATGGACATCGAGCCTCTTCGCATCGACATCGCCGAGGATCCGAGCTGCATGCACGTCGAGCTTTGCCAACCTGGGGACTCACCACCATGGTTCACAGACATCAAATCTTACCTAGAGACGAACGCATTTCCCCAAGGCAGCACAGGAAAGGAACGCAAATTCATCCGAAGGATTGCAAGGAGCTACTTCCTCAATGGCGACGTGCTCTACAAGAAGTCCTTCACAACAACCCTCATGCGGTGCGTTACCGAACAGGAAGCCCAGGCCATCATCTTTGAAGTCCATGAAGGCGTTTGTGGACCACACATGAATGGTTATGCTCTCGCTCAGAAGATTAATGCGTCAGGGATACTATTGGCTCACAATCGAGGCCGACTGCATCAAATACGTCAAAACCTGCCACAAATGTCAGATCTACAGCAACAAGGTGCACGTCCCTCCAACAAGGCTCTACCCACTGTTTGAACCGTGGCCATTCTCAATGTGGGGCATGGACGTCATCGGGCCGATTAATCCCAAGGCATCAAACGGACATCGATTCATACTGGTCGCCATCGACTACTTTACTAAATGGATCGAAGCACAATCTTTCAAGGAAGTCACCGCGAATAACATTATACGTTTCATGCGGGCAAACATCATCGCCAGATACGGAGTACCAGAGCTGCTCGTCACCGACAACGGCACAAACTTCAACGGCAACTAAATGAATACTCTATGTACTGAATTTCGAATCAAACACTTGAACTCCTCACCATACCGTCCACAAATGAACGGTGCAGTCGAAGCTGCCAACAAAAACATGAAAAGGATTCTTCAGAAGACGGCAATCACATATCGAGATTGGCACGAGAAGTTCCCTTTCGCATTACTCGCTTACCGGACGACGATGCGCACTTCGACTGGGGCAACTCCCTTTGAACTCGTCTATGGCACTCAAGCAGTCATTCCAGCAGAGGTCAAGCTGCCTAGTCTCCGGATCTCGTCCCAAAGCAACATGACCGAAGAAGAGAAGGTTAATCACCACCTCGTCCATCTCGACTTCATCGATGAGAGACGACTTGCTGCAATCGACCACATGCAATGTTATCAACAACGCATGTCCAGGGCATTCAATAAAAAGGTCAAAGAGATCATGTACAAGCCAGGAGACCTCGTCCTCAAACGGATCCTTCCAAACGTTAAAGATCCTAGGGGAAAATTTGCTCCAAACTACGAGGGACCATTCGTCGTCAAACACGCTTTCTCAGGAGGAGCGACCATCCTAACAAAGATGGATGGAGGAGAAATGTCACAACCAATCAATGCGGACGCTCTCCGACGTTACTACACTTAAATGGCGTCAGGGTTCTGAATTAGTAGTATTCATAAAAAAAAAGGGATAATCTTACGATTACTACTCTCTTCATCAAATTAAACGAGGTTACATGAGCTTATTTCGTTTACGTCCTTTGTCTCGTGGGCAGGTACAAGAGCTCCTCACACGAATGGTACAAAAAATCCTGTGACGAAGGCAAGGGTGGCAGGGTGGTAAAGCTTCAAGCCAAAGGCTTGCGGCAGTTTCGTCAATCCTTTGATTCCTTCGGACAAAGATGCAATGACGAAACCATACAAAAGGGGAGTACCAAAACTCTACTTCACCCTTTTTATCAATGAAGTTACATGAACAAACTTCATTTTTACTCTAACGGAAACAAGTCACATGAACGTACTTGTTTTTCGCTATCTATTTGATAGGTACGTGAGCTTCCTTACAAAATAGACATTGGGTAGGAGTAATCTTCGTTAATCCTTCGATTCCATCGAACGAAGATGCAATGACGAAACAAAAAAAGGGGAAGTATCAAAGCTCTACTTCATCTTTCATATAAACGGAGATACATGAGCAAACTTCATTCTTATTTTAAGATAAACAAGTTACATGAGCTTATTTGTTATCTGTCCTTTGCTTGGTGTAAGAACATGAGCATCCTACATTATAGACAAAGGCGCGGGTGGTCGGGTGGAAAATTTCGAACCAAAGTTTCGGAGTTGCCTTTATTGTCACCAAAGATGTTCAAATCGAAAGGGAATATCATCTACACTACTCTCTAACAAAATTTCTTGTCATCCCAGACGGGGTCATACCTCCATTTCTCCAGCGAGGGTCGATTAAGGACACCGCATTCTTCAACAAGAGTCGAATATACAAGCACATTCTTCCAAGACGACCATCGAAATGGGCATATTCATCTCATTTCCCCAACGGACACTTTACTTTTTCTCCCCAAGCGAGAGGTGAATTACATCAGCTAACTTCACCCCCGTCCGTTGTCAACTGTGTAGGCACATGGACTCCATGCAGTACGGTACAAACTCTTAGGCAACGGCGTGGGTGGTTAGATGGAAGCCGTTCCGAGTCTAATCTCGAGGACCATGACTGGGGCATGAAAGTGCAAACACTTTCCCCGCGAAGCTTGCAGAAGAGCACCACCTTAGTACGATGTCTCCAAAGAGGTTTGCGTACCTAAATCTATTCACTTCTTAAGCATTTGTGTGCCCATTTGCATACAATTTTAAAAGATATTTTACAATAAGAATGCTTCTGAGCGAGAATTGAGAAGGAAAACCCATTCCCCAAACACTTACCCGAAGAGAGATGAAAGTAAACACTGTGAGGATTTACCTACACAAGCGTCCGGGTGGACAATGAATCCTTTGACAAAAGATGCTCGTACTGGGATGAGATCGAGCACTTCTTCTATATCCCAAACACAAAACATTGACCATTGCTAGCCCTTTCGAGCCAAAGTCGAAGTTTCTTTATACACTATTCCCTCTGAGTCTAAGGACCGCCTCACACTGAGGTAAATGGAGATCCTGTAGTCAGAAACCGGGAGCAGCGGACCATAGAGGTGACACTTCCTCGAGGTTCAAGTAAAGAAGCACCATCGAGAGACATGCACACCAGTCGAGACGTTTTCAAAGATAGTTGTCTTCATCAACACAACGAAAATCCCCATAGAGTCCAAAGCACCTCCAACAAAAGCCGACAAAAACAGAAAGTGGGGTAATTTCCTACAAATCGTCAAAAAAAAATTATTATCAAAAAAGAAAGCGGGGCAAATCCCATGTTCCAGCAAAGAAAAAGCAGAATCAGCGCAAAGACCAAAGTCTTCAAAAGCAAAGTGCAAAAAGAAATGAAAGAGCAAGTTAAAGCACCAGGGCCAACATGAACGGTCGCAAAAGCAAAGGTTCTATCTCCCGGAACAAACGAGGAGAAGACACTCCCCAAAACAGATTTCCAAAGCTCTAGTGGATCGGCCATCAATCCCCAACGACGCGTCTCAACGGGCCTACTGTCTGGTAGATGGAGAATTCGTTTGAACGGTGAAACTTCTGTGGTCCAACAGCTCCCGATGAGGTCCATAGATTCGTTCCCAAAACAAAGAATTTAGAACCTTAACCAAAAGGCCTTATGCCAAACCCACATTACAACCATACAAAGACTCCTTCGACCGGTACATGAGCATCCAAGTCAAAGGAATTCTGAAATGTCACCCAGACAGCTTTAAAAAATAAGAGTGAGCCGTGAGAAAAGTCATAAGCCCTTCTCCAACCTCGCTATGAAGCATTCAAATAGACTTTGTTAAAACAAAGCTTGTCTTACATGAATGTCTTAATCAAACATGTTTGATCTTCAATGCCTTATTTATTACTAATAATGTTCTTGATAAGATCCCAAGGTACAAGTTAATCAAGAACACCTCGACTCCACAATTTGAGGTATTAATGAAGTCTTTGCAAGAAAATCTTCTCAAATATTATCTCCCAAAGAGGGGCAACTGTAATACCTCAAATTTTTAGCCCATTGCATAAACCCGTTACAAAAATGGTTTAAGCCCACATATATTAATTTTGGGCTAACAAAAAAGGGCCAAATCCGTCGAAACCTACTTTTTTTAATTTTAATTTTAATTTTATTTTTATTTTTTTATTTTTTCTTCTTCTTTTCTTATCATCTCCTTCGGTAATCTTCTAATCAATCTAAGATTTCACCAATATTTCTTTCTCCTATCCTAATCTATTTTTTCTAAAAAAATTCTCACATGATTGCTCCAATATGTCGATAATTATGGGAGAAGAATTGATTAGAATTTCTCTTATCGTAGGGGGAGGAATTACTTCCAAACGAACCTAGACCCCTTTTAAAATCGTTAATCATCGGTTTAATTGATTTGTCATCATCCCCTCTTATTTGTCAATCTCCTAATTGGACACCAATAAAAGTCAATCGTAGATTTGTTTTAGGATAAAAAGAAAACAATAAGGAGAGATTGGTAACAAATAATCCATAACACGATATTTGCTTATTACATTGAGGGCAAGAATTTTCTTCCTAAAAGAAATTCTTTCTTAAAGAGGAGGGTCAGAGACGCCTATAAAAAGGGACACGTTCCCACTTTCGAAGAGGACACACAACCTTTGAGAGATTTTTCAGCACTCCTTCCCGACGTTGGTTCCATCCAGCGACCCCAAGGTAGGTCTAGCCATGCCCACGTGGAAATCCCTTCGCCATCAGCCCAAACCACCACCAAAGCTGCCGGCAACCTCGAACACCATCAAGTTCTGCTCAACGACGAGCAACAATACCAGAAACGAGGAATAAATTCACCCTGATGGCCATGACGGTCTCCATGGCAAAAGCTGCAAACTCCTTCGAGCTCAAGTGTTTTCGTCGTCGATAAAGATGGGTGTCCCAAACTTCTCGCGGCTGCACATCAGCATCGCGAGAAGTCACCTTATATTTTGATGAGTTATTTACCTGTGCAGGAATAACATGAAAGAAAGAAGTCGACGCCTCCTAACCTCTATAACAACGAACAAAACGGACACCCAAAGCGTGTCCATGCTTCTCCAACTCCTCCAGGATCCAAAATTTTCAGAAGAGACGACCATCTTCCTCCTGGGATAGACACAATGTCCCTCAAGGATGGGACCAAAAACAGACGTCCCTAAAGAATCCTGGCTCCATGACGACGACAATAGCCACCCCAAACCCCGAGCGACCAGCAACGACCGGCGGTGGCGGTCAACCATCCCCGGCGTCCTCAAGTCCTAACGGCAACGGCTCGCTCCTCCTCTGGCACTTCCAGACTCACGACATCCCCGCCGCTCCCGTCTGAGAGTTGGAAAACCAGCGCCCTCCACGACGCCTCCCCGATCTCGGCTGCTGGAATCCAGCTAGTGCGACGCCCCTTTTGAGCCATCGACATGTGAGAACGGGTCTGCGATCGAGCTGCGATATCACCCGCGTCGTCGATTCCCTCTTCCAGTCGTGGGTATTTCTCGAGTTGAGGGGGGAAGGATGAAACCCACACGGAGCTTCGTAGAAAGGTAAAATTTTACTTCCGTCATTTTATTTTCATTTTTATTTTTTTTAATGGTCATACGAATTCACATTTTTTTTTATGATCTGATTACCTCTGTAACAATTGATCATTCGGCATTTTAAACCTCAAACCAACAATTGGTTTTTTTTTTTTAATAAATATTATGTTCGTTTTTTTAAGTTAAATGTCCCACTATTTTACTATTATTATTATCATTATTATTTTCACAAAACATAGATTTTGTCCGCACGTGTTTTGATAAAATGTGAATTTAGCTAAAATTACTTTAAACAGCAAGGGATTATTTTAATTAAAGGTAAACTTTTATGAACGTCTTTAATTAATAACTATAATTTATTCAAATAATAGTTGCATAAATTTTCGTTATTTGATCGTATTACGTACGTTTGTTTAAGCAATTTTCATTGTTTTACATAGGAGACATGAAATACACAATCAGACTCATCTTTAAGTTAATTTTAAGTATTGATCTACTTTATTTACTAACTTTCTAACAAATTTTCTTGGTTTATTTTTTCTTGGAAAATTAAACGAGAATTTCGAAGTAATCGACAAGGCGATCTCAACACGGTGGAGGGTTCACTAAAGCGTCCCTAACTGACTGACTCAACGCCAATATAAGCCCCCTCCCAGTCGGGCCTCAGGTACATGAGGGAGGTGCGGGCCTCCCGTTTCTTTTATATTTCCGCATGTAACGGATTGCGGGCCCAAGTGCATAGGCCAGCAATCACCGCCTTTCCCCGCTCCCTTTGATCTCAATAATTGTTTGTGCTTGTTCACATGCCTTAGGCCCATAGGCTTATCGTCGCATGCTGTTTGTAAAACAAATAAACATAAGTTCGGGCCCAAAAAGCCCGAATCGGGTCCAACGCCCGTAAAACACTGACATGAGTCCGGAGTCATGCCAGGATCGGGTCCAACGCCCGTTAAACAAAAGCAAATCTTTTGGAGCAAACGCCACCTCCCTTTTCGCATGTTAGAATGTAAGAGTCCGTAACTAGGAATCTTCGAACCAACTGTTTTTTTCCGACTTAAACAGCTTTTATAAATAAAGTCGGTGGCGACTCCGTTTAGTTCACCTAGGTTAAACAACAACAACCTTTTCTTACGGAGCCATCATGGATGAGGGACTGACGACACGAGCCGCTCCCGATTCCTCCCGAAAGTTCCTCCTTCGGATCATGCTCCGCCTTTCGCCTACTGCCTCTTAGGAAAACAGAGACGGTCGGTGAGGGCCCGAGCAGGCCCAGTTAGGAACCCAGGGAGGGATCACCCAATTCCCTTCTGCAGCGTCCGACGCTCGAGTCGAGACGTCGACCAGTTGGGCCTTGGGAAGCGGACCCGGATCCTCGTGTCGTTCGAACCGCCTCGCGCGTGCTAGGCCGGAAGGCGTGCGTACAGTCTATACCGTTGATTCACCTCGCTTTAATGGTGGTTTACCCGCAATTCTTCACTGACTTACGTTTTCAGCCAGTTATATTTCAATAGATGTTTAAGCTAGACGTATTTTCGCTTTTGTTTGAGTTTGCTTATACTCCTTTAAGCATGTGTTGGCTAATTATAGTTGACTTACGTTAGTCGTCATTATTTTGTCCATTTGCTTAAGTTCTGTCGTCAGCTTTCTATTTAAGTTGTCGTTCTGTTTGTGAATCTCCGTATGTCTGGGCTTTATCTGCTGCTATAATTCATCGATATTGGTCAGCTAATGCTGGTGTACATCTTGGTTTACCATGACTATTATCATTGGATCACTCACGATTGCTCCTGTTCAGTTGTCGAATTATTCATGACCGAATTGCTAGTTTTTGTTTAATATTAGTTTCAGTCCAGACGTTGGCTTACTCATTCTGTTTTCAAATGGTCATTAGCCTGACCATTTAATTTTCTTTCTTTTTAGTTTATCGGCTATTTGCTTCGATCAAACAGATGTTCGCATGTGTTTAGTAGCCAATCTGGTCTTGCTTACCTTGATTTTGATGTTGATCTAATCAGCAAGCCATCCTTCTTCTGGTTTATTATAAGTCTGCATTTGAATTTGCTGCAGATTGGCAATTCAATTCAACTTAATTTAAACTCAATTTGGTTATGATCACTTTGATTTTGATGTTAACCTGATCAATAAACCACCCTTCTTCCGATTTATTCTAAAAAAGGAACTTGATTGAATTTGCTACAAGATTTATACGTTTATGATTTGTTTATTAGCTTCGATGTGCAACGATGCAGTTTCCTTTGTTTAGTTACTACCATCCGATCTGTACTGGTTTCCTTCCGTTTCCCCTTTTGCATTGCATTGACATCATGCATGAGGATTAACATGAGAAGACTCAGTGCAATTCATCCCAAGCATGGCAGAATAACTTTAGTCGAACTTCACGAAGCTATGAGGATCCGGGAAACAAGATTCCCGCAACGGTGAGCAATCTCACCCTTTCTTTCGTACTGATTTCGCTTTACTTACATGAAAGTAACGTTGTCCTTCTCTTCTTTATCTTGTCCTCTTTCTATTCTGGACATTTTTGGATACGACTGAGCAACCTTGGATCGAAATGGAGCACGTTCACTCTCGGCTGCAAAACAGGACAGCTCAACGGAGGTACGTACTTTCGCTTGTATCTTGAGTTTGAAATGTCGGATTGAGCTGAAATCTGTGGCATTAGATCCGTATCTTCCGTAGCTTTGTTTTGAGTATAAGAACACGTGATTTCATGCTTGGAGCTGAAAGTTACGCTTCATTCTTCGTGGTTATCCAAATCTGCCGCATGTGTGCTTGTTTGCTTTATATTTGATTGAACGTTCTTTCGTGTTGGTTTTTACTTGCCAATGATTCATTTGATTGATTTTTATTACATTGAAGTTTAGGGAGTGTCATCTACTTCACATTTCGATCGTTTATATTTCATTTTTATACGTGTTCTCATATGAGCTTACAATTCACATTCGTAAATTGATTTTTTGGAATAATTTGCCTATGACATGGTTATTTCAAAATAGGGTCATTACTTAGCTTATGAAAACATGATTTCATCTGCTAATCCGTGTATACTTTTCTTATCATTTTTCACATGTGAAAATCGACCCGTATCGATTCGGTTAACGCCTGGGATGCGTTCACGGTCAAATGGTGCAAATCACCCACGTACATTATTCGTCCATGTTCGAGGACTTGACAAGACGATCCTTAGAGACCCATCACATTTGGGAGGATTCTCGAAGACGCGTGTAACAAACCGCGTAGATTTCTCCACGTATGTAAAAACCGCGATGATTGAAGACTTTAAAGCAGCCTCGACCGTCAAGTTTAAGGTACATGAGGGAAGGTGCGGGCCTTCCCGAGTTTTCTATTTTTCCACCTGTAACGGGCCGTGGGTCCAAGTGCATAGGCCCACGGTCACCGCCTTCCCCCGCCTACTTTGATCTAAATAATTGTATGTGATTGCGCATGTGATCATCACATATGAATTTGAGTCCAACGCCTGAACCGAGCCTAAGCTCGTAACCCAATGACATGAGTCTGGGCTCAAAGGTCCAGATCGGGTCCAACACCCGTAATCGGAAATTTTTAAAAGCATCGCCACCCCTTCTTCGCATGTTTGAGTGAGAGAGTGAGTAGTTAGGAATCCCCGAACCCTCTTTGGTTTTTCCGACTTTGTACCATTTTTTAATAAAGTCGGTGGCGACTCCGTTTTTTCTAGCTTACCTAGGTTAAGCGACAAACGAATTTTTACGGTGCCACGAAGGATTACGGTCCTCCTTCTTGTTCTCATTCGGGAACGAGCGGGAGGGACGCACAGCGCCGTTATCAATAAGGACATGACGTATTGCCTCATTATTAAATGTCGCCTGAATATGCAATGGAAACATTTGTCTCTGGAACGACGCTGGAGGATCTTTCAGCCATTCGCCTAAGAAATTCTATGACACATTAGTGGCGCTACTTTGATAAAAGGGAAACGGAGGATTATCTTCCACATTGCTTTCTTCCCTTCTTGCGAACTCAGCTCCGGACGCTGCAAGACGTTCCATTCCCTTCAGGTGGAGTCCCGTATTGAACGGGATTGTAGTCGCTCAGCGTGATGTACCCGAGGTCATTTTCGCTCGATGTCTTAGTTCTCAAGATGTTAGAGGACATCTCTCTAGCACGTTTCTCGGCGCCATGTCATGCCCTTATCTCTTTTTGCTTTTTTGTCCCTTCAGTGGCCGGCAGGAGGTACGCCTCACGCCAACTTTCCGCCATATATCCGCTGGTGGTATATCAGGAACATAGACGAAACGTGAGTGCTTTAGAGATTGTATGCAGGTATTTACCAGAAAAAAATCCCATTTATGTGGGTCATACCCCCTTCGATGTTCCACCCTTTGAGCAACCTCCGAGAAGTATTCAAGGACAAAGTAAGACATGTTACCTATTGGGGGTTGGACGGTCTCCACCATGATCCTCCCTTCGGCGGACATCTTAGCAGGTAACTGGAAGTATTGGTTGCAACACGGTTGGCACATTTAGGTGATGAGGATCCTGTGTGCCGCTATGGGTTTGCACCTATAACAAAGCATATTCGTTATTAGGAATTGCACCAGTGAAGTCCCACTTCTTACGACATCCATGTCGTTTCGGGGGCATTCTGGTGAATTCGCCTATCCCTTTGAACTTCTCTTCGCCTGCTGAGGTCCCAGGCGATCAATAGTTCGTCGCGTGGGATGCTTCTAGCCACGATGCTCCTTTTGGGTGTTTTTGCCTCCGCTTGCCATACCTCGCCTCGGCAGTTCTCCGTGAGTATGGATGTCTTTCGCTTGAAGAGGTGGAGTGTCTTTCTGCTTTTAGTGTTTTAAAGGGCATTGTGACGTTCCGGGTGGTATTTGGATGGACCGTTAGTGATTCCCACAGCCATCTCTTCGAGGTGGTGAGGTCGTACCACTCCGTGCCCCTTTCATTGAGCAAGCACCTCCTGAAGGTGTGGCATTGATCCGTGGTGTGTGACGTATCCATGTGCCAGCGACAACGATCTTGCCACATGGTCATGAGATTAACAGGGCATTGCAATATCCCTTTCCTCACCAGTCGCTTGAACAACATGTTGGCGATAATTGTTTCGCCAGATTTGGTTGAATTGTTTTGAGCCTTGTACATCAAAGAAGAAGCAAGAGTCACACAATTAACGTCAGAGACGTTAATCTCAACTTGATGGCCAAAGGGTTGTAATTAAGTCAAGTCTGATCTCCCTAATCGTGAAACGGCAGCTCTTTGGTTCAATCATGTCCTACACCAAGTTCCTAAATGTAATGCAGTTTTAGTGGCATGCGTATAGGACCCATGCCACTTATAGTTCCATGACTTCTCTCAATCGGTGCGAGGGAGTCGGTGACCAGTTTTCAAAATAATCCGCCTGTTTTGGAGCATGAATTCGAAGATCTAATCGGCCTTCTCTTCATCAAAAGAGTATTTTCTCTATCACTGTGTTCTTTGAGAAGCCTTGGCCATGAAATTTTTCTTAAATTACCTCGTCGCAGGTCATGGGATGTTCCTTTACGCATACTCGGCGACGTTGACGTCGACGTCAACTACAGGTTTAACCTGATAGGTCACCAAGGTTCCTGTAATTAGGTTCCCTTTCGCCTCAATCTTTTCTTTAAGAAAGTTTTCATTACGAACGTGATACAAGGACGGTCGTCGCTTTGCCTACACCTCAACCAACGTCCCCTATTGGAGGTATCAACCTGCTGATCATCGAGTAAGCGAGGCGACGAGAGGAGCACCGAGCGACATGATTCTCAGGCAACGAGCAACCCAAGAGACGCTACGATCTGATGGTTCGTCTGACAACTTGCAGCCCAAGGGTCGTGCCAACTTCACTGCCCGGCTCCACCAGCTTTTAAAATCTTGTTAGGGAAATTAAATATTTCACTTTCTTATCTTCTGATCCTATTTTTTATTTTATTTTGTTTCCCTTAGCTTTTATTTCGTTTTTTTTATTGTATTTTCTATGGACAGCTTATATAAGCCCTTGCCTTGTAAGAATTGAACACAACTTTGATTCAGACTTTTAAACCCATATTAGACTTTATCTTTCTATTCGAAGGAGCGGATTCTCTTTCAACCTCGTTCTTCATTTGGTGGATTTCCAAGTGTAGATTGAGTAGAGTGTATCAACCGGGGGTAGTGTGCCTGTATCCTCCGTGTTGTTCCTCGCCCTTATTCTTGTTCACGGCGGTGTGTCTGTGTGACAGGCGAGTTCTACTCGAGTCTTCTTTCACGGTGGTGTATCTGTATCCGTGGAGGTTGATTTCAACCTATCCTTTCATACCCAGCCATTCAGCCATCCCGTTTCATTATCTACCCTTTCGACATTCCCACGTCACTCCATTCCTCACTCACAATGATGTCCCCCATCGTTTCAGTATTGGAATAATCTGGTTCTTGTCGTCCCCCCTATCATCTTGGTATCAGAGCGTATCATCTAGGAATCCCCGTATCATCTTGGTATCCGAGTGCAAGGTTGTTATAGTGCGCATGGTTCTCAATGGCCGGAAGATTTAGACGCATTGTGACTCTTGACGAAGCACATGTTGCTCGGCTTGAGCAGCAAATCGCTGATCTTCAGCAACAACTTTAGTTGTTACGAACCCATAATGGATCGCCTTCCCGCAGTCGATTTGATAACGATGATGAAGAGAATCCATGGCTTGATGTTTCTCAACGAGGATGGTCACCAGAAAAACCGGCCCCGAAATGAGAGCCCAAACGATATGTGTCCAGATTGCGGAGTTTGAGGGAAACCTTGACCCTGAGGAGTTCATTGATTTGACGCATACGGTTGAACACATCTTCGATCATGAGGAGGTGCGCGAGGATCGAAAAGTAAAGATGGCAGCGTTACGGTTGAAAATGTACACCAGCCTTTGGTGGGAGAACACCAATCATCCACGCCGCAGCGAAGGACGTGATAAGATCCGGATGTGGTAAAAAATGAAAAGGGCTATGACTAAGAGATTTTTGCCTAAGCATTATCGGCGAGATCTCTATCTCAAGTTGAAGTCTCTTCAACAACTCTGAACGGTGTTGGAGTACACGATGGAGTTTGAAAGACTTTTGTTGCAGTGCGATGTCTAAGAAGCCCCTGAGCAAACTATTGCTAGGTATCTTCGGATGCTGTAGAGCTTCAGCAGTATTAGACTTTCAACGATGTTCGAGCACTTGCCCACAAGGTTGAGCAGCAGGACGCAAGGATGTCGAGTACTCGCCCATTTGTGAAGGCTCCGCCTTTCAACAAGGGGACTAGCTTCCGAGTGAAGCCTCCGTCGACTACGCTAAGAAGAACCCCATCGTTGATTACTAGGCCTGAAGCTAAGACGAACGAGCGAGATCTTGTTCGTCGTTGTTTTAAATGCCAAGGGACAGGACATATGGCGTCAGAGTGTCACTCAAAGAGAAATGTAGTCATCAAGGAATTGCTGATGGAGAAGAGATGTTCGAAGAGAATGCAGATTCGATTTGGGATCAAGAGGACACTGATGAGTATCCGGAGGAAGGAGAATTGCTAATCGTCCGCAAAACCTTGAACGCAGCACCAGTTCGCCAGGAGAACCAACATGGGTGCATCTTTCATACCAGGTGTACCATTAAGGATAAAGTTCGTTTGGTCTCTAGAACCGTGATAGAAAAGCTCAAGTTGCCCGTAGCACCACATCCTCATCCTTATTGCCTACAATGACTAAGCAAGGACATTGATGTTCGTGTGCCGCAACAAGCGCGGGTCCTTTTCTCGATTGGAAAATGCTACAGGGATGAAGTCGTTTGCGATGTGATTCCGATGGATGCGTGCCATTTTATCCTAGGAAGACCGTGGCAATTCGATCGATGCGCACAACATGATGGATATCGTAATACCTATTCCATTAGCGTCGATGAAAAGAAGATCACCTTGATGCCAATAATCGTCCAGCTAGGCGAAGAACATATCAACCAGTCGCACGCTCAAGTGATCAAGCAAATGGAGTTGATTCGGGTGATGCGCGAAAGTGAGGTGTTTACTTTTTGGTTGTGGTCGAAGCAACCCACGATCAATTGTTGAAATATCCACGTGCAAAAACTAAGGAGTTCAAGGATATGTTTCTAGAGGAGTTACCGGTTGAACTATCACCATTGCGAAGTATCCAACACCAGATTGATTTGGCTCCAAGAGCTTCCTTACCCAACCGACCAGCTTTTCGATGAAATCCCGAGGAAGCGAAAGAACTTCAAAGGTAGGTCGATGAGCTACTGGAGAAATGTTTGGTACGAGAGAGCTTGAGTCCTTGCTCAGTTCCAGGTATATTGGTACCGAAGAAGGATGGCACATGGAGAATGTGCATGGATAGTCGAGCGATCAACAAGATAACGGTGAAGTATCGTTTTTCTATTCCTCGTCTAGATGACATGTTAGATAAACTGCATGGAGCACAGGTATTTTTAAAACTAGACTTCCGAAGTGGCTACCACCAGATCCGAATGAAGGAAGGTGATGAGTGGAAGACGGCCTTCAGAACCAAGTACGGATATTACGAATGGTTGGTGATGCCCTTTGGTTTGTCGAACGCGCCCATCACGTTCATGCGACTAATGACCCATGTCTTGCGACCAATCATGGGGAAGTTCGTGGTTGTCTACTTCGGTGACATTCTTATCTACAACAGCAGTCTCGACGAGCATGTTGAGCACCTTCGTGTAGTGTTTCGCACAGTTCGCAACGAGAAGTTGTATGAGAATCTCAAGATGTGTGAGTTTTTCCAACCCAGTGTACTATTCCTTGGTTTTGTAGTGTCAAGCGAAGGAATCAAGGTTGATCAAAGCAAGATTGCAGCGATCAAGGACTGGCTAGTGCCACGGACTTTCCATGACGTTCGTAGCTTCAATGGCGTAGCGTCGTTCTACAGGAGATCCATTCGAGGTTTCAGCTAGATTGCAGCCACTCTCACGGAGTGTCTAAAAGGAAAGAACTTTGAGTGGAACAGTCCCAAATTCAACAAACATGTCCTCACCCTTTGAGGTAGTTTATGGCCTCAATCCTATAATTCCTGTTGATCTAATGCCTTTACCAAGTGTGAAGACAGTCAGCCAAGATGCCGAAGAACGCGCTAAGGAGATAAGATTTCTCCATGATAAGATTCGTGCTCAAACTGAGAAGGCTAACCTTCGATATCAGGAAAGAGAAAATCACGGGAGGATAGTGAAGGTCTTTCAGCCAGGAGACTAGCATGGATTCATCTGAGGAAGGAACGATTCCCAACAAAGAGGATGAACAAGCTGATGCCTAGAGCTGAAGGCCCTTTCAAGATCATCAAGGGCATCAATGACAATGCCTACAAGGTGGATCTTCCAGGAGACTATGGAGATTCTGTCACTTTCAATGTCAAGGATCTCATTCTGTTTGTTGAGGATGACGACAATGCCAGTTTGTGGGCAATCTCTTTTCAACAATGGGAGGATGATACAAGGACGGTCGTCGCTCTGCCTATACCTCTAGCAACGTCGCCTACTGGAGGTCTCAACTTGCTGATCATCGAGTAAGAAAGGCGACGAGAAGGACCGAGCGACACGATTCTCAGGCGACGAGCAACCCAAGAGGCGCTACGATCTGATGGTTCATCTAACAACTTGCAGCCCAAGGGTCGCGCCTGCTCCACTACCCGGCTCCACCAGCTTTTCAGATCTTGTCGGGAAAACTAAATATTTCTCTTCCTTATCTTTTGATCTTATGTTATATTTTATTTTATTTCCCTTATCTTTTATTTCGTTTCCTTTATTGTCTTTTCTATGGGCAACCTATATAAGCCCTTGCCTTGGAAGGATTGAACATTACTTTGATTCAAACTTTTAAACCCATACTAGACTTTTTCTTTCTATCCAAAGGAGTGGATTCTCTTTCAACCCAGTTCTTTATTGGTGGATTTCCAAGTGAATATTAGGTAGAAAGTATCAACCGGCGATGGTGTGCCTGTATCCTCCATGTTGTTCCTCGCCCTTGTTCTTGTTCACGATGGCGTGTTTGTATCCGTGTGACAGGTGAGTTCTATCCGAGTCTTCTTTCACGGTGGTTTATTTGTATCCTTGGAGGTTGATCTCAACCTATCCTTTGATACTCAGTCATTCAGCCGTCCTGTTTCATTATCTACCCTTCCGACCATTCCCACGTCACTCCATTTTGCACCCATAGTGACGTCCCCCATCGTTTCGATATAGGGATCATCTATTCATTGTCGTCGCCCCATCATAACAGGTATTCTGGCCAGCTCGTTCCTGTTCTTAAAGACATTCCCTTCTAGCTTCTTTCTATGTTGAAGAAGGATAGAATCATGAGCGATGGCTATGAGTTCGGCTTTAGACGCAGAAGTCTTACGTCTCAACCTCACCTTTCCCAGCCTGTTTAAGAAGACTGCCACAGGTTCTTCAGGTTGTTGTTTCATGTGATTGAGGTTATGCAAAGTCACCGTCGGGTCTGTCTACGCGAACCCCAGTGTGAATTGCACTTACATCACCTCCCAATTTCGAACCAAATTTGGTAGTAGATTGACATACTTCGTGAAGGCGGCTCTGGTGAGTGAACTAGAAAACAAATGAAGTTTCTAGTATCCATTTGTGGCAGCCCCTCCTCCAGTTTGGTGTGTGAAGCGAGTGATATGTTCTGCAGGGGATATGCCTTAATCGCCTGATAATTGGGTGAATTCAGGCACCCGATATCATCTTGGGAAAGGGGATCCTGATTGATGTTTTCAAGGTAGGGAGCTCGATAGAGCTCGACCTCGTTTGGGTAATTTATCCTTGGGACTGTCTATTCGACCAGCCTTCCAACATAGTCCCTTACCTCAGGAATAAGGCCAGCCGGAGCCCTCGCCACCTGTGCCATCACTCGTCCTTTGTGCGAAGGTTGTGGGACAAATTTAGGACGACGGTCATCCTCAAAGGGACGTGGGTCATTAGCCTCCACCGGTTTGTAAAAACTCTCTTCCCTACAGAAGGAGGGGGTTCATATACAACCCGATATTCTTGCCTTTTAGCCTTTCTCCACTCGTTAGTCACGAGTGGACAATGACATGTGCAACCTCTTTGAAACCTGTGGTGATATTGGGAATGTATCGACGCCAACCTTATGCTTCCCTTCCACTATTGACACTCTCTGAACATCATAGCCGGATGGGAGATTGATTGCTAACTTGCCTTGCATTTTGACTTGGTGCAAGAAGACAGGCGAAGTATTCTCAAGAGTCTGAGAGAGACTCTCAGGACGCTGATGTCGATTGGATCTTTCATGCTCCCAAGCAACCCCTTCACCAGCCATTTAAGTGGAACACCACTTTTTATTAATAAAAAAATAATGCCTATAAAAGAAATACTAGCCAATTATTTCCCCTCGAGTACAAGAACATGGACAATCACGGTTGAGAGGATACCCATAGGACCATAATTTAAAAGACAGGAAGGGGGTAGACATATCGACCATTTCTTCATAATTTTTCTTCTAATTTTTGTACATGCCATTTCGTTGTTAGAATATGTGGTTCCATTGCTTGTACATGTTATTTCAATGTTAATTAATGTAAGGGCGAGTACTTTCACATGTGAGGTCATTGTCAATGCATCTCAATACTGTGCGCGGATGTATTAGATATTGTATGCACATATGGATAATCTCTCATTGCGAATCGCGCATTTAATGTTTACCGTCAAACTCTTACAGTCTGTCTAAACACAGCCTGACAAAGGTGCCCTCGGACCTATGGACTACGAAGTGGACGAGTATATATTCTCCCAATTGAATAGGATTTAGGTGACGATATGTGACCCTTCAGTAAGGCATGAGTCGACATTAACTTTTTAGTAGGTGGCAAAAACCCCAAACTTTGCAGGCGGCAATGTGAGGGGTTTTAGGATGTCAAAAATCTCCTTGACAGATCCACATCAATCCCTACGTAGGAAGTAGCAAAAAATGAGTAGTGACATGACACTACTCTAGATGCGTCACATTGCCTTCGAAGTTAAGATAGCATGGAAGTTAATTTTTCAAGCAAGGCTTTTATCGGGAACGATTTTGCCAGACGCATTTGGTATTGTTTCGATACTTTTACGCTCCTTTTGGATGTTTTTCGACGGGTATGAAAATGAATGGGAAAATGGTAAAAGGTACAGAGAGTTGAGAAGAAGGGATGAAAATAGAAGGAAAATAGAGTGGAATGGGGAAGCGGCTAACGGTACTTGCACGTAACGGTTACGTAATTTACTAATTAATACTAATTTTTTTAGTAAATTTTATTAAAAGTTGACCGTTACAAATAAAGTCAACGGAAAATTAGTAAAAAATATAGTAAAATTTACTAAAATTCGGTCAACTTTTAGTAAAGTCAACGCAAAATTAGTAAAAAAGTATGGAAATTTTACTACTTTTGTACTGTTCACTGCAGTTCAAGTTTATTAATTTGCGCTGACTTTACAAAAACTGTTCCGTTAGTAAAGTCAACTCAAAATTAGTAAAAAAAATAGTAAAATTTACTACTTTTTTAAATAAAATTGGGTTGACTTTACTAAAAAGTGAAGGTATTTACTAACGAATTTACTAATTAGAACAGTGTTTCGGAACCTATTACGAACCTATTTATGTAGTGACATTACAGTTTTACCCCCGTTACTAATCAGTGAAATCCGAACCTATTTACGAACCTAATTTCTCCCCTGTAACGGGGGTAAACCGGTAATTTCACATCAAAAATAGGTTCGGACGTAGGTTCGGAAACACTGTTCAAATTAGTAAATTCATTAATAAACACCTTCATTTTTTAGTAACAGTTTACTACTTCTTTTAGTAAAAACATGTCAAAATTAGTAAAATTTACTAAATGGAAGAGTTTTTTACTAAAAAAGACACCAGAATTAGTAAACAATTACTAATTATTGGCTTAATTCGTACAGTAAAAAGTAGTAAATTTTACTACGTTTTTTACTAATTTTTCGCTGATTTTACTAAAACTTTTCCGTTAGTAAAGTCAACTTTACTACTTTTTTTACAAAAATTGGGTAGACTTTACTAAAATACGAACAATTTTAGTAAGGTCAACGTAAAATTAGTAAAAAATGTAGTAAATTTTACTACTTTTTTTACTAATTTTGCGTTGACTTTACTAACGGAAAAGTTTTAATAAAGTCAGCGCAAAATTAGTAAACTTGAACTGAGGTGAACAGTACAAAAGTAGTAAAATTTCCATACTTTTTTACTAATTTTGCGTTGACTTTGCTAAAAGTTGACCGGATTTTAGTAAATTTTACTACATTTTTTACTAATTTTCCATTGACTTTGTTAGTAACGGTCAACTTTTAGTAAAATTTACTAAAAAAAATTAGTATTAATTAGTAAACTTCGTAACAGTCACGTGCACGTACCGTTAGCCGCTTCCAGTGGAATGGGGTTTCGGGATGTCAGAAATCTCTTTCACAGATCAA